>OZ012703.1:6430710-7630710 GCA_963942595.1 Cylloceria caligata
AGTTTTGATCCCTCACTGTGGCTCTATGACCTCAGTTCCTCGATTCGTCCCTCCCTCATCACTGACGTTGACAACGACCGTCTATCGTTCGTTAACGATTACGTTTTAATGTTCCGAGCGAGTTTCCCTCGGTACATACATATATATATGTATGTATGTATGTATATATGTATGTATATATGTATGTATGTATGTATGTATGTATGTATGTATGTATGTATGTATGTATGTATGTATGTATGTATGTATGTATGTATGTATGTATGTATGTATGTATGTATGTATGTATGTATGTATGTATGTATGTATGTATGTATGTATGTATGTATGTATGTATGTATGTATGTATGTATGTATGTATGTATGTATGTATATTCGTATATACAGCTGATGGAGACAATATTTTACCGGTAGCAGAAGCCTGATTAGTCACACAGGTCAACGAGATTACCGCACCGCCAGCGACAAAACCTTGATGCATTTTCAGTGTAATGCTTAAATAATGAAGTTATTAACGACAAGATTGTAAACAGAGTTTTACTTCTCATAAATATTTACGATACAGTGATAATAATTGTGTACAAGTATCATATAGTTTTGATTAAAAGCCATTACGGTACCGTGTGGCGACGTAACCCACGTGTAACACATTATCCTGCAATAACACGATAAGTTGGCAAACATTAAAATATGGCTCAGTCGTGCTTCCGTCACTTCGTAACAACGAATCGACTGTCACTTAAACCCGCAAACTACCCCTCACGCGAAGATACGTACACGAGAATTAACGTGAATAATGACGCATTATCTCGTCGGGCCATCGCAAGCTTTCTCTTTCTCTTTTCCGGCCTGTCCCCCTCGTGCATACCCGTGCTTTCGAGAGAACGAGCTACCGCACACGCCGGACGACAATAGATTTTACACCGGTGCCCCGTAAATCCGGGACATCTGCGGTCGCGGAATATCGACGGCAAGCTGGTATATACCGCTCGGAGCGTACGTTTTGCAGTCCCGTTTCCGCCCACGTACACTGCTGTTCTAGTCGAGAAACTCGCCACTCCGGGGTGAACTACCGATACTTGGCTTTCCGTTCATTCGAACATTCGTGTTCACGCTACGCGTCCCTATACGCGCGGTGTAATGAAACGAACCTGTGCTCTGACTCTCTTGTATGTCGATGGTCCCGTTTGTCCCGTTGCTTGGATTGCTGATCGGCCATGCCAGCGCGGTTACATCGCGGTAACGCTATGGTTTGTTTACGGAGTTACTGCGCTTCCGCTGGTTGTGACTATCAGCCTCCTTCCGATACTCCCGCTATATGACTTTTTTTCACTCCGAAGAGTTCTTTCTCTATCTCATTTCCTTTGCAATGGACTTTTAGTGTTCTTTTATGGAACCCCATCGACACAGCCGCTCCGGATCACCTCGAATCATGCCGTACCGTAGCGACGATTCTTCGATTCGTCGCCGTGCACCGGACATCATTACTTTCAGGATGAACGATACGTTTCTACTTTTTTTTTTCGCTCTGTTGCTCTTTGTACGAAAGTTTGAAGGCGAAAACCACTATGACGCGAGGTAGGGTCGAACTGGTCCAAATCCTTCCGCTTCACGTATATCCTCGTCGCTCTGGGAAATTCATAGAATCGGATACAACGAAACAACGCGTTCGAGCGGAAGAATCATCCAAGAGAAATCGTTCTTCTTCTTATTCTTCTTCTTCAACGGCGTTCGACAGTCACTTCGAGGTACTGTGGTGAACTGAGGTGCACCAGCGCAATCGACGTACTTGCCAGACTCTTCGATCTTCTATCGTACGGGGAGCTGCGAACTCTCGCGAGAAAACGAATTGAAAACTGAGAACTCAATGACTGGAAAGTTCATTATTGCTCACCTATATTTCACCTCTCTCTCACTCTCTCTGTCTGTCGTCGTCCAAGTATCATTTACGTAATAAATATTTTCCCCTTTAGAGGAAAAATATTTTTTCTGTCGAGGAAAATATTTATTACGCATTGTGCATCTCTGTTAACTTTATCTCAAACTTGTAAATTCGTTCATTGAGAAGAAAATCGGACTGGCAAATATTAAATTTTGCAACGAAAGTGCGACATCGACTGTTGGTCCGTTTGTCTGTTTTTATAGTTACCGTAACTACTTTAGATTCGTTTCACTATGAAAATAGTACAAGCAACTATAAAAATGTTTGCATAGACTAATAATTAATAGTTGTATCTTGAGTAATAATCGTGATAATTGCCAGAACTACTAACGACTTTTCTGAGTATTAATTAAATGAGCGAAAAGAAATGAAACACCGTTGTATGTGATTACCCGTTACGTATTCATTCTATCGAATTACACTCCTATGACATTAATCAAATTACATTTCGATTCGACTATTACATAGCATATACAAGTTATAGTTTTATTTTGTTTATCTGAAAATTGCCTCGTGAGGTAAACCACCGTTTATATATATATAAATATAACGTACTAAATTGAAAATAACTTTTCTGTACAATACTTACGTGAATTTCTGGGAAAACGTGACTTATGCTTCATTCTACGGATACCAGAAGTAAGGAAAAGTGGAGTACAGTATGGCACTCTTTCATAGTTTTCGGATATCGCAACGAAAGATCCGACAACAAAATATTTGCGATAAATTATGCGAACGACGAAATATCCAGCGACGAAAAATCGGCGGATATCCACTTTAAACGAAATATAATCAGTGATGAACAAATCAGTGATATATTATATTTATCAATTATCTACGTATTGAACACAATACAAAACAATTCAATTATTAAAATTTTTTATTACAAATTAATGTTTACTTCACTTTCTCAAAATCCATTTGAATCTTCAAATTGTGGACGATATTCTTGAAATACACGACGATACCGTTATGTTCATAATCGATAATGAATCTTTTCAAGCGAGCATCAACTTTCCGATAAATATTGCATCGAGGATTCTGGCGCTTTGCACTCAGCGCAAATATGTGCTCCGAGTACTTCGATTAGGCATCGTTCGCGCACTTCAGTGCACTCAGGAATTACAGGGAATCGGCTGTGTATCAGTGATGAGTAAGATTCAAATTAAAATGTATTCATAATACTTATCGATGCGAATAACTTGGAGTAATTAACGAGGGAGTGCTAAAATGATTAATCTTTTTTTTTAATAAAAAAAAGAAAACAAAATAATTTGAGATAATCAATCTTTAAAAATTCTAATTATTGTGCTTTGTTAAGAATCATTTACAATTGTTCAAACTTATAAGTATTTCAAATCAATTTTTGTTTTTTTTAAAAAAAATTTTTATTGTATGAATCATAGCTAATATCTCGCTCTAACTTTAAGTCATCGGTATTTATGATTATTTCAAATATATCGCCGATATTTAAGTCATTAAATTAATTACAATCGTAGTTAATAACCTGTACGTATATATGAGCTCGTGTGGATGATGATGTTGCACTGATTTTTTTTAATTTGTGCCCAACGTCGAGTTATACTATTTTCATACTAAATGCGTATACGTATGACCGTCATACAATAAAGTTAGTTTGTCCTGCTGTGTACGTATAAATTTTAAATGACGACACTCGATACACCATTCGATAACGACCGATGATAAGATGAACGATTAAATACTGAGTATCATCCTCTCTCCTTTTCATCTTTGTAAAAACAGTCGAGCATAACACACACACACACACACAAAATACTAACTCTTATCATAATGTTTGAATGATTAACATAATTTTCAATATAATTAGTGCTTGTCGAACATCACAATGGATGTACTGTATGCGCCATTGATACCTGGTTAATGACTAACTTATCCGCCGTTTAAATCATAAAGGAATGTGATCCAGTCATCAGTGACGGTACGTGCACTGTACCACGATATTTGACCTTTAATCGAAATTTCATAAAAGAATTATTAATACTTCTAAAGACTGTAATTATTTTATTGGACTCCCTAAATCATATTTCTACTTATTGTTAATATTTGCGTAGTCCGATTGAAATCTTTTTTGAGTATAACACGGAGGTTATGAATATTTTCTGTGTGACGTTGGTTTTAAATGTTTCTCTCCACCAGTTTTTGAGATAAATAAATAAGCCTGGAATGCCTCGTATCCCACCGTACACCACTTTACCTTAAGTCGCGAAACCAAATCTCTGTTATACAGTGAACTGTTAAATGTAATATTGTACGAATAACTTTTTCCCAAGAGCAGCGATGGAAAACCGTGATTCAATAATACTGAAAGTAGAGAACGATACGCGTAATTATTAATATTTCGAAGCTATCCATGCTCCGAAGAGTAATTTAGTTGAAGGATGCACATCCTAGAATCATTAGATATGGGAACAAGCGATTAAAAACTCTCGTCAAACTCGCGTCAAATAAAATTTATGTTACATAGTCAGTGGTTGTACCGCATCCTGCAATTTATATTATTCCATTACATTACTCCAAATTATTCCGGAATATTATATTAAATTGCGCTGGGAAAATTTCAAGCAGATACGCGTTGGCGTATTCCACCGTGCTAGATGATTCTTTTACGGAAATGGCTCCATAAATGTTCCGGGGAACACAACTATTCCTGGTATATTTACCGCAGTACCGTGGACGCGGATTCAATTCGTGCGTGCAGACTTCATTTGCTTACGAATGGGGAACTCTGCCTCGCCTGCAAACTCCACTAGTCAAACTCGGTAATCTCACATTCATTCGGCACCGAGCGACCGTACGAATTGTTCGGTGAACCTTTCAGTATCTATATATCTATTGTCGTGCATTCTGAAACAGTCGGATCTCCGCTAAAAACAATAAATTGAAGGATGGTTCTGTAGACGCTCACGAGCTTTATTGCCTGCGGTCTTTCCGCTCGTGATAGGATCATTCCTCAAAATTTCATCAATTTTTGTATCGTGAATGTCAATATAGAAATATAAAAAATATATATTATATATATCCGTGTACGCGTCTATTTCTTGGCGTCAATCCGGATCATCGAGTATCCGGTTTCACATGTATCTCTTAGGTTGATAAAATATTTCACTTTAAAAAAATGTCTTTTAGAAAAATATTATTTCAGCAGTATCACGAGTGGTAATAGATTACACAAATTCCCGAGATAAAATTATCGCTGAAGCGGCAAGTTAATTTTTTCTTCTTTATATTCATTTATAAATATAACCGATATTATTTAACGTTTTTAATCAGCCAACGAAATTAATGTTAAAACAATATTGATGAATTTTCATTTTTTTACAATCAATTCGAGCAATATATCGTCATCTATTTCTTTCATACATTTTTTTTTACTGATACGTTTGTCAGGATGCTATGCACAACGAGACGATAAAGTCGTGCCAATTTTAATTCCGGTCAACGCAAAAATCTGGATCTCTTCCCACAGCAGTGCGACTGGATGAGTCTGCACGCGCGTGCGATTTTTCTTTTCGGTGAAAAATTCTGGGAAGAAATCGAGGAAATCCGTTCTGTTTTCGGCCTCTAAATTATCCGGGCATCATCGATATCAACGAGGGCATCGCACAATGAGACTGCTGCTGGTCTGGTATATATTGGCTTTGGTCCGACGCCGCTACTTCTGGATCCCGAAGCTATTTCGGTATCGCGTTGAACTATATTCGACAGACGGTCGAATGGTCTTTCTATACCGTTTGGCGCGGTATGGCAAACGCTGCAGAATTCATATCGCGGAGTGGTTGTACTTTGTACTGTGTGTACTTCTCTCTTTCTCTCTCTTTATCTTTTTCTATTTCTCCTCCAACAGCAAAATTGTAGTCACTTCGTTCTCACTATGGCTTTACGTGAGTCACACCGCATTTTTACCTCTGTATACCAAATTATATGCAAGACTGTACGGTGGACTCGGTGTTGAAATTATTTACACATATTTTACATATTTATCTGAGCGCATGGCAATACGATTAATGAAAAAACAATCCATTGTAATCGACTGCGGACTAGAAAAAAATAATAATCATTTCAGATTTTTATAAACTACCGTTACCGGCATGGAGCACTGTAATTCTATTGATTGCACAAAATAATTTATCTCAAGTTAGGAATATCGATTATATTATTTAAAATATAATATGCAAAGATTTATTTTTTCTGTCGAAGGTAAATATATTATCAGTTTTATTGAAATTTAATTAATTGTTAAACAATTAAAAATCCAACGTGTCGAAGACGTTTCAATTGGTGTGAACTTTTCACCAGTATTGACCTATTTGATGTTAATAATAACGCTTTTTGCAGTATTAAATTACCACAACCGAGTGTGTTAAAATTATTCGGCTTCCATCTCAAGGCTTTCAAGGAATTCATGTTCGGATCAAGTAATATTATTGATTTTGACAATATAACGTATAATCTTCAATCCAAAGTGGCTGAAATGGGGAACTCGTTATGAGAGTACGGAAACGTCTCGTCGGTTTGATCGGTAAGATTGTACTCGAGACGCTACCGCTTTTCGTGATGTATTTAACATTTTACGAAGGGATGATGCAGTGGCACGTTATACAGATCCAGTCGAATCGGTCGAGTCACCCGCTCAAATGAACGTTTCAAAAAATCCGAAATCATTTGGGTAGACGCGTTAAAGTGTATTTTCTTTAATTGTATAAAAGATTATTTATTACACACGCGCGTATTGTTTTTACAAATAAAATCAGAGACCATGCTGTTCGTTCCCTCTGCCGGTGAAATCAACAATATTTATAACTATGACCAAAAGAAACTCTAAACATATCCACAGCTGAATAGTCATTGACGTATCTATGGTATATCCTCCGATAATCGAATGCATAGAACATGTGCTAAGAAAATATAGAAAATCATCGTACAGAGAAATCGAAAATGAGTTTGAAAGTGTTGCTCGAGTTCTCCTTAACCTTGTATTCAGTCTTATCTGCTATCTGGTGATCGACATTTATAACTCTGGTCACCGTGGTGCCCATCTATACATCATACCCATCTATAGTCTCTCACCGAGTCGATAAATCTGGTAGGAGTCTAGCGACCCGCTTGGTTAGAAATCGAGTTCGAACGTGTCCAAAGAGGAACTAAAAGGAGGCTGGCCGAGAGGCAGTGAGTCGGCGGTGGTGGTCAAGTGGGTGCTGTGTAGCTCGATCGGACAGCCCAAGCTTCCAGAAATCGAACACATTTCGCTTTCCGATGCTGGTATATCCAAGCTGCACCGCGTTATCAACCCTCTGAGCCACTGGTACTCGCACAGCGAAGATCGTTCCTTGATAAATTGAATCGACGCGAGAGCCAGCGTACCCCGAACTATCTTCGGTCACGCTCCGACGATGACCCTCTGCCAAGTCGTCTCTTTCCAATATCTACGCGCGCACGTCAAAGATTCCATTCGACGTGCTGACCAGCGATCCGTCGCTATATAATTCGCTATCCTTCCTTCTGGGGTATCCTCTTTCCATTCTCCTCATACTCCTTGAGCTACCAGCGATATAAGAGAGAAGATGACTGCGTTATCTTCTCAACACGTAGCCTGATGTCTCTGGACAGTGAGGATTTCAGAAAGGATAACCAAGGAGAATGATGAAGAAAGACATAACTGGCTTGGATCGAGATAGAGGGATAAAAGGGATGATAGGGTCCGCGTAATTTGCCCCTTGAGTCCCTATTTAGACTGGCTCAAGAGTCGGGTTAGCTGCTTTAGCGACAATCCTGCCGGACTGCAGTAGAACTACAAAAACAGACGAAGACAGGCTGTAGTTGAAGAGGAGAATGGAAAAAGAAAAAGAGGTGAGAGAGTGGCTCGAGAACAAAGTAGGACATCACGGATCTCCCGGCGGGAATCCGACACTCGCAGTACCATCGTGAGACAGTACATCGTATATATGTATATACGTATGTACGCCTCGCCGTGATGGGAAATACGCGAAAAGTCACAAGACACGGAGCGGCACAGAGAGAGAGAGAGAGAGAGAGAGAGAGAGAGAGAGAGAGAGAGAGAGAGAGAGAGAGAGAGAGAAAGAGAGAGAGAGAGAGAGAGAGAGAGAGAGAGAGAGAGAGAGAGAGAGAGAGAGAGAGAGAGAGAGAGAGAGAGAGAGAGAGAGAGAGAGAGAGAGAGAGAGAGAGAGAGAGAGAGAGAGAGAGAGGAAGCGTCAAATAAAAAGAACAATTTGGGAGTCAAGCCACGGTACCTCGCTCACGGGCGTCGCAATGTATAAGTGATACGGCGGACGGTACTTCAGTTTGGTCTTCCGTCTATAAATCCTATTCAACCAGGAATCAATATTTCGGATATAAAGTCGAAAAACCCAACTGCAGTACGTAATACATAGACACAGTACTACAGTGTTTCTCTAGTGAAGATTGAAGTTGCGGCTATCGCGAAGCATGAGAGCTTTACAGCTAAAGTTTTCAATGAAAATAACCGAGTACGAGCTTTTGGGAACGTCTAGGAAAATATATGTGTCTATAAGTTGGTTGCAAGGGAGTCGAGAGCAAGTAAAGTAGCTATACATACAGGCGTACACACGGGCGTGTTTGTAGAGCCGATCTCTGCTGTTGGTGGAAAAGAGCGCGCGCGAGCAAAATGTTACGTCTCGGAGCATAGAGGCAACATGCATAATGAAAATTAAGCCAGGGTGGTCTACCGAGAACAAAACACGTACCTATCATACGCATACCTAGGCACAAGCGTATAGTCGGTCGTTCTATGGTTTCCTGGACTGGCTGGCTGGTAGCTGCCTCGCTCGCTGGTTACCTGACTGTCTGACACTAGCGAGCTTCTACTACTCGTACCGTATAATAAGAGAACGTGTAGCCTTTCGTAATGCTTAGCTACAGCTATCGTACAGTACCCGCAACAAAGCTGCCGTTTACATGTATGGATAGTACATAGAGCAGGCAGGTATGACATGTCGGTACTATGTGGCTGACACAAAGCTGCCACATTCTACTTATATCGCGTAAATGAACTTATTATAGCTAAAGCGAACGAGCGTCCCGTAGAGCCTGTCCCACGTATCCGCAAGCGACCACATATTTTATTATATAATTGTGTAGTGGAATGCCAGAGGATAAGTGACATCTCGGCTGGAAAGTCACGTGAACACGAGAGGATGACGGCGGAAAATGGTTGGTCGAACAGTTTTCACACTTCCGTAGATACAACTACTGTCCGGTTTACGATACGTTGACGCTACTGCTACTGCTCGAAGTACATTTATTTGTATGTACACCTATATATTATAGAGCACGACGAATACCGGTGACAACGTATATAGCAACGGACTGTACGTTACTATGTGCGCAGAGTGCTGGACATGTATCGTTATATAGTACATGTATATTTAGAATATAATCCCCGGGGTCTTCTATTGGGATTTATTCCATGATTATCGTTGTGGAAAATACGCGAGTCCAATTATATAACCGTTTCGTCGAAACTATATATATATATATATATATATAATAGGGGAATAGCTTTAGAACTTTTGAAGGACTTACAAAAGCTTGCAGTGTCGCGATCCCCTGCACAAATGAAAGCCTCTTTAATTCTCTTCGCTACTGTGTATATACGACGCGTATAGCCTTATCGGTCATCACACATCCGCATGGTAAAAAAAATCATTCGTTGTTCCAACTGCATCGTTGCGCTCCAGGGATACAAATTAGCTGGTTGGACTTGCGAATTAAATTGGCAATCAATTATTTTGTTAGCGCAACCGATTAATTTGTCGGCCCAAGCAAATTAATCGTCTGGAGGGTATTTAACCTTGGAAATAATTGTTACCAATCAATAGTTTATTTCCGTGCACTTTGCGAATTGATTTTCTTCTCTTGTTTTTTTCTCTCTCTCTCTATATTTCCCTAAGTTTGTCTATTTCTCTTTCGATATGTAATCTTTAAACTGTCGCTGAGAGTGCAGGATTATGGAACTTTAGCCGAGTTCAGAAGCGCGGAGAATCGGCCTGGAACAGTGAATGCAGGAAAAGAGAAGGAGAGAGAGAGGGGCTGAGAGAGAAAGAGAGACATATAGAGAGAGGGTTGAATATAAACTGAGCAATCGTGGAATTCCCGCGCTCAACGGCAAGCGCTGCTCCGGATAGCGGTGCGGGATTAACGTCGAGCGCACACCCGCGACAGAGAACTGCAGTTGAATGGAGCGGCAGAAGTTTGAATCGCGCTAACTCCAGATTATGCGGCAGATTTATATCGGCTGACTGTATAATCGAATCCAGATATTCTATGTGATATTATACCGAGGTATATCTGTAGCGCGGGCGATATTCTATATCAGAGTCGCAGTGAGATTATGGAGACGAATACAACAACGATCGATGACGAATTGTTATCAGCGTAAGGCTTGAGAGTCGCTGCTCTACCGAAATACCATGGAACTGTGAAACCTTGTTACGCTATAAAAATAATGAATCATCGATGATAGAAGTACGTATCGATCCAGGAGTGACCGAGGAGTTTTCGGTGGACCGTTAACGACTCGTACCACTTAACCAGGTATCAGGAGATATCGATGGATATCTCGCAGGATCTCGAAACCCGAGAACGCGTCGCTTCGGCTAGCTCAACTCCTGCACCGTCTCTTCCGTTTTTTCACATTGAATGATTAACGACCTAACTTTTCAGTACTCTTTACGCCCGCCATACGTCAGACTGGGTAATTGCTCTTCGTTATACTAAACTCTTATTGGTTTCGTTTTACAGACAAGCCCATCGTTACCCTTCGCATGGGATCGTCGCTCAATCCGCGGGACATCAAAGAAGGGGACGACGTTTATTTCGAGTGCAACGTACGCGCGAATCCTCCCGCATCGAAGCTGACCTGGTTTCACGAGGTAAGCTCTACTTTATTATGTAAAATATACTTGTTACATCAATTTTTAATACGTAAATTACGATACGATTGAGCCATTAATTTTTTAGGTAAAGATAATTATAATTGATAAAGATCCTGTTGGATCAAAAGTGACACGAGGTCCTTGGAAGAGTTCACAAATTTAATTTCCTTGCACTCTCAAATGTTATTAGCGTTGAAAAGTAATGCAGGGTTCCTACGGTGCCTGTTGTAGGCGTTATGGAATTTTTAAATCCAATTGTATTCGTCGAATTGCTGCTCCAACTGGTATAATACCGAGAAAGTTCTTTTTTTTTTTGTGGACAGCTGGTAAACATTGCAAGTACCGAGATTGATACGAACGTGAAATTAAACGACGATGGCGCCGGAGGTCGCGTGAGCAATGCGCCGGCTGTCGCGCTTCTATTGCCGCCGTAAAATGGCCGGATATAAATCTCTTATACGAATCGTTGTCCCCTGTGCTGGGTTCCTCTCGCTTCACTACTTTCACTCGCTATCCGGTAATCCTTTACCCTCTTCCTCGCGTATACACATGCACGCGTCCACAGACGCACACACTTTATGTATACCGTTTTTCAATTTACGCGTCAAGCGAACGGAGAGGTAATTTGTCGCACATCGATGGAGCAGATTTTTCCAACAGTAAGGCCACTTAATTGGTTAAATACCAAGAGCAAACTTGATCTGGTACACTGGGCGTGCATGTGTTCGTATGTGCTTCCATGATCTTTTTCCATCGCTATTTCCTATATAACAATATATATAACAATAACCTATATTGCGCTCCAAGTGTGGCGTATCGTTACCCCCGGTATCCGGTTATCGTCAGGTCAACAAGGGTTTCCTCGCTCGGGGCAAACTTCGTGTAATTAATCTACCAATGAATTGTGGTCTGTGAGCATCGAGAGGAAGAGGATTCGAAAGGGTGAAAGTTCGTAGAATTCACACTCTACCGCATGCCGGACACGGTGGATTGCAGAGAATCATATGTTCGCTACGTTTAAGCATTCCAGCTTTTTCTGGAAAAGAGAAACGTTGTGCGGGCAAAGGGAGAGAGCAAATGCTTAACACTGTAAACCACCTCAGCCTTTTGTGCTTGCTTTTGGTACACGCTACCATTCTGATTCTGTCACTGCTGGGACGCCGGTTCGCGATTCGGTTTCCCTAGAGGGCGAACGACTGTTGCTGATAGTGCGACCCTGTTGCAGAATCTCTTTTGAACAAATATTGTTGCAGTACGTGAGTGATTCTAGCGAAAAATTCGTCGTATACATTTTCATTTTTTTATTTTTTCTTGGTCTGGCCCTCTAGCACTCTCATGACCTGTATCTCAACGTCAAGGTGGAGTGCGATTGTTACTTTATTTCCTCTTATTCCCTTTTCCTATCTCGCTCAATGCAAAATACAGAAAAAAAATTGATCCTAGAGAAGAAAAAAAAAAGAACCTAGAGAAAAAAGCGACCCTCGGGGTATTACGAATGGAAGTTAATTTCGTTGCTCACGAGTTTACCTACGAAGAATATTTAACGAGAGATTTAAAAATGCTAATTAAGGTGTATTATAGCCAACTTCATATTTAATATGATATATAACAATACATTATACGAACATTAGAGAATATAATATTCGTTAAGTAAATCGAGTTAAACTTTAATAACTCCATTCGGTTGAGCACTTTGGTGAGCCAGATTATAAAATCGTGGTTTTTTTTTTTAAGAATGGATTTATGCAGCGAGACGTGGAATTATTTCCGGAAAAAAATATTAGCCACCACTATTTTTATTTGAATTATTTTTGGTCCTTAATGGCGTAATTTGGAGACCGTATACGTTATCAACTTTAATGATCATTATATGAAACGTATATAATATTCTAGTCGTACGATAACAATCTTCGTAACGTCGTATTTTAAATATTATTTTTATTAATTGTACAACTTGCCAATTTAATGGACTAATAGATCCCAGCAAAAAGCTACTTTTATGAAATAATAGTCATGGAAATGATTCATACGTTACGTTAATTTTTCCATACAAGTTTTATGCGAACCGGTGAGTAACAGAGAGAGAAAGAGATAAATATAGAGAGTGTACGATCTGGCACTGGTGTAGTAGTAGAATAATGCGCGGTAACCCAGCTTAATGCTTCAGGGTATTACATTGAACCTCGAGTCCTTTAAAAATTCATCCACCGAGCGAACCATCGAGAATTCGGCAACACCAGCTTTTGAATTTCGAGCTCATGGGCTATACGAAGTATAACCGGCTACCGGATGTATACGCGGTACATGCGATATATTTCATCGTGACTGCAATACAATACGGCAAAGTGTTATATGATACGCTATATACAGCGCATACCTATATTTTTATAGTAGTACAGATTGACGTAGAATCGCGTCTCCGCAAAACAAGAAACACGGATAACCTTTCTCCAGATTTTCACAATCTCTCCGTCACGTGTCTGTGCTTTGGAGTACCGACTTATCATCGTAAGGTCACGAAAATAGTTTACGTAAGAGCTTCTTCAAAAGGATCTTGCGTCTCCAACTTTTTATGATTGATGCATCAGGAAAAGAAACGCTGGAGACGAATGATCAGCATCGATCGTGGTGTAATCATTTTGATATCACTGGGTTACAGTCATTATTGAAAGACTATGTATTAACTTATAGTTAGTCAAAAGTTACATAGAAGTTTGTTTTTAATTTTATTGAATAAAAAGAAACTTAATTCTTGATACGAGTCAGTAGTTTTAATTTTTTTATTTTTTCATTTGTTTGTTTTTTTTTTTTTGTGTTTTCATAATTATCAGTGTAACATTGTTATCGAAAACGAACCCATTTTGCGGTTATGTATCTGGTACCACGAACCAAAAAGTAGTTACGTTTCAAGAATACTCGTATGCTGTGTCGCGAATTTGTTGCAGAAACCAAATCGGAATAGTATTCCCAACTATTTTCGATCGGTTAGCGAAAAATAGTATCAAAGACCAACGACTTGATTCCTCTAACCAATCGCTGTGCTATCACCATCACGAGACGTTAGGTGGTGCGACTAACGTCGGCGATAGTTGCGACAAGCATTTGAACAGTACCGACAATCTACGAGTTGGTTTCCATTACCAATCGCTTCCATTGTATAACCAACCGGTTGATACGTGCTACGAGTAAAACTTTTCACATAGGCAAACGACGCTATTGTTTGAAGTGACAGGTGGTTGTGCACGGACGAGGGCTTGCGAAAAATAAAAGGGAAATGCATTGAATGGTAAATATACAGTGAAATATTGTGATGAAATATCGCACGAAGTACGCGGTGGTCCTCGCCACTCTAAATAAATAGAAATATCCGTATTAGCCTGGTTTTTTTTCGTATCACGCTGAACCGATGGATTACACCAACCAAGCTGGTAAGCTCAGGTTACCATAGTAGTTGACGGTATGCTAACTATTTCGGTTGGTCAATGTAACCAACGTGTCAGTTTCCCCCACTACAATTTTTTTCCGTGTATAACAACCTCGTAGCGGTTGATTGAAACCACCGAGACAAATTGACGTTTATCAACAGACTTACCAGGTCAATTCGTTATCATACACAGATATTTGACAGCCCAAAAAGAAGGGATAAAATATCTTTTTGTTTCAAATACAAAATAATAAAATCGTCGAGAAGAATAAAATGAAAAACGATAGTTTTTTTCATCTCCCACCCTATATGTTACTTCAAATCGATAAAGTTAGGATACTAGGACAGCGCACACATACACACACTCATTGACAATTGTAAATGATAATTTGTATTTTTTTTCATCATAATGTAATGAATCATTATGAGATTTATCGATTTGCTACTTACAATGTATAACGAACAAACGGTCAATATCGTTGAAGAAGCAGTTTACTCATTTACCACTATTCACGTTTATCCAGCTGATGCAATTGTTTAGTGTAATTGCGGTAATTTTATTTCTGTGCATCACACGCATCGCATGTGAGCATAAACTACTACACTTCGACTTGGACGAATTCATTGATCGCGTTTACACTAAATATTATTTTTCGTTGAAACGAACATCATAACGGAATACTAATTACTATACGAGTATTAACCTCGATTATAAAAATTAATTATACGTACTATCGTTTCGACTAACTAAAAATTATTTAGGGAAGTATTTAGAGGCAATTGTAGTAATAAACTTAAGGTGTGCGGTAGCTTGCATACCCCTAAACATTTAAAAGTTTATTTTCTCAATTAACAATTTTTCTCCATCAACAAATAGATTTTATTTTCTTGTCAAAAATTTTCAGCGAAACTCTCAAAGACCCTTACGAAGCCCTCGTAAAAGTTTCACTACAAAGGTAAAAAAAGACTTTGCAATAGTGATAATAAAAAAAAAGTCAGACGGTTATACGCTTTCTATTGTGATACACGCGACAGTCGTTATTGGATCGGCAATGAAATATCTTAAAATGAAATTCAAAAGAGTAAAGGAAGTAGTGAAAGAAATTTCACAATGAAAAATAAAGTCCGGACGAAAGTTCTCTCGTTATGAGAAAACTTCAATTACAGTCGTGAAGAAGAATTAAGGTCCAGTCATTCGAGAAAGCTCTAAGACCTTGCGCATTCGAGGTCACATGATGCTCCGAGCAGTCTTTCTCAAACCCCTAAAAGGATCTGGTACCCCAGCAACGTCCGCTTTTATGTTTCTGCACGTTCTATCGTACTATTCGAACCTTTTTCAAAAGTGTTTCCATAATAGTAGTTCGAACCAGCAGCCAGAACGAGAGCAAAGTCGTCGTTGAGGTTGAGAACGATATTCATTCATATGAGAAAAGAATCATGGAAATGACCGCTATATACTTCCAATAGTTTCTGTATCAAGTAACAACCGATTTTCTATACGAAGCAGTATACTATTACTCCGCTATGGAACAGCAGAAGTAGAATCGGCAGTACTTTTCTTTTTCCTATAGTTCTATACCATTGATGCTCTCAGCACCAGAACAAATACGATGGATATCGTGCCACAACCATTCCACGACGATCGAATAAACAAACGCGACAAGACGATAATAATCCTAGCGTCAAATCTAATTTGTCAACTGCGACACTGGTGGTTGAACGGTAGGTGTGCCGCTCCGGTGGTCCCGCGTATTAAGCAGCATTTCGTGCTGTCACTACTCGGCTGAGTGACCGCTTAGCCGTTTACCGGTCGGCGTATCAATCGGTGAGTGAGAGGCTTCAGAGAACTTGGCATCTGCACTTACCTCGATGCGTGCGAAAGAAATAGAACTAGTACGGCGCTCATGGCGGAGTAAAAGAGAAGCAGCACATTTGTGTAAGTATGGAGGAATCGCCTCCTCTTAAGTACGTTACTTTTGTGTATACACCGAAGAATCAGAAGAATATAGAATCGTCCGTACCGGCACAGGTTTTCCGCAGTTTCCCTGTGCTCACGGTGAATGCGGTACAGTACAATTGAGTCGGCCGTGGACGGATCGGCGGTTAGATTAGCTTAGCGAAGTGCGGATAGGGAGTGCTAGGAGAGAATTTTCAATTAGGATGGGCGGATACGTAAAAGCCTTGAGGGGAACACGAGTTAACGAAAAAAAAAAGATGATAATTCGTCAGTTGTCACAATCTTGAAGATCACACTGATGGTCCGTCACCACACGATGATTCTGTTGCGAATCGGATACGATATATCGATATGGTGAGCTTTCTCCGTCTACCGAGTTACAGTAGCCTCCCGCTAATGGGCACCTAATCGCCTTCCCCTCGATATGTCACGATTAGTTTTTCCCTGCCAAGAGTACCACGCTCGGCTGGTGGTACCCTTAGGGCTTAGTTACCACTCAACGCATAGCTCTATCTTTGTCACACTCTCATCGATTGGCTGATATATCAACTCCCAACGACGCGCAGTCTCCGCCAAGCTCTGCTCATCCAACGAGTAGTGGTATCTTCGTAGCGGGAGATGAGTGTTAACGATTGTGTAAATAACGATAGTGTAACCGATTTTAAATGACTCATCTCATGGTTGTATCAAGGTGATTACTCAATGAAAGTAATTAACTTCGAAACTTTGTCCTCCACCATTAAATTGGATACAATGCTAGTGAGATATACAGGAATAGTTGAGTTGTATTGTAATAAATATAAATTATTGGATTCGCATCGAGGGAGATCGGTAGTTGTGGATTTCTGATTGTGACGAGCAAGACTAAAATTGACGACAAACGAGACTCGAGACAACCGGATACGTAGACTGTGGCAATAGGAAGCGGGGAAACCCATAGAATGCAATCTAGCGTCCGGAGAACCGACGCCGTTATCCCGTAACACGACCGGAGTTGTCGCGATTCTACAGTTCCCGGCGTAGTCCCACAGGACTATGCATATACAGTTTCTATATATAAACTATTAACATACCCATAGCTATAACACAGCAGGAGAATTCGCACCTATGCAACGGTATACGCGTGTTACACGTTCCGAAGCTCGTCTATGGTCCGTTGCGCAGCAGGTAGCCGAACACTCGCGCTCGCTAGCGGAATTATTGTAAATTTACGAGAGTACGAGCGTTGTCACTTCCCGTCCATTCAACGTCCTGCAGAGCGCGGCAATGTTTGCATTCGAAAATCGAGAGATACCGGTAGAAGAGTAGTACAGTTGCAGTGATGCAGCGACCATGATGACCGACAGAATGCGAGAGAGCACGCAGGAAAACTCACAAAACCAATAAATTGTCCGCGAATCACCGGACATTACGGCGTTACGGTTTACTAATCCGTAAAAACGCTCGTGTTCGCTCGGTGTACTATGGGTAAGAGCGAAGCTTCAACGGGGACGCGTAAAGAACTCTGCAGCATAGAGAATATCCTCGTATGCGCAACGTGCGCGTGAATTTTTTTTTTGGAATTCGAATCTGAACGACAATACTCTCACTCGTTCGGATGGCTCGAGGCTCGACGATGGAAAACATTTTCCGACAACCGTACTGTGTGTATGATGTGTATAATTTATAAAATTTAAAGTCCATATAATATTTACGTTGTCAACATTCGAAGCCAACGTACAATGAAATCATCAATATTAAATATCGTACATCAATAATGAATAGATAAAAAAAAAACATTAAACTGCCGACTGCAAAAATTAAATTGTGAAATCATTCGGGAATATTTAAATTCAAGAAATGCCTCGCTTCAATGCTTTTCATAAAAAAAATTTCCTTTAAATTTGTCGAATTTTATTTCCTCGTACTATAATCCGCTTATGTTTTTAAAATATATTTTTATCATTTAAGTGTAAAAAAACGTAGCAACAAAATTGTACGTTAGAAATATCAGGGGTACAAATTGAAAATGCGGGTTTGATAACAGATGGCGTTACTAACGCTATACGCATCAGGCAGTACTGTGACTATGTTCATGTCAAAGCTACGTCTTATAGCTTTAATTTTCAGTATGTGTCAATTTGTCGCAGTGTCAAATTCATAGTTTTTTTGAGCTCTCAATATGTCGAGTTTCGTGCCAACAAAACAGCATTTGCGGGAAGTTTTAATTTACTTCTTTAATTTGAAGAAAAGTGCTGCTGAAGCACATCGATTAGTCTCCGAGGCTTATCCGAGTCATGTTCCATCGGTTTCAACGTGCGAGAGATGGTTTGTGCGGTTTAGAAGTGGTGATTTTGACGTTGAGGACAAAGAGCGGCCGGGCCAAGTGAAAAAGTTTGAGAATGCTGAATTGGAGGCAATACTCAATGAAGACTCGTGTCAAACTCAACAAGAGCTCGCAGATTCATTGGGAGTGACACAACAAGCCATTTCCCATCGTATAAAAGCCCTCGGAATGATCCAAAAGCAAGGACATTGGGTGCCGTATGAGCTGAAGCCGAGAGACGTCGAGCGCCGTTTTTTTGCATGCGAACTGCTGCTCGAACGGCAAAAACGGAAGGGTTTTTTGCATCGCATTGTCACTGGTGATGAAAAGTGGATCCATTACGATAACCCGAAGCGCAAAAAATCATATGGTTACCCCGGCCATGCATCATCATCGACGGCCAAACCAAATATTCACGGCGCCAAGCTCATGCTCTGTATTTGGTGGGACCAGCTGGGTGTGGTGTATTATGAGCTATTGAAATCGAACGAAACCATCACAGGAGCACTATACCGAACTCAATTGATGCGTTTGAGCCGCGCACTCAAAGAAAAACGGCCACAATACGAGCAAAGACACGACAAAGTAATTTTGCAACATGACAACGCTCGGCCACATGTTGCAGCGCCGGTCAAAACATACCTACAAACGCTGAAATGGGAGGTCTTACCCCACCCGCCGTATAGCCCAGATATTGCTCCTTCCGATTACCACCTTTTCCGATCGATGACACATGGCCTAGCTGACCAGCGCTTCCATTCTTACGAAGAAGCCCAAAAATGGGTCGATGACTGGATAGCAGCCAAGCCGGCCGAATTTTTTCGCGACGGTATCCGTAAATTGCCAGAAAGATGGGAAAAAGTTGTGGCTAGCGATGGACAATACTTTGAATAATTCATTTGTTACCATTTTTTCAGAATCAACGTTCAAAAATAGAAAAAAATCCCGCATTTTCAATTTGTACTCCTGATAACATAAAAACGTGTGATAGTTTTATAATCTTGCAATTTATTATATAATTTACAGCCCATAATTACCAGAATCTTTGTACTAAATTACATTAAGGATGCTTCGCGTGTACATTCTTCAGCCACAAGTAAGTTTCAATCAGAATTGGAGTACTTTAGGATTTTTTAAATCTTGAACAGGCAATAATAATAAAGAATGACTTGGAATAATAAAAATACCAAAAAAGTTATTAATAAATTAGTTAATACAAAATTGTTCAACATTAAATTTTCAGAAAACCTTATTCGTTGTCTTATGAGATGAATTTGTTGATTTTTTAAAAATAAATATGATTTTTCAAATAATTTTTTAAGGCTGTTATCAAACTGTTTGTTCAATGACTCTCAAGCTTCTTATGTGTAACATGAAAAGCTTCGTTGGACAACGATGCTTCATAGACCTCCCCAGCTAGCTTGTACGCATTGAAACAATGTGAGGAATTAAAAATGATGTAGAAACGAAGCATGAATTAATTAACTTATTCCATTCAGTCGAATGTTAAGAGACTGAGGTGAGAGAAATATTAGTCTGACCGCGTCTCAACTGTTTCTACTTGAATAAGCGATTGCAGTTAAGCTTCCAGGTAGTACTTGAACAATTGAATGAGGCAGACCTGACCCTCGCTAAGTTTGGAATATTCCGCCAACTTTTCATCTGTTCATCCGCAAAATCGCGTACCTTTGAGTTTCTGGGCAAGCAGCTTGGAAAATCGGATGATGGCGCTCTAATAGGAGTCTCGTGCTCTCACGCTTGCACGGGCTCATTCTTCTTTATATCCCTCTAGATTTGTATGAGAAATCGTTGCGATGCCTAAATCCTGTGCGCTTTAATCACATCCGCAGAATTCTAGTAGAGGAAGAGAAAACCGAAAGGATGGACAAGAGTAGAAAGAGAATGAGCGATGCGCGCTATATGCACGGCGTACACCCGGATATCCCGACGAAGGATTCTTATCCCCGAGCGCGCCTCTTCGAAATTAATCCTTCCGAGAGCTCGTGGGCATCCAAAGTTAAGAGAGGGATATGTGATAGCGACGTTAGAGAACGTGAAAAGTAGCTAGCTGGGTATTCGAGTTGGTGAACCAACGAGAACACTAGAAACGAAGAGAACACCAGCGATATATCGAGGAGGATTTGCACAGGAACTGGAGCGAGTTTCGCTACACGTCGTTGAAGCTCCTATCCAGCAGCACAGTCTTCCATTCAGACTTCCCCCTTCCCTCTCGTTCTCCGCGTTAGACTGTATACAAACAGGGAAAGTTTCTTCGCTACCATGGCACATGGTTCTCCGTTTTCACGAGGAAAAGAGGCGTGATATCGAAATCCCAAAACCTAAACATCTATATATCCGGCTGGTCGACGTCTATCACTTACATATGCAAAACCGCCAGCAGCAGTTTTCCCGTACAACAACCTCAGCTCGTTCCTCCCAGCATTGCACAATTTCCGCAGGTAAAAGCTCTATGATTTATTCCGGACGCGTACCAAATGCTCCACGTACGCGTATTAACATTCCTAGGGACGCATCTGCCACCGCACCGATAAAGACGACGATATCTAATGTTTAATATCAAAGTGACGTGAAAGAGCCCTCGAGGCACACCGACTTGAGTTTCTCACGAGATACTCGTACATATCTGCGAACAACGATTATCATTTTTTTATTATCTCGCTTGAAAATTTGATAGCAACGTCCGTTGCAAATTTTCAAGTGATTCGTTTTCCTCTCGTGAATTCAAAGTGATTCTAATGATCTCTAATATTGAGAAATTCGTTACGAAAAAGGTACAAGAAAAAAATCGTTTACCTCCCGTCTTGGTGCGAATCAAGTAAGTAAGTAACATCTCGTTTGACACTATGGATGTACAGTACACTGTGCAATCACAGAAGCATGCTGTAAATTACGAGAAAGGATACTTTGGCCTCGAAAGTACGTTGTTTCACTGCCATTCCGTGTCTGCTCCTACTCCTTCTCACTCGCTATATCTCTCCATGACAAACCACAAACGAAGATACGAAGAGCCTATGGGTAAAACTCGTTATACCACCTCACGTACGTACTTTCTACGGAAGCTGCTATTTCGCTCGTACTGGCTCCTGCGAACATAGCGTAACTAGAAATGGCGGTGTATAACAGATACGCGCCCTCATTATTCACGTAAAATACAACAAGGGTGTAGGGCGGGAGTAACCGAGCCGGAGCTATATAGCAATGGCTATACGGAAGATAGCTGTACACGAATAAGGCACAGATACAGAGAGGCATACCGTTTCCTTCTTTTTTATCGTTTCTCTTTCCGTTCCCTCTCATATACCAAGTTGCAATGTTTCGCAGTGTTTAGAGCATAGAACATACAATATACGCTGCAGATTGCAAGTACAAGTTGTATCTCAAATACGTCGAGAACAACGTGACACACGTACGCTGCTTTAAACGTCCGCACTTTTATACGTAATAATAATTCTACGAGCATCGTAGGTATCGCACTCGCAGCGTGTAGAACATGCATGTAGCTGAATACATGTTCCTCAGAAGTCTTTAACACAAAAAGAGACGAGTCAGAGAACTCTCGTGCTATCCATAACGCGTGTATAATGAAAGCACAGCGCAAATGCAAATAATATCTCGTTGTCGAACTTACAATGTTCAGCATGAGCTCTAGATATACTTGGAGGCCATCGTGCACTCTCGAACCTAAGACAAGGGAGGAAAGCAACAGAGTAAAGTCTTGCAGCAGTACTCCGTCGAGTCGAACAAGAGAGTGAGAGAGACTGCGGGAGCAAAGCACTAAACTTTCTTGCTACCGTGAAACGACGAGAACGACGACAACGACGACAATGACGACGACGACGACGACGACGACGACGACGAACGAGAACGGGGCGAAGGATGAAGGGGACGGACTTATCTTTATAGGTAGCGTACTTTGATGTACTTTCTAGCTACGTACAATATATTTCTTGCATAGAGGGCCAATTTCTGGTAGAGTTTCGCCTCCTCGCAGAGGAGATATGAGAATCTTACTCGGATCTGTCTGTATACACAGCGATTCTATCGAAAATCCTTGTATCTCCGTATACCTTGAAAATTCGTGTTTATTATTACTACCTTTTTTATAAAAATATGTTTGCTGAAATATGTGAACGAGAAAGTCTGAACAATATTTGCAGATTGTATACATTTATTTTATTTCTTTTCATTTCTCGGTATTCCGTACCAAACACATATCAGCGGTGTATTGGAATTTAAAATCAATAAATTCGAATGAGCGCGTTGATATTTCATCGTCCACGGGATGGCAGATTGAAGTTGACTGGTTCATAAATGTAGGCACAGTATCGAAAAAAAATACAAAAAATATTGAGCGCCGTTGAATTTGTACATAACGGAACATTTCTATACGCATGAAAAAACATGTTATCAATGTGAAAAATCGAACTCTGCTGTAAATTCAAAAGGCTGTGGAATATCGGATAAAAATATTTTTCATTTAGTACGTTCGGCAAAAAATGATTGTTACTGCACGAATCGAATCTATAAATGTTCGATGAAATATTTGTTTTTGAAACGAAAAAAGAGATCGGACACAAGAGGTACCTTAAATGTTTGGCCAAGTTTTGTTTTCAAACCATTTTATTTTCAAATTTTCATGTCTGCCTACTTAAAATAGTCTGAAACATTGAGAAAAATGGCATAGGAAAAAAGTTCGCGCGCGCGTGTGCGTGTACGTGTGCGTGTGCGTGTGTGTGTGTCGAGGGCTTAAAGAATTGAAACATCTGTATCTCAAATAATATTTAACTAATTGAAATTTAATTTGTTGTCCAACTAAAGCAGAAACATTTCTTTCCAATGTAGATTTAGGGTTTTATAATATTTTTATTTTTGTGAAAAGGGTCTGTGAACATATTCAAAACGCTTTCAATACGCAAATGAAAAGAAATTCATTAAAGCATTAAAATTTTATTGAATTCGCGCAGTAGATACGTGCGAGTTTTATAAGCAATTGCATTTTTATATTCTCACATCAATTTTTGAATTTATCGATCGCTCAATGTTCTTCAGTTAAACTTCACAACAAGTTAAACTTCAGTTTTTATAATTATATTTTTAAACAACAGATGCAAATTAGAACCTTGCGCACTGCTTTCTCATTATTTTCCATCTTTTACACAACTTCCTCTGTAAGAAAACCAAAATTGATCATCATACTTTCTCACAGAGGTAGCTTTGTAAAAGATGGAAAATAATGAGGAAACATTTTGCAAGCTTTTAATTACTTTTTTTTTTATTTCCCTAGCGTTGTAGTACTCCCTATACATGGTTACCAGCTCAGTAACTAAAGCAATATATATACATATATATATACATACATCCACCTTCCTCGGCATCATTTCCCGGAAACTAAGAAGTAACGACGCTTCTCGACGGAAAATCGCATTGCATAGAAACTCTGGTGGAATCGTTGGTAAACCCCATGGCTCTACGGTGCGCGCGAGAACTCGACTCGAGAATCGTAATTTACGCGTTGCCTTTGTCGAAAAGTTAGCGGTAGGGAATTATAATCCTTGCGTGTGTCTATAATACTATAGACGTCTAGCGTGAACATAACCTAATGCAACGACTACCACTAAGCCTAAGAGGTATAATGCATACATCTGAGATAGTATAGATTCATACAAACGTAGACGAGCATATAACCATTCAAGAGCACGAACGTTGGATAAAATATCTATATATACACAGATACGAGATGAACAACTAGGTGCAAGGGGTGCTGCACAGTGCAGTTGCGTGTTCAAGAGCGTGTCGCGACACGAAGCATTATGCACATCGCGTATGTAAATTTTGTAAATTCCCTTTGTCTGGTAACTCTCGGTACTGTACCGAGATGAAACGATGGGTTAGGTGAACTCGAGGGACGGAATGAGGATGAGAAGCCAGAGTGGAAACTCTCTCTTCGGGCGTTTCTGGTGTTTCCACGTGCGTGATTCTCTTTGCGGATAACGCGAACTTGCAGGACCCATAGAGACGTTCGTACCGGGTGAGTAAGAGAGACGAAACCGAGCAGCCTCATTCTTGACATTAGTAACGTGACATTGTGCATAGTAGTATGTATTGCGCGGTACAAGGTACTCGTTACTAACTCTGCGTTAACGCTAACAGCGCAAGAACCCGTGTCCGCTAACTTTCAACGCCTGGTATAGGACTTAGGACTTGGTACCAAACGTGCCGAGTACAACACTCTCTTGCGTCTCCTTTTATCTCTCCGCAAAACCGCACTGGTACCAACTTTTACAAGTAATCGCTCGCGGCTAACCTGGGGTTTCTTCATCGAATACAACGAACCGTAAACACGTGGTATTTCTCGAATCACCCGTACAACCTGTATCTCCACTGGCACGTCTCTTCTCCTCGTTCTTCGTGTACTCGAACCTCTCGCTACCACTGCAAAATCTTCAGCTCTTGTCCTCTCGACGTTCCAGATACTCGAAATGGGTTCTCTAAAGTAGCTCCCATTGTGTCTTACAGCAAAGGTAGCAGAGTGCAAGTCGCGTACACGAAATTGCAACTTCCCGACTCCCACTGTACTTACGAAATACGCTTCACCAACTTAAACGTCCCCCTCCCAAACATTTTTATTCTATACTCGCTCGACTCTCTCCGATCTACCGAATACTTAAATATAAAATTTCTATAAAACTATATACGATAGTTGAAGAGTTTCCAGAACAATTGTAAACCAAGATTTTCCGCAATGAATTATAAAATGTTTTCAACTGGTGAATATATATTATAAAGCTTAATATATTTATGGCGTCGAGAGGAATCTCAATTTAATTTTAACTTCTCAGTGGAGATATACGCGTTAGATCCCCGATTTAATAGAATTTTTTTAATGCTTCGATATTACCGAAGCAAATTTTTATTAAATGCACACAAATTTTATTTCACCCTTGTTACAAATTGCGCACAAGAGTCACTGTAATTCATGAAGATTGTTCGATGACAATTCAAGCGGTAACTCTTTAAATATATCTGAGGGAAATGCAAGTTCAACACGTATTTCCCCCCTTAACGGCATAGGTGTTGGTGAGTCTCCAGCATTTCCAGTACAATTTCTAGTCCGTCCAACGTAACGTAATGTAACGAGTTGGAAGGGAGTGTAGAAGGCCAAAAAGTCATACGCGGCGATAAATCTTCTTCTTTTTCCCGAGTATTAATCTTTACAATCAAAATTTTCATTTGAATTTTTTCAGGGTATGAAGCTTCACCATAACGTAACAGGTGGTGTAGTACTATCGGATCATTCGCTTGTGCTCCAGGGAATAACACGCAAGTCCGCGGGGAAGTACACCTGTCTCGCAGGAAACACGGAGGGACGCTCGACCTCGAATCTCGTTCATCTCGAGGTCATGTGTGAGTGTGATTGGCCACAGGTGGTTCAGAATATAACGCAGACAGGACATTAACGTTAAAGTAATAAAATCATTCATTTCCTCGATTTATCTGTGTATGTACAACAGTCGCGCCGATTTGCAAGAGGGTGGTGAATTCGGGTATCGATTGGCGATCGCAAAACGCGACCCCGCCGCCCTTCAACGTACCAGAACAGCTGCACGGTGCCCTAAAACACGAAACTATAGGTCTGGCGTGCGAGGTCGAGGCCAGTCCGACCTCGGTGACCTTTCGTTGGACCTTCAACAGCAGCGGTGATCTCAACGAAATTCCTGACACAAAGTTCACGAGCGACGGTACCGTCAGCAGGCTCAATTACACTCCATCCACGGACATGGATTACGGGACTATCGGTTGCTGGGCGAACAATCGAGTCGGTCAATCCCAACAGCCCTGTCTTTATCAAGTTATCGCTGCTGGTGAGTAATCAATTTTAATCCAGATCCATCTTATCCTTACTAATTTTTTTTCCTGCACTTAAACATGTTCATTATTCAGTCGTACAGTACACGGTAAAGGTGAAATAAATTAGATCTGCGCATCGGGTCGACACTTGGTTCACGGTGGTACCCAAGAGAGCCGAATTTTCCTTTTCCATCTCACTCTCGATTCATTTCTTTGCAACCCACGTAGAGCCCAGACGAGAGCCAGTGTACCAGCTACCGAGGGTTTCCTGTGGCACAATAAAGAGAACGTCTGGCTGGCGCGGGAATGAGGTCAAAAAGGCTACGTTGGGTTCGCCAATCTCCTGGCGTGTATGCGACATGGTCGCTCGCACCTCCCACAAAATTCAATTGCGTCACGATGCGTGAGTTTTGCGAAAATTAATGAAAACTGTAATTGAATATGTTCATTACGAGGCCGCGACGAGGTTAACCCCTATGGCAGCAAAAGTAACGCCTCGCGGAGAAACGTCCCAGGCCTTGTGGATCCCGGCAAGGACAACATTTGTGCTCTCGCTGAACGCGATAACGCATTCGTTGCTTTAATTTTGGCCGACTTCAGCCTCACCGAAGCTACGTCGAAACTGGTCAGTAGTTTCCCCGATGAAATCCCCACGATCGCACTCCCTTCTTCCCTCGTACCCTCGCGGCGTTGCACTCGCACTGGCACCCTCGACGCTCTCGCCAGTAATTGGAGCCATAATTTATTTCGATCTACCGACCCCCTATTTTTTAATACGTAATTACAAGCCAGTAGTTTTTCGTCGACTCTCCGATGTTACTCTCACCCGGAGTTATACATATATACCTATATTTATATATTTTTTATGCTTAGCTGCCAACGTTAATGCAATCGTTAATTGAGACGCAAATGACACGAATCGCGAGGCATTGATTTTATCTGTACGCATTTTTCTAAAGTACATTCTGCTATACACTAAATACAGGCAATTTTATCGGGGCCAACAATGATAACGAAAGTGATATTCACACCCACGGTTTATGATATTGCAAGCATCGATGATATCTTGGCAATGCAAACTTTAAACGAATACTTGGAACCGACATGAGACACGAGACTGACATTTGTGTATTTAAAAGAAATTAAATTGTGAAAAATATGATCTATAAATGATTAATTTTACTACCGGATGTCATCATTTATATTTCCAATTTTTATCCCTCACGATTGAATTTTTTTGATATTTGGAATAGCACCATTCTGTAATTGCAGGACGACCATATCCACTGCAAAATTGTACAGCTTACAACAACACGGGATCATGGATACGAATATCCTGTGTGGAAGGTTTCGACGGTGGACTTCCGCAAAAGTTCGTCGCTGTAATGGACCAGCAACGATGGGAGTCACCGAGTCCTTATTGGGAGCTTGAAATACGAAATCCTACGACCGTCGCTCTGTACGCGGTGAATGTAAAGGGTTCGAGCGATCCGGTGACCATGGACGGGAGAGCGTTCAAAGGAGTAGCCAAATTTACCGGTACGTGACATGTTTACCAACGTCCTAATTCTGTCTCTATCTTCCGTGGTTTTAGTTTTCTCGTTTACGTCATTTCCGCTATATATTCGCGTAAACTAACAACGCGTTCACCCTTTGCTGTATACAGACCATCCTATCCTCTTCCTGCAACCTTCTCGTATCGTATTGCTCGA
Source organism: Cylloceria caligata (assembly GCA_963942595.1). Classification (NCBI taxonomy): domain Eukaryota; kingdom Metazoa; phylum Arthropoda; class Insecta; order Hymenoptera; family Ichneumonidae; genus Cylloceria; species Cylloceria caligata. The sequence continues at coordinate 6,458,874 of OZ012703.1, forward strand.
TATATGAGCTACGATTTCCATAATAACCGAGTGCACTACCGTCTCGCCCAGAAGTCATCAACCCATCTACTTCGCCTGAGGTCCTCATCAAAGTTTTCTCTCCGTTCCTCGTTATTTTTTTTCACCCTTTTGACTTCTCTTCTCTTTTTTTTCATATATGTATACATATTTGTACCCGCGTACACCATTCAAATATTACTTTGTCTACATTTTTTCCGGTGCTTTTAATTCTGTGTTTCTCTTGACTTGAATATATAGAAGCATGGGTAATGAAGTACGTCATGTACGACTACCGAAGTGCGTGATAGCGAAAAAATACAACTTCGTTCCCGTCATGGGATTATTAAAAAAAATGTTGTTATATTTTTCTTATACTGCTAACAATGTTGTTAACTTCATTAAACGAATACAGAATTATATGGCGCGTATCACGTATTACACTGGTCACGCTTAAAGCTCAATTTTAATGAACTTCAGACGCTAGATATTTCTTTGCAATGCAATTGAAGTCGCTTAAAGTTCTCAGCAGACCTAACAGTGGAAAGCACGAACACTGGAGTCTTCAATTAGTCTCCGGATCATTTTAAGAGAGCATCAAAATTCTTACTACTCGTTACAAAAGACGAAACAATTACTTATAAATTGTTGTTTTTATTTTTTATTTTACGATAAAAGAATGTGTAAACCGAAGGTTTTGTATTCAAGGGTGAAAAAAGTGTTACAAACTAAAGTTTAATTATCAACGAATTTCGCGATACGCTCTAGGATCAAACGAACTGCTTACTACGTAATAATTCCAAGAATTTGTAGGAAACGAGGGGTACAATGGTCGCTGCAATAAAACGAGGTGTCAGTCGAATAGAAGGTGAGCCAGGAGTCGGTGGCCGGGTTGCGGTAAACGGAAGTTGATGGTATTCTACAATTGCTATGTATGTATATTAACTGCGCGGTGTCTCGGATGAAACAGGAGAAGCACGGAGAGCCGTATAAACGGTAGAGTACCACTCGATAATCTAGCTGGTGAAAATTACGGTGACAGTAGTAGTAGCGGAGTGGTATACCGCTCGAGACGAACGAACCAGAGGATTGGGGCATTGTTGAGGTTGGCTGGAGGGCTGATCTCGAGCGAGAGAGAAAATCCGCCGAGGAAAACAGGGTCGAGAGGACAGAGGTTTAGAACAGAGAGGGTACGAGCGGTGGGTGGATATACCAGCGACAGCAGTTACAGTTACGTGGTACACGCGGTCGAAGTAAGCAAAATTATTATCGGTATGCAAATCAGTAGCCACCAGCGAGGCAGAGGTAGATACGACGGTTATCCGATGGTGCTACGCTACACCGCGGGTCATCTTTGGTCGGGCACTTGTATACGAAGACCGCTAAGAGGGAGATGTCTCATTCTCGCAACGAATATCATTGAGAGAACGAATAAAGCTAGTAGAGAGAGAAGAGTAGCCGCGTTGATGCCGTTTTCGAGCTGAAACATGGACCGGCCAGCCCACCGCAGACCCGGAAGCGAGGCACGCCAAATTTATGAGCTATTATTATGCATTCTGGTATCTCTCCTTCGTTTGCTGGCCGGCTTTCTCTCCCTTTCCATCACTTCCGCGCGAGTGCTAACTCTCTGTCCCTCGGGCCCGTTCCGGACCCAATTCACACACCCCGAGACTTCCGTCAACTTCGTTAAGCTTTTCTACTGTTTCGCTGCAAAGAGCATATACAGCAACCAAAAAGAGTGAAAATTGAAAGAACGTCCATGGGCCAGGAGCCCGATGTGACAAAACTCGACTGGAATTTGTACGGTTGTTATTTTTTTTATTTTTATTTTTATTTTTATCTTTTTTTACTAATATTTATGTTTCTTATTTTTCTTTCTATGTTTATCTGAAGGTGAATCGGCGCCAGTGTCCTCCGTAGACATGTCACCGATCTTAATCGGTCTTGGAAGTACAGCGACCGGGCTCGGTCTGATCGTGACTGGAGTACTGATGGCACTTTGGAGACGACACGCCGCGGCGACACCCTCCAAACCGAAACAACCCCAACAGCCAACTATTGCCACGTTCGCGGGAAAAGGCGAGGAGGATGACGGCAATCCTGATCTCATACCTACGACAGATTTGACCAATCATTTTACAGGTAATTATCGTCATCTGAGATTGTCAAGACAAAAACTTTACAAGGATAGGATCGGAGTTTTACATTGAGTATAAAGAAGGCTGAGTTATTTCATACAATTCGAGCGATCAAAGCGTAAACATTTTGTGCCTTTAAAGACTTCTCGGTAATTGCTAAATCTCTCAAACACGACTCAAGAGAAGATTAGTTTACACGAGATATCGTACATCCAAGAATTAAACCACCGGCAATGGAGGTAGACGCGACGCAAGACATTTGCAACTTATAGGATGTCTAACTTTGTGAACGTCTTACAAAACTGAACTTGTAAGTAGTGAATAGAGTTGCGCGTCCTCGCCTTCCATACTCACGCATACTTACACGTTGTCGTAACTCGGCACTGTCAGCGATACAGGAAGCGCACGATGTATAGAATTCGCTGTAAGCCGATCTGAAACTACTTTCCAGATAAAAAGCTTTCGGTTTACGGATCCCTGCCGCGAAGACCCTGTCACCTGGAGGGACGAGAGATGCCCCACGAGGTCCTCGAGGATCCGGATTATCCGAGAGCATCGCCCAACGTGAGTAACTATAGTAAATCCTACCTTGATGCTGCACTATATCTACCGATAGTAATATGTTGCGCGACCTAAGTACCTTTCAATGTATCATACATTGAAAATCAAATCATAAAGTATACAATAAAATACAGATCATGTAGCATTGTACAATACTGCTTATTGATGTCCGTCCCGCATAGATGCGGAGACGTGTCAAACAATGTTGCGCAATTTGTAAATATATTTTTATCAAATTTTACGTATTTCCCGCAATTATAATTATACTTCTTTTATTATACATATTTTTGCATAATGCATATTATATATATTCATATTTATTATATATATACATATTTTTGCTTTTTTCATGAAAGTAGCTCGGTATTGTTGGCACATTTTTTTCTTTTTGCAATTTTTATTTTAGTATACTCAAAATGGTCTGAAACGTCATTGTTTAGAACGAAATGAATGCATGGATGGATGGGACGCGCGCGTGCGCGTGTGTGTGTGCGCGTGCGTGCGTGCGTGTGTGCGGACGCGCACGTACATTTCACATTGCTAAGGCAAGACGAAACCTCTATACTTACGCAGATGTGCTGCTTCCATTTCACTCCGCCGTGAACGCCATACTCGCCTATCTCATTCACACTCATGGGCCGAGCATTGAGGTTTCGCCAAGCCTTAAGGGGACACGAAACATTCACTCTACCGCATTTAATTTTCAAAACACACTTTCTCGTTCTATACAGACCAGAATTGTTGCTGTTATCTGCAATGGAAAAATTACTTTTTACAATGATTTAAGGCACAAAATGAAAAAAAAAGCCGTTTTTCACCCGAAAGCCAGCACAAAAACACACACGGTACATCGATTCGAATTACGATTCAGAAACGTTCAAGTACCCAAACAGTGCACGGGACTTATCGTTGATAATCTGGAAAAATAAATCCGCGAGTATGGTCGATAGCTCAACTATATGAAAGGGAGGCGAAATATCCATGAGTGCGAAAGAGAAACTAGTGTAACTAGTATAGTTTCGCCTCACCGGAATTCCGCAAGAGGCGCTGGTAGCAATTCATACAGCAGTCGAGTCAAATTCTATTTTTTACAGTTTTAATTACCCATTGAGTAGGTTTCGCCGCCTCTCAAGTGTTGGGACTTTACAGATAAGAACAAAGTTTCAGCTAATAAACAGAAGAATCAGGCTATCAGCGACAACTCGTTTTTCTTTGACAATTAATTGAATCCTAAAAAAAATTCGCACATAAACGTTTGTTATCGACTCGGTAGGTTTCTTTACAGATGGTTTTGAGATTAAATTTAGCGAGAAACGTCAAGAGGTTCAAATTTCTGTTCACTCTTAAGCTCGCGCCAATTTAAAGGTATCATCCTACATGTTTCTTTAGACAAATGAACTAACGCTAAACAATGATTGTCACATAATTTTGAAGGAATCGAACGAGTGGTTAATATTTTATAAGAATATTTATTTTTCCAATTTTCATTAAAATTACTATCAAGACGTTGAACGTCACAAACTTCTCTACTTTCTTGATATATTAAGGAAACAAAAAATTTGCAGAGTCAGTCCTTGTGCATTGTTTACTCATTTATTTTTATGTTTGACGGTTCTTGTTCTCCCAAATTTCCAATTATTGAACGCATCTCGTGTATCCAGTATTCAAATAAACATGAATTGTGAAACCTTGCAAATTGTTTCCTCATTATTTATCACCGTTAACAAAGCTTTCTCTGTAACAAAGCCAAAACCAACGAGCATACTCTGTCGTAACGGTTGCTTCGTAAATGATATAAAATAATGAGGAAAAAATTTGCAAGCTTCCACCTTGGAGGCTTTTCACTTGTTAATTACAAATTATTATTAACGCATAAGTATGATATCAAAATCGTTGCTCGTCATACATAAACAAATTAACAAATAATCAATAACGTGGTACAATGTAAAAAGTAATAAATAACTCGCAACCCAGTTGTGGTCGTCAAACTATACAATTCAACGCATACGATCCAAGAATTATGAAATAAAAAATTGAGAGTAACTTATGAGTGTCATTGTTTCGATCGTAGAAAAAAAATTCTGCCGTAGCTTTCTCAATTAATCAATATACAGGATGGTCGATTTAAATGAAAACATCAAAATATATCGGAAAATAAGCATCGTACAAAAAATTGTCCCAGATGAAAAGTTAATATTTTCGAGGGGACTAATTCACTCGTGCTAAAATGAGACCACCACCACCCTCCTCCTCTTGAGAGGGGCGGTGATTAAATTTGGAATGTCAAATGGAAAACCCCATTTTTTATTGCAGATTTGAATTCTACGCTACACAATACGTAAGTTTTGTCTGAAACTTTCTTTTTGAATGGTGATAAATGGTGCTGCCCCTTTCGAGGGGGTTGGGGGGTGATTTAATTTTAGCACGAGTAAATTGTTCCCTCAAAAATATTAACTTTTCGTCTCGAACATTTTTTCGTACGATGTTTATTTTTCGAGATATTTTGATGACGTCACTTAAATCGACCACCCGGTGTTATTTTGTTTAGTTTACGTACACGAGAATCCTTTTGAATTTCTCAACATTTTATGCTAATCAACGAAAAAAAAAGCAACTTTAAATCTCGTCAATTTGAGGATGAAGTATTTTTTTTTTTTTCAACTGATGAAATAATTCGAGAGACTGAAAATACAAATCCCTCTACTATAAAATTAACCGAGTTTGTAGGGAACGCTGTGTACCGTATATTAATGAAAAATATTTAACGACGGTAATCAAATTATGTGTGTGTGTGTATGTGTGTATGTGTGTATGCGTATTGAACAAAATCACGTATATCAGTTGATGAGTTTAATATTGACAGTTCGGCACGATGGATGACTGGATTGGTTTAATTACGCAACTGTGCATTATGCGAAATAATTTTCTCGACGAGAGCACGTTGGAAGAAAATCATGAATCCACGGTAATACATTACCGTGGAAACAAACATTCATCGACTATAGCTTTATCGAATGTTCTTCACTTCCGGCACTTATTGAAATTAACTAACAGCGCTGTATTTATTCTTTCAGACTTTCTACAGTCTGCAGAGGCCTAACCGGTATTCGGAGACGATAGTGAGAGCTTCGGCAATCCAGGAAAGCTGCATATGAGCATCAGCTATCGAAAGGACCGAATGTGTATCGAATTTCTATCGAAGCTGATGGTAAGGGCCCTCGAGTGACCACCAACAATGTACAGACAAGTGATAAGACGCAAATAAACTTTTTCGTCGCGTTTCGGGAAATCGTCAAGTAGCGAGATGAACGGCAATGATCAAGAAATTTGTACTCTCATGCTAATAATCGAAGTTATCGTTGAGTATATGCGACACCTTCGTGATAAACGCAGCGAGATCTGGCATCAATGCGACTTCCGGTGTACTTTCGTGACGTGCATTACAGCAGCGGAAAACCCATCTCGAAATTCTCAGTTATATGCCATCAATCCACGAGAAAGCTATATACCACTGGTATAATAGCAGGAAGCATCCAAGCCAGCTGAGCGAGATAGATGCATTTCGAATATCAAATATCGAAGTACCGTTAAGTATCGGAGCCAGCCAGAGACCTTCGTGAGACCTGGCATCGACACAACGCTCCGTAACACAGATGCACGTACACACATACGCAAACACTGTATACTCTGTCGCATTGATACGTATATATGTAGTGACATTCGAGAGCATGGACAGAAAGATATGAGAAAAACGCATATAAGCACACACACACACACACGCGCGCGCGCGCGCACGCTACACGCTACAAAAATTGCCTCGATATTTTCATCCTATCGATTTGTACGACTGCGCGCGACTGAAATTCGATGAGGTCGTGACGATAGTGCAATGGGAAGCTCGAGGAAAAATTGAAATGAATAACCTAAGACGTACCAAAGAAAATGGAAAAAGTAACGATGAAAACGTTGGGAAAAGTGGAATTGATAAATTATGAAGAAGACACAAAACCCCGTAAAAGTCACGGTAACGAGCCGTACGATTTTTTTTTTTTTTTTCTTTTTCAAAGAGTACGACAATATATATTTAAGGAAGCACGATTGGATAATACGTTTGTAAATATTGTATATAAATAAAAACACATCAATTTCGTGTTAAATCATTGTGTTGCGTGTAAGTATCATTATATCGATAGATCTTTAGAAAATTGGATCCTAAAGGAGATCGTTAGGGTCAGAAGCAAATGAAAAAATGTTCCTGATAGTTTTTTTAAGTACAAATTAAGACGAAATTCAATGTATCATCAATCTCTTAAATCCAACTGGCTTTCTACATAAGTAACTTAAAAAAACATCAGAAGATTAACTTACGAAGAGAAAAATATTATAAATACATCTATTAAATTTTTTAAATATAAAAAATTCTAATTGAACGTTATAAAAAGAACATATTATAAAAATCATTGTATCGGTAGGACGTAGAGAAATGAATTTTTAATGATTGGCACATATATCGCGCTACGTTATAGCTTTAATCTACGCAACATTTCGGTTCAACAATCAGCAGGAGTTCGAAGAGTCCTTGTCATTATGTTTCTCAATTTTGAAGCTTCGAACCTTCGAATTTAGACTTTTCAATGATTCTCGTTATACGTGGACTTCGCACGAGTACCAATTTCCTCGGGACAACATTTATCCGAGTAGCGTTGTTTGTACGCTTGAAAATTGCAGGTAAGAGGGAGAGAATACAGTACGAGTATATTGAAGTAACCGCATTACTTAAGAGGGAACAACGAAGAAGCCGAGGCATAATAGTACAGCTGCGGGACACTGACAAGGAAAAGAAACACGAGCTACTGGAATTTTCCTACCTCTATTTCACGATATCACCGATGACCCGGATTTTTCTAGCATTCTTCAATTCTCGGGGAAAGCGTACGAACTCGGTAGTCGCATGCATGCACAGCGATATGTGTATGTAATGCACCGCTGCGATGCACTGTTCTGTACGATCGCTGCACCGCGAATGCGGTAAGAGTGAAGAAGGGTTGGAGGTAGAAGAGGGAGTATGGAGTATCGGATAACGAGGGGAATATCGATAACTATAGCGAGGAAAATAAGAAATAGAGAATATCGACGACATAGATAATGCTGTTGAGCTTCAAAAGACCGAGTTTAATGAATTCCTACTGCGATAAGGGAGATCGAGAGAAAAAGAAACTATAGATTGTGAGAGAAGCGATCTGTCTTATCTCGATCATTCGATTAACTATACGTTTGAACAAACAACGAGATGTTTCTTCACCGAGTAGCATGAGTTGATTTATTATATTATTAATCATGTTAATAATATATGCGGTAATTAAAATCGGTATATCAATAATACCTCTCGTGTCTCTTGTTTGAACATTAAGTTGCAATATAATGTCTATTATTGCGATGTTATTAAATTGTTAAGGCGAAATCATGTTGTTGATTTTTCTCGATATTTCAATATTTTTCACACAATTGGCTGTCTCCCCTTTTTATTCAACGCGAAAGTCTTCCTCTATGCTCCTTTTGCTCTTAGTCACAATTGGTTCTCAACGCACGAAGGAAAAGAAAAAGTACACAAGGGCGTTGAGATAGAAAGTTGATTTTCAAGGAAAAATGCGAAGGGTACCCGGTACGTAAGATAGAAAAATAGTTCAACGGTGACTACCCGGTGGAAATATTTCCCGCGGCTTCCAGCATCGCAATGGAGATATAGAAGAAGCGTAAGGCACCCTCGCTACGCGAATCTGACAATAGTGGCTCTACCCCTTGAGCCTCGACGAACGTTAGAAACGGCAAGGCGGAAGTCATATAAAATCTCTCGTTCAATTGCTCCGTCTCGTTTATTCGCTACCTTCGACGAACCTCATTCTTTCATTCTCCAGACATCCACGGAGAAAGAGAAAGAGCGCTCGTTCCTTCTACTTCTCATCATCGGACGTTTTTCCAACGTAGCTATCGTCGAAATTGATACCAAGAGAAAATACAGTGAAATTAATTCCGAACAGCATGCCGTCTCCGTCCCGTCATAACAATCTTTGTACCGTATCAACCGAATATTCTTAGCGAGATTTTTCCCGCTTCGGAATCTTTCACCTTTAAAACACTCTGGAGCCATGCCGTTAAATGCAGCGAGGACGGTGCTGCAGCTGATTTATTTGCACGACACACCGCTGGCGCGTTGGCTTTAAAAGATAAAGAAAATAAGTAAGAGAGAGAGAGAGAGAGAGAATGAGAGAGCAGATGACGCAGAAAAAAAAAGGGCGGAAAAATCGTTTCCGTAAAGCGACGAGAAAAAGGGTTGAGATAGTGAGGAAAATGAATCGTAGCGGGAAGACGCGAAGACGAATAAAGTAGAACTGTATTGAAAAAGTGTTGAAAATACGCTGATCGCCGACGTCGAGTCATAACTAAATTTTATCACTTCTTATTTCGCACCGACGACCTTCGTGCCAAAAGTTACTTTTTATGCGGATCACTGAACGACGTAATTCTTTACTGGTAAATCTGTCAGCGTCCGAGGAGAGGAAATATCTAAAAAAAAAAAAATTTTTTAAATAAAGAGGATCCAACTTACTGCTCTTTGATAATAGGAGTCTACCGGGAAGAATCTTAACGTGCGAATACTCGGGCTCTTGCGCACGTTCTCAAACTTTTATGATTTTACCTTCGAGCTACTCCGTTTACGATCTCGGCGTATACTTAACGTCCAGGATACTCTTTGCTTCTCTCTTCTTTGATGTTGTATCGACTCTCCTCTAGTTTGCCGTCTCGTTGTCTGGCACGATCTAACGAAATTGCATAATCGATGCGTCCGCTCTTTCCCGCTGTCTTAGGTAACCCCATAAAACAGACTTTAGTGTGTATGGCGCATACACGTGTACGTGGTACACTATCGTACTACAGTTTCGCGAGCATCGCACACAAACTCCAACTGGCAAAGAGTAACAACGGTACATACCCGGCAACAAGCGACTTGCATATATATTGCACATACGAAACTCAAGTCGGAGAAGTAGCTTGCATTTCCCTCCTTCGTTCCGTCTCAGACCGATGCACGAACCACCCCTTCCGTGAGCTTCTTAGTCGAGACGCCATCACAGATAATAGCAGTAATTTACTCTCTTGCGAGTGAGACGCTTCATGTTCACTGATTTCGAGCTCTTGCTTCTTGCCTCTCCTATCCGATGCTCAGTAATTTCGTACGGGAAACAACGTCTAGTTGGATCGATTACGTTCCCGTTGTAATTGACAATTTTCTGAATACAGTAACGTAACGCCTCGGTTCATATTATGCGACATTAAAGATAATACGCTGTATTAAGGATGGAGGCTACTCAACTCAAAATGTTATTCATTAGTTGAAATTTATGGATAGTGTTCGTGTATTGAGAACCGAGTTTTATGTGCTAAATTTCCAGTCGATCGTCTACATAGTTGTCCAGCGATTAATTATTAAACTTATACTCTTATACAAGGTCAATATATAAAAAAACATGCGATATCCAATGAAATACTCAAAAACCGTACTGAAAATACTAAAAAAAATTTATTATTATTTAATTATATTTAATGGACAGAGAAAAGTCAAGATAACGTTTTAAATATTTATTGCCTTTCATTTCAGGTAGTTATCGTACGGTAGAAATTTCCTAAGATTTTTTTAAACGTTACAAACATATTAATTATATTTTTATTTGAACATCTGTGAAATTTGGTCGGCTCAACAAAATTCGGTGGACACGAGCTGTCATATAAATGTTTAGTCAACGCATCAACATTTTTGCTTACCTCAAACATGTGTTGGTTTGTTAAATTGAATGACTATTGAAATACCAAAAAACTTCGTTGATCCAATTAATCATTTATTTGACAGTCCGTATTCACAAGCTTTAGTTTAACCAACGAATCTCTTTTCTCAGTGTACCGAACGCCTATATCCTGTTTTGCCCTGCTACTGTTAAACGATTCGTAAAAGATTTTAATGCAACACCACGAAACAATGGGGGGGGGCACTACCCGGATATTCTATAAACTATTTAGAATCTATCTGCCTTTTAGTTGTTGAGATATTCATCTTGTTTGGGGACCTGATTCCCTCTCGATGCCCCCACTCCATATGGCACTAGTCGCACGATAGCTACCTTAATGCGATCATCCAATTCTATTTGTCTATTTTTGTGCCTCCAAGTACTGCTTATCACTGCTGGGTATGTAAATTTTTGCTTAGACCAGCAGTTCCACGCTGAACGGCGGGATTCAGCACGTCTTCGAGATATGCTCCGTTAATTACTCGCTACCTTTAACAAGATATAAATGCACCGTGCCTTCAGCATTATTTTTCGTCATTTTTTTTTAAAAGTTCATCTCCGGGATTCGACGACGACGGCTGACCCTCGTAACAGTCAAACCAATCGCGTTCAAAGTTTATTTGTAACTGCGTTAAATCAACGACGCAATAAATTCAGACTTTTAAATAATCAATCTTTAACCTGTAACTGTATTATAATATATTGTCGTTACGTTTACAAGTGAACAAATAAAAGTAAATTATTCATTAACCCGATCACCGGACCGTCTCCGTCAGCTCTGAGCGACGCATTTTGCTCTAAAATAGAGAACTAATATATTATTTATACGTTACGTCCATTTAATTAAATTAAGGACGTAACAGTGCTATTGTTTAATTCAGAGCCAATGATGATGTAATGATTTTAAAAAAGGATGTAAAATAATAAAATCATTTTTCAAATAGTTTTTGAGCATCCAAACACCACTTCCCGGTCTCGATAATTCGAGACTATAAAATATATTGGTAGGGTATTTTTTTCCACTGGCGGATCGTACTTCTTTGAATTTATTTAGACTCGAGTGCTTAGGTAGTCGAGCATATAAACTATTTACTTTTCGATCGCACCGAGTCGGGATTCTCGTTATCGTTATTTACCGAAAGCACCTACATGGATTGATTTCGTGTAGTTGTACTTATCGGGAGAGCATTAAATCTCGGCCCTCTTGAGGTCAACCGACCTCCTATCGTTAACGATATATTTCGAACGTTGAACGAGGTCTATACAGACAGGGCGAAAATGCTATTTACCGTACAGCTATAAAGGTAGATACCATGGGCATCGTATTGTTCGACAAGTAAGAATATAGAACGCTCCGTTTAAGAATCTCTCCGGGTAATGTTTCTCAACGGCGGTGAGTTAGAAGGTAGCTCGATAGAATTGATCCGAAGATTCCACCGAACATACAAACTCGCTACCTGCCGCATCTGTACATTGAATCATCTGAGCGGAAAGTTCAGAATGAACAATTTAATTTCTTTCGGAAATCGGTAGATAACCAATAATTTCCTCTTTCATTATTATCCTCGCTTCCTCTCAAGAGAATCGTTGCATCGAAAGAGAGGTTTCGACGATCCTAGATCTGACATACAGTTCCGTCAGTCACTGTCCAACTCAATGGATAGTTTACAACCCTCCGTGCGCGTTCATGTTTCTGGCAACAAGTGCAAATAACTTAATCTTTACTTAAGTCTACCGTATTGAACGACGTTCAAAAGTAACTTGCATCTTCTCGGTAGAATTTGTATAAAGTAATAATTCCAATAGAATGACGCGCAATCTTCTTCAACGATATTTCTTCAGAAGCGAATCAACTACGATTTTGTTCAACTGATACTATAAAGACGATGTGAAACTTGTATAGGTACGAGACACATGAAACTAGTAACGCTCACAGCGTAGTAAGAGAAAAATTATTTATCGCACGATCTTAATATATTTTTTTCAATCACGATTTAGATCCTATTGTGCCAGTGAATCCGCATAAAGAAGTATTTTCTCAAAGTATTGTATTGACGACAAACAAATATTAACTCTCCCAGTGAATACTGCTATCGCTCAAGATATATGGAATATTGGATTGCAGTTTTTACGTACTTGAGAAGCGGACTAAATACATTCGACATGAATTCAATTTATATTTTAATTCCATTTATACCATTGTGTTAGCAAAGTGCAAATAAACGACGTTTGCTCCGGATAGAAGCCAGTGTAAGGAGCATTGGGTTTTATCGAATTCAAGTGGAAAATTAGAACAGAAAGGAGGAGCTAGAGAGGAAAATAGAGAAAATCGACGGAGCAACTTATTTTTGTAACAAAACCTAGTGTAAATGAAAATTTCTCTCTAGCGAATACAAAGGTTGGCCAACCTCGATACGAATTTTAATAAGCAAAGATCTCGCTTTCCCACTCTTTTTCTATTTCTTTTATATTTTTTATTTTTCTCTTGTTCACACGCTCTGCTGCGACTCTCTGCGAGTGTGTAGAGGCGGATTTATCGAGAATACCGAGAGTTCTCCGAATATTCCCTTTCGAATCGAAACCCCTGGGCGTAGCAGTCATGTTTATTCAATGCTCTTGTTTCAGGCGTGCCCGTACTCTTAATTGCGTGGGATTTGCTTGAGTTCCACACCTACGAATCGTATACAGTACCACACTCCGGCAATAAATGCTCGTCTCTTCGAGCCTTCCTTTTCTTTTAGATTCTCCTTTTTTTATATATATCGAATCCATTCCATAGAATATGAGAGACTCGTTGTAAATAAAAAGAGTTTAAATGTACCGGAAAGGTGGGTAATGTTGGAGATGTAAGGTATAGCGGTACCGGTCATTCACAAAATTTTAGTATTTTCTATAATTGATTCATAATTATTTGACCAGGTTAAATAATATAATATAATAAATAAAAATTCTTCATCGAAGCTTCTGAATTATTAGCCAAACGACTTACTTAAATCATTCAGTGCTAAATGGTGGTTCAATTATAAAATTGCAAGTCACCGCGCTTAATATTTCAATGACTGAGCAATTCACTTTGGTCATACATCACTACTGTTACGTCCTGAATTTTATAATTCGTAAAAGAAGACGCAACTAGGGATAATTTATATTTCCGTTTTAAGCGGAAATGCGTTGGCTGGAGATCGGAGCACTGTCCGATGATAGTGAGGTTAAGTAAAAAAATTATTCGCACAGAGAAGTTTTAACACATAATTAACATCACTATATATATTAAAACAGTCAGGTTACGATAGATGATGATTAAAGCAGTGAAAACTCGCGAACATCAATGAATTGAAAAGAAAAATAAAGGGCGGTATGCCACATCTTGAACTCGAATAACGTGCGATTAGCTGAGAATTACACCTCGTTGGCTCGTCACTGCTCTTGAGTCAATCGACGATCACACTCGCGAAGATGAAGAAATTAGAGCACGTACCAAAGAAGTAGCTGAGCACAAAAAAAATAATTAATTACTAGGCCCGGCCGTAATTCGACCCACGGAGTAGGTCCTATAACTTTGCTGTTACGAGGGTTGACCATCGTGATTGACATCCGGAGATGCGCTAACTAGGCAATGGGAGAAGTAATATTTGAACAAAATTCCGAATGCACGGCGCAACAATATCATGAAAAAGATAGCGAGTGATAAGAGGGGCGCAGCGCGTCTCGAAGATGCGCTGCGTCCCGCTGGTCAACGTGGGACTGCTGTCCTAAGCAAAAGGTACATACCCAGCAGTGATAAATACTACTGGGTCACACAAAAACAGACACACGGTTGAAACGACAATTTATAACTTAATTTACAACAATTAAATGCACAAAAAAAAATGTATATCTATAGTCCAGACGCAACACTGCGTATAAAGTAAAAGTGGCAAATATGATTCATTAAAATCGACTTCGGCCTGTAACCCCTACTCCCAGAGGTAAAAGGACGCTTTGGTAAGAGCAATATGCAATATGTACTCGAAAACACACTTTATATCTAGAATTGGAATATTTTCAGGATTTAAAAAAATTTATTTACGTCGTGTTCACCTTACTCGCTTCTATTTTGCATGTTTGATATTTTGCGATCATAGTTGTAGGCTAATAAAGAGGCCACGTACAAATAACTCAGGAATGCTTATGAAGTTCTGGGCAATGGGATCATTCTAAGGAACGTAGTACGTGTGTATAGAAAAATAATTTTGTAAAGATTCTAAAACTACGATAGACCAAGACCTGATGTAAAAAATTGTACATTTTTATTTTTTTTTTTTTGAAAAACAGTGACAATACCAATTTAAGAGGTGGAATCGCTGAGATACGAGGACACGAGCATCCGGCTTACATGCGGAAAGGTACATCTGCTTAAAGAATACAGAGAACCGCTACGTTGCTTCCGTTTACTTTTATCGTAATACATAAACAATAACATGACAAGTACCCGTGCAACGACTGGTACACACAATGATTCTAGGTAGATATTCTACAAATGTATATGTTTAAAGTTATGCCCGTGAAATCGGGGAGAAACGATTTGGCGCTGGCAGAGTTTCTACTTGCCGAAATTTCGCGTACTGCGGATAAGTTAAATTTATCTTCGAAGCCAAAGCAACGACTCCACAAGCATATCGAGATACGCCTTCTTCCACCCCTCACCACTTCTGATTCACCCTATCGCAAGAACCACACACTCTGAGACATCTTTATCGGAAAATTTTGCGAATGCTCGTCCGTATCCAATTGAGATTGCTATGGAATTGGAAACTATCAATCAGAGTGGGACAATACCGCCCGGGACGAATCTTTGTTTCTTTTTTTTACTGATCAAGGACTCTTTCTTCCGAATAGTTTACTGCACGGGATCGTATAAACTTCCGAATTTATAACAAAAGCCCTGAAATAAAAATAAATTGCGG
Source organism: Cylloceria caligata (assembly GCA_963942595.1). NCBI lineage: Eukaryota > Metazoa > Arthropoda > Insecta > Hymenoptera > Ichneumonidae > Cylloceria > Cylloceria caligata. Next base: position 6,474,357 of record OZ012703.1, read on the forward strand.
AAATAGCCGAATATACTTGAAATCTTTTTTTTTATATATACTCGAAAGTTTCTTTCTCTTTTATGTTTGCCGAAAATCTCGCTAATTAGAATTTCAAGCGATTCCGGAAGAAAATTAGAGCTCGCCAGTAACAACCGAACCTTATCTACAAGTAAGAAGTGCGATAAGGCAAAGTGAAACATGTATAGGTACGAGAGATATAGAACTAACGGCAATCACGGTGGAGGGAAAGAAACGCACTGAGAATGTTTATATCGTCATAAAAGGTTCCACTTCGCTACTCTTCCTGGAAAAAAGCTGGAACTTCGCTTTAATGCAGAAATTATTAAACTTTGAAGCTCTACAATGTCCGTACCGTGGATCTGAGAGAAGTTCAAGAAATATATTTCATGTATTTCATTTTTCCCCCTTTTTAAAAGTTTTTATCACAAGATTCAAGGTACAGTGCCTTCATAGAAGAATCATTTATTGAATAATTTATTAAAACTTTGTATACATATAATTGAATGGATTATCTGAACGTATGTACCTTAAGGAAACTTTAAGGTGAGTCGCGATACCAACAGTTTAACTCAAAACTTTCAACACATTTATCTCGAACCCAGATGTTGGTAAGGACGTCAGAAGAGACGGGTTCCCTGTAGGAATGTGACACGGAGGGAACTTCACGAATCCGACATTTATCGGAAAATCTAAATCCGAGAAAAATGTGTTAAAAATGTTTAGATTTGTTTTTCTCGCACTTGCAGATTCTCAGACCATAGATCACGTGACGTGAGCCTCCTCCGCGATGTGCTACACATTTCTGTTATTCACTCTTGCTCCACCGAGATCACCAGTGGCACTGTCTCACTCGCGGTTATGGTGGCGGCGCATCACCTTAAGATCATGTGGTAAATGTCGGCTTTCTCACTCGAATCGTCATACGTGCGAGAGAGATAGCGGAATGTGTTTGTAGAATTTTCCCATCGCGATTTTCGCCACCACGATTGATCTTTCGGATAAAAAATACGAACGATGAATTGTAAAATTGTAAGACGCAGTTCAACGTTCTCCTCTTTTATTCGAAAGATAAATTGTGGCAGAAAAATTTGCATTACAGTGTTTGTTACCGATCGAGACTTAGCACTTTAACTTTTATATGTAAAAAGTTTTTATCAACATCTCATATAAATGATCTTTCTACTTCGAATATTCTATACAATGAATAATATATTAAACAACTCTTGAAGTGATGAATAAACACAATAACGTTAAGAGGAAGCTGAAGTAGATTTTTACCGATTTTCGTCTAAAAATAGGCCAGTTCGTAGTATATCTCCGTGCATCGTCAATATGCTGCGGATATGCTTGAAATTGTACAGGATTCTGATGTGAACAAAGACGCTTCGACTTGCGCTTGAAAACGTGCAAAAAATTATAATAATCGTTTTTTTGTAGGATACAAATCTTTCTGGTAAATAAATGACAGATCTGCTTCAGCATTCCCTTAAGACGAGGCTAAACATGTACCACGTAGCATATGAGTGCGCGAGAGATAGCTGCTAAGTTTCCATACAAAAACTATTGCTTTGTTCTAAAATGTCTACTGTATGTAAATTCCGCTGTTTACAGTTTTTGTTACCGATTGAATAAGGTGTTTCACTTCCCCTTAAAGTGTAATGGGTGCGTACTACCTCACAGTCCCTAACATAAATTCGAATGCAAATTTTTTCTACAACTGATTTTTCGGATAAAAGAAGAGAATGGTAAACTGCAGCTTATTCTAAAGTTTCATTCTACAATTCACCGTTTTCATCTTTTCTCGTTCTCAACGCGACGGATTACGTTGCCCTCCGTTTAACACTTCTGCGAAACGACGTTCTCGTCTTTTATCCGTTAGATCAGGGGTCTCCAAACGTTCCAGCCTTAGGGCCATACTGATTACTCCAGTAAGTTCCGAGGGCCAAAACCATATTATCATTGTTGCCGGTGGTAAAAAGTGAAATAGTCCAAAATCTGTCCGCGGGCCGAATGTGGCCCGCGGGCCGTAGTTTGGAGACCCCTGCGTTAGATCAACCTTGGTAGAGTAATTCGGTATTCCAAGATAAATTCTATCTCTCTTACATCCATACATATTCCATATAATTTCGGGACAATGTGAAAAGACAACCTCCCTCGCGCTCATCCCAGTGGCAGTCAGTAAGAAAAGCTGTTTTCCCATGTTTTCAAGGTTGCAGGAAGTTTCTCAAAAAGAAACAAATTAGTCGAATATTCGTAACGAATAGACGAAGAGATACCTATCTGCTTTCAGCCGGAAACCCGACACTTTTGAAAAAAATGAATAAACAGTTTTAAATACCGACCGCGGTATGTAACATAACCTTCGCATGTGCTACAAGTTTCTATCGGTCTCTTTCGTTCCTCCGCGATCGCAAATGGTGCTATCTCTAAATTGCACTCATAGCTGCTCAATGGGTATAGCATATCATAAATTACTTACATTATATGCTGACAAAGTTACTATTCCTTCTGCACGATCACGTCATAAATACACAACCAAATGAGATTACACCGTGATATAAATTTAAAAAAAACGATCGCATCTCGGTGCCCTTGCCAGGTGGCTGGGCCGAATTCTGACGGTCATCGGTAAATCGGTAATCAATCGTCGCCGTACCCACGTTCTATACAGAGATGAATCTCCAACACTCGATAAACATCAATAAACTGGTAAGTCGCTTTTTTATTGATCGTTGAAGACGATTTTTAAAATGTTACTAGATAACCGCCACTTACACGATTTGAAATTTCGTTGTCGTTTGAAATGTGGAAGATTGCACACGTACCGGCCCGAGTAGCGTAGATTCCTACTTTCAACTGATACTTTTGTCAGCGATAACCTTATCTTGTATCACAACCTCGTGCCTCATGTTCGCTATAAAAGTCGGACTCGGCATCGTTCCAGTGTCGAATACCTGTCACATTTTCGTATTTCCTCAACAATAACAAAGAAAACATTGCACGCGTGACAACACCGAACCGGCATTCTCACCTTTAATTACCCTGCATAAAGAAAATTGTACCTCCCATTCGTAGTTACAATGTCGCAAGGAAAGAGTAAGCATGATTAACATATAATTAAAATCTATACAATTGTAAAATCGAAAAAAAAAAAAAGAGAAAAAAGCACTCAACCAGTATAAAGACTTTTGAGTGAACGTACCGTAGAATCGATAATCAATGCAGAATAATTAAAATTGTCAGACTCCGGAGGTGGACACCGAACTAACCGTGGCCCCAACCACTACAGATACAAAAGTAAGCTTAGCATCGATGAGAATAGAAAGGAAGGCTTGGAGCAGGTAGATGAAAATAGTCCTGTCATCAAACAGTTCAGAGACTATGCAGCTGATCTCGACAAGAAGCACGATCGCTACGAACGTATCGTCAAGCTTTGCAGGGACATAACGATAGAGAGTAAGAGAATAATATTTCTGTTACACACATTGGACAAAGATAGCAAGAGGGACGCAGTCTTGGGCGATGCCAAAACCAGATTGGACAATCTGACCAAGACACTTTTCAAGAGCATCGCCAGGGAATTGGACGGACAGGATCCCTACCAGTACACAAGGGCGTACAGAGCGGGATTGCAAGAATTTGTCGAGGCTGTGACGTTCTATCAGTATCTCAAAGACACGAGTATAGAAGATTGGACGCACTTGGAGAAGAGCCTAGTGTACACGGTGACGACGGAAGGTCAGGGCTCCGACGACGAAATCCCTGTTGAACCAACAACGATAACGACTCTGGTACCTCCGAACGAGTATATACTCGGAATCGCCGACCTCACGGGTGAACTGATGCGTAAATGCATAAACAATTTGGCGAGCGGCGACATAGCCAGTTGCTATCAGACCTGCAATTTCGTGCGAGACATGTACAAGGGCTTTCTCGGGTGCGTCGGTATATCCGTGAAAGAGATACACAAAAAACTCTATACACTGAAGCAGAGCTTGATCAAGATGGAAAACGTTTGTTACACGATCAAGGTGAGAGGATCGGAGATACCTAGGTACATGCTCGCGGACGTTGCGATCGTGGCATCGGAAGATTATCCTGCCGAAGATGACGAGGACTATCAGGCTTACTAGAACCCCGAGATCGCTACCGAATGAAATATTTTTTGTACGCAAATTACTTACGATGAAAATCTCATCGAATCGAGGGGAAAGCTACGGTACCGTAGCCACCTCGTAATTATAATTTCCAAGCATTCGCAACGAGACTCTTAAGCTTTAAGTAAAAATATAACATTTAATATATATATATATATATATATATATATATGTACTGATACATGTGAAAGAAACTTTACATTTGTCGTAGCCTTTTTGTTATTGTTAAAAATTCGTATCAACCCGAAAGGTCGTTATTTATCATCGCAATCGCTCGTGGCATCAAAATCGCTTTTGTAATCGAATTCGCTCATGTAATCGTCCGAAGTACCATCGTACAACGAGGGCTCGTATTCAGACTCATCGACGGACTCGTCTGCGGACGATTGCTCCGTGCCCGACGCATCTTCGTTGGCTCTCGCGCGTACAGGAGTCTGAGCCCGACTTCGACGATTCTTCGTGTGTTTAAAGTCTCGTTTGTGTTGAGGATTCTTTCGGTAACACCGCACGCCATAAGGACACTCTGGTCTCGTGTCGGTAACATCATAGTCTGCGTCACCCGGGTGACTGAAACGCGTTCGGTGATCCGAATTGCGCCTGAAAATCAAATAGTTTCTTAGTCCTCGTCGATAACTTTCTTTCCAACATTCTCTACCAAAACTCTTTACCTGTAACATCGAGAGCCGTATGTACATTTGTTTCTCGGTAGCTCGTTCCTATATGCTGCATCTTCGGTAGCCGCTGTAGGATTTTCCTTCGCCGCAGTTGAAGCATCGTCAGGATCCACGGTCGATTCACCAGTTTGCTGATCGGTCTGATCGCTGAAGTGACGACCGCAGTCCCACTTGATTTTCTTTCCCGCCTCGTCGCGGTTGCGACTCGAATTTTCGTTGGTATTGGATGAACCGGTGTGCTCGGTCGCGGTGATTCCTCCGACCGACGGTGGTCGTGACACTTCACTTGGAGCACCCACGGTTGTATTTCCGGTGTTATTATTATCGATTGGAATTACTTCGAGCGATGAGTTTCCATTCGATGCGCTAAAATACATTAAATCCACATTATAACACAAAAGAGCACCGGGTTGATAAAAAACCATTTGAATTGCTATTCTGATGATATAAATGATTTTTCGGATAAAAAATAAATAACGTCAACTATAAAAAACCTTGGGCAGCGAGTGTCTCTACGAGCAGAAGAACCATCGGATACATCGATTGTACTCTTTAAAGTACAATTATCAGCTTCTTCAGAAACTACTCCCTCTGTATCCCAATCATCCAGTACACTTTTACTTTGAGAATATATAGTCTCTACACTCCCTAACGAACGCAACTTTTTGTCCGGTGGCTCCTCTTCAGAAGGATTTACTGCCTGTATAGGTAAAGCACAATAATTTTACCAATGTTAACTAAACTGAAACATTTAATTGTTATTTCTGACGATATAATCGTCGAGGTTTCTCGACTACCATTGAAACATCGCGCTAAAAACGTTCAAAAGTTTAATCAGGCTTGCAAACGGTAATAGGCTTAAGTGCAGCTCGTTACTTCAAATTTTAATCCGCTTAGAGTTTCTTCCAACTCGAGACAGAGATAACGTTCGTTACCTTGCGTTTCCCATTGACATCGTTGTCTTCCTCCATCGTATTGGAGTCGTTGGACGTTATTTTGAACCAGGATTTATCAGGAAGAAGCGAACAAATATCGCCAGACTGAATTGAAACCGTGCAACCGACTTTCAATGATTGCCAACGATTTGTACAAGTAGATTTCATGTAACAGGCCAACATCTAATGCTGAAAAGTAATCACCTACAGAAGTCTGATGCGGGTTACGTAAAAAAAAAATGTTGTCTTTAAAGTTGAATAGCAAACGTACAGGTGTCATCGTCATTTCACCATTAGGCGCGAGATTTATCGTGACAGCCTTCTCGACGATTGGGTTATCCACGTGCTAAAAAAAATGGAATAATCGTTTGTGCCGGAGCCGACAACAACATTTCCCAATATACCGAATATAAAATACAATTTTTCACGGGTTATTTCCAAATATCTCCAAATACGTATCGTTTCACATTTTTTTTTACACGATCCAATCTTACTATTACCGTAGTCGACTAGCCGACCTTGCCGCCATTTACAATCGCTATGTCATTCGTTCGTCGTTTCATTGGTGTAAAATAAGCTCGCGGGAAATTCAATTGAATACGATAACGATCAACGGATTATATTCTCCAATTGAATACAATTGTGAAAATATTCCATATTTCGGACAAATACTTACTCCTGTAGCAGCACCGCGTCCGATAATGTTATCGCCAATTTGTAAATCTACCTTCTGCACTGAAACGTTGTCGACTCTTACAATTTGTATTTTATTCACCATTATCGTCAATTAATTAACTAAGAATTTAATTGAAGGATAAAAGGATTTTATAATTTTTTCGTTATGACAGATGCTGCAAACATTTTGGCAGAGAGCTTGAAACAATCGACGAAATACGCTGCAGTTCCACTGTTTTTTTTATCGATGTATATATGATATTTAAAAAAAATTTTTTTTTATCTTTTCTATTGACTTGAGGTGCGGAGGTTGTTTTTGTATACACGGATGATTGATTAAAACCCCACGACAAGTATATCAGGCAAACAAGCATCTTTATTTAATCGTTCGGTAAACCGAGCATCAAATCATACACCAAAATCATGAATTTGAATAATAAATTCAATCGAGATTGAAGGAATTACTATGAATTTACGATCGAACCTGTGATACCATCCGAATAGAAAAGACTACTCTTGTATATTGCGAGGATCGTATGTATGTAAAAATATCATAATTTGTACGAGCTCTCTCTCTCTCTCTCTTTCTATCTCCCAATTACCCATACATTCAACGGGTAAACACTCAAAAAATGTCTTATACCATCTCGCTAATTCCAACATTGAAATTATCACTCGATAAAAATCGAATCCGACGCGGTCAACAGGAAATTTATCAGTCTAAATGAAATATATTTGCAACTACTAAACTTTCTCATCGACGTAATCTCTAGCTTTGATAAATTAACATGTTAGTATCGCCTTGTGGAATATCTTATTCGGAATACTGTCTATACGCTTACATTAGTATTTGATAAGTACCTATTTGGTATTTATACTTTACTCTCACTTTATAATACACTTCTGCGCCTGAGAACTACAGTCGCAATTCGTAACCAGTTGCCTAATGAATTGTCTTTCCCCTCACTTAATAAAACGCACGGTATATAAACTGTGTTCACTTTTTATATTTGAGCTTACGGGTTTTATTTACTTCGTTTATTATTTTATTTTTTACTTTTCTTTTTTATACCGCGTACACAACTTTACAACTTTTCTTTACCACGCTGTAATTACGGAGAGGATGAGCCTTGCGCCGAAAAACCTATCGTTAAATATATTCAAAAGAATACGATACGCGCTCGTGGTAATCCCATAGCTCTCAGGTACAAAATAAATTGTTTGCTCAATTTCATCTCAACTCTTCGTACACCCACGACGTACTCTCCTTATAGATTTATGTTTTTTTCTTCTTCTTTTTATTTTTATTAAAGCGAATCGTCACTTTCACGTCAACTCGTTGCCGTACGTTTAACGTTTGAGCAAATAAAAATACCACCTACACTTTCGTTCGTATTTAAGGAAATTAAAGATTTCATTGTTAGATTTACATAATTAGTACTTCTTTTCTCTTTCTTTACTTACGATCATACTAAGGCAATTTAATAGTGGCCGCTCGAATGCTCCGTTTGAATTACGTTAGCAAGGTTTCTTTATTCAAGGAAGAACATCGAGACGCAGTTTCGTCCCTAATTGGAAAAGTAAACAGATTACAAGAAGGAAAAACGATAAAATCTTTTTTAACAATTTGACAAAAAAAAACATAAAGAAAAACATTTTTTTTATGTACAATTATAACAAAAATGGATGCGGATGCCTTTTTCCGACAATACTCGAAGATCAACAAATTTAATATTAAACCAACATAAAAACTTTGCAACGTATATTTACACGCAGAGGTCTCGAATAATAGAAGAAAAAAAAACCCCTCCTACGAATCTTGGAAACTCTTTAATACGCAAATTTGTAATATCTTCGTTTCGTCACATCATTCGTCACACTTAAATGACAGCTATAAACGTTTCTCGCTCATTCGTTACATAAAACATTTACAGTAGTCATCATCATAAAACAGACAGATACTCGGAGAACTTTATCTCGTCGAGATTCCCATTCGTCGATAGTTACATTTTATTATTTTTTTTAAAATTAAATTTTATATATCGTTAGTGAATCGCTTGTATAAAATTCTTCGAATTGACTATTTCTCATGCATAAACATCATACTCTCAAAGTAAGCTAAATTGGAATGATGAAGCATATGAACTGGACGAATACGTAGCTTCGGTCTTGTTTCCCTTATTTTCTTTTTCTTTCTCTCGCTTTTTCACAGTTTTTCGAAAGTTCGTTCAGCCGACTTGCAATGGATATAGCTATCCGTTGTTTCGTGTTACAAACGGTACAAAAAGCACGTGAAAATAATACAAACTGTGCCAAGATTATCTCAGCTTAGCATATCAAAATCTTTTGAATTATGTTAAGCTACTCGGTGACCCCGTCATCGAGAAACTCTTGACTTTGGACGCATAGTGTAAGTGTAGCTGCGCTAAACTAGTAACTCCGGAACTCTCTTGGCCATACGATAATACAAGTGGTGATGATGGACGCGCGATATCGACGTCTTATCGATAATCCGAAATTTTTCTTCGCGGATGAAACATCATTTTTCGCTTGATACACGATAGTTGCTCTAGTCACGAAGTATGGCTATACAATAGTTCCTCCGTTTTCACCTGGACTGATGACGTGTAGGGCGTTCCCTACCTGACCATTACCAGGCTGTGAACATACAGATTTACATTCAAATAATTTCTGCCATTGATACGAGTAATTAAACCGTGCAAAAAATATCGTCCATCAACGTGGTCGTTCGTCAATTTTCCTACTCGAGAATGATTCTCTATTAGATTTCTAAACAATTATACGATGCAACGCTAGAGTGCCGTGACACAAATTATATAAGGAGCGCCATAAACTATTCTAGTATTAGCAATAAGTCATACGTACCATGCGACAAATCAGGGCGGCATCCACGGTATCTTGCAAGAGCCAAAGCATCGCACAGATCATTAATATTTCTATTAAAGAAAAAAAAACAATGCCACGCCAGTACAAGAAACAAGCACAAGCTCTTTTCCTTTTTGCTCAAATGATGTTACATTTTTATATCTAATAAAGTACGCTATGAAGAAAAATATATATATACATTTACGTTAATTGCAAAAAAAAATATTGTTTGTCATAAACCTGGTTTTGTTTCCAGTATTGATAATTTGGCGTAAAAATCAAGCAGAAAGCAAGCAGCAGTTATTGTCGTTGTATTCTTTGTATGGTTTTCATTTTCAATCAACTTTTTTGTTTTTATTTTACAACAAGGCAATTCATTGTATTCAACAAAGGATTAAATGTCACATTATCGATATTATTCTGGACCGATAGTCTCGCTGCATAATTCATAGCTTCTCTACGTTTGGCTAAGCTAAGCTAATAACTCTTTACAGGAGAGCGGAGGGTGGGTTGAGGGGCCTGCCCTGTTACAAGACCTCACGGGGCGCAAACAACATTACTCTCAAAGATGCAAACCAGACATAAATATATTCTATTTATAATTATTCACGTGATTCGTCTATTAAATTTTTTTAATCTTTTTTCTTTTTTAATATTCCTCACGTACGTATTTTGACCAGACAATTTATTTAGATGCAGACGCAGCCGAAAGCCAATGCTGTGAAAAAAAACGTTAAATATATATATTTTTTTATTTTCTCTTTTAAATTGCATATCTCTGAGTTAAAATCGAAATAAACTCGGCCACTAGCAAACATGCGTTTCAAGCGATAGCGAATTAATTTAATTTATAACACTTAACAACAGTGTGCAGCAAATTTAGGCTTTAAAAGTAAATGCGGCATTTAAAATTGTGAAAATTTTGTAGCGTAAGAAGAAATTATTAGAAAATAACTGTCCGTTGCGATATGAGAAAGATCGCAAAGGTTCCTAGTTAGAACGAATTGAAAAAGCAAACGAGGATAAAATACCGTGAATAACCGATACATCGCGTGAATGCGATACAGAATTCACAGCATTGCTCGCCTGAACGATTCTGCATATTCATATCGAGTACGAACTTAGACAAGTGAAAGATCTCTAACGCTTACTCCCATGGCACTTTATCACTTACTCGTGTTACGAGGACGAGAAAAGAAAAAAAAACAACAAATTTTCATGCGTCAGGACAGTGTTTGACACGTGCCCTTGCTCGAGTCACTAGCTAATACGTCTAATACTTTCACTTTAATCTACCCACTCCCGTCCCTCTGCGAGCGAGGTCACGCGGTCGAGCGTACTGTTTCGTCAGCGGCGAGCACCCAATGATGATCAATAAGAAATAAATTGCCCAAAGCGTTACAGATCCTCGATAAATTTTTTGCCGTTGCTTTTTTTTTCAATCGAGAGTACGGACCTAAACTCTACTCTATTATATACAAATCAATTATTTAATAATCAATAAATTCTACTTCACGGAGTTTCGATAGTGAATAGAGAGTGGGTTACATCAGAGATCATTAGGTCGCATGGAATTAATATTGGTGTGAGGGTTGCTATGGTGGTGTGGCCTGTGCAGGGTGCTGTTTATCGTGAGAGGACCTACCATGTGACCAGGTCGCGCCCAAGTATAAACATATCCGTCCTGGCACGCCGTCACGAAGCAATCTTCCCTAAATATTAATTCAGTCAATCTTTCGTGCGCCAATTTCTTGCATACGAGGGGTTCGAGTACAGGACACTCGTCGAACCTGGGACACCAAGCAGTTCCTATCAATCTCATTGGATCGTCCATCACAGAACTGACTTTTTTATTTGCACCTAAACTTCCACCGACACTGTTAAGATTACTCGCGTTCGAATTGCTACCGGATTTGCTGTCGCCACCACTGTTCTGCACTGAGGTATTGTAACTCGTCCCGCTACCTCGCATAGTCAGGCTAAAGTTTCTCTTGTGGTTATCACCCTTGCGCTCTCCAAATCCAAGACCCGCTAACCTCTGCGTCAACGAATTGACCGTCGATACCGTTGCGTTCGTGCTCGTCGTACTGTTGTTACTGCTCTCGTTATTACCACTCGCGCTATCTTTAAAACTTATGTTATTCATATTATTATATTTAGCGTTGTTCGTAACGTGATTTGCCGTTGATCCGTTGCCACTGGTGAACGTACCGGATGACGAAAAGGTTCCCGAACCCGCGGCCGAAGCTCTCTGCTTGGCGCACACCGGTTGCCTCAACACGTCCTCCGTTATGTCCCACAAACACAGCTGCGTGTCCTCGGAAACGCTACCGAGTCTGTAACACGTGCCGCCCGATACTCGCAATTCCGAACCGCAAGAGTTTCTATTCGAGTGAATACCCTGCGAGGCGCTCGACAGTCTCCTACTCGGTTTCTCGTGAAAATGATTGTGATTGTTGTGAGGCATCGTCTCATCGTCCGAACCACTGAATTCGGCGTCGTGCTCGCCATACGAGGTCGTAAACGGATCAAAGGCAACGACGCTCACCCAACTGTGATGTCCCTGCCCTCTCGCTACGACTCTTTTCTCATGAAAGCTCCAGATCGTAACAAGATCGTCCTCGCCCCCGACCACCACGTATCTTCCGTCCGGTGACCAACATACGCACAGGAAACCACCGAAATAACTTCTCGCCGATCCCACGAGTTCCATCGTGTCGTACTGAAATACTCGAAGGAATCCGTCCTGCGAGACGACAGCTAAATTCGAGCCGCAAGGACTGAAGGCGAATTCGTTTATGCAACACCCCTCGGCGCCTATGACCCATCGGTACAACGGGTTTCTCGTTGATTTCGTTTTGCACGTGTGAATCGCGAAACCGTCGCCCGACTTGAACGGCTGATAGTGAGGCGGTGTCGTTCCACACGGAAGTTCCCAGTTGTAGAGATACAGTTGACCCGAACTGTGCGACACCAAGAAGAGGTTGCTCGATCCGGGAACCCACTTTATACAAGTTACTTTAGTCTTATCTATGAGCCTCTGAAACAATAAATTAAGAACATCTAGAATAAAGCAATAATTAGTTGTGACGTCGCGGTCCGGAAGTATCGTTTCACGTGCCTCGCTACTCGAGCGCTAGGATAGCTTACAATATTCGCAATTATCTAACACGATAAGCATTGCAGAAACTAGTTTTTTCCCCCATTGATCGCTCACCGCTTTGACTTGTGAAATACCGAAAAGTTATGTAATCTCACGTGTTGCCGTGAATTATCTCATTCAATTGTTAATCGCGTTGGGACATGCTCATCGGTGAAAAATTAAAACCAGTACCGGCATTACCGTGTAACATTGAAAACCGCAGACTACGAAGCGTCGCAAATCGCTTAACTAGTATTAATCGCTCTGTTTATCATGTTTCAACAAGATAACAGATTTTGCATGGTTGTATAAGTGGCTTTTGTAAACACAGCAAGTAAAACAGTTTGTTACCAGAAGGACATGACAAGACCTTCTATGTTTCGAGACTCCGCGCTAATGTCACAAAGCTCGCTGACGTTGATATGTTTCAGTTTTAACAACGGTGCGACACAATTATATATAACTCACTGTTTCCTTCTATGATACTTGGATCTACTACTTTGCTCCTAGCTCGAGCCTGTTATATACAAAGTTGCACAAGAGAAACTAGATAGTTTTTTACATTGGAAAAAGTAAAGACATACCTCTTCGTTATACAACTTGTTGAGTTCTTTCTTGATCGGATCTATAAGTTGAATCTGACCCGTCGAGAAACCCACTAGCAAAGGCGCAATATCGACCGTCGCCGTGGTTTGGTTAAAGTTGTGGCAAGTTGGATTTGTTCCTTTGTACAGCTTTTTGTCCACAGGTTTGTTCAGATCCACAGCCTACGAAACATTGCATTTTCCAATAACACTTATCTAAGTGTCACGATTAGGGCACTTGACCCATTGAGTATCACAATACGCATATATCGATAAATATATGCATCAATATCAACATATCAACACTCAAGGAATTAACAATGCGCATTAGAATTGGCAGAGAAAAAAGTTTCGGTGAAAATTCATTTCTAATTATGCTTATCCATTGTTAATTCCTAAAACTTCAAAACGTCGACATAGTCAGATATCGACATCAGCTATTGAGTAAAAAAAACTCGTACTTGGATGAAAACTGTTGATTCAACCAAGTGTATCTAGTGTCCTTATCTTTTTAAAAGTTCTTATCTTGCGACGAAGTACACGTTACTACGAGTTAACGTGTACCACCCTCTATAGATGCAATACATTTTTTAGCGTAACAATAAGTGGCTATAACAGCAATATATATTTTTATCGGTATAACAAATTTGAATAATTAACGACTATAGGTGAAACGGAAGATCAACATACGTGTATGCGAGGCAGGAGGAAGAGACATTCGGAGCATTTGATTTATCATTTGTGAGAATCCAACGCACCGAAAGAAAATATCAAACTCTCGATTTTTAATGTTTCACGTGAATTGTGGCCATTCTCGTAATTGTCAACATTTCACAACGGTAAATAAAGTCTTTCTCGTAAAATAGGTGTGGTGTTGGGAGAGTAAAGATGGAGTCGTCGTGAACGAGTATTGTAGGTTAGGTAGACGAGAGTTACAGCAGCGAGGTAATAAATGGTATTGCGAGGTAATTAATGAACAGCCAAAGGTAATACTTACTTTCTTGATACCACAGTAAACGTAAACATAGAGCTCCTTGCCAAAATTGAAGCACATTCGGTCGCCGAGCCCCTGGGTACCCGAGGGGTCGGCTGGGTCAGGTAAAGAAACGAACGACACCCTGACGGAGGCGCTGCCCCGTGTATCGGTATTGCCGACCCTGTTGGGCCTTGAATATTCCGACCATGTCATGAGTTTGTAGGTACCTTCCCGCGTGACAAACTGTGTTTTCAAGTCCTCCTTCCCCCCTCCGTCCAGCTGCACAGCCATCTTACCACCAGAGGTGCAATGGAGGAGCTCATCAGACACGGGCTAAACTCTTTAACTGATACTTGCCACGCCGCGCATCTGCCAACACTCGTAATTCACCTTATACCCGAAGGTAATGCGTACCCTTTTATCACGTATTCGTCACGAGAATTTGCGCTTTATTATCGCGTCTACCAGGCCCCTGCTAGCGGCCTACGAAAGGCACCCGTGTCTCACTCGCCGAATACGCTCTCGGCTTACGAGCCGCAGAGCTCGCGTTTATGTTGTTGATGCGCGCGCACCACACTCACTCACCGCCGCTCTGTCTCACCTCTCGCTCTCGGCGATGTCGGTTCTCCGCTATCGGCTATCGTCGGACTCTTAACTCCTCTCCATGAGCACTACTTATGCCCCCCTCTCGTTTCAATCCCTTTGCCACCCCAATCGCCGGATATTTTGTAAACAACCCGGCAAGGGGGTTGATTAGTGGGATTCATAAGTTCTTCCTTCCGTTCCCAACGTGCAACGATGCACGCCTATACTGCCAATCCCGCGACATACAGCTTATATCGAAACCCGGTCAAATCCCCTCCTGTGTACACAATTCGCTTTATATACCACGATGAGGCAGATACGGGCGGCTTGCTCTCGCGCCGGTCGCTATATCGCCACTTGCCGGCTAACAAGGAAGCGTTTTTTTAAACTCGAGCAACAATATTGTCAGAGTCTGGTCGTTTGTGTCACTCACTTTGGTCTCACGGCTCTTGCACACGAGTTTTTACAAACGCCAGACATATCTATTTCACTGTAACGCTGGCAGAGATTACCATCGAAAACGAATATTTACTATGTCCGGGCTGCGTACGAACGAAAATGGAGAAAAGCTCGATCACGTGGTTGTCGGGTTACCGGGAGAAATAGCTTTAAAGATTTCTTCCGGTCCACAGTTCACGATAGTAGTTATGACTGCGGTGATGTAACTTTGTCCTCGTAAACACTCTTGTCGATTTTCGTTCGCTATACTCGGTGTATCTATCAACCGAGAGCAAAAGAAACAGAGAGATAGACCATGAGAAATCTATCTCTTGTTATCGTGCGATAGATTAACCGACGAGTTAAAATGTCAAAACTCTGTACACTGAACATTCAAAATATTTCGATTGTCAACTGGAATCACTCTACGTTCTTATCATCATCGATACTAAACTTCTACATTTATTTTCATACACTTGGCATCGAAACTAGCGCGTCTATTTGATAAAAAGAATATTTCTCTGTAGCCATTGCGTGACACACATTACAATCCCCTAGCCTACGTCTACGTGCATAACGTAAGCATCGACTAAATTAATTATTCAATTAAGTAGTTGATGTTTGTCCTCATTCAGCAATTATCCATTCATTTATAAGGCAGAACTCGCGATATGACGTCGCCTTGCGTACCCTTGATTAAAGAGGTTTCTTGGAAACTGATAAAAAAAAATTTTTATTTACAACAATCGAATAAATCTGAGTTTTCAAAGGAATCTTTAAATAATATTTTTATTCAATTTTTTATCATTACGAGATATCTATCCATAGAATAAGATTTTTACATTCGCACCGAGTATGATATTTCCATTAAATAACAATTATACGTGTTTTTGTGATCCGTAACATCACGTGAAGCATTATGACAACAGGAATGACTCATAAAGTTTGCGCCTTGAAAAAAGCGTACGCAGTTACATTTATTCAAATTATGATTTCGATCTCGCCATATTATGACAATTGACGCTCCCTAGCGACCAAGCCCCGCCTTATTCATAATGGTTCCGGATCGTTTACAGCTGGCAGACAACACAACCACGTGTACTATTTATTTTGAATGTCATAATATCCATTTACCTAACCAAAGTTTCCAAAATCCGGTTGCGCGCACAAAGTGAGAACAATGCGTTTGCACCGTAATCCTAAGAATGAGGCTAACTCGTTGATTTATCATATTTTCAACATTATTTTGTCCTTAGAATTACATTTAACGCTCATTAACGTCACATCCGTATAAATTTGTGAATACAAACAAAAAATCGTCATCGCCTTGTGGAAACCTGTACGCGGAGACGCGGATTCAGTGATTGTCAACATAACCTCGAAATGACACACGGCGTGTGCCTGGTATGAGATAAATACATTGTTTTTATGGATTTCAACTGGCGACAAGAATTTAACGCTTAAACCGTGAAATGCAATAGTAATTCGAAATATTTTTAATAGCGACTGAGTAGCTCGCGATATGATTTAAGGTGAATGACGAACGATCGAAACACGTGGACTTTTATCGTGCTCAAAGTGAATTATATTTTGTTTAATAATCTGCATATTTAGATAACGCGTGGGTGTGCATGTAACGTGAAGCTAAAGTCATCATGGTTCGTGGCAGGAGACCGGTACGCGGTGGTAAGCG
Organism: Cylloceria caligata; assembly: GCA_963942595.1. Taxonomy (NCBI): domain Eukaryota; kingdom Metazoa; phylum Arthropoda; class Insecta; order Hymenoptera; family Ichneumonidae; genus Cylloceria; species Cylloceria caligata. The sequence goes on from OZ012703.1 coordinate 6,491,105, forward strand.
AAAATTTGACAAACATCAGGAACGCCGGACAAAGCCTAAGAAAGGAAAATTTAACCTCAGAGAAGCGTCTTACGTGAAAGAACGCGATGCGAAAAACGCAGAGATAGAGAGTAGAAGGAAAATATTGGCAGAGCAAAAGAACAAACACAGAGAACGAGAGCCGGAAACCTCATCGGACGAAGAGGAGGACGATCCTATGAAAGCGCTGCTGGCTACGTTTTCTACAACAAAGAGTACTACCGAGGCTGCGATAGAATCAGAGTCTGAGAGCGAAGTGAGTTTGTCCGACGAAGAGGAAGATTCACCTGATAAAATAGCAAACGACAGTGAGGAAGAACAAGTCAATTTGCAGGATCGTTTCGACCTTGCCGAAGAAAAAGTCAAGTTGGAGGACCGTTCCTACACTGCTGAAGAAAATGATGAAATTTCTGAAGCTCCTAGCGAAAACGAAGAAGAGGTTCTGCGTATAAAAGAAGAGGACGAAGAAGATGCCGAGACAGCTCGTGAGGACGCCGGTCGTGTTAGAGATCCATTTTCCATACATTTAAACAAAGATCTTAGCGATGAATTGTACTTGGCCGTATCGACTGTGCCACAGATAGCCGAAACCTCAAATCTGACTTGGCCCGCTCTGGGAAAACTCATAGCACAGATTCCAAAAGTGTCTTCTCGACATGTTGCAAAAGAGAAAAAAATCGGTATCTCTCTTCTAGAGGAAAAACAATTTGCACAGCCAGGGCATATACCCGAAAAGATAGACAAGGTAGAGTGGAATAAATTGTACATAAAGATGCAAATTCAAAACAATATCGTAAGAGCGAATATCGAGAACATCAGGGATACGTCGAACGATACTCCCCGCCCACTGACCCCTCTTCAGAAAGAGCTGTTTTCTGTTATTAATAATTACCAGGATTTACTCTACACAGAGAGAACATTTTCAAATGCCGCCGAAATTCGTTTCGTTTACTGTTTGCATGTGATAAATCACGCTCTGAAAACTCGAACAAAAGTTTTGCATCATAATGCAAAATTATCCAAGTCGAAGAAGTCAGATATGGCCGAAGTGCCCGATGAGTATCGGGATCAGGGTCTCGTTAGGCCAAAAATTCTCATTGTAGTTCCGTTCAGGCATTCTTGCTTGAAAATCGTAGAATTGCTTATCTCGATTTTAATTGGTGATGACAAGGGTGGTTCGGTTATGAACAAGAAAAGATTTCTCGAAGATTTCGGCGGCAACGAGATAGCAATGCCGAAGAAGAATCCAAAGCCCGAAGACTACGAGATGACGTTCCAGGGAAACACGGATGATACTTTCAAGATTGGTATATCTATTACGAAAAAGACACTCAAGTTGTATTCGGAATTCTACTCGTCTGATATAATAATAACTTCGGTGTTAGGGTTGAGGATGCTCGTTGGCGCCGAAGGCGAAGAGGAACGAGACTACGACTTCTTAGCTTCAATTGAATTATTGATAATGGATCAAACAGAGCTATTCATGATGCAAAACTGGGATCATCTCGTGCACGTGCTGAATCATTTGCACCTTCAGCCGAAGAATTCACACGACACGGATTTCTCACGCGTGAGAAGTTGGTGCGTCAACGGTTGGACCAAGTATTACAGACAGTCTCTCATATTCTCCAGTGTCAATTTCCCGGAAGTTCACGCGATATTCAACAAAAAATGTTTCAACTACGCGGGTAAATTAAAAACAGCGAATCCGTGCCTACGTGGCTCTGTTTGTCAGGTCGTCGTTCAGGTGCCCCAAGTATTTCACAAATTTGATGCAACGAATCACACCCAAGCGATCGAAACGAGAATGGATTTCTTCATCTCGAAAATTCTGCCTCAGTACAAAGACAGTATAATGAATCATACTCTGATCTTCGTACCCTCGTACTTTGATTTTGTAAAGTTGAGAAATTTGTTCAAGAAGGAAGAGTTGAGTTTCGTTCAGATATGCGAGTACTCGAAAAACGCGAAAATTGCTCGAGCCCGGGACATGTTCTTTCATAGCGATGCCCACTTTCTCATCTACTCCGAAAGATTTCACTTTTTTAGACGCGTGCGGATTAAGGGTATCAGACATTTGGTATTTTTCGCTCCGCCGTCTTTTTCTCACTTCTACACCGAGATGTGCAATCTCATGCAAGAGGCGAATCAGAATCCACGCGCGGGATCCGAGAGCAATATGACAGTAACGACTCTGTACTCGAAATATGACGCTATGCAACTCGCTGCCATAATCGGTAGTGACAGAGCGAGCAAAATGTTGGCCTCGGATAAAGCCATACACATGCTCATGACCGAGGATTAACGATTGTACAAAAATCGTTGAAAAAGATCAAATAAAAATCTTGTGAATATTAGTAATAATTATTGTTTTACTTTATTGACAAACGTAATTATTATGTATATGTGTATATATATATATATATGATAGTAGTAATTTCAAAACAAAAGTTTTACGAATTCGACTAAATGAAAAAAAGGAATTTGTTATCAAATATTCTCATCACTTTGGTCCATCGGGCATAATCATTAATTTGTAATTAATCAACTACTTTCTTATAGGTATATTCGATACATTATGAAGATTGAGTTATAAGACATTACTGCATGAGAGATATCTCGCTAACATGATGCAAATGACCGCTTTCAAAAGTTTGTTGTTCCAACAACACTGATCGAGCTTCGGTGGAAAGAATTGCTAGAATTCATATAAAAGCGAAGTCACCGTCTTGGGTCAACTGTTCTTTTGATTCCTGTTCATTTTCGATGGATTCAAAACCAGGTTGAACTAATATTGGTACAATGGAAGCTGGTGAATTAAGTACTTGTTCTACGTCTCTTGGGGGATCTGGGACGACCTCGATGGAATCTTGTTTTTCCGGTGGAATTGTTCCATACTTTTCGAGAGGTTCCGTGTCATTTGTAGGCGATTTTGTCGGCACCCTCGTAATACGTGAACCTGTAAGTAGATAAAAATGATGTTCAAATCATATAATGCATATATTACATTATTATATATCACATATCAGTGTAATTTCCCTGGCAATTCAATTTAAATTCGATATCCGAGCTTGTTTCTTTCGTCAACTTAAAGTAACAATTATATGCGATTTACAGTTTGACAAACTGTATAGTTGAAAAATGAATGTAGTTTAAAAAGTTTTTATACTCGTATGTACGATGAAGGATACGATGACGAATACAATGAAACCAGGCAGCTCTACTTGTATTATTCGAAAAATCAATTCAATACTTCAATTACCGATCGGTCACTCTTTTCCCTTGATACAAAACAAAAAGGCTCATTGAATTATTGTTAGTAACTCCATGGACACCTTATAAATCACTTTTTTCTTTTTGTTAATAAATTACCATTCGTTCCAGCATGCTCAGCAATCAACGGTATCGTCAGATTTAGGCACTCGACCTTAGCGGTAGAGTTAAGACTGGTTTGTCTGATAGTGTAAAGCGCGTGATCTTTGGGATCCCAGATGAACGTATAGTAGAGTGATAATATAATAGCGGCAAGACTGACGGAAACGACGTAAGCCACGACTGTCAAAACTCTCACGACTTTTTGTCGATGTTTCGGCTCGTAAAGCTTGTCCTTGCTCTCCTCGCCAGCGAGTTTCACTTCGTTGGAATGTTTCGCATTATTGTCGTGTCGCGTACCCAAAGTACGGCTTATGCTAGCCATTACATTCTGCGCGCTCATCTTTCGTGGCAATTGCATCCTGTTTAATCAATGCCAGTGTTCGTTAAGGTGAACACCGTACTCGATGGGCTCAGCACCAGGTTTTCCAGCAGCGCCGAAAATTCGCAACCATTTGTTCCTAACGGGATTATAAAGCAAGGATCAGAAACAAAACTGACAACCAGTGGAAAGCAGCCACGCTCACGATAATATATATTATCATCCACCGGATTTCCGGGCTAGGATCGACCATTATCAAATTATCAAACACCCCGGCAAATATTTTCACGCGTTATAAACATAAATCGGGCCGGTAAGCTCGTCATAGATTTACGCTGTTAACAGAGTGACATTAATGAACTTGTGCACATAAACAATTGTCGTTTACATTTCGATGCTTCGTTAGTAGATATAGTTACGTACTATTTATTTAATTCTATTATTACCGCAAGCTCAAGATACCAAGCAGGAAATTTCCGACTCGCTTGAGGTGAAGTTAAGAATTACTTGGTAATCGATCTGACTAACTTACTCGGCGTAAAGCAGAAAAAAATTGAAGCTTTTTGCGTATATATAAATTTTCCTCTATTTTACCAACTTTCATTTTACCAAGGTCGCTCGAGATATCGACTGAATGGGGACGTACCTCGGAAGCTGCGTTCGCAGCTAAGCTTTATTTCATTTAAAGACCTTTTCTCTCCACCAATGAGATCGGGATCTGATAGGCCCGCATCCTTTTATCTAGAATTTCTTAGCTCTGTATACCTTCGTGACAAGGTGCGTCAACCACTTGAGCTTACAGCTTTCTCTCGCAGCCACACACCCTCGTAAGATTCGTCAACAATGGCTTAACCGAACGTAATGGATGATAAATACGAGAGAATTAATAAAATCGTGATCACTGATGGGTACACGAGATAGATAGAAGCTCATGGAATTTGACGAACGCGAGTCACTCGAGCTTTTGATCCAGAATTTCAATTCAGGCACACGAAGTGAAACTCATGGCTGCCCTCACGTATATTCTCGTATGACCTATTTCAGGACCTACTACATTCATGAATCTCTATACATTGTATACCTACTACTGTAAACCATATACCTAGCAAACGAGATAGTTCCGAGCTTGCGCACTGTTGACACTCGACCGTCCAACATACATTTCAGCTGATGGTGGAAGAGTTTTCTGCCGTATCCATTGGAACGCAAATGATACATACAATCGAATCTATCGCTAAACAATTATAATCAGAGAGAGTAGACCATCAAATAAAATTAGGGTTAAACGAACCTGCAAAGTAGAACCTTGCGCATTATTGTTTCCTCGTTATTTTTCATCTTTCACTAAAAAGCCTAAAAGCTATAAGCAAGTATTTTGATCGATTTTGTCTTACTCACAGAGGTAGGCTTTGTAAAAGTCAGGAAATAATGAGGAAATAATACTACTTCGAATAAAAATGTAATAAAAATATAAAATATGATTTTACACGAATAAATGAATAATATTTTATTGTTTACTAATTTATAAATTATGACGTGCGATTGGATTGAATTTTTTCGTCCAAGTTGCCATTTTTTAATAACGTACGTATAACAAAGGTCATGTGTGATTGAAACCATTACTCATTTAATTTAAAAAATCAGAGCAAAAGGTTCGGTAAGCTTTTTGAAGTATCTATAAAATTCTTAAACTAAACGGAATATTTTAGTATATTGGCTATAATACATCTAATCGCCAAGTACATATATTATTCGTTGAAACGTTAAATATCTTGAGTTTTTAACATCATTTAATTATTTTAAAGTACCCCGGTAACCTCATTTCTTTTTTGTACAGATGCCCCAACTGTGTTCCGTATGGTTCGTTCCTACGTTTTTATGATCTTCCTTTTCTTTTAGCATTTTCACCCCCCCCCCCCCCCCCATGCCACCTCAGACGACTTAATCCAACTGCAACGTATTTGCCGAGGGTATAGGCAAACTGCAGAAAACTTGTTCCGATGCAGTCGATGCTTTTGTAAGTCCTGATGTTAATGAGAGTAAACTCGAGCATGAGCACCAGGATGCTTATCGGAATATCTCTTTCCCAGTCGTATGATGTGCGAACCAGTGCACGGATAAGTTAATTATCATTTAAGCGATGTTAATCGCTTGAAAGACTACCAGAGCTGCACACTGACCGCGTACATATCAGTACATTACCTTTAGCCTCATAATTTAAGATCACCCCTTAGGGATTACAGAAAAAATACCAGTGTCGGTTGAGAATATAACCCGGATCCGCTGTGTGGGAACACGAGCTTTATCCACTCAACCATATTGCCTTCCCTCCGCTAATTACTGTATATTCAATATATAATAACAAATTCAGGAACTCATCCAATACTCATTTTCATGAAAGGACTACCTTAAATTGAACATATTGCTCCGTCCACGCACATTGGCATCTACAGCGAACAGAATCCAGTCATTGTTCGTAAGTATAGTAAATTGACAGACACATGGACATCGTATCAGAAATTGTCTACGACGCCTTGTGCATGAAAAATTTGTAAATAGCTCGAAAAAAACGACAATTTTATCTGTTTAGAAATTATTACAATTAATTTATATCTTGAATTACAGTCATTAGCCACGCTTGTCAATTACTATTTTGTCTCTCGTCATTTTATCCGATAAATGTCAAGTGTCTAAAAGAGTTGAATAAACTCAAAATCTAATTTGTGATCGCATAAGGCACTGACTAAGAAGCTTTCTATGGGAGATATCAAATAAAATTGATGTTTGTTTAATCGATGTCATTAAACGTCAATTAATACGAAATCTTTGATCATCATCCATCACAAGTCGTGACTTCACATATTTACCTTAAGTTTCGCATGGAACTTGTCAGCGTTGCAGGATACTCTCGATATATTACGATTTTTTTCATCGTAAAAGCTGCATCTGATCTAACGTCGTATCAGTGTCATAGTTTAAGTATTCCGTAGTTACGACCTAACTAAATTTACAAAAAACGTTAATATTTCCGATTATTTAGAGCTAGTTCAATCCCCAGAGAATGGCCAACAATTATATCCATCATATATGATTATAATTCCTACTGCCAAAATAATTTCTGTATCAATAAAATGATAATTATTTTAATACTACGCGCCTATCCAAAATATAAGCGTAAACTTAATTAACTATCGCAAATTTTTCAATAATATATGAATATAAAATAAATGATTAATACTTCGAGTAAAGCAGATGATCGTCGTATAAAATTACGGAAGAAACTTTCCGGTCTGAAGCTTCGGCTGTATAGATTGATTGCCCCTCCGAGTTAATCGAAATTCGTTTACTTCTGCCAAATTATTATCACCTCTTCGTACATTCATTCATTGCTATTTCTAGGAATAGTACATTACGCAACTCTTTTAGAATGACCAATATTTTGAAAGAGTTGCGTACAGTGCTTTTTGACATGAGTGCGAGAAATAGCTCAATTTTCGACAATTAATCAACGTCTTCCCACGTCACATCATTATACCATCGCGTCTGCTAGGTTAGCAGTTGACGTAAACAAAACAGTTGTGTTCATTCCTGTCACATGGAAATTCTTGACAGAAAAACAGAAGAATAACAGTAAAGGAATGAAATAATCATAATATTAGAATGAAGGAATATAAAAACAGGGGAGGAATGTAAACAGCTGATTGCAAAACAAAAATGACTCGTTTTCTACCATGGAAACGGGTCAAAATTGAGCTATTTTCAAAGCACGTTTGTTAAAAATGTATTTTTTTTTTTTTTTTTTTTCAAAACTACATATTCAAAATCAATCGTTGAAAGGATAGAGTCAGTAATAATATTCATTTCTTGACACATTTTATTAGCATTGGACATTTATTATTAACATTGGAGGGTTAGTATAATAATAATAATATGTCACCACGCGGGTAAATGGCTTCTTTTTAATGACAACGAAATCATAAATCCTTGTAAGGGGTTGTTAGTTCGTGACTGGAGATAAGTTCGTTTTTTCATGGGTAGAGTATGCAATTTGCTCTGCAATTGTCACTTCAGGAAACACTGTATAATGTACAACGACGCAAATGAAGCCTTCATATAGAGTATGTTGAACACACTCAAGCATGTACGCAAACTGTACCGTGCGAGAATACTATTTGTTGTAGTAGTAGTAGTAGTAATAGCAAATGTAAGTTTGTTTATTTCTATAGGCAGCCTACCCTTGGAAAAGAAGTAGAGGGTGCGTCGGAAATTCACGTTGTGTAACTAATTGAATGTTCGTTCAGAGCGCTTTCACTACTGTGTCACTGTGAAAACTCATACATATTTTATATTTACTTTTCATTATTCGCTTTGTTACATCTACGATACGACAGAAACATTTTTTTTTTCTTTGGTCTTTAATTCAATAACTCAAAAAGTGTACTGCCCACTGGGCACTCCTTTGTTTTAAGAACCCTACCTCCCTTAACATTAGGGTTGAGGGATGCCGTGCTCTTCGATCACCGAGTAGGCAAACATGGTGGCTTATTATTTTACCCCCCCCCCCCTCCCCCCGGGGAGAAGTAAATCGAGACGTCACGGCGCACGCGGTGAAATTCCTTCACGAATCCTCGATCTCTGTCTCGCCAGACAAATAGAAAGATCATAAAGGTCCAGATAGCTCCTTGTGCGAGATCTTCGCAAAGCTTTTACTCCTGTATCTTTCCATCTGAGGCTCTGAACGCATCGTAAATCTTTTCTGGCCAAGTAATAAGACTTGGAAATGTGCTGCTATGACTCTTGGAGACGTGCCGAAAAAAACAAACGATTTTCTCATGGAAGTATGTTCATTTTTGTTTGCAGACTAATAACTCTACAACGACTTAAGGTGATGCGACGCACCTTGTGAAAATGTAATCGGTAATTGAGACTGCGATCCATTTTCCTCATAGTCGTTTAACACTAGAACTACCGGACCAGTCAAAATGACTGGTTTTACAATGGTAAAACGATTGGTCCGGTAGTTCTAGTGTTTATTTAATTGTAAGACAAAAACACATTCGGTTTCTCTTCGTCCATCTATTCTGCAGTGGACATGCGATATCACGAAGTACGAAAGCGGTTCAGAACGTTTTATACATCAATTTCTAGTGCATGTATTTGCAATTACGACGTCCCCCAAATGGAACTCACTGTCTAGGAATGTTTAGCTAATATCTCACGTCGGAACGTTCCAGTCAACCGTAATACCTCTCATCCCTCAAATAGCATCGATTCTCATGCTCCAGAAGCCGAGAAGCATTGGAAATATCGGTATGCCATTCCGTGGTCACGCACGCGGCATAACAAACATTTTGCAGTGAACAAACTTCGTCGTTCACCGGCGCAGAATCAAACGGCGGTTTCACCACCCACGCGCTACTATACGTTCATCCATTATACATTCATCGCGTCGAATAAATTCTACGTTTGTATAGCTTCAAATCATAGAAACGTGAATGCGTGCTCTCGCGTCAATGCCGTTCTCTTCTCTTCTTATCCGGTCACTGGCAGACATTGAAATATCGGTTTTGCGAAAACGGAATATCCGACGTTGAGATTGTATAATACTTTTACTTATTTTCTCTGTATTCATAGAAATTGTCGCGTACCAACAATTTAAGACGCGTTATTCACAAACATCCTCGAGTTTCCAAGTTACCGATGCGAAACTTTGCTCACGTAACACACGAGCGAAGCCCCGAACGTTCGACCTGACCCTGGTACCGATATTATACGGACTACGCGTGGATAATCGTTTCAGTCTACTATCCTACGTTCCACTGGCAGAGTTATATCCCTTTATTTCTAAGGCTTTAATTATTACGGACTGGAATGCACATGGCGAGGTCGATCATTGAAATGATTCCAACCACACAAGACCTCCGACACGAACCGATCGCTCCTAATCTCGCTGAGCACTTATGAAGTTGAAAGAAATCAAGTGGATGCCTGCTATATGATCGTGATTTTTTCTGGCGTTTGCAATTTATACACTCGGACGTTATAAGAAATAGAGAAGGAGGTAATGAACGTACGGGCAGTTATTAAACTTCCGGTTCTTTCATCTCCTCGTATGTTTGTATGAGAGAAATGGCACGGATCTCCATCCGTATGAAATATAGTCAATAAATGGTTGAACGTGACGCAATCGCACTGTTGTGCAATTGTAACAGAGAATAGCGATCATTCACGATTCCCTGGGGTGGACCATTTTAAAAATTGCATTGAAACTGCATTATGTATTCATAGGTGATCCTCATTTTAATGAAAATAAAACGGTTATAATATTCAGTCGTGTTCTACTTAATCATCCAATTTAGCCAACCAATCAGTCGGATATCGAAACTAATTATTTGCTTAGGATAATTAATTAATTATTTCTCCATAGAGAATTTGAAGTTAAAGAACACTATCGTCCTGCGGGCACGGTTAGCTATCAAATAACAATATTAACAATGAATGTTATTTGCAGTCAAATCAACTGTTAAGTTATTTCTGTCAATCAAACATTTCTATCCCTGTTTATCACAAAATATTCTCTTACCTATTATATTAGGGTGCTTGGTGGATCCGAAAGCTTCTGACTTATCGTCCCGTCGATGACCGGATGGTGTGGCAGTTCTGTCTAAATGTTGCCAAATTTGAGCGGGTGTTGATCGCCCAAATGGGTTAACATTCCCAAGAGTAGTTTTTCTCGTGATACCAGACGTTCCTAACGTGGTACCAGCTATGTGTTGATCGGTGCCAGACCTTCCGACACGGTCCAGACCGCCTTTTCTGTTTCCTAAATTTCCGACCAGCTCGTGTGCTCTCGTTGGAATGATTCCTTTGATACTCAATTCCGTGACAGACCTGAATTTTTTCGAGGGATAACTCGAGCTCTGATTTTCCTCACTGTTTCTCGTATTCCCGGTGGTGAAAGCTGTAGCGGTCGTTAAAGCGAAATCATTCACCGACGCGTTGTATAATTTATTTTTGCTTTTCGACAGCGAAGAAGAAGACACACGAGTTGTGGAAGACGACCCATTGATCTCCCGCGTTTCCATAAACACCGTTGAAGCACGAAGCCTACCCATTCCAGTTGAACTTTTTATCGCAACGTTGAAGCTTTCGTAAACATTTGTTGAATTTCCGAGCGTTATTTGAGTCGTCGGAGTTGACGTTGTAGCCAACGAAGTTCGAACAATTGAATTCCACAGCGACCCAGCGGTCTGTGAATTATTGCGGCCAGTTCCATTCGTCAATATAATATTATCTACATAACTGCTCTTTGAATTTGTGACATTTTTCTCCAACCTTTGTGGCTCCTGATGCTGCGATCGAAAGGATATATTTACACCGCGACTTCGCAAAATTTCTTGTCTGAAGACATTAACTTTGTCCCGAATTTCAGCGGAAGTGAGAGTCTCGTTCTCAATAATTTCCATTGGTGGCTTGTCCATCAGATAATCTATCTGAGGATCCGCTATCAGGTGAGATCGATGCATTAACCTCGGATTTGGTGGATGCCAGAGAAATACGTAGTAAGCACTGAGCACTATTGCGACGAAGCTCACCGAGACCAAATAAGCAATGACCGTTACAACGCGAATGATCTTCTTGCTTCCAGGACGGTTTTCGTAAATATTGTCACTCTTCGCGTCTCCGCTACCAGTCGCATTTTTTGAATCGCCGACGCCATCGTTTCCCATTTTTTACAAAAAATAAGTTTAAAGATATTTAAGATTGGTATTCAAATGGAAACCAATGATTAATTTCCCTTTTAGCATGTCTTTACACTATTTTTTTTCATATATTTAACGCAGAAAGAATAAGGCGTACCCCTCACACTCAAACTTCGTAACGTGCTATGAGGTAAGGCACGCGAGACTGCAAGCTCTCTCCGGTTCTCCGTAGAAAAGCCTGTAGTCTTCCTTCTCCACGTGTTCGAACGGTGCGCACGCGTTCTCAAGGCCCGCACTATTACATACGAAACCTCTGATACACCAGACAACGTTGGCGACGATGACGACTATGATAAATAAGCGTTGTTTCAGTTGACTTGACTGCTTCGAACTTGTAATCAGAAATGAATATCAGCGAGGGAGCAGAGCACCCCTAACCCAGACTCGACTGTCTGCAATCGATAGACAAACGTAAGACAACCAATAGAGAGGGAACTGTTGGTGAGCTTTTCCAGCGAAAATGAGATAAGAATAGGGGTATCAAAATCTCTTTGCCTGGTTAATGTACGTATTTTTGTAACAGAAACATTTGTTTTTACGATCGAACAGGAATTTCAAATCTTTACATAAGAGGATATTAAATTGATGCTGGAATGTAAATTCGTAGGCGAATCAGTTTGTTTTCATTGCGTCTGGCAGGTGGTCAAGTTTACTTGGCTCACTTCCTCCGTGAAAATCTGTTTCTTTTTCTTTACTCGTTTCGCCATCGGCACTTCCGCTTCGACTCTCTTCTGTCTATCACCCTTAATGTTTGTATCAGTATAGGTATTTAGATATATACGCTGAGCATGATGAGGTCAGCTCGGTATACCACCGTATATACCATCGTAGATGAACCGAAGAAGCGTCGTGGAGGGTCAAGGCCTCTCGGATTTTTCAGTGGTACTTATTCTTGAAGGAAGAACAGTACGAATTCGAGGTCAAGCTTTACCCGCGCATTCATCACGTTTCGCTACTCCAAGAATTCTCGGATATCGTTGACTTCTTCGCAGTAGATTTCAGTTGAACGTGAATAAATTTGTATCATTCGCGTTAAAAATTGTCGATGTATTGTATTTTAATAAATTTATTGGTACATTAACGTAATAATTATGTTTCTTTTTTTTACCGCGGGTCTTTCGGCTTACAAAATCCTATTTGCACCTTATTGAAACTCATTAAATCGACGGAAATCTCATTGATATCAATTCCAATCGATTTTAATATGATTTTTTGTCTCTGTTTAATTAGTTTAAATTATATTTTCTAAGCAGGACAACATCATTAATATTTACAGGACTATGGTAGCCGATATATCAGCGCAAAAGTGGTACCATCTTTTTCGCTATCCAACCCAATGACGTAGATAACAAAGTTCTAGGACTTTAAATTAAAAAGTCGAAAAAAAAATAACAAGGTCCTGTAAAGGTTAATGACATGGAACTACTACAAAGTGTTGCTACAACTTTCCTAGTTAACGAGCTTCGTATGTTTAAGCTCAAGATAACGACATTTTAAAGTTACTTGTTAAAAGTATGTCGCAATCGAAAATAATTAATTATCAACGCGCGTAGATCGTCGTAATAAAAATACGGAATATATTAATTATGCGTATATCGATAATCGCTGCGTCTATACCACATTACAACTGTACCATATTATAACTCTACCACGAAGCAATTCTTTGTTTGTTTTTACCACCAGCATAGACTCGTCTCGCGATAGAGTTGTAATGCAGTGTAAATATTATCTGCAATTAAATAGCGGTAGAGATGTTCTTTGGTAACGAAATTAAATAAAAAATGTACCAAAGATTATAATGTTTCAACTAAAATTAATAACATTTTTAAAGCACAATCACACAGTCTTTGTGATTTTGAACTTACATTTATGACTGAAAGATGGGAGGGAAGGTTTACCGATCTCAGGAAATAAATTGGGTTATTTTGTTTATCTGCAAAAAAAAAAATTATATTCAAAATCGTCCACTAAATTCTATTTTTTTTAAATATAAAATAATGTTTTAAGAAATATCTTTTACAGTTTTTTATATTTGGATCTACCAATTTTTTCACATGGTCGGAATCCCGTTAGGAACCATTGAAAGTGGGGAATTTTCGATACAATATTTTTTTATAGATAAAAAAACAACAGGTTTTTTTTTCACAAAAATCGTCTCCCTCCTCTTAATATACGAAACATTTGAATTACTATTATATTTAAAATAAATTTTAGCAAAGACCCACAATAAAGAAATGTCATTTTCTTGGATTGCAACACATTTTATGAATGGAAATTAAGCTGTATAGTAAAATTACGATAAAATTAGACATACGCTCTCGTTATTATGACAACGAGTGATACTGATAAATATTACGAAGCTGCGTTACGGTAACGTACTAATAAACCGATAACGCGTTCGTCGTGGGTGCACGCTGCTCGTCCATGTGTCGTATCTGGAGCAATCGTGATCGTCGCAATAAATCGAATATAGGAAATACAGCCTCGGTGGTGTTAGCGTCAATGAGAGGTCACACGGCTCCTTGGAAAAAAAATCACGTTTATCGAGTGCAAAGTCCCCGAGTCATTCGTTTGACAAGAATTTGTGGGAAATTTCTATCGGGACATGGTCAGTCTAGCACGAAAATTGAATCCCTCCGGTGGCGTAAGTAAATAATTACCTCTTGACTCTGAATTCTTCCTTCTCCTTGGCATTTCGATATTTATCGAGATAACTTCGACTCGCATCAGTCGATGTAAACATAACCTAGAAGTCGTGAGTGTCCTCAGTTTCTCTTTGTTCTTCGGAGTAAACGTCGATGTTACTTGACTTATAAAATATTGCTGTACGTCTGAACAATCATTTGTACAGGAAACATAAGTTTCTGTCGAATCATCTTGTGTGAGTTCCATCATTCAAGAAATCTTTGATGGTTATTCACTGGTGTTATTTTTAATTTAAGGGTGCAGTTTTCTTTGATGCCTCTTTAAACATGGATGACGAGGAATATCTACAGCCCGTTCTCTCCTATCGGGATGAGGATAACTTTCAGTCGTTGAACACTGTTAAAATTGCAGCAATTCCCCTTGTCTTTGGTGTAAGTACACCTGTCACGGTCTCTGCGCAATATCGACAAAGTCAGACTTACATAAAAGCGCAAGAACTACGCTTCTATGTAAGTCTATCGTCGTTGGGCATACGATCTCAGGACATACTGTCACTATGCGTATATAGATAATTGCTGCGTCATTTGTTCTTAAAAATACAAATTGCAGGTTTTTCTCGAAATAGCTGGAATTGTTTTTGTCTCGCTATGGCCAGAGGAAAAGGACAAATGCGACACTTATTTCATATTCCTTTATCTCCACTGTACCTACTGGCTGGTTATTATGATCGCCGATCATGTTATCAAAGCGAAGCATCATAGTTTGCGAATTTGCGGATATCTGGATTTTTATCAATCCACTTACCAGTATATCAGGACACCTCTCTTTGTCGCCTCTCTATGGAACACTACGTACTTGTTACTGGCTGTCATACTCCATCACACTCACAAATTCAATTATGACGCATACTGTAGATCATCGGAGTGGCTCACGCCGGTCAATTATATTTTACTTTTGACCACCCTCGAAATCACGATAATTGTTCCTGTGTATATAAATTACATAAGTAAGTGAATGCTCGTCAGAGAATTTGTGCAAATATTCTGAAAAATTGAGCAAATAAAAATATCGAATTTTATTCACATTTTACAGAACGCGTCCGTCGGTTCAATCGCATGCAACCGCCACCCGACGTTATCCGAGAAGAGTGGCAGTCGCCTTTTACTCAAGACTCTTTCACGGTCAATGTGGAGATTGGCTATGTCGAGAGGGGTTTGAATCTCGCTGAATTACTAGAGAAACAAGCAGACTTGATACGATACCTGAGAGATCACAATGTCGAGTTGAGCCATCGGATGATGCTGTTAGCGGCGCAGCGTCGGGCGGCAGAGACTGTTTAAGGCGATGTGATATGTACTCTAATAACTGTGTTATATCGTCTTAAAGTAATAGGAAAGCCTAGCTTCCCCATTTTTCTCGATTAACTTTTTTTTATATGGCAAAGTAATATAAATATTTACAATCGCTTGAAACGAAATGTAAAGGATTCATTCAAATTTAGCTCGCTATGGGGTTTTTTTTTTTTTTTCATTACATTATCAACCGAAATATTCATCAACACCTATACTGGAAAAAAAATTCAATTTTTTAATTGACTCAGTTGAACTTTGTCGTATAAGAAAGAAATAATTTATCTACGGTGGATAATGGCGGAAGCAACTTTCTCATTGTTGGTAATTATTACCAATGACAAAATCGCTGAGGCAGACTGATTGTAAGCAATTCGAGGTAAGGACAATTGAAAATTGACACAACTCGCTCGAAGGTGCCTCGTGGTTGTCTCGTGTACTCAAAATTTCGATCGTTTGTGTTTGCACGATAAAGCGTGTTCACGGATTGTATCGAAACTAAAGAACCCAGCAAACTATAACGAATTTCAATAATTTTTTTTCACGTTTAAGCTTCATCAATTGCCATTGTTTAATTTGGAGGATTTTACCTCTGTAACTATTAAGTACGTCATACGTTGAACTTGCGATATTTATTTGTTTATAATACTTTGATATCAATCGATTGTCTCAAACGGTGTCAGCATTTTCGCGTTTTTTTTGTTACAATATAACGCGAAGAAGCTGCGCGTACTATCGTGAATTATTGTATCGATTGGTCGGCATCGTCTCTCTCTCTCTCTTTGTCTCTTTCTCTTCTATACGCACGCGTTCGATTACGCTCCCTAGATGACTAAAGTCGTCGCAAGTATTTCATAGCATATTTATTAAAATCTACTAAATTATGTATGATATAATCTCTGGCGCTAATTATCGAATAACTTAGCAACCGAAAAAAAACCAAAGTAATCTTGGAAATTATATCAAGTATTACAATGAAACGAAAAAGAATTTAGGTATTAATTATCATATCGATAATCGAATGTTAAAGCGATGCCAAACAGAATGAAAAACAAAAAACGAAAACATAACAAAATGAAACAAAATCATATACAACGGGTTACTGTGATAAAAAAAATTGTGTGTATACATTTTACCAACTCAATAAAATATATATATTTTTTCGATGGTACATTGGCAACTATACACGTTACATGGTATTCTCGCTTAGTGTAAGTGCTCGTTAATCTAATTGGTGTAGGGCATTAGTCCATCAGCAGCGACAAAAAGTCTCATTTTCGTCACGACATAGGAAAATTTAATCCTCGATCAAGATACGCTGTTTCGAACGGCAAAATGTGTTCGTTGGACGGGTATCCTCATCAAGGACTGCCCGAGAGCGTTACCTCGTTCTACTTTACTTTTTACAAACGTTTCATTACAAAATTTGATATATATATATATATATATATCACCTAAAAATGATAACTAGAGCTTACATTTACGTTAATAATATTAATATTAATATTAATAATAATAATCATCATCATCATTCTTATTATTCACGTCTCGTTAGTATCGTAATGATAGCAAAAGAAAACATTTACAAGTTTCATTCTTCAATATACTTTCACTTACTTCTTTATCTCTTTCCCTCTTTTTTTTTCTTGTTACATCCGATAAGTTCTTCCTTGCAGTCTTACTTAATCGTCTCTTTTCGTAATAAAATTATTGCCAAAATTTCTAAACTCTACGTACCGTTTACAACCGCATACATTGTAGTTTGTTTGTTTGTTTGTTTGTTTGTTTATCTGTACATACAAAGCCTCATTCTTACCATCATGCTAGCACTACGGTATGATATAACATACAATATTGAGGAGCGTTCAGCCCCTCTTTAATACTATCAGTAATGGTACATTTTTCCTTAAAATATACGTATGTGCACGGCTGTCTAGGAGCGGTGCACCCTAAACATTTTTTTGTTTTTATGTTTGACTGTATCTATTCTAAACTCACTGATACGTGGAGATCGCGGTGTTATTTAATAAGCCGCGACCGACAACCTAGAGAAATTTCGTCAATTCAACGGCCCAGTTTTTCACTTAACTAATTTCATTTCGAGGCGTATTTTTTATATAATGCGTAAGCTTTAATTGTACATTTATTTAATTTAAACGATAAGAATCGACGGGATGACATTTTTGTTGTGTCTACGAAATGTCTACGACAAAAAAAAATGGGCCGTTTATTACAATCTTGTCGCCTTCGTAGTCTTCGAACTGAATTTCTCAAGCGTAACTCCGTTGCGCTTTTAGATTGAACGCAACTACGAATATTAATCAATAATAATTTTGTAACGTATACACCGTTAATTAGCGCGTATCGATAATTCTCATAAATATGTCACTTGTTATATATATTCACTTCAACTAGGAGAAAAGAAAATTTTATTCACAAAAGATGAGCGAATAGTTTTTTGGTCACTGTGCAGGCCTGTAAGATTGCGGTACGACGGTATATATATATATATAAAGCGTCGCGTGACATTATACAAAAGAGTCGTACGCCCTTGAAATCTCGACTCGGTAGCGGAGAACGCGGGTGGGAGTTGAGTGCCAAGTAGCACCGCTGCTGTACTTGCTCGAGAGGTTCCGTTAATTAACAATCGGCCCTTCAAAACGATGCTCGAACTCCCTCGTCTACTAAGTTTCGTTCCTTCGTTCGCCTTTCTCAAGCGTTTCTGTATACACGAATGCTATAGAATGTTTCATCGTCCTGTCTTTGGTTCTCCCTGTCGAGTTACGGTTGTTATTTAATATTATTATTCTTATTTTTTTTTGTTTAAATTATTTGTACAGAGCTTTTAGGCCAGCGACGCCACGTGGCGTCGGCAATGATGCGCTGGACTATTTTCCGATATATCGTTCGATTCTTTATCTACCATCTCGTCGCACCTGAAACGCTCATCATTATTGTCACTTGTCGAAGGGGGAGGGAGGGGATCGAGAATCACGCAATATCTACCAAATGTATATCACGTTGAAAATCCTCGACGAACGTACAAGAGTAATTCTTGCATAAATTAATTTTATGGCTGGAAACAAGATAACGATTAATTTTACTTGTTAGTTTTTTTTTGTCTTTCTTTCTTCAAATTAAATCGTTAACTTTACGGAGATAAATTGTCGGTTAATTTTTTTCATTTTTATCGGCGATCACGTGGAGTGCATTGTTTACGTATCATTTCAATTTCAATTTAACTAATTGCTAAAAGTAAGTTCCAGTGATTTATCAAATAATTACTAATGTTTCGATTGAAATTGTTGCAAACAGTGAAGTTTGTGTGTCATCGATACAGGTGTAAAATTTGTCAATAATTTTTATCAGTGCAATTAACGATAGAAATTTCTTGAACGCCCCATAAATGTTATATCCGTAAAGAACGATTATTCGTGTACCGAGTCGAGATGGCGATCGAAGTCGCAGGATCGGATGAATAGTTAGTCGTTTTAAAAGTTGCTGATAGTTCACGTATCGAATCAATACAAAGCAGGGAGGGATATCGGAGTCGTCAGGCGTCAGCGTCGATCACGCGTAAAAGCGTTAGCAGCAGTCGTAGTTGGCGGTGTTGCTGTTGGCTCGGCCCAGACCTCGAGCTAGCGTTGCCGACGACGAGTCTGCGTGTAGCCGATGTTGATGATGATTCCGTTGCTGCTGCTGGTCCCGGCCTCCTGCTGGCCTTTCGTCGCGAACCTCTGCGAAATCACGCGTGCGTCGGACCAACGACGCTTCCGCTCGACGTACCTGTGTGTTGTTCCTCCGCCTCCATCATCTTCAACTGTCGAACGACCTGAGCGTGTTCGTCGAGAAGCCTCGCGAATTCTCCTCTTCGAGTCTCGGCCTCGACCTGAATCTGTTTGATCCTCTCGCGTGGACCACCAGGACTATCCAGCGGTGTCTGTGACGTTGAATTCAACGTACTGCTGCTCTCCGTTGACAGCCCGTCGAGATCCGGGCTCTCGCTCAAAATTGACTGAGAATCCACGTCATCCACGATTAGACTGCAACACGATTTAAAAGAAATCATCGTATATTATTTATAGAATTGTGGGTAACTCGTTGGTTTATTTCTAAAATGTAGAACGTACGGTTGTTATCATTTTAGTAGAAAAATTTCGCTGTCGGGGAAGATAAATGTTGACGCTTAAAAACTTGATCGACGTTACTACCGATCCTCTCGTACGAAAATATACGTACGCACGAGTACGTGGGTAGTGTGACGCGCCTTTCATTCATCCTCGAAAATTCGAAACAAAATTCGCAGTTTGGGCCTTCAGCCAAATCTCGTTCGGTCGTATTAAACGCTTTCCGAGAAACTCGCGGTCACTAACGTTTTCCTCTCGGGTTTAATTCGGAAGCGATGTTGGTGTTTTTTTTTCTTCCTAAATTGCTATTACATACGACAAAGTAGCAACGACAGGAGATGACTGGGATCCGTTCATTGAG
The DNA here is from genome assembly GCA_963942595.1 of Cylloceria caligata. NCBI lineage: Eukaryota > Metazoa > Arthropoda > Insecta > Hymenoptera > Ichneumonidae > Cylloceria > Cylloceria caligata. The sequence goes on from OZ012703.1 coordinate 6,511,063, forward strand.
AGTCTATCGACCGACAACCGCGCGCATTTCCGTTGTTTACGTAACTCATCCTCCGAACGCTCCTCTGCTTCCGCAATGAGATTACCATCTTTGTCTCTGTCTTGTATTCGCCAACTGTGCGATATTGATTAGCCGTTCTATCTCTGACTGCGAAAGATGATTAATAACCGAATGTTCAGTCGCTATTGTTGTACCGAGTTTAGCTCGGTGAATCGGTTACGACGGATGGTACTACGCGTCACCTCGCGTCACGGTTCACATCTTCCGTGACTAGGCGGGTTTCCGACTGATATACCCAATCCAATGTACGTAAACAGTCTGTATCGTTATACGCAAAATACGTAGTTGACTATTTTAATCGTCATCGTAAATTTAGTCCCCCGGTGACGGGGCCGATACTCACGCGAAGTACGTAATCGATCGCGTTAGAGATGACAGTTCACGAACTCGAACTTTATCATGGTACAATAGTTCTATATATATGTGGAACCCTACAGTGGAAGAGATTTGGCTTTGTAGCGAGCACCGTTCACGTCAACGACAACCTGTCGTGCGACGATCCCCGCTTGCTGTCCGCCGATTTTAATAGCTAACAATTGTCGCTTGCGTCAATGCTACGTCACCGGCACCCATCGCTCTCGTATAGGAACCTCGAGGTTCTATGGAGACGACGCTCGCGCACTGACCGCGGGAAAAGGTTGTCATCTGGGTTTGAACTATCAGCATGCCGTTTTTACACTAACCGATATTACACACTGCGATACTGCACCATTGGCTGTGATACTCCAAAAACTATAGATAATGCACTCGTCCGATTCTACACATGACCTATACTACAGCAAATTGATGTTACACAAGTTTCACGATATACAAAAATGTAGTCACGTTTTTTACTTTTTCAAAAAATTGTTCTTTTGTTTTTTCTAATTTGTTCTTTATTTATTTTGTTATAATAATATATTTCTATACTTTTTAGTATTCGAAGTAACGATTTTGTGTAGTTACGGTCTTGTGTAGAATCGGGCTTATGTAATAACGGTCTTGTGTAGTATTAAGCTTATGTACTAATGACCTTGTGTAGTATCGGGCTTATACAATAATCGTCTTATGTATTGTCGAGCTTGTGCAAAAAGTAAAAAAATTATCTGAAGCAGCAAAAATGTTTTCACCGTAATTAATTTGTCTACTTGATATAAGAGCAACGATACCACTTTGTTACGGTCTCGCGGCATCTTTCGACTGGAGCGATTTGTTACCAAAACAAAAAAAGTCTCTGTTACTGTAACTTAATAAATTAACTCGCTGCGGTAACAAAAATATTTTCCCCTGAGTTAGGAAACCCTCATGCGTAGCAATTTTTTTTCTCTACTAATGCTTTAGCTGCGATAACAAGGTCTTTATCAGCAAAACCCATTTTATTAGGATAACCAACGATTTTTCCCTGTGTACAGTAACGGTTTGGTGTATATAAGGGTTTTGTGTACGGATAAAAAGAATAAGCTGATACAGACAAAAAAAATAAGACGAGACAACCAATCGATTATGCTCCCCTATTCTGTTGAAACTCGGCTTAGTGATAGGAAAAAAGAAGAATTGGTTGCACGAACCAAGTTTCTTTAGTAAATTGCCTATCAGATGCGGTGACTAACTATATCACTGCAACATTACCCAATCCATTGATTGCTACAGTCGGACCTCAGTTATTCGACAGACTCGGGACAGGATTGATTTACTTATTCGACGAGAACAGGGGGTTCCACTTTCGATTCCGTTGTGCATTTCGAGCGCCTTGCGCGTGTTTCCCATCGAAAAGTTGGATATGGATTCGAACGAGTAGTCGAGTTCGACGAACACGCAGGGTCCGAATATACAATCATTTGAGTAGATAAGGGCTCGAATATCAAATTACGTGGTCTTACTAATCGCGTTATTTCTCGTGCTACTGGAAAATGTCATTATACCAATTGCCCTGATGCCCATGAGGGAAACTTTGGAAATGTCGTTCCTAAAGTTTTTCAGAACACGCATTAGCGCAGGAAAGGTAACTGCATTGGCGATCGCTGCGGAGCGAGAGAGACACGCTCTGGAATGTATTTTAAATTCGTTAGGAATGCTTCATTTATAGATTCCGAGTCAAAAGGGAAATTCTCAGAGTTAGAGTACTTCGAGAATGTTCAAAGAACTTTATTTTTCATGTTATGAAATAAATTCGTTGACTTTTTTTAATACAAATGATATTTATTAAAATTTTCTAATGATTTTGAAATTTGTGGTTTCAAGAATTTGTTAAGACTGCGTTTTTATGAAACTGTTCGTTCAATGACCCAGAAACTTTTTATGTGCAATGTGAAATCTTGTTACGAAGATATATTGTCAAAATTGAAGCTTTTTCAACCATTATGCAATATTTTAACAAATACAAAAATCATAATCATTTGAAAATTCTTTTAAAAAATAATATGTAATCGGAAAATTTTTTTAAAAATTTTGCAACAGACGAAAAATAAATTTTTCCGAAAACTTGTTAAGCAATTAAAAAAAAATGTATCAATATTTTGTTGGCATTGTTATTATTTGAAATCAATATTCTTAGTATCGTTTTCTCTTATCGCGAAGTACTCAAATTCCGACCAAATAATAATTTCGGTTGCAAACGTATAAATAAAGCATCCTTAAATTAACTTAAACTGAAGCTACATAAAGAATATAAAATCATTCCATTACTCATTCTCGAGCTCTTCGCTCGTCTTCAGATGGTCTCTGAGAATAATGAATCTGTCGATGTGTCGGCTCTGACGATTAATTAATAAATCCAACCGATTGGTTACGTAGAATCAACCAAATGGTTACGAGACCCAACCGATTAGTTACAGGAATCAAGTCGTTAGTTGCACAGACTACACGAAATATTTGTCATAACTACTACGATCATTTATTGTGCCAACAGACGATTTGTCATGACACCAACAATGGAAGGTTGAACCATTAAATTCGTCATGCTTCCTATCTTGCGAGAACATATCGTAAATAGTTTATGTTATTATTCAAGGTGGTTGTGGCAATAAATTTATGAGTTGTCGCAACTAATTTTGGAAAGCTTCGATAAAGCAAATTGAAAACGTAGGTGTCACAATCATTCTGTATTTTTTTACCATGTAGACACGCTAGAAGTACGCGAGTATTTAATTTTGAGGCCCTCACTCGGTGACTACGCAGTACTTAAAGTTGCACATCATTGCGCACTACTTTCGCTCTCAGCTGATCTTTCAAAAGTATTCTAAACGTTATTAAGTGTGTAGATCAAGGACTCGATAATCGACGATAACAAAAAGAAAACACAGAAAAGTATACTCAACGGCGAAAGTTATGTATATATATAAAATTCATTCAACTTGTAAAATAACGGAAATCGTATCAAAAGGACGATTATTTAAAAGTAGTAGTAGCAGTGTTTTTATTGCGTCACGTTCCACATGTATAGGTAGGTAACTCTGTGTTTATCGAAGTGTATGATTGTGTGTTTCGTGTGAACGACTGGCCAGCGACTAGAGTTCTTCCGTTCTTTATTTTTCTATCTGTGTGATGTTGTGCTTTTTTTGTGTTATATTTAGCAAAAACTAATAATTGATTTCTAATTCCTTCTCAATTTCTCACCGTGATTCAGGCACTTTAATCGATACATTATATTAATGGGTGAAATAAATTTCTAGTGATTTTAACTGAAACGAATATAACTTCATAAGACTGACAATGATATTCCATCATTCAATTTTTCTTTGAACAATTTTTTTTTGTTTTTAAAGGTTTCTTGACATTGAAAATTACAAATAGTCGCCAATTTTGATGTTCCAGTTACGTAAAGTATACAAGCACATTTTAATCCACATGATAATGGCGTTCGTGCTTTTTGGTTCCTGATCAGTTGGTGGAAACTTATTTTTATGATATAATTTTTTTACGAGATTTCTCTCATCATGTTCAGAATGATTGAAAACATCTAAAAATCATATTCAGAAAAAAAATGTGTGCGTGCGTGCGTGTGTGTGTGTGTGTCAGGCCCGAAAAATTGAAATCACTATCATTTGCGAACGTTTTGAGCTAAGCTATTACTTATTACGCAGGTAGAGAGATTAAAATGTTCACCGTAATGCTTGCAGTTGTTATCATTTAACGCGCTTTAAACATTTCCCAAAAATGTTTGTTCGTTCGTTAGCTTTGTCGTTATAGTTGTTCACAAATAGATTGGTATGTCCGGATGATTGGTAATAAATTTGTCGTGAATCCATCGAACCGTTTTAATTTCATAAAATTTGCTATGTATCGAATTTTTCGAAAAATCAAGAAATATACAAAGTTGAACCTTGCACATTGCTTACTCATTATTTTCAATCTTTTACAAAGCTTTCTCTATGAGCAAGTAAAAATCGATAAACGTATTACTTCCGCATAGAGGTGGCATTCTGTTAGGTGAAAAATAATGAGGAAGCAATGGGCAAGGTTATACTTTAAGTTTTGTCATGACAAACATGTAAAAAATCACGGCAATCAAAATAATGACATTATTTTAGATCGAAATGACAATGTTCTCGAGAGTAGACTCATCATTCGGATTATTATGACTCGACTGTATAAGAAATGTTGCAAACCGCGCTCTTCTACAATGACAGTATAGTCGGATTAACTATATCGACTGTGGTAGCGGCATCCTCGAGTCAAAGCGTTTGAAAATCTGTCTCAATCGAGCTCTCGACTGCCGTACTTTGAATTTAAAACGTTCGGGTGATAAGTAACCGAGCTCAAACAGGGCCAAACCGATACCTACATCTTTATATCTATACGGCAGAAGAGAGCTTGAATAAGTTGCGATAATATTGGAGGTCTACGCTATAGCTACTGTCAAGGCTACGTGTATTTAGGGTATGTGCTACTAACTATCTACCATAATTCCATGGATACCGGGGACCAGGATTGTGTATCGAATGATACCCACGCAAAATTTTCCGTAATTTGCCGAGCACTAGTTCTCTCTCTCTCTCTCTCTCTCTCTCTCTCTCTCTCTCTCTCTCTCTCTCTCTCTCTCTCTCTCTCTCTCTCTCTCTTTCACTAGTAAAACCGAGACCGAGAGAAAGAGAACTGTGCGCCGAAGGTCGTATCGAAAATGTACCTCCTACGAAAGATTCTGGAAATAACTCGTTCCTGAAGCATCCCTCCGTAGACAGCCAGTAACAGCACCGGTATTAACTGCTGCAAACGGTTATAAGCAAGAACGCCACTGATGCTCTTGACGCGCACGTGCATTTTATATATGTATAAGTTTACGTACGCGTAGCACAGGACTAACGATCTTACTACTTTATTCACTGACAATTATTTTCAGCGAGACCTACGATGTAAACAATCGTATCGAAATTTTTACCAGTTTTATCGATGGCTTGATATTTTCCTTTTTTTTTAGATTCTTCGAGGAGCTGACCTCGTTAATTAAATGCATAAAAAAGCATTTGACACAGAGGATTTTGATTCCAAGATAATTAATAGCGCGTAATAATAATAACGATAATGATAATTAATTAAAGAGAATTAACGTTTAATTTAACGAGATTGAAATGAAATATTTTTGTTGAAAGATAATTCCGATATTCGCAGAAAAATCAGAATTATTTTTCCCGTTTCTTACTTAATGACAGATCGATAAAAAATTTTTTTTTATCTTTATCAAGTCAAAATGCGGTTGGTTTTCCCGATTCAATTAATTTATTTTGTATAAATATCATATAACCGTTACCATAGGGTACTTCATCGAGGTTAATCTATTCAAAAACTTTTTTTCCGTGTGTATGCTTAAGCAGTTGCGTAAAAATCTTTTATGCTGTTCGTCTAAGGATTAAGCGTGTACGACACGCGGAGTATCTGCCTCGCGCTTATTTACGACCGAGCGAGGGAGATATGCAATTGGAGTAATGCGAGGAGAGCATTATATACACTCGTACCACCGATCGTCTTTCCCTCGCAAATGTAGCGGCGATATTTATGATACGCGCTACTCGAACGCGATATCTCGTATTCTCGACGGCGTACGCGTGCGGGCTTTCACGGTTAAGGTTTATCGACTGGCCCGTGACTCGTTGGTTGGCGCGCGGCAGGCGCTTCGATGATATTTGTTTTAGCGCTCTTCCGCCGAAAATCAAGCGTAGTATCGCCAAATTATCGTTTTACGGAAAGTGCACACTGCGCAATATACTAACACAGTCCGTTTGTCCCGTTGAATTATCGTATCGGCAGTTCAGTCGAGGCTTCTCTATGGATTTCCGGTATTATCCGTACTCGCTCGAGGCCATTTAATATTATACGATTCGTGCTTATGTACTGCAGTTCTGATAATTGACTCGTACTACTTAATCAACGAATAATATTGTGTATCTCATTTGACGAACCTGAATACACCGTGGATTTCTCTGCCTGACGCCATCGTCACAGCGATATCCGGCAGCGATCCTGAAAATAAGAAAAACAAAGTGGTTAGTGATTTTCCGGCTGTAGATCACGATTATAGTGTCGGGAAGAGATGTTACGAGTATCGTTGCAGCGACTATGTGACTCTTGAGCGTCTTTCAATTATCCACTGTCACTGATTCAAGTCGATGTATATTAAGATGTGTATCTTGTCTTTTAGCGCAGCAGCCAGTGCGAGACTCTCGGCGTATAAGACGTGTACGAAATGATTGACTGGATTTAAATTAAGTAATTCGGTCAGGGTTCCTCGGGTGGCTCGCAACGAACGCGACGTATGTATGTTACTGTTATAGATACTAATATGTTACGACTTTAGGCGCCCGCGTTTTCATACACTCGGTTTATCTGTACGTCTTGTACGTGTTTTTTTTAAACCACTTTGAGAGCTTCTTCCAAGCTTTACTATCATTTGTATCGTTTGATAAAATGCCTACCTATTAAAAATGTCATTAAATATGCGTACAACAAGAATTCGGACGATTAAACTTTTTTTTTTAGCTCAACGACTTTGCTGGAAAAATGTCCTTGTCGAGCTACTGATGACAAATTCATTTTAACGTACGATTTATAGGCAATTATTGCAATATCGTAAGATACATTTAATTGTATGTATGATTTACCGCCGGGGGAGGGGGGGCCGGTTACTTCTCAGCCCCTTTACCTCACCAACCCCTGGTTGTATCGTCACCTGTTTTTGTAATCATCGTTGGTACTGAACGTCGGTCTTTTTTTTTCCAGTCATTTTTTAATTTGATCACGACTTGTACGTTTTCTATTTTTATCGATAATTAATGAATGATTTTTACCATAACTTTATCATTTTACATGTTGTCGTGCACTCAATATTCTGTCAAAATGTGATGACGAGAAAACGGTAATAAAACAAATGTCAATCGGTATTAAGGCGAAGTGAAATAAACTCGGTCGGTAGGCATCAAACCTATAATCCATTTTTTTAAGGGTGATGAAGATCGCACTGACGTTAATAATTTGAGTTTCTTCCGAAAGGCTTAGCATCCTCGAAAAAAATGTATCAAAGTTGCTGCTACCGACTAAGCACGAGTTAGGGGGGCGGGGATATTGCATCGTCTTAACGTGATGTGCCCTTTCATTGCCCTTCGGTCGGTAACAAAAACGGCAATGGAAATTTCTCCGCCCCGATTGATCTTTTGAATAAATAAAAGAGTAGAACGGTGAACTGCGTCTCACAGCTCTATAGTTCACCGTTCTTGTATTTTATCGGAGAAATCAATCGTGGCGGAAATATTCGCGGTGGGTAAGTTCTGCTCTCTCTCTCTCTCTCTCTCTCTCTCTCTCTCTCTCTCTCTCTCTCTCTCTCTCTCTCTCTCTCTCTCCCTCTCCCTCTCTCTCCCTCTCTCTCTCGAAAGAAGCATAGAAAATTTCGAGAATATCGGAATAGAGGAACTCGATAAAATAGTTAAGGGACTCCCGAAGAAGAAAGGTACAGAAGAAGGAATATCAAGCGAAATATTGCAGTTGGCGTTCAGTGCAATTGAACAGGAGTTTGTTGATGTAATCAATGAATCCCTAAGGGAGGGCTGCTGTCCTAATAGTTGGAAATCGTCCACGATCATACCGATACCAAAGATAGAGAAAGCCAATAGCGCGAAGGATTTCCGGCCAATTAATATGTTGCCACTGTACGAGAAGGTCCTAGAGTTGGTAGTAAAGAGTCAAATCGAAAAGTATTTGGAATCAAATGAGGTTATAACAGAGCATCAGTCGGGTTTTAGAAAACAATTTTCGTGTGAAACGGCGATTCAAACCGTGATAGACGAATGGAAATTAAACATAAGCGAAGGAAAAATAGTAGGAGTAATGTTCATGGACTTAAAACGAGCATTTGAGACAGTGGATAGAGAATTGTTAATAGAAAAAATGTCTCAATATGGAATTAGAGGTAAAGTGTTAGATTGGTTTAGGTCATACTTAAACAATAGAACGCAAAGAGTCAGGTTTAATGAGGAATTTTCTGAAATTATTACAACGAAATACGGGGTACCACAAGGATCCGTATTAGGGCCTCTGCTGTTCATTATATATATAAATGATATAATTGAAATATGTCCAGAAGACTGTGAAATAAAAATGTTTGCTGATGATACACTAGTATATGTTACTGGAGACAGTAGTGCGGAGGTGGAAAGAAAGATGAATGGGGCATTAAACATAGTGGAAAGATGGATGAATAGGAACAAACTGAAAATGAATGCGGAAAAAACCAAATATATGATTGTGAGGAGTGTAAGAAAAGAATTGAGAGGGAATATTGTATTGAAATGCAGGGATGGAACCGAGTTAGAGCGAGTGGAGGTAATTAAATATTTAGGTGTAATGATAGATGATAAGCTACGATTTAAAGACCACTGTGAGTATATGTTGAAAAAAATAGGTAAAAAAACGAGTTTTCTGAACAGAATAGGACAATATATATCGGCATACACCAGATGTGTCGTATATAAGGCAATCATAGCACCGCACTTTGAGTATTGCGCAACACTGCTAGTGGATATGGGTGAGACAGAGTTGAATAAACTGCAGATAGCGCAGAACAGAGCGATGAGAGTCATATTGCAATGCAGCCGGTATACGAAGGTAGACGATATGTTACAAGCGGTTCAGTTTATGAGTGTGAGACAGAGACTGTATTATAATGTGTGTATATTTATTTTCAAGGCTGTTAAGAAATGATTGCCGAAGGAACTGACGAGTAAATTCCAAGTTGTTAAATCTAGAACGAGTCGGGAAACGCGTCAAGCGGAAAATATTGTAATTCAATTTAGAAGAACGAGAAATGCGCAAAAGAGTATGTTTTACGAAGGAGTGAAAATGTATAATGCGTTGCCAGTAGAGGTTAAAGGCTGTGTAAAACTAGTTCAATACAAGAGTATGTTAAAAGCATTTATTATAAGCAAAATTAAATAAGTTCAATGGAAACGTAAGATAAACATGTAAATTATGTACATCAAATAGTTGAGAAAGCTAATAAACATCAATCAATCAATCTCTCTCTCTCTCTCTCTCTCTCTCGCCCGTATCTTAATTAAGACGATGTGCTACAGACGACATGTAGCGCATCGTCTTAAGCTTAAAAATAAAATGGTTAGGGTAGGGCAGCCAGAACAGCAAAGGCATCAGTCAGAAAGATTCGGGCGTCAGGAGGATGATTTCAGCAACGTAAAATTGTCCGTCAGGCGAAAACTTTAATCAACGGAATGTTTGCATTTTATAATATAGGAAAATACACAAAAAAAACATCGGTATATCAACATTCATCCGAAGAATATTTACTTAATACTTAATATTAACCAAAATGTTATGACTGATAGTTATCATCGCAATGATCGATGCAAGTACCAAATTTCTGTGTATTACATAGAATGAGCGACTCATCGTAACAATGAATTACATCGGTCTCGTAGCAACATCAAGTCGTAAAGATTCGATTCTGTCTATTCGTTGTCGCTTATCGACGTATTTACCAGGAAACCTATTGTTCGTGTAGCAACAGCAGCAGCAGCTGTAGCGTCAGTAATCGAACGAGTTCGAACGAAGGATTTATCGTCGAGCAATAGACAAGCGCGTTGTATTCCGGTTAACAGCAATACCTAGTGACCAATCAAGCAAGCAAGCAAATGTCAGCACGCAGCGGAACCGCTTGTACAAAGCTAGTAGTGTGCACGTGGGCTTATGAACTATTGTGCACCAAAGGCACACAGAAACGTCGAGACTCTCTCGTCATAAATTCGTTATGATCTCGCTTGCGCTCGAGCCAAAATGTCAGCGGCCTCGCTGTAGCTGCTGCTGCTGCTGCTTTCCGACAAAGTAATCGATCACGCGTGCCGCTCGTTTTAGGTCCACTGGAAAATTCTCTACCGTCATACACTCCCACTCTACCCCGAAGAAACCCATCAGTAGACGTTCGCGACATTGGCACTGACATTACTCGCTTTCTACGAACCTTTCTCCGTCCTTCTTTCCACTTCAACCCTTGCATCTACTCCTTCACATTTTCGCATCTTTTAATACCGAGCTCGATCAACTAAACGTCTCAACCTGTATACCAACCGTATACACGCTGAGCGATACACGCTCAATTCGCTACACAGGTTCAGCATATACGTCACGCTATAAAACACAATCGTTGTTCCGTTCTAAGTACCGTGGACTCGTTGTAAATGTAGCGCATGTAATTCCTTATTTCGAACTACCGGTTCTGCTTCTCGTCCTATGTTACACGACAGCTGCGCCGGTATTTTTCCTATGCAAATTGCACGCGTTCCCGCCCCTTTTTACCTTTTATACTCCTTACTCGTCCGTGTATGAAAATCGATCGATCACCACTCGTTACACACATTCGGTACCAAAATATATTATCAATGAATTATTTCTGGTAAAGTTGTTAAACGAACATCATCACAATTAACGTAATATTACTTTGTAGATTAGAGTGTGTATGAATGGATATGGGTCGCTGGGTATGTTGGTATCATCATCGTCATCATACCTGTGCACGTGCGTCCGGTCGACCTCTGACGCGTCTCCGACTGCATTTCTCCTTTCGAACGATTTTCGATTACTGCGATCGAAACTCTCAGAGATAATAGTTGCGTTACGTGGAGACACAATTGTTTTTTTTTTTTGTTTTTTCAACGAAAATTCTGTTGTAACGAACTGTTTACCACGTGTACACAGCAATTTAGTAAATCGACGAGGATTTGATAGCAGAGCCGAGCGGTCGACCTGTTGGGAAAAAGAAAAAACCGAGAGGTAGAGGATCTAGATCCTGGTCAACCTCCCTCTCACAAATACCAACGTCAGTCACCGAATCTTACGTCAATCTCTCCCTCGCTCCCTGGTGTGGGCTAATGAGTACCGTTTTTTTTCAATGTTGATAAATCTTTTTCTCTTTTTATCTAGTCCTGATGTGACAGGAATGTGAAATAATAACAAAAAAAAAATGTTTTTCATTGCGAAAATTTGTTATTTTTATTTACAATCGGATTCCCTGCCTAATGCTTCTAGTCTCGTTGTCACTAGATAGGCATCAACGACTCAATCAACGGTAAATTAATGCTTAAGGTTCGCAACTTTTAATTTATTAATCACAATGAACAGGGTTTTTATAAAACTTTAATAACAATTTGACGAATCTTTGGTGGATCTTTAGCGAATACTGTTTACGAAACAGTTATGCATTAAACGATATATTAAATATCGTATAAAACTATTAAACAATAGTAAAATTGATGTTAAACACGATTTTTTTAAGGTTTTTAGTGTACCGTTCATTGATTCTACATGAAATTTGTTTAATAATATTAATATAACAGCTTACGCATAAATGCTTGCCTATGCAAGTACATTAATTTTTATTTATAAATATTTTCGTGTTATATTAATGCAGTTTATACAAATTTTTTGCAATTAAATTTCAATCTCAAATGTTATTTACTTTAAAAATATTATTGAAAAGTTTCTATTTCATCTTTATTATTGTTAAATCATCTATTGAATCATCGACGCCTTTATTACTTTATGCCGTTGGTATAACAAGTATATCACGTAATCCCTTTACCGCATTCGCGCCTATTCACCGACGACAAATTTCTTTATAATGTCAAACGTTTGTATTGCTTTAGAATAATTTTTTTTAATACATTTTATTGATCGAAGCAAGCTTTCCGAGACTTACCAATGACAAATAGTACGAAACAGTCAAACGGTAGAAGGGATCTCATGTAAAAAAAAACACATAAATACGGATGAAAGGATTTAATTCGATAGAACGAAAACTTTCAAGTTCAGAGCCGATGATGCACTATAATCCGGCATGCTAATTCACGTATCAGACATGCGACAGCTTAATCCGACCAACGAGAACAAAAACGTATTTTACACGGATTGAAGAATATTACAATGATTTGTATAATCGTATAACAATTGAAATGTATTCCCGGCAATTTGGCGATTTTCTCCCATATCTATGTTGTTTATTTACCTTATGGGAATATGCGATTGATATTCGTATTGGAAAAATTATTAGACTTACGGGATATATCGCAATTGCCGCACGAGTATGGTAATCATATTTCATATTCTTCGCTTCGTATAAATTGTATGATCGCGAAGAAGATTTATTATGAAAAGAGCACGAGAATTATAATACAAGAAGCGAAGGAGAGAAACGCACAGTCGATGTAAACAGTATAAAATACGATAATAAAATGTAAAAAATCTTATTAAAAGTTCATAGAAAATATAAATAATTATGGATTATCGACTGAATCTTAAAGATAAGAGAAAATTCACATGAATCTTATTAATAAATATCGTCGATGTTATTTATAATTCATTATCAATATCGAATCAGTCAAGGGAAGATATCATTTTATTGAAAGATTACATGCACTATCGAAATAGGAATAAAATTATCCATTAAGATAATGAAAAATAAATAGGCGAAATATATTTCTTATAAGGTAAACGTTTCCATTATCAAAATTTGAAGGAGCAGCTCGACACACCGTGTTCATCTATACTTAAATCTATTGTTTTCAATGAATAAGGATATCAAACTATTTAAGCTACTATAATTACGGGACTGGGACGTTGATCTTATATTCCAAATATATTTCTTATATTTGACAAAATATACTTTCAGTCATATTAAAAGGAAGAATATATTTTTGCGATGAAATTGTTGATTATTAAGATATATTTTCATTCACTTGGAAGTTAGTATTACAACGAAAAGTATATTAATTCATGACAACGGTAGATTAACATGCGATGATTGAATTTTCGAGACGAAATAGTTGAAAAAAAAATTGTTAAATATAAAATGAAAATTTATCTCTTGACTTTTCCGATAACGAGTCAAGCGTTTAATTGATAGCTCAATGGAAATCTATAGTGCGTGACAGTATTTCATGCGTTAATGTAGAAATTAGTGGACATTTGAAATGATAGTTGTATTAAATATAAACATAAAGGATAATATTGAACTGGTATATTAAAATATTGTGTTTATTAAACCAATCGATTGTTTAATGTCAACCACGAACTTGTACATTAAATTAACTGTTTCCACTGAATTCAAAAAAATTCAATTACTACCTACATTGAGAGAAAATAAATGCTACTGTCAACTATTAAGAGTCACAACTATTAATTTGTCATTCGTTCGACTATTTGTACCGTTACCGTAACAATCTATAATTGTCGTCGATATGAAAATAGTTCATTCAACCATAGAAATTGAACAATTGATAGAACGATTCCTTCGAGTGTACAACTTGTTAGTTTTCCTAAATTTTACTGTTAAGATAAAAAAAAAGGTTCGATCAATGATAACGAGTAATATAGCAAGCTCTCGATTTACCACAAAAATTCAATCTCTCACGAGCAGTTACATTCGATCGATTGATGTCATGAGAAAGCAAGAGCAGTAAAGTTTTAAAAGATAGAATGAAAAAAGAATTATCAAGATAAATTAAAATGAAGTAAGGGTAGAGAACTTACCTTTAACCATTTGTGGTTGAGAATAAAGTTGTAAATATTGCCTCCCGGCGATTTCAAACTTCCGATTGAATCCTACCGCTGCGGGTCCGGGTTATGCTGGTCGTGCGGATGCCAGTCTTTTACGGGTTTTATCTACTTCGAGATCACCGTTTCACCGACTTACCGTGCACCGCTTAGTTATTAATGCGTTGAGATAATATAATCGCAGGTGAAAACTCGTTGCTTCGTTAAATGACTATCGGTGAGTTAGGTTTGCTTTATTTCTCTCAGCGGCACTTGGTTCGAATAGTAATGGTGAAGGATCGTTACAGTACCTCGCATGACGAAGGTCTCGCGCAGACTGATCGGCTCGGGAGTCGAGACGCTCGCTTCAATGCTCGCGACGACGCGTGCTTCAAGCTCAAGTGCAGTATACGCGACGGCTCCCCGTGTGGCCTGCGCTTGCTTGCTTTGCTTCTGCTTACGTTCCGCTTTTATGGGCCGTGTTCTCCTCTTGTTGGTAGCTGTACCGACGATTTAATGAATTCAATTTCACTCGTCAATCGCCAGTTTCCTGTATTTCTTGAAAATCTGCGTACTTCGTATACTCATAATATCGAAAGATTTCCGTCTGGCTTTTTCAATGATGTTGATTTGATTTTTTTTTTCCTATAACCATTCTTTCCGATGTTTTTCTCGGTAGCGCCCGAGCGCTTGTACTATATTCATGAATGGAGTGCATCGAGAAGCTCCGTTCCACTGAAAGCAATTATCTGTAATCCCCATCGATAATCTGTGTCCACTGTTTTGTCTTTGGTGGTGATGATCGTCAATGAAGAGTCTTGTGCGGAGAGGAGTGCATGTGCTACTCGTACAGATCGAATATACGTTAATGCCGCCAATTCCTTCAAATTCTGATTCACGCCGCACTGACGCACGTGCATCTCTGCATGTGACACGTACACTACACACCTAACGATAAATTAAACTGAGAAAAATATTCAGGAAATTACGTTAACGTTTCCATTGTCGTTTTTATTTATCGCATTATTTTCTAATAAGTGAATTTTCTTTATTTCTGCACGAGCAGTTTTGCACAAATCCAAAACACAAATCCAAAACACAAATCCAAAACACAAATCCAAAACACAAATCCAAAACACAAATCCAACACACAAATCTAAAACACAAATCTAAAACACAAATCCAAAACACAAATCTAAAACTCAAATCCTAAACGACGAGCACCTCGTGAGTTATACAAAAATCTATATAACTCTCTCGATACTTTATAATGCGGTAAACACTCTCTAAACTTACGCGACAGCCACGATTTTATTAAATTATTTAGCATCTTGACACGAGGTTTGTATACACCACGCTGTATACAAATCTTTACTGGACGGACTTTCGAGCAATCCGAATAGTTTACATCATAAGATCCTACTCGAAAGATTTAACAATTTAAGAATTTCCTCTAAATTTCGAAACTTTGTCCTTCCACTTTCCATTGATCAGTGAAGCGTTTTATTGATAAATCTTTTTTTTTAATAATGTGAATGGAGATAATAATAAATTTGAAAGAAATTTGAGCTTTCTGTGGGATGTATACAAATAAATTTCCTGTTGGATCGAACTTTGGATACTAAACTTCTTATTAGATCAGAGAAGTGAAGTTTTTTTTCTCTTACGAATCTCCAGTTCAGTATTTTCACTTTGATAACGGCCGATCCAGCGACTGGTGCAACAATTTGCCATTCTCTTGCATCGCACGCCGAAATTTCAATTGAAAATATTCGGTAAGGTACATTTTTTTGCATCAAAATTCTCATAATCTGACCAACAAGTATGATAACATTTAAAAAAAATCCTATCTAACCGAAATGTGCACGAAATTCCGTTATACATCTCCGGTGTTGCAATAGTTTTTTTAAAATGTTGTTCTGATTTTTAAGGGCACCCTAGCAATTCTGTGAAATTCGAACACAACTGAAGAATAACTGCTGGCTATGGAATAAAAACTAATTGAAAAATGACACAGGAACAAACTAATCATGTTTTCGATTTGCTACACCGAGTGTTAGTCTGTTGTAGCGAACCCAAACCCAATTTCCAAAGACCTTTTAGGCAACCACACAATGACTCTATTTGCATGATCTAGCAATTGGTAATTTAGGGTTATTATTAGGTTATATATTGCGTAAGCAACTTAACAATCATCATCGGTTGTTTTTCACTTGAATAACCGACGAATGACCATTAACGAACATCCGTCGGTCACTACTACGTTTCATTGTGATTCCCGTATGGATGAAAGTAACCGTCGTTTCTTTTTCCTTATTTCTCAGTTGTGTAGATCCGCTGGGGACAACTCTAAAGTAACTTTTATGTAGCGACCTAGGATTACGGTTTATTTGCGGTTTCGTTTTGTTCCAAAGCGACTGTCGCTTTGTCGGTTCCATTACGGTTTCGTTGCGGTTAGTAAACTGAAAAGCAATTAAAAACGAACATGACGGTTGTTTGCAAGCAGCTGTAATATGACCAGTAAACGTTGGTCATACAAACCCGCTATATCAAAGCATTAAAGAAAGGTACGGCGTATTTCATTAGGAGGTTATGTGCTGCCTTAATCTGTCATATACAAGGTTCGCGATCATCCGCGATTATTTTACATTGAATTCAAACATTTTCTCGCAGCGTTAATATCAAACAATCGATAGCTCGGGCTCTAATAGATCTTGATAAGTTCAAATACACTCAAATCTATTGATATATTCATTCACCGGTTGTTATCTCTTTTGGCAACATTTTAACGCATATTTTATTGAAAGTATTTAATCTTTTAATCTGATATCCAGATAAACAACTGACCTTGCATTGACATCACGGTGGGAATGCTACAAATGGTCCGACTCGTCCGTTTTTTGGCTTTATAGTATGGACAGCATCGGACAACACGACGATAGCACAATACTGACATTGATGGGGCACGCTATCATCTATCTCAGGTCATCACGATGTGCCGGCAGCGTGCTGACATTGTATTATACGACAATTGCACCAAAAAGAGAACGGATATTTGACCATTCGTAATCTTTTATTCGTAGTTTTTTTACCAGGGTCAAGAGTTATTGGAATTTTTTCAGAGTCCTGTTTAAGCGCATACAAAATACGGTCCTCTGTGAAAAGAGTACCTTAACGACCCGTTAGGCTATCTTAGTGTATGCTTATAACAAGTACCACTTAATTATCGATACGTGTAATGCAATTCTGCTAACGTATTCATTGTTTTATTTAAAAACAAATAACGTTATTTATATCTTGACCTTTCCTTAATCAGCCATTCACTGGAGTATTAATCCTATCTACCGGGTATGACTGAAGTATATTTTCTAAATATTTTTAGATAAAAAGTTCTTTGTCTCGCGTTTATTCTAAATATTTATACTTCGATATGAATTGCAACGAATTTTTATTCATAATAACATTGTAATTCTTTAAGACAACTCGGACTTTTATCTCCAGTTGCGAATGAGGTAGGCGTGTGTGATCGAGCGAGTACGATTTTGGATACGTGAAAGGGTTTAAAGAAAATAGAAATGCGTTAGCGCGAAGCGAGAAGGTGAGAAAACGGATGAGGAAGAGGTTTTAAAAAATAAATAGTTTTTCAAGACAGAGGGTAAGGGTCAAAGTTATGAAACGTAAGAAAGTGGAAAAAGTTGGGTAAATGGTTAGGTTGGAAAAGGGGAATACAATCGAGGGGTGGGAAGACAAGTGATGACGTCATGAGGAAAAGAAGGAAAGAAGCGGTACGAGAGGACGAGAAGATAAGGAAGGATACGGGAAAGCAGATAAGTAATGGAAACTAAAGTAGAATAGAGGTGAATGGCAATTGGGTTGGAAATTTAAAAGAGGGATGCACGCAGAATGGCTAGAAGGATAGAACGAACGAGAGGGAGAGAAGAAGAGAGCCGTGGTGTGGATGGACGAGAATTTGAAGTTGGTGGTGGGGACGGGAAGAGGGTAGTTTAAAGATATTCCGAAGTAGTAATAAGAAGCGTGTAGAAGGGAATGGAAAGAGGCGAAGCAGAAAAAAGAAGCGGTGTACCGAAGAGTAGCGTACACATAAAGATAAAGCGAATTACAATTGAGAAGAGGCAATAAAGATAGGATACGTAACGGGCGTGCGTGGCGATAGGGCAAGGACCGAGCAATAGTGGTAAACCGTGCGTACGGAGTATGGCGATAAAAAGCGTAGCGTGCATTACGATAGCAAGGAGCGAGTAGAATGTAAGGGTAAATGTATTTGAGAAATGTAAGCGGCCCCGGAAACAAGTAAGACTGCGGATACTATAGAGGAATGAAATAAAGAAAGAATTTGGATAACGATATGGAGCGGAGAGGGATTGTAAAGAGAGAATTGAGAGGAGAGGAGCGGAAAGAAAATATTTGTTCGGAGCCGGAAGCCTTGCAACCCTTAGGGGATGCTATATAATCGTGGATATATATATATAGTTAATCCGAGTAGAAAATCTGTAGCGTGACATTCGGCACGAATCAGACCCTGTCGGGTGCCATATCTGCCCTGAGAGGGCCCGATCGGTGCCAAATTCGCGCCGGATGTAACGCTACAGATTTTTTTAACAAAGTCAACTTTTCAATTCTCCCTAAGTGGTTACTCTGGGTTTAAAAAAATATTCTCACGAGGTAATTCCTGGCTTAAGAATGAACATTTATACGCACACGCTATAAAAATAATTTTTTACTTCCGCTGAAGCGGCAAAAATGATTTGATTCTTGTCTTTCGACGCTTGTTCTTTTCCCTTTTTTATGTCTCATTATCATCATCGCAATCGTCACCTTGATTGACGTGTTGTCCAAGACGTCAAAGAAGTATCTCGTTATCTTTCGTGTACGTAATATATACGAGGACGTCGTCTCCATTGTCGTCGGGGGCCCCGGGAAGCTATCGCGAAACAAGAGGCCTCGTAAACGAAAAAACCCAGGAATGAAGCGACGACTCGAGAATTTTGCCCAAGGATTACGAGTGGCAGTTCGTGCGTCAGAGCAACGTTTTCGTAGAGCGATAGCTGGCGATGACAAACCGATGGAGATTTTCCTCCTTGAGCGCCCGAGTCAGACGATTATATATCTTCTTCTCAGATTGAAAGCCCGCTTGCGACTCAACGATTGTTTCGCTTTTAAGAATATCTGTTCTGCACCCAAAATACATAAAATGCTCCTGACACCTTGAATGTTTATGTCTTTTCAAACGATTATCCGTTTCGACGTGAAATAGTGAGAGCACTATATAATTTATTAGCAGCACTGCGTAAAACAACGTAGTAAACCAAATTAAAAGTACAAAAATTTCGACATTAATTGAGTAAAAAAACTTTTTTTATTATCATTTTTTACCAAACGACTTTAACATCCAACATTCTGCACTGTTTACGATACACGGGCATTGGTCATTGATGATTCAAGACAAACAAGATATCAAATAGTTTATTTATGTACAAAAATAAATTTACAAACATCATTGAAATCCTGAAACGCTTTAATTTTAATATATAAAGACCGCACATTTATAACTTTACCATCAATTTCTCTACCAGAAATAAAAAATACTCTACTTCGATTTAATTCCGGGAAGCATTTCTGTCATAATTAAAATTCCACGAGTGTAGCGTGTCACATTCGGTGCGAATCAGACCCTGCTAAGGCTCTGTCTGGAACCATATCTGGCGTGAAAAAAAACCAGTTTAATATCTTTTTCAGTTTAATTAGTCTACTAGTTTAATATCTTTACCACGAAAAAATTCTCCGGTATTCTAAGACTGATGGTGAGTGTTTCTAGATAAAATAGAAATTGCGAGAGAGAGAGAGAGAGAGAGAGAGAGAGAGAGAGAGAACAGCAGCCTGTTAAACCCGAAAACACTTACCATCAGTCTTGTACGGTTAGAGAGTTGTTACGTTGTAGAGATGCAAATTGGTAGGTGAGTTGTACTACGGTAGAGATGTTTTTCGGTAGATAAATTTGTCGTAGGTTTATTAATGTACTTTTAAAATGTCTTGAACATGCTCAGAAAATATTTAATATTAAGTTTCTTCTTTTCCAGATACTTTGCAGTAAAATATTTTGACAAGAAAGTTACTTGAGCTACTCCCAAAAAATATCGAGATAGTTACCATGAGTGCACATATTTCGATCCAAAATTTTTCTGACACATATTTTGGTTAAAAGCTTAAAACAGTGAACCGCGTCATTTATCGTTTTCTGTTTTTTTCCGACATATTTACCATATCTGAGAAATTGATAAACGAAATATTATCACGGACTAAGAACGTTTCACAACGTCATAAAGTGATATGAACCTCGTAGAATAAAAAAAAGATAAATCTATTCTGGGGCCAAATGCACGGAGAGAAGGATTTGGTAAAAATTGGCACCAGCCACCAGGGCCATCACTGACGATATGAGAAATTTTTTAGAAACGCCATATATTTTTTAAACGAATCAATATGGAAGAAACAGAAAAAGAATAATTTAAAATAATTAGAAAGTTATTTTAAAACATCATATTATATGTCGTTCGAAAAATCAACGAATTTAATTTACAAGATAAACAAGGCATGTTAATTTTAAATTATCACATTGTTTCCTCTTGATTCTCGTCAATCCACAGATCTTCCTTTACGAGGGAATGGTTGTCTCAATTCTAGCTTCCTCATAGAGAAAGTGGTATTAACATTTTCGGTGAAATTGAAAATTTGGTAAAATTTCATAAAGTTTCAATCAAACCCTTAATCGATTCTCACCAAATTTAAGATCAAGTATCCTTGTACCCTAGCCAATTTGTACGCTTCGTGTCAATTTGATAGATAAACATTTACGAAAGTTAGAGCAAAAATGGATTTTTTTCGAAAAATTATAAAAATTCATGATTCTATAAAATCTGAACGCCTCGATCGAATCTTGCCAAAATCAATATCGAACAACCTTGTCCCCTGGCTTATTCTTGTAGAAAATTTGAACTCGATAGCTAAAATTTTACAAAAACTAGGGAGCGTATCTCTTTTTTTTTGTTGAAACATTCAAACAACCATAAAATGAGACAATCGTTAGCGATTTGAGCGAAAATTACAGCAAACTGACGGGGGTTGCGATCCGATTCGTGTACAAAGTTTTGGGATGATCGAGTAACCCGTTCCCGAGATGTATCAATTGAAATTTTACAAGCTCATCACGCACACATTTGCGCGCGCGCGTGCGCTCGCACGAACATTTTTTCTGAATATCTTTTCTCGACGTTTTGAGAACATTTTTTTTACGAAAACATAGCTTTCTCTAGGAGGAAGCAAAAATGGTAAGTTTTCGTAAAAAATTTGTTACAAATTACTTAATAAAAACATTTTTTCCATTAAAAAATTTTTTTAATAAATGTTGTTAATATCGTCAATATGGTTGGTTTTCATGTTTCTCTCATCATACATAAAGCACCCTTAAGGTAATGTGAAATTCAAGAGAGATAAAATGCTCATACGCGTTAATGTTGACCTCACCTTGAGAGTTCCGTGCGTCTTATCGGAATGAAAAGCGAGTCGATTAGAGTATCAATAACTAAACATAAAAAGCAAATATAAAATAAAGAGAACCGTAAGTCTCATTGCGCTCTTAGTAAATTTGAGATTCGTGATATGCCAGCATGTGCGTCAATGCTGATAT
This sequence comes from Cylloceria caligata, assembly GCA_963942595.1. NCBI lineage: Eukaryota > Metazoa > Arthropoda > Insecta > Hymenoptera > Ichneumonidae > Cylloceria > Cylloceria caligata. The sequence continues at coordinate 6,532,829 of OZ012703.1, forward strand.
CACGTCGGTGTATCTTATCGATCTGTCAAGTTGCAGTGCTCGGTCCTCGCAACGAGTTCGTCGGCTTCGTCGTTGATGCTAGTTATAGCTGTGCGGCTATAGATAGCGCGAGAGGAAACGAGGAGGGTAAGCCGTGAATCCTTTCGTCGTCGTCTTCGTCGTCGTTGGAGGCCGAAAAAATTGTTGCACGCTTGTTAAAAGGATGCACCGCGCATCGTACGGAAAATATTCCGTATTTCCGTATGCTCTATTTGACGAGAGGGATTAGAAGTCCGTCGGCGGTTGCCGTGGTAACGGAGAAAGCTACGGAGGACTTGGCACTCTCCTGCCGGAGAGTCATCTCCGGTCCGTGTCCACGCTGTTACAAACGTTGAACGTCTATCTAGCAGCGAACACGCAGAGAGGACGTAAAAGAGAAAGAAAATAATCCGGCACTCGACCTCGGCCTAGTACGATTTTCCCGACACTAAAATACTATTGTCTCGCGTGTTTAACGCCTAAAGAACGCAACCTTTCTTTTATGTTGATTACGAACATTGACTTGACTCGAGTCTACTCGATATGTCATCACACTGTACCTATCGACTGTCACTAATGCGTATGGAGTCATTTAGTTACGCAGCAACGATTATTGCAGAAAGTATTAATATTTATTAATAAAAATTATTTGGATCAAAGCATAGTATACCTAAAGGGACGTGATATAAAACTTTTAGATTTTGTTTTAAATATTATTATCGATGAAATTAATTTGATCGATATAAAATAATAATCGTTCAATAAATTCAAATAACGACAAACTCAAGAAATTGTAAGAGGCTTATTCTTAAACAATGTTAACTGCCCAAAAATTTATAGGAGATATCCGGTGGACTTAACGATGTTATGGGTGAGTCTCCTTTCACTGAAATTGAATTATCTACGAGGCGACTTGTCAGAATCCATTTGGACAAAAACGACGCTCCAGAGGCAGACAAGGAATGTTTTATCGGACTATTCAGCATTGCGACCGTCTATAGATCGACGATCCGTCCAAATCGTCGAGAATTTCTTGCTGACTTTCGTCTTCGCATTTTGAATAATTTCATTGGGTTTGGCTACTGCAGCCAAGGATCAACGAAAGATATACCATGTGTACGTTTGAACTCCAATGAACTTTTCGTCATCACCACGAAGGGTTTCGAGACAGAAGGAGCTGGTGGAGACACAGAAAACGATATATATAGAACAAAGCTAGTGACTAATATGTACCCGAAACGTTCCTCAATATTTTAGTTCCCTTAACATCTCGATAACGGTACTCGAATAGAATCGTCTCGCTCCACACTCACGTATAAAAGATAGAGAGGGTCAATGCCCGTGTCAAAAAATTAAGTGTCTGCGACAGAGCGATAAACAGATCTATCAACCGAGTCTACATAAAGTACGTCACAGTGTACTATTTTAGGCTTCGATATAGACTTAAAAATTGGCACGAAAATACTATAAGTCTACACCCCAAATTTGCTATAAATCTATATTCGTCGATAACTCTACTCTTCGATAGAATTATAATATGGCTTGACCAAAGCCAAAAGAAACGTCATCTTCCATGCTTATACACGGCAAATACAACCTTCTTGTTATAAAAACATACGACATGTACTGTTTCATAGACTTCCCATAAATTATAGACTTTTAGTAGTTTTTCTGTTGACCTATAACATTCTACTGACAGTTACGTATTAGTCTATATGGTATTGAAGTGTAAAATCGTCCAGCACTCACCGTGAAAGAGTCTTCGTTGCTGCAATCAACTTATATTTAATAACGCTCCAAACGATTAATTTCGTTGGGTCAACAAATTTGTTGATGCAGTAAATTGAATGATTCGTAACTAAATAATTAATTTGGGCAACCGATTAATTTGTTAGCCGAATCAAATTAATCGCCTGAGGCATATTTAGCCTTGCAGCTCGTATAGAAATTTATATATGTCAAGTACATGCAGAAATATATGCAACATATATTTTATATAGGTAAGATATATTCTACAAAAAAGTTGTATAATTTGTAAATACATATATGTCGTATATGTGTGGTTAATATATATTTTTTTCGTGTGTTCCAACGTATATCCTTAAGGGTTTTTACGTATAACTCATACCAATTGAAAATCCTTCCTAGCACTTCGTATCCACATTTCGCTAAGCTAACCTACGATTCACCATAGAATTCGTTTTCATTTTTTAATGACAAAGTGGCAAAGGTTTGACGTTTCGTTACTCTTTTCACGGAAAAACTTGGAATTACGTTTTGGGCCTGTTCGAAGACGTAAAACGAAAAATTACTCGGAGTAAAACTTAGTAAATTTTTAACGAGAAATAAAAAATAATGCAATAAAAAATAATGGGTTTTATTTAAAGACAATAGTTGGGCCTCGATGGGCCCAGCAGAGGCCTCGGACCCAAAAACTGATATACTCGTACGATGTATTAATTTATATACAACAACTGTTGTCCGAAACATTTTTCAATAAAATTGCTAGTTTTCGATAAATTATTATGCATATTATGAAAATATATGTTGTATAATTGTAATATACATAATGTATGTTCTCTTTGCATGCAGAATATCGATCGTTTTATGTTTTCGCTTCCTAACAAAGTAAGCTATGTTTGAGTGAACAAATTTTTTTTCTAGATACCTATGTCAATGTGTTTAAAATGTTTCAAAACGTCGTGAAGTCGTACGTAGAAAGAAATGTTTGGAAGGTGCACGCGCGCTTTAATAGCATTAATTAAAGCCTCTGCATCTCAAGCGTAACCTCAGCAATCGAGGTGAAATTTATTTCACAAGTAAAACAAAACGACTCGTTTCTTTGACATAACTTTTGTAAAAATTGATACACAAATTTGAATGTTATGGAAAATTTTATCTATCGAGCTAAATCGCTCATTATTGTAGTAACGATTTAGAATTGTTGAAATTGAATTTGGTTTGTATCAATATATAGGTTCCGATTTTACAGTTTCAATTACTATTTACGTGCTGCATATTATATGAAACTGGGCTATTTTTTTTATATATACGATTTACATTTTGCACAAATGTGTATATATCTTCAACATATACGATTTGTATGCTACATTTGAGCGTATATGAAGCCGTACATATTATTTTTATATATAAGATCAATGCTGTATATATTTCTTAAGTATTAAAAGCGTCACAATCGTGGTTGTACGACATATATGTGGTATATACCTTAAATATATGTTATATACCTAGAATATGTATAGTTAATGCTACACAGTTGAAAGTTATTGAAAAAAAATAGATAATTTAGTTAAAACCAGCGCAGGTTCGTCACTAATAATTCAATTACCGAGGAACATAATAAATAATCGCTGATAAAGTTTTAATGTTTTGAAACATTTTCTTTTTACTCTTTTTATTTATTTGTAGACATTGTTCATCAGTCTCATAATTTTCACTCGTATCCACTTGGATATATGATTCTCGTTGATAACATTTGAACGGATAATTATATTCCACCGTATCGAAAAAGTAGAATTTATAATGAATTTTATGTTGAATGTACGTCGAGCGAGTGGACCGTAACGAGGATTTGGGATCATGAGGTAATGTATAATGTATCAATTCTATTTGCCTTGCAGTCTTGATCGTGACGTATCATTTGTGGTATGCGTGGAGATATTTCCTCACCTCTCCTATACTTTTAACTACTTCTTTCTTTATTTCACCTCGTCGTTGTAGTTGTCAATAGCTATAAGCCACAGTGGAGTATTTTTGTCCGTGGATACTATCGATTCCATATACCTAGTCGCCGTTTATTCCTTCTCCTCCTCTTCCACACTCGTTTCTTCCTCTCACTAACGTACACTGGTGCACATAGTACACCGTACTACACGTATCTCGAATATCTCGCTCTCGTTCCGTCTCAACTAGCCGCCGGAACACCGACACGGGGGCGTAGTTCCAGTTCCAAAAGCCCGAAGAGAACTCGAGTTCTGGTTGTGGGGTTACACTACCTACTTCGTAGAAAGGTAGTACGTATAACTCTACCTATACGTACCGTTTCGTACGTGTTACATTTGCCTGTGTAATGCCGCCCGAAGGGAGGATCGTGGGCGCGATGAGCTCTCCTCCCTCTCTCACACACACTCTCGCTCTCTCTCTGTCTCTTTCTTTTTCTCTCTTTACGTGCCGCACCGTCAGTGCTTTCTCTCTATAGTTCTCGTTCTTCAAGCTTCGGTGCTGTGCTAGTAGGGAAACGATTATATCGCACGAAAATAGCCTTCTGTGCACCACCGCGAGGTCTGACTCTATACGCTATTCACTTTCCCGATATAATCTATGATTCCCGAGCGCAACTATTCACTATTCATGCGGCAGGCTATACGTATTGTCATTTTGACTCGCATGAAGGTGCCCGTCCTTTTGATCCTGATCCAAGTGTCTTGACTATCTTCGATCAATGGCAATCGAATCAGATGAAATAATTCCTGTTCGGTAGAAATCGGATATCTTATTTGTCATGCTAAATTTAAAGACTTATCGATAATGGATGTATATATATTATTAATACAGTTATAATGAGTTATAACCCGTGTTAATACAGTATTAATGTGATCCAATTTCTCCTTTTGACTTCAGAATTGATTCACAACTTTGAATATCGAGTTATTCGCATTCGCAAGCTTTCACATTGATCATCTACTAGCGCAGCATCGTGTACATTCCGATTTCGAAAGTAGAAGCGAAAAAAAATTGAATATCCAACACCGTCTAACATTAGTTCGTTTCTGTACAAATGTTGAGTTCAATTGATCCAAGCTTCCGCGAGTTTGCGTAATTCAATAGCAAATATTTTAGAACGTTAAAAAGCCAAATGTCTCCAAAGTAAATTTTAAATATCATAACATTCGAATCTGTGCATCAATCGTTACGATAAGTATATCAAATAAAGGTCTTTTTTATCTCTTTTACTTATCTGACAAGTTTCAGCTCGATAATTCAACACATTCTTCGGATACATTGGGTTGAACTTTTTAAAGGCTCAACACGCGTGCACACATCCATATGGATATTTTTTCTAAACCACATTTCTTCATGTTACAAACTATTACTCGAATATTCTAACTCGAAGATCTCAACAAAATTGTTTTTCAATAAAATAAAGCTTCCTCTATGGGGAAGAGGGAAGTTTATAAATTTCTTCAGAAGCGGAATATAACCTTTTATGTAATATCGGATAGTTCGCTTGGTATGTCTGTGACATTACGGGACATCAAGCTGTGTCTACGGAAGGTCTATCGTGGGATTGATGCACCAGAGAGTACGCATACACCTGGAGTATATACACTCGGAATTACACGCGCTGGGTCTAAGTGTTATTAACGTCACGGGGCTTGCGTGCTGCCGTTACTGGCCGCTGGGGTGATATTCCTCTCTTGCTCTGCTCGTGGTGTCCGAGTGATATGTCGCATAAATCTGGAGAACGTATATATAGAGTCAGCAACTGACCACTCACGAATCGCTCTCCGACTATGTATATCATTTGAAGCGCACTATTGACCAACGCACTACCGACGATGATCCTGTGTGCATCCCTTTAACACACGCAAAGATAAATATCTGTGCAGTTGTTGCTCCCTATCTTCGGTCGCTACGCGTTTGTGCGAAATAATTTCGCGAAACGTTTACTCCACGTTTATTAAACTATTACCGTCATCCAACCATCCCCCGTTACCCAGAAAACGGCTGATCGACTGCGTTAATTCAAGTCGCATCAATCGTCGTCGGGCTCACCGCGTATTCTGTAATTTATATTTGCTTCGTTGTCGTTACAGACGTTTTGCTAACTCGGTATAATACGATGGACGTAATATTCGTCGGTTGGTTTCAAACTCCACTCGATTTACTTTTAATTACAACATTTATATTAATTTTAACTTTGTCGTGATAGTTGTATGTCAGCCTGTGAGGAAAAGTATTTTCATTATTTCGTTCTATACTTATCACACGATCCCTTTAATCCTTCCATATGATAAAATCAAAGAACACAATTTACGTTGGATCAATTGTTTAATGGCAGGGAACGGGGAGGGTCCACTCATTTTTGCAAATAAAATTATTTTTGTTTTCGGTATAAAAAAATTCTATAAAAGCGTTTGGATCTTATGGGGCTTCGAATTTTTTAAAAATTTATCGCTGTCACACTAATTTACGTAAATTTTCACTGGTTCGACTCAATTATTGTACAAAAACGAACTAATATTCAATGATGCGGGATGTTCAATCTGGCAAAGATCGGAAAGCTTCCGATTTTATGGCATTCAAATTTTTTAAAGTTTTAACCACTTTTATCGGTGAAACGTTTGACGAGACGAGCTAAAACTTCAGACAAGTATGACGAACATTCAGGAATACTTGATATAAAAATTGTTGAAAATCGATAGAGACGTTCGAACTTTATGGAACGTTTTTTCTCGATTGCGGTAACTTAAAATAATCAATGATTTGTGTAAGTCGTGAATGACTCGAGTGAATTGCTTGAAAAATTTGTAGCAACAATTACGCTATAAATTTTCGTTAAAATATATTGAAGCAATGAGATAAATTTCAATCTTTTTATTTCTTGTAATTAAATTGTCGTTTATTAAATTTTAATAATTTTTAAAAAAACATGGTTTCAACGTTGAAGTTTGCACATTGCATTATCATTATTATTTTCTTTCGTCACCCACGTTTCTCTTAAGAAACCAAAAGTGATTAATCCACTTCCTCATAGAGGTGGCTCGGTGAAAAAATATCATATAAAATAATGAGGAAGCAATGTTCGATGTTCTACTTTGCATCCTTTTTTATTTATCTATTCTCGTTTGTACGATTTTGCAGATGCGTTAAGGGGAACGAATGAGAGAAGTGGATGGCTGAAGTACGAGAGATACGTTGGTGCAAAGTCACTTCTATCCGAAGAGTGAAGAGACGCCCGTGCTGCCTGCCAGGTCAACTTCTCGGGTGAGAGAGTGCATCGCTGATGCGATGCTCATTGCAACGACTACTTCTCTGGAGAGTTCTCATGGAATTTCCTTTCCTTTCCTCTCTGGCAGGCTTTTCTCGCTTCTACACACAGGAATAAATACGTGTATTACGACCTATTAATAATCACGTGCCGCGAGTGCATACCGATGTTCACTACGACGGATATAAATAGTTTTACGCGTGTGAAACATGATTTTCAAACATATAATTATTTTTCTCATAGACGAGTACACTCTTAAAAAAATCTAAAAAGATATACGAAGAACAACTGCTCATTTACTCAATTAATCGAGACCAATGATTATTCCTAAAATGTACATTCAATGCGTTAAATATAACAGAATGATTGTAATTATTTGTTTACTAGCGAATATATGCTACGCGCCTAACCGCTCGATAAGTTGACAATATTTCAGTTTAAAAAAGCTGACCATATGTAAAGAATTTTTATAATTTACATCGTGTAGAAAATAAAATGAAATAAAAATCAACTAATCGAGCGAAAGGCAAAAGAACGCCGACTCGCTATTATCGTAATAAAAATATTTTCAAAGTTATCGTCTATTTTATAACGAATAATAGTGTTGCTAAGGGTTTTAAAAATCAAACGATGTACGTAGTAAGTTCGTTACACCAATTGTAAATCAATTACAATGATCAACAACGTTTTGTTCGCTTGACTTATTGGCATTTACGCGATTCAGGGCTTAATAAGTCAAGAAGATTGTAAAGAAATCAAGATATAAAAGAACACGGTTTCAGCTGTATTGTAAGAATACACGTGAAGTGTGTTTTTTGGATATCACACAAAAAATAATGTAAAAAGTGAGTACACGATGTACACGCGTAACGTGTGTCAAAACGACACGCTTGTTTTTAGAGCGTACGCCCAGAATTCCGAGAGATTCAAGTGGCTGCATTAACATTGACTCGATCGGATCTTTTTAATTTTATATCATCTTTTTTTATTTATAGAATCACTTTAACTAAGATAATCAACTTACCAGTAACACGATCGATCGTAGCCACAGCAGTAAGTATTTTAATAACTATTTTACGTCCACGAATTATGAAATACGAAGTACTTTGTGACATTCCAAACGGAATTTAAAGCTAATTCTGCACCTCTGGATGTCCATATAAATGCGCAAACGAGTTTATTCTCATGTATTAATCAGGAATTCCTATTCTGAGTTATGAATCGGCTGCGATATTCTCATAAGTGACACATTCAGTGTGTTTCAAAAGCAATAAAAATGCAGAGTTCAACTGCACATTGAATCGAAAAGTTACGGATTTTTTAACGCAGTGACGAATGTATGTATAAAAAAAATGCCGAGACCATAATTTAACATTTATGTTTAAGTGATTTTGAAAAACAAAAAAACAAATTAGTTAACGATTTCTGAACAGTATAACACAACAAATATATTTAACATTGATTTACGCGAAATCTAACGAAAGCTCATCGTGCTCTACGGTACACTGACAATATCACGAAACATGAACAATTGCACAAACTTAAATGTATAAAAAGTTGCATAAGTATTTAACAGTATTTCAAACACTGTTTAAGATTTACAGTAAATGCTTTATAAAGATTTTAAACACTGTGTAAGAAACAATATTTTGACGGAGCAAGCACGGAAAAAATAATTTTGCTGGGCCAACAAATATTTGCTAACCTAGCGAAACTTGCGTTGCCGTTACAAAACCGTTGTCTCCGTGAGTGATTAATAATTAAGGGAATGCTGGAGTAGATTTTGTTATTGACTTTCATCGGTAAAAATAGGTTATTTCATATTCTACGCTACGCAGGTACTTCAAATTGTACAGGATTGTAATATGAACATGAACTCTTCGTTGTCCGATCGAATTTCGGTTGAAAACGAACAAAAATTCTGGAATTAATATACTTCGAACCGAATCGGACGTCGATTCTTTGAGGTTATATCTCTATTCTCGTTACCGTAATCCGTTGCCGTAAGTGGCTAGAGTACGTGGAACGCAGTATACTCTTAACGTAGATCTCTTTTGTGTAATCAACTTTCCAACGATACTGAAATGTTCGAAGAACCTCAAATAGTCGACGTCCGACCCGCTTTGACGTATGCGAGTTCCAGAAACGTTTAAATCCTAGAAATCGGATGCTGTTGACATTTCGAGCGGCCATATTCATTTTCTAATATACGATTATTTTCATTTTCAGCACGTTTTCAACCATAATTCGACCGGACGTTGAAGCGTTTATGTTTATATTACGGTCCTGAACAATTTGAGGCATATCCGTGGCATATCAACGACACGCAGCGTAGACTACGAAATAGCCTATTCATACCGATCAAAGTTGGTAAAAAAATCTACTCGAGCATCCCCTTGAGACATTGTGACACACCCTGAACACAAATGAATAACATTTTGTGTTTAAGACCAAAATTTAAAAATTATTTGTTATACGTTAATTACATCTTTAGCAAAGTTTGTAAAAATAATGATTTAATTCACGATGGATTACTGTTTCGTAATTCAATGATGAGTACCTTAACAAAAAAAAATTGCTTGGCTTACCGTTCCTCACTTTCCCCCATGTTTCATCATTCCCGGCTATGTAGCACTCGATAACGCAAAAAAAAAAGGGGAAATGGGTCATAAAATCCATAAACCTTATTATATAATAATCATAACAATAATTTCCAGCGAACAAAGTATCGTGACCTCCTGTTCGAAGTACACCAGCTGCATTGGGGTTTCACGGTCAGCGTGGCGTTCTCGGAGGGATGATACCATCATTTGTCACGAATCTGAAGATAATCTCCGCCTATCGGGAATATACTGAGTCACTGGCGGTTTAGAAACGGAAGGCGATCATGCTAGATTCACTTCAACTGCTGAGGTCACACGATCCTGAACTGACCTAACTGCTTACCTCCGGGTCGAAGGAATAGTCAAGCAGAATGATTTTTCAAAACCGTTCGCCTATAATGTAAATTAGTCGGAGCAATACAGGGCTGGTCGAGCGAGTGATAGTATAACTTTTTGTTAATAACAATAACAACAACAACAACAACAACAATAATAATAAGCTACACTTTAAGAGATAATTTTATTATTCAAACATATTTATACGATAGAATAATTGATATTAATCAATTATTCGTAAAACTAATTAATTTTTATACTTGACAAAAAATTGTTATTAATTATTTTGCTAAATGGAGAAAATGAATTATCTGGAACAACCAAACAATTGTTTAAATATGCGCGAATAAAATACGTGGTAAGCTCTATATCAATATATTGTTTAACAACGATCATGCACGAGGGCCTCCTGTTTCACTAGAATAACCCTCGGGTTCACACGTCCATGGTCGCAATATAAAAAATTGAACGAATTGAAGTTGGAATTGCTTCCGCACCCACCCTATTCGCGAGATCTAGCTCCCAGCGACTTTTTCCTCTTACCTAATTTGAAAAAATTTCTCAGGGGAAAAAAATATAAGTCAAATGCTGCAGGTGGATAACGTTGTAAACCAGTATTTTTCAGGTTTAGACAATCAATTTTTTTCTGACGGTTTAAAAGGATAGGAGAAACGTTGTAACAAATGTATCGAGTTGCAGGGAGACTACGTCGAGAAATAAATTTTCTTTTGCTTTGGAATATGTGTTTTTCTTAAAAAGGCCGGCAACTTTTCGAATAACTCTCACACTTGGCTGCCTAAAAGATTACTTGGTTGGGGGTTTACCATGTATTTCGTTAGTGTATACCGGTTGATCCATTCAAGCATTTTTCTCCATATAATCTAGTAACCGTCTAAATTCATAGAGATGAACAACAATGTAAAAGTGCAATGATTACTATCACAGGTACACATTGATTGTTCATTGGATAGTGGGAAAAGCTAAACGTGTTAAGAGTATGTCTTTATACGTTATAGTCGCGGTAATCGGTGCACGATTGCTAACTGGGCGATTTACCTTGTATATTATTCGAATGAAAATAACATTTTACTGACAAAATATGACCAACTCGGGCAAATCTATCGAGACTCTCGAAAGTATTCTTCTTTCGAAAGGAAAGAAAAGTCTCGGTTTGATCCGTGTATTCTAACCCTCGTCACCGAACCCTTGTAAAGCACGTTGCGATGCGAGTCCAATAACCAACTTTTCATCCCAAGGCTGTCCCGGCCTTTGCTGCATTGAAGAAATTCTCCACGTTGAGTTTTCTCTCTCTTTGTACAGACGCGTGAACGTATAGTCTCGAGTTTATCATAGTTATACAGAAGCGAGTGCGACAAAAGTGCGCGCGGGTGCATGTTTGCGGAGTCTGGAAATTCTAATCGCGTTTGAAACATTTTTCTTTTTTTTTTCTTTTTTTCATTTTACCGAACGAGCATCCCTTTGCGCCTGTCGGTCGGTACGTCCTGCGGCCCCTCGTTCACTCGACATGCCCATCCGCAGTGGCGGAGGCTCACGCAAACACGAAGCCCGGTTTTACCCGCCAAGTCTCGCTGTCTGGAATGGAAACTCGGAAGACGGATAGACCGTACGAACGAGGGAGACGGAATAATGAGAACAGCGAATTGGTGAGTAAGAGAGCAAGATATAGGAAAAGGGTTGAGCGGAAGGGATGCCGAGATACGAGAGAATTTCGTGTTCGTGTTCGTGTGTTTGTGTGTGTATGTGCATCTACGAAACGCGGAGAAAGGGCGCGGGAGGACGAGGATAGAGCGGTGGTACCCTTCTCTCGATGGTTAAAATGGCGGCAGATCGCGTCGCACCGGTGCCGGAGTTTCAGCGGGTAAGAGAGACGACGGTTTCACGTGTCTGACAGCCAGGCCACCCCTAAACCACCCCTGCACCTCCCCTGAATGACGTCATTGCTCAGTGGCGCCAACAACCTTCCCCTACACCGATATCAGCACCGGGTACGAGCACGTTATATACATCTCCATCCCCTGACGTTTTCCACCCTTCTGTATCACCCTCGGATTTTCTCTCTCGCCCTCTGACAGTCTCTTTCTCAACACAGATTCTCTCCTCTCGCTCCCTCTCGTTATACATCGGTACTTTATCCCTGTACTCGCACCCTGCCGCTGGTACCGGGCTTTGTCTATAGGCTTCTGGGAAATGCGGCCTCTGATGCAACCCCCCGTGCCCTGCTCTCATCATTGATTCGCCAGAGCTAGCATTCTGGTGTCGTGTGATGACGATTTCGAACGTCATGCAATCCAATCCTCACGAGGGAGCGCAAGGCTATTTCTACTACATATACGTAATCCACTGTGATTGTGTAGGTATAGGCATCGTGTTTGCTGCTGCTGCTGCTGCTGCTACGTCGACCCTTAACTTTAATTTCTTACCCGAGAAATATTTTCGAGCCCCATCGAATTAATTTGATGGACTCTCTGCTTCATACTCTAAATTATCAACATATTTGTGAAAAGTCTTCCTGGATATATCTCTACGAAACCTTTCAACGAACTCATCCGAATTATAAAGTCTCAAGGTACTAGACTGTGAAAACATTTTTAATAAAAATTTATATACCGGCGTGTCAATTTTTATGCATACACTCGGGTTTATTGCATTTAATATAAAAGTAGGATGTGTAATAACACATTATCGGTAAAATAAACGCGATATTGACGTTTTTTTTTATTGTACAGATATTTTAATATCACCAAACTTTTTTATATTACATTTAATATACTGATGTATTCATAAAAAATTCATAAAAATGTTTATTAAATTTTATATCATTTTTTAATCATCACGATTTTTGATAAAACTAAGAGAAAGTGTGATACAGCGTTTGGGGAGGGGGGCGATATTGGATCATATTCATTTATCGCAAGGATTGTTTGATGCGTGTACAGTTTTGCTGCGTCAAGATGACGCTCTGTATAGTTTGGTTGTGTACAATTCCGTGTCTAGAATTTCATCCTGTAAAAACGTTTCCCTGCCTAATCGTATCCCACTCTTTCCTAAATCATTTCCTAAATAACACTCGAACGAATAGCCGGCAGTGCCAAAAATCTCGATAAACTTGCCCATCGAGACGATTCGAATGACATTTATCGTGTTTTTTTTCGCCGAGAACGAATCAGCCATTACATTACCGCGAAATTCGATCTATAATAAAAATATAAAAATAGTATGAAGCTGATTACTTGCGGGTTGCACGAATATTCGTACATTCGAGGGAATCGAGCGATTTCTCAGAGTACTCGCTCATTTCGCGCTGTCTCACTCATACGGTAGTTGATTGTGTGATATCGACGCAAAAAGCTAAGAGAGCGAAGTATCCGCAACGCAGCTGTGCACCCCCCCTCCCCTCCTCCCGTAAAACAATCGATCGGCCGATAGCTCTCGACGCCATGCAACCGTGCAATCGCTTCTCTCACTCTCTATACCTATCCCTTCTTATCGCTTGAATCCGCATAATACGAGACTGTGCACTACCGTCCGATGCTTACCGGCTTTTACTACTTAAAGCCGACCGGCCGGCCAGTCATCAGCTTCAAGGATACGTTTCCCAGATTTAACATTTTCAAACGATCTTTTGTTTAACAGCTGCTGCTACCAGAATAACAGTTCAGTTTCTATTCATCTTAATGACCAATGGATACAAAATGTAACTCCAAAGGTCACTTTGAATTCATAACACTTTTAGTCAGGGTCTGGAATTATTATTACGAAAATAGCAATAGTTGACGTTGGTAGTACATCACAATGTCGAAATAAGTATTGTATTACAATTATTCTTATATACAAGTCCCTTCCATTTTTGTAAAATATGTATACAATTAATAATATGTAATTAATATTATAATATATAATTATTAATAAAAGAAAAAGGTTCATTTACCCGAGAAAGAATACAGAAAATCAGAAAAATTCAATCAACCGTTGTTATCCAAGAAAACTTTAACAATCCAGACAGACTAGATTGTCAAAAGCAATTTTGTTTATCGTTTTCATTTCAAGTCTTACGAAAACCCGGAAACAATTTTCCTCATCTAAAAGCTGTCTCGGTACGTGCGAGGTTTATTTTAAAAAAAATTATGTCCTCGAATGGGCTACGTCAGCGGGCAATGAACGAGCTTTTCCATAATTGCCGTGGGGGGAATTGTCGAAACGTCGCTCGTCGGTTTTCCGCTCCCTCCCCGCCCCTCACACCCCTTTATTCGTTATTCCGCTATTCGTTTTGCTCGACGTTGGGTGACGTCAATGCAGTCCGTTACAGAAGAGAATCGACAAGGAGGCTCGAGCTGCGTCGACGATTGTAAGAATATCTTTCTCGAGCCCGCTGGCAACGAGTAACCACTCGTTCGTTCGCGTCGTTTCTATAACGATGAAGACGATGCCGACAACTATAACGTTGTCGTCGTCGTCGTCGTCGTCGTCGTCGTCGTCGTCATCGTCGTCGTCGGGTGGCAGCGACTCCTTACAATGTGCAGAGACGCGCGCGCACGTAAACCTTACCGAGTATTTCTCTCACACTATGACGTCAATGGTTCCACCAACGTTACCGTCAATCGTTGAGTTAATCTCTGCACACACATTTCTCGACATTTACCGCGTCTACTCTGCTTTGTGCGCCACATATTACGAGTTACTACCGTAGCGTAGAGACTCGTGTTATCGCAAAGGCGAGTATATCACGCACTACCCAGGAACCTTAGACAGATAGGAAAACTCTATGATGATACCGATGGATCAGAGCGTCGTAGTAAATCCATGAAATTGTCGAAATTTCTTATTTTCATTCGAGATATTCTCAGATCTAATTACTTTATTGCCGCGGGATTAAGGCCAATTAAGATGGCTATCTCGACGTTAGATATAATTAAACGAATGATTTTTAATATGCGTTCTAACGTACAGACGATTAGACATTCTCCTATGGCTCAGCGGGTTCCATATTAATTAATTAATAAGTAGTTAATTGCTTCGTAGTAAAGGATATCTTGATTTTTTTATTAATCGCAAAAGTTAAGTTTTAACATTTAAATAAAAATTAGAATATTTATCATGAAATTCGTCGTATTAAACAAAACTCAAGTACAAAAATCAGTCAATTAGCTATAAGATTTTAACCCTTCAGGTACGGAATCCATATCGTATACGGATAGGCATTCCTGCCCTAGCAGCTGGGGTCGATGCAACGTATAGATCTTATCCATGCTTCCACCGAAAGCCCCGGTCGCTGAGAAAGTTCGCTGTGCGCAGTGTTCGTATGCACGAAGGGTTAAAGACATGGAACACGTAATGCGCATCCCCGATACTACCATCAACGATATAAAAGTCGAATCAGGACGACGTTCGCTACAACGACGCATACCAATGCTAGCAATGTTGACTTTCGGAATTGAACCGATCATCGATCAAACTTTGAAAGATTAGCACGCCGGACATGTATCGACAACTAATATTGGTTCCAATATCGCTTACGTTGATGCGACAAGCCTTGTGCAAGCAAAAAATCAGTGTTCAAGGTACATGCCCAACATTGGATTAGAGTTAAGTGCCGATGATTGGTTTTTAACTCTCTCTTGAATTCCTTGAGGCCACAAGGGTTAGAGTTCAATTGAACACCCAGCGATAGGCTCATGTGCAGATTCAGACTTGGTGTTTAATGCACGACCAGCGATGGGCTCGTGAATAGGTCGAGAATTAACTTTTAATACAAATATGGCTATCGTTACACGTACGCAGGCTTCCAATTCCAGTTAGATTTCAATCAATGGGAAACATAATATATAAAAGACGATTCATTAGGTGATTTGAGTGTTGGTCCAGTATTGTTTCTTGATATTGATACATCGCAGGTGAAATATAGAAATCAATCCAGGCCAAATGATAATTAGACAAATGAATATTCATAAAAATATTATGACCACGTGTAATTAAATGATAAAATTTTTCGTTATTTTTAAATCGAATAAAATAAATATAAACAGCGCAATCACGGAAAAATTTTCTGATTTGAAAATAAAATTGCTATCAACTATTTAGATAAATATTATTGCATTATCCTCACTCTAACACGGGAGAAAAAATGTAATGTTACCGCTTAAAATAACACACATTAAAGTTTTATTTTTGTTTTGTAATCATCGTGTGTTTGAGCGAACGCTTCAGAGTATAATCAAGATGATAAAATAGTTATTAATAATGTAAATTATTTTTAAATACTTGAAGAATCGATCAATTTATTATCCCCAGTAAAAAATCTAAAAATTCTTCGGAGGAAGTAGAACTGTTAACTAATAACGCAACCAGGAGAAAATAGATCAATATGCTTCGGAACTGATTCGCTATGGAGTACATTTTGCTGGATAGTGCACCTTACACCGAGGGTGCGTCATTGTCTCTGGTAATCGCACCGACGAGATTTTCATTATCGACTACCCTCTCTCGCTTACCATGTTTACGCGGCGAGTTCTGGATTGCAGGCATCGCAAGAGGATTCCGTAATCCCGTAGCAAGGTCAGCTCACGCGGACATACGATGCAAGGAACTCGAGCTATATAACCGCAGCAGCAGCAGCAGCAACAGCAACAGCAGCAGCAGCATCATTAAGAGTGTTACATATAGCGGATCGAGAGCCAGAGCAATCGAGAGGGTGGTGAGGGACGAGGAGTTCGAAGCTTTTGGCCTAAAAATAGTGGAATACTTTATGAACGAGAATAAAGAGGAGAAAGAGGGATAGAACGAGCCGGCGCGAGTGACGAGCTTTCGGTAAATTGCTATAGAACTTTCAAAGACGGGTCATACCGTTTCATCATGACACAAAACACATGTTACGTATACACATGTCAACGCATTTATTACCGATGCATGCGATTAAATAAAAATGCGTGTTACTTCAAAGATTCGGAGCATTAGTTTGTAATTGAGCAATATCAACTCTATGCACAATCTTATTGGCTCTTATTATTTATGAATATAATATTTTAGAATTTGAAATCATTGATTTATGGACATTAAACCGCATCCCTTGATCTCGAACTTCGTTCAAAGTGGCTATTCCCCGTGGTAAGCTGCTTTTGAGCCTGCTTCGATACAATACTCCTCTGCACTTTTCCCTGAAAACTTGTCTCTTTACTAGTGCCGGCCTTCACAAGACTGATCCGCACTTTGATACTTCGTTTCCCATCTAAGTTTAACTTACTTTAAGTTACACACTTACGGATCGTGTGCTCCGTCTTTACGATATTTTGCTCACTTTCGACTGGGCTAAGTAACGCCCTATCGCACGTCCTTGACTCTGCTCATAACACGGATGTTGATAGAATAATTTTTTTTTAAATCTTGTGTACGACTGAAAGCGGATTGCCTCTCGATAGAGGAAAAGTATATATACCAACGGAAAAAGGAAGTCTAGAGGGCGATCTTGAATACAAATTTACGAGGAGCCTATTGTATTTATTAAGAGGTAAACAGTGAAGTTATTGACTCAGTGCGGCCAAGAACTAACGTGAGCCAACTGTTAGATACGAACCACTTTCCTTAGTCCTGTTTACCGACTACCGATCCATCACTAACGACCTCTTCAAAAACGCCCGTTTTCTCGTTTCTTAGCTAAATAGAGTACTCGCACTTCCACCTAGTGATCGGAATCTCAGTTTCATAGCCTTAGACCAAAAGACAACTACTCGTATAGCTAAAATAACTTTAATATTATTTTTCAAAGCCTTTTCACGTATTTATTGCATCGTAAAATATTTGTCGCACAGACAAAGAGATATATGTATATATCTACATACATTTATTTATTTATATTATTGTTCCGCGCAGAAGATATGTGTAATTTCGAAGTATGCCAATTGGCACGCATGTTTATCATACTTTATGCGTACGTACGATGATTTGCCCGTGTATGGTACAAAGTAGAATCTTTGCATTCACTATGTATACTTATGCAGTAATATAGATTTACTTTCAATAGAATCGCGCATGATATGGCATATCTTACACTCCAGTTTATATTGCCACGCGCGCGCTGCCTTCCTAGTTCAGCGTGTAGCACAGACAGACCTCGAATGTACAGTGAAACTCCGTAAGGTGCATCGGATCCCTACTTCCAGTTGCTCGAGTTGCCCTACCTCTTGCGTGCGTTCCCTCTCCACTGAACTACCCGTGCCGCGTAGTGGGGTACAGTTTTAGCCACGCCCTGCAGCAGTGTTGCCGAATTGACAGGGTAATCTCGTCTCTAGATTTTTTTCACACGTTTTGCAGTTTGGCGAGGTTTCTCATTCCTCGGCAGTTTGGCACCGCTGCGATGTAGCTATCGTTATGGCGGGTAAGAACAGCGACAATATTGCTAGTGGGGCAGCTACATCGTAAGCGGATCGGTAGGTGGAGCCTGTACGACCCTGTACAGTGCAACTCGGGTCCCAAGTGGTTGCGGTTAGCGGAGTCTGACTGTATATATTGAGACTGGTATTTCGGGATCTCTCTTTCTATCTGGTGCGTCTGTACTTCCACTATCGAAACGCCATCACTGTCGCGCCTCGATACCTTCCAAGATCGAATCCAATTCAGCTATATTGTTTGTGTGTTTGTGTTCTTTTGTTTCTTTTTCGCGATGCCGTCTCGTTCCACCCAAACACGTGAACTTCTGGTTTCTTCTCGAATTATCAGCGGCTTTCATGGATATTGAGTTCTTTCACTGGCCACGTCTGTAGAGCTTTGTGTCGCAGCACTCGATACGACACCGACTCCTCTCCTATAAATCCTGTTATCGTTTCTTTTATCGCGGTGTGTTGAGTTTATTGTTATCCTTCCGACACGTTCTCGCTCTTTGATCATATACGCCGACCCTCAAATAATACTTTTAAGATTACATTATCCCTTCGAAACTTGCGTATCTCAAGTTTCTCAACATTCGCCGTCCTTTTTTTATTCATGGAAACAAAAATTCGCTCGTGCTTTGCAATCAATGAGAGTCGTCATAGCGCATCGATTCTCCCGTTACAGAAAAAAAAATATCTTATTCATACATGTTATATCTCTACAGCTTCCTTCTTGCTTTCACACCTTCATGCTGTCCTCCCAGGATTTGATACAAAATGTAACAGTCGCAGTTTAATAAATAGAGTAGAAAGGCTGGGCGTAGCATATTATCAATTACAGGTGGATAAAGGAGATGAAGGAACTTGATATTTCTCAATAGGCTGATGAAGATCTTTGCTTGTAAACGAAATTATCGTAGGCGATTACGCGCTGTTGCCCCAAAAATCGTCGACGTTGGTACTGGTTTCCTCGATATGGACGCCGTCTTCGATCGCATCCACGACTTCCGCCGGTGCACTGTTAAAGCCCTCGTGCTCAACGAGGAAGGGGTCAGTTGTGTCGTCGTGGTCAGTTTCATCCCCGCACTCTTTCTCTTCAATCTACACCCCATAAAATAGAAATTCTCAATATAATATTTATTCTATATGAAAAATGGATAGCGTGGTCATTACTCAACTAGAAATGTTTACAGGAAAGGTAAAAAATATTGTATTTCTTAATTCCAAAGTAAATGAAGGAAAACATTTTAAACGAAAAATCCGACAACACCGGTGAATGAACGAGTGAATTTAGAGTACATTTTTTATCAAAATTTGGAAAGAAAATGGGCGATTTTAATATATAATTTTGATTTTAATCATTAGAAATTCTCACGAGTCTTAATAAAGCCTTCGTTCATTTACCGATTACTGCTCATTTACCGGTAACTTGACGTTCGTGATTTTTTGTTTAATTGAAAAATTTCGAAATCTACTAAGATTTAAATGGTCTGATCGATTTTCTTCTCATTAAATACCGATGATTGGCCAATATTAGTACGACAGTGTGCAACTATTTAGTTCCATACTACGATAATTGCACGAACGTTAACCTTGATTTTCCGACCATTTGGCCACGTTTAAGCACTCTGATACAAAAATCACAATTTTTTTTTTTTTCGTAAATAACAAAACTTTCTGCATAAGGAAGGTAAATTTATAATTTAAACTTATTTCAACTTATTTCAAGAAGATGCATTCTGCACTGTATCCGGAATGAGATTCTTCAACTTGTTTACCATGACAACAAAAGGACACTAGCCGTGAGAAATATAAAAATGTTTAATTCACTTTTTACGGGTTTTTTTTTTTGTTGTTGTCAACGATGCAAGGTTAGAAATTTTTTCAATCATTCTCCGAGTTATACGTCGTAGGGCAAGTACCTGCGTGGAGTCGTCGGCGTCTGGACTCTCGGGCCTCTCCTCGATTTCCTGCGAGTTGACATCCGGATGACATTGGCACTCGTTGTATACGCTATCCGGATGATGAACATCGTCTGACGTACCGAGTACTACTTCGGCGGCGAGTCTCTCCTCGCGTTCTTGTCTTTTGTGTGCCTCTTCGGTGGCTTTTTCGATCGCGTAACGATCCTCTTCCTCCGCAGCGAGGATAGCGTCGAACTCAGCCGCCCGCCTATCAAATTAAATTGATAGATAAGCGCTCGAGAAAGTTTTACATCGCATAAACAAATAATATATTTAACGACGTACTTCTCAATTTCAGCCAATTTGATGTCCCTCACTCGCTCGATTTCCCATCGCTCCTCCTCGAGCTTCCTTTCAGCCTCGAGCCTCTCCTGTTCCTCGATCTCGGCAAGACGTCTCTCGGCCTCTTCCTTCGCAAGACGGCGACGTTCCTCCTCCTCCTCCTTCCACCTTTCCTCAGCCAACCTAACATAGCACCGAAGGTACAAACAGATTTGTGGATACTACGGCGAGTCGAGGAGGCCAGGGTAACCAGGTTAAAGTTACCTGGCCTCCTCGATTCGCCGTTTCTCTTCAGCCTCAGCTTGCCTTTTCAGTTCCTCGACTTGCCTTCTTAGTTCATCCTCGTCGAGCTTGCGTTGGAGCACTGAAAAATTTTACATCAATTGTCATTAATATCTGGATTCAAACTGACAGGGGACGGGAAGAATTGGCCCTGAGCAAGGACGTTGTGCGGATGATTTATGGCTTGTCTTGTACGGTGTTAGTAGTCGTCTACGTGTGTGTATGTATGTATTTGCGTATACGGTAGGTTAAATGTGATTTCGGATCGGGGAGTGTGCTGTTAAACGTAAGAATTTAATATCGTGCTCATAATTCACACGAGTATGTAATACAAACTGACTTACGAAACTTGCGAAAGGGGGATGCAACACGTGCAACATTAAGGCACAATAATCATGACCTCTTTTTTCACGAAAATGTTCACAATGATGACAATATGAAAATAATCATGTATTGAAGATACAGTGATTACAGACGATACAGTGGGGTAATTTTATTTATCGATTAAGATTGACGTATTTATATCTGTCTCAGTTCGTTTCTTGTTGTCCGCTCGGTTCCGCACACTCCTCCTCATCGTCGACGCAGGTCGTCTTCCAAGTTTCTAATATTCGTAGTAGACCACGTTGACGTGACGTACCATCTTCGTCCTCTTCAGGATTATTCGTGATATTTTCGTTTTCTATGCTGCCGTCAACCGCCGGTTCATCGTTTGTTTCTCGTTCAGCCGGTTCGTCTACCATGGGTTCCGTTTCAATCTCAGGTTCAGATTCAACGATTGGCTCAGTCTTTGGTTCAGCGATAAGTTCGAAATCAGTTACAACAGTGGGTTCGAGTTCCGATTCAACAATAGGTTCAGCTTCTGGTTCAGCGACAGGTTCAGCTTCTGGTTCAGCGACAGGTTCATGTTCCGGTTCAGCTACAGGTGCGGGTTCCGATTCAACGATAGGTTCAGATTCCGTCTCAGCGATAGCTTCATACTCTGGTTCAATAATTGGCTCAGACTCTGCTTCGACAATTGGTTCAGGCTCTGGCTCGACAACTGGCTCAGGCTCTGGTTCGACAATTGGCTCAGGCTTTGGTTCTACGATTGGCTCAGGCTCTGGTTCGACAATTGGCTCGGGCTTTGGTTCTGCAATTGGCTCAGGCTCTGACACGACTGTCGGCTCAGGCTCTGGTTCTACGATAGGCTCAGGCTCTGGTTCTACAATTGGCACAGGTTCTGGTTCTACAACAGGCGCCGGCTCTGGTTCAATGACTGGCTCGGGTTCTGGCTCAACGACCGCTACCGGCTCTGGTTCGACAACCGGTTCACGTTTTGGTTTGGGCAACGGCTGTCGCTTAGGCTTGAAAACAACGGCCTCGGGTTCCAGCTCGTAGTCGTGTTCTGGTTCAGGCTCGTGTCTCGGTGCTGCGCATACACAATATACAAGGATGGCAAATGACTCAGGGAACACAAGAAACGATAAAGAAAACATTTTCATTTTGGTAAATTGATCCAAATCCCCTTACCTTTCCTTGGACGAGGCTTCTCATCGTTCTCCAACGCTCGTGCTAAAATATTACGTAGGTTAACTTAAGACTGCACAGGGAAAGGCGGATTTCACAATAATATTCGTTCCAAGTTGCATACTGACCTTTTCTGATCTCTCGATCTGTGAGCGGTAAGTCTGGATCTGTAGGATACATGAAACATAAATGTTATTCAGGACCAGAGTACACACGAGAGGAATGAACGTTTACAACTAATAGAAGAACACAAGCACACTGGAAGTTAAATGAAAATTAAAGCATGTAGAAAGAGTTAAGCCATCACGAAGAGCGACAAGGACAGAATAAGAATTATAAAGAAGCTTCGAAAGTAGTCGGGATGTAAAGGGGATCAAAGTAATTTATTAAAATATATTTTTACGAATTATTTTTTCAGTCGATTATAAATCGAATCGAGTGAAGTCGATAAGTGAATTCTGGGATTATTAAGTTCATTCCTTTTAAAGGTTTAAAGAGCGCCACTAGACGAAAGCTTACCTCGGGATATTGCATATATTCATTTGCTTTAGGCGGGATGTCTAACGCATACTCGCTCGTGCAATGAGTGATGAAATGTATCAATGTTTTTTTTTTTTTCTTAAATAATATTTTATCGGGTGGTATTTAATTTATTTCTTATATAAAGCTCGATCGAATTTGACAATTTTTCTTCTTTTTCAATAGTATAGTACGTCGTAATTAGTGTGTATGTTCGGTTCTACATAATATTCGTGTTTTGGATGATAAATTTGTTTATTTTTTTCTCGTAAATTTGTCAAAAACAGTGCGAGAACTGTACGAACACTTATAAATCGATGTTTTTGGGCTGTTTCATTTTTTTTTTCTTGCTCTCCGATATAGCTGAGAAACCTCAGAGCGTTGGTGAAAGATTCTTTTTTTTTTCTAAGGATACAGAGAATCCGAGGGGTTGTGACTGATGGTCGAAAAGAAAAAAGAAACCAAAGTTTGTAATTGTAACTCCGAAGAGTGACGAGGGTTGAAACGTGTATGAGTGGGGCGCGGGGTATTGGAAAGCGGATGAGGTCGAGCGAGCGAGTGAGCTGTTTTCGAATCTCGTAGTGGGCAAAATGGTTTTGGTACAATATTTTTGTCTCTTGTTTAATCCTCGTCGACTTCGAGCAGGGCATCTTCCTCCACTTTTTTCGACTTAGACGGATCCTCGTTCAGCTCTGGTACGCGATCTCTCCATCCGTGGCCTGAAACGTTCAACAGAACCGCTGGTTCCTCTGGAAATTCTCGGTTGTCTCGTGACTGTGGCCTGGACTTGCGTGTCCGGATTGATTTTATTTCGTTTTTTTTTTTTTTTTTTTTTTTCGTTTGTCGAATGAAAAAAGTTATTATTGCCACGCTCTATTGCTCCTTTCGCGTTTGTCAGTTGGTTGTAATACGCGATATTCGATAAATAATACTTCAATTCTCACTGCTCGACTTAAACAATTGCAAACTCGATCGTAAAAGCCTCAGATATCTCGTTTAACTTAATTACTTTTAATTTTATCGTTTTTTTTTGTTTCATACAATTAGAGACAATGTAAACATAAAAGACAGCGATAACGTGAACACGAAGAGACAACAACAAGAGAATTTAAAAAAAATAGAAAATAAAAGAAGACGAAACGAAAGACACACCGGTCGCACAGAACACAACAAAAAAAGAAATCCTCAGACAGAAACGCCAAAGATGTAAAGTGTACAAGAGAAATGTAAATACAAAAATAATAATTAAAAAAAGAGAGAGAGAGAGAGATTGTGAGAAACGAAGGAAAACCCAAAAAAGCGCGTCACACACATTAACGGCGCCGTCAAGCCGTCTTCATTCAAGGACAGTAACTAATATCATCTCAACAAGACTATACAGACAAAACATATCATCTCTACGTCATGAACATTTGGGCATTGAACTAGGTTCGCAATCGCGATAAGATTTATTCCATGATTGTCAAGGTTTATCGATACATAGCAGGGCGAATAATCGCATACACGATTGCGAAGCTTGTTTTGTCCCGACACTCGTTACGCATCCTCAAATTCTAGTTATGTGTGTGTATGTATGGAAGAGTGGAAGGTACGTATGTTCGTAAATGATTTTTTTTTGTTTTTTTAATATTGGCAATTTTGGAAACGATGTTTTCCGGGCTTTGTGACCCATTGATAACTAATTGTCTGCTGCATCGATAGATACGGTATCGTGTCGACGCCAATTTCTAATACTAGGAAATGTCACGTCTGTCCTATGGGCATTTGAAAAGTTATTTCGTTATTATTCGCAATAAAAAAAAAACAGGAATTGTCATCGTCAGCGTCAGGATCGTCGATGTGTTTGTACTCACAGGCGCTAGCTGCCGCCTGACGATTCTTCGCGTAGTAGCTGAGCATATTGACGTCACTCTGTACGTCAGCGGGACGAAGATCTGCAAGTTTGTAGTAAGGTCTCCTGCGGGAATGAGGTTTACCTCCGGTGTAGGCAACGGAGGCGAGATTTCCGGTACCAAAGTGACGTTGTTCGGGTACATCGTACCAGTTGCCGGATTCATCGTCCTTCTTCGCGTTTTTACGCCCGTCGACAAGACGCCGGATGTAGTCATCGCTGTGCATACGTTCGGGTACAATATCCTCGGCGAAGTCACTGTTCACCGGAGAACATCTTGTTGAATGTCTCTCAATGAACGTGTGACACACCACAGACTTATTTCACAATAATTAACGACTATTTAACGAAGGATGATTTGTGTTACCTTGCTACCGGACGTGGCACGAAGACGTGAATTCGTCGGAGAAGTGCGTCGGCCCTGGCCCTTATCTCTCGGGTCTCGTCGTCCCAGAGCTGTCAGCATAATCAGCATACGACACTTTAATCGCCATTCAGATTTTATATAATTATCGATTAAGATTGACACGTTCCCGCTCAATTTACATAAAAAAGGATCTTTGAAAATCTTACGATAAATGTTACAACTTAGACAAAGTCTCTTCAACGTAATAATATTTTTTTAAATATAAATTACGCAGAAAAATAATTGATTGGTTTAACATTATTTTTATCTAAATTTGACATAACACTGATTTGTTTTTTTAACCATTGCACAATTTAATATATTGACAAAGATAATCTACTTGGAATAGGATATTTATTGATTATGATTTCATGAATAATTCTATCGTAGAAAAGTCCTTGGGGTGTAATATGGCCGCGGTACCACTAAGAGGGTGAAATATCTGCAGTTATTGTAAAAGTACCCCTTACAAAAAGTCCTTTTTCTTTATTACTGTCAATTGCGCTACTGAGAAAAAATGGGACTTGCAACTATTGAATATTGCTTCATTCGAGTATTTTTATAATTTTTTAATTGATTTCACTATAAAATCTATTTGCATGGGCTGGCAATAGGTAGTTGTCACTCGGTAGTTGACTACCGCATTATCTATTTTTATTCAGTACCAAAGTAGCCGAAATAGTTACCATTGGTAATAGCAATGAAACAGTTATCAATTTTATTGGAATCATTAAAAGTTGCATAAAATAATTGAAAGTAAGAATGTAAAATTTATCTGCTTTTTCCAACAAATATTAACAAGTTAAAAAAAAATTATTTTCAGCTGCATAATTTATAAAAGAAGAGACGAATAGTAATGAGAATTTTTGGGCATACCACTCAACATAAATCATCATAAATATTTTTTTAAAAAATGATAATTATACCAATTTTATGGGTACGACGAGGTTATTAAACTATTATTGATATTAGCGAGACGAGAATCGGAGGTCAACCAAGAGTGTCGACCATGTTCTTTACGAGACTTACAACGTTGGGCTTGGAGTTGAGGTAGTTGGTCGTGTAGGACTGATGCGAGGGCCTTGGCAGATCGCGTATCCTCTGGAGTTCTGCCGTGAGTACGCTAGGCCTGACCCTCGAATGAATTTTTATCGGCAACGGTGTGCCAGGGTAGTAATAACTGTGGACCGGCGTGTGGACTATCGTGACGAGCCTCTTGTGCGCAATGTAGGGCAATAGATGAGGTACCCGCCTCACCTGCAGTGGTCAAGGTAACGGTGCCAATCGGTCACTTGTTCTCTCTCCGTCTCAAAACTCTGGGTTCTGCTCAAGTCAGCCACTCTCCGTATATTAAATTCTTTCAAAGCAGCGTCACATTTTTCTCAAAGCGTTTTTTTATGTCTTTCTATTCGATTCCCTTGAAACTTTTATTCTGTTTATGCGGGTTCTGACCGACCTGTCGAAATACGTAGAAAGATCTCGCGAATTCCATGCTAAGCGATTTTGCGGCTGGCACACTTTTAAAGCTGTTCTCGAAACTTCGAGACTGATGCAAACTTTTTCTGAATTTTCCGATCTGGATTTTCTCCTGGATGGACGTGGCCAAGTTTCGTAGCGTTAACATGTTAGTACATTATAAAACACGAATAACAATTTAAAAGTTGCTGAAAAAGGTCCACCGTTGAGAATTTTAAGAGCAACGGTAGCGCCTCAGTATCGGTAGATCGATGTGACGTCATAAGAAGGTTTTAATACCTTTTTATTTTATTAATACTCGAAGTATCAACGATACCGTGTGTTTCTTGTTTCTATTGTCAGTCAGTTAATCACGAATACCACACTATCACGTTAATTCAACAGGGAATGAATATTACGAGCGGAAAAGCGTCACGATATGTTCCAATGTTTTTTTCTTCTTCCAAATTCACATAATTTTTTTTTTTTTTTCCATAAACAAACGAGCAATTTACTGCTCATCGTTCAATGTATTATAATTTTCTTTTTTTTTCTCTTGACCCAGGGTATTTACTTACCTGTGTAGTCGCTAGTGCAGGAGAGATCGGTCTTGCTATCGGAGAGCTCGGCCTGAGCGCGGGAGATGCCGGTCTAAGCCCTGGGTCCTGATTTCGCGTAAGTAGCGAGCCGAATACATTCAATTTTGATTTTTTTTTTTTCGTTTCGTGATTCGGTGGCGATCAGTAGAAGCAGCGAGGAGCGAAGGGGTCGATGGGGTAAGCAGAGCAGTTGTAATGAAAAAAAAAAGTATAAATATCATGTTAGTATTCGTCAACGTGTAGTAAAATTGCAACGTACATTGCAGTATACTCGTGTGTCGTGGTTCGACGAGTGTCGCACGCCGTTAAAATTTTGAATACATAAAAATGTTGAACGACCGTATACTTTAACGATCGTATAACGGTATGCGCGCCTGCCTAATATACGTGATACGCGCGGGAACTACGAGCGTGCTCTCTACATCTTGGCCAATTGTCGCGTTGTGTGTCTAGCTGAATGATTAAAATTGTTAGTACCGTGCGTTAGTACAGTTGATGAGCCGTTGTTAATTGCACATAGAAGACAATCAGAGTATGGCAAACAGAGTTACGATTCGCCTTTGCGACGACCACTAATGAGACTACGAGTACGCCTGCAATGAATTAATCAACGAAATACAAAAGAAATAAATAAAAATATATTATTACCAATCGTCGTCTACCGAATCATCGATAGATACGACCACGGCGTAGATCGTTATCCGAAAGGTGTATAACAGTATATTAACATACAAAAATATCATCTAACGTGTCTGTGCATACAAATCTTTATTCAAATACATTTAACGATTTTTTAAATCAAACTTTTGTTAAAATTAATCGTTTTTGTTGTTGTTTTTTTTTTCTTTCTTGTTGCTGTTTTTTATTCAATTTAATAAATATCGTTCGACAAGATAATGAGCAATCTACACACATTTAGAAAGAGAATTCGTTACTTTGTTATCTAAATGCAGGGTGACCGATCTGATATCGGTTTAACAGAGTTATTCTTAGTTTCTTTGAGGTCGATAGGGGAAGGCTATACAATTCGGCGGGTTCAAGAGAAGAAATGATGGGACGGCAATTTTGTTTATCCTGTCGACAGCACATTGAACTACACATGTTGGAAGCGTTTCTATGAGAAGCAAAGAGAAAAAAAAATGAAAATAATAAGTAACGACGATAAATTCGGTACAAGAGATTCAGTTGTTTTCGTTTTGCTTGTTTACCCGGGAAGCCGCTGTGCCGTCGTCATGGATTCGATAACCGCGTGGATTTTATATCGCGAACGAAATTATACGCGATAGGAGAAGTGACGGTAGGTGGTACCACCGGGAAGACGACCGGAGGTGTGAGACTCGTAGGAGGAATTGTAGCCACCGGGTCCGCCGCCACTCGTGGACCTCGAAGATCTCTCGGTCGAGTATGATCCGTACGGACCACTCTCCCTCTTGGTAACGCTCTCCGTGGTGTAGCTGCTACGCTGCGGACGACTGTAACGATCCGATCCACTTGCGGTACTGGAGTTGTTGACGTAACTGTAGCTGTACTGCTCTTGGGCGGATCTCAGTCCCGAAGACGGATAGTCGCGGACCACGTAATGCCGGGGCGTCTAGATTCATGGATTATACAAGGACAACATTGGAGAACGCTCCGCTGCCAATACAACTTGGAGTTGAAACCTCCATGCTGGCTTAAAATTTTTTTTTTTTTGCTAACAATTCCCCTATTTTTAATTACAACTATCTTGCACTTTATCTCATAATGCTGTCACAACATTGCGCTGGGCTGGCTCTGGGAACAATTGCCATAAGCAGGTATTTTATTGACGCGAGGGTACGCGACAGAATTGCCACCTCATCCGGGTTATCTCGATAAAATATTATTTAATTTTACATAAATCATTCGGGTTTCCATCATGAATATATATATTTTTTTTTCAGAAACAAACTGGATGATGCAGCTTTTGAGGCAGAAGAAACGATCTGCGTTAGTACAGGACGTTCTGAGAAATCGTTTAGGTTCGTAACTGGTGTTAGATAAATGAAACATAAAGCATGATTAATCTATATGATTTGTGATATGTATGTGCATGAATGTCGACGTGACGGTATAGCACATGGTGTATACTCGTCAAGTACATATACCATTTGTTATACGCGTTTTAGTATGATCCGTAGACACACAACGTGCGGGCCAATTATAAACGTTGCACGCGCGCGGTATAGAGTATGCAATAATAATGTCTCCTTGCCGAAATATTCAGGACACTCTGCCGTAACGTTGAGCAACGCTGTGGATGCTGTGCCAAGAGCATACGCGCGCGCAAGCTCGCTCGTATTTTCTTCGTATGCGAGTGACTAACAGGAAATGTGCGTGCATATGTGTGTGCGTGTTTGTGTAGTGCGTGAGTATGTGAGTACGTGTGCGTGTAAGCGCTAAACTTTACCCAAACGCTATACCGAGTGTCTTGTCGCATTTTCCCAGGGCCCGCGTGGACCTCAATAAATGTTTCGTTGACCTAAACTACAGATAGGTGTGAATGAAAAAGTCAGCTACATATTAGCATGTCGTCTCTCGCGAATGATTCTCTTTTATTTTGTATTTTATATCATTGTCGTATAAATGGTAGCATCGAGGCGCCTCGGCCCGCAAATAAAATGTTTATGGGTGAACAGCGGAAATGTGGGTCGTTGCGTCGGCAGCGCAGAGAAAACAAAAATACAGAAATACCTATCCGAAGATAGATCAGTAAACAAAGTGTGGAAATGTGATTGTGCTATCTGGAAAGACAGAGAGAAAGGACAAGGGAGGAAAGAAAGAGAGATAGAGAGAGAGAGAGAGAGAGAGAGAGAGAGAGAGAGAGAGAGAGAGAGAGAGGTATCGACAAGCCCTGAGGTCTAAAAGCGTCGCAAGTCTGTAGAGCGCGCCTACGTCGACATTCTTATTCTCAATTTTAGCTTCAGTATCAATATGTGTAAGTATATCGCATAATTGTATCATCAATATATTTTCAATTGCATTAAAATATGGATTTGAACCTCGTGCTCCCACGACACCTCGTGTCTGCGTACAACAAAAAGAACTTCTAAGTATCGTGTTATTGGTACATACAGATGTATCTGACTCGTATGAATAATAGTGAGTCGTGGTTGTAAATATTAATTGAAAAGATGACTAATGAACTCGACCTGTGGATCTCCGCGAAATATAAAGCAAGAGAAACGCGTTGATCCTCGGCGCTCGTACACCATCGTCACCTTTGGCCATTTTTATTTATCTATTTATTTATTTATTTTTAATTTTTTTAACAATATTCACTAAGTGTAAATAATTTATTGTCATTTCGAGAGATGATACTTTCAGGAAGGCAAAAAAGGTTGTAACTTAATTCTTTACACGTGTCGGTATGCATTTGGTACGTTCTCGCGCGTAGTTTGTGTTTGTTTTTTGTTTTTTTTTAGTCCACAACCTCTTAGAATCGATACCAAGAGGGTTTTTGAAGCGCCATTAGGATCTTGGTGCGACCAGTGGCTGGTGTCAACGCGTGCCTGTGACCTCCTGGCTGTCTCGAGAGTATTCCTTTCTCGAATACGTGACCCCTGGACGCCAACTCGGCAGCGGCGTCCAAACCGACCTTGGATATCGCGCCACCCTCGATCAGTTGTCTAGTGTGATCGTCCTTGGCAACGTTTTTGCCTCTCACCGTACCCTCCTTGTCCTTGATCGTTGCATACTGGTAAAACTCCTTTTTTGGATCTTGCTTCTTACGCCCCCAGACCGTAAACGGTTCTGGCACCAGGGATGGTCGCGGTACGAAAGGAACTTTCTCCCACGGGAACATTTCACGCTTCTGTAAATATCCCATGTTCTCCATTGTTTCTTTGTTTTTTGTTTTGTTTTGTTTTTTCAACCTTCAGTTTCGTGCACTATAATCTAGTGCCGTTTGGATCGTTCAGCGTTCTCTTTGCATTTATAAAATGCATCGAGCCGTGTAGTCTTTCACTTCCACTCACGACTCTTCGTCTAATTCTCGATCATTTTTTATACGGATTAACGAAATTTGGGAATTTTACACAGAATCGTTAATTTATCACAATACGTCTTAGAGATGTTTAACGTGAGACGTAAAATTATTGGAATGTATCTTACTTCGGAAGTTATCATTTCTAATAAATTTAAATTTTCTATTTTGCATCTCAAAGCTTCGTTTAGTGAACAGACGCTATTCTCTCTCCAACGAAAATTTATATAGATGAAATATAATAAAAAACTATGTGTAATATATATTTTTCATAGATGCGTTGTCATATATTATTATTACATTTCACGTATATATTTTGAATATATTTCACCCGTACAAATGTCCATGAGGAGTACCATCTATGAGAATTTCTTACGACTATGCGGTAGAATGTCGACTGATAATAAAATAATACGACGGATAGACCTCAGGGTTCGATAATTAAATAACAGATGACTCTACATAACCAACTGACATAGAAAATTTGTCTTAGGGGCGTTTCTCACTCCCTTTACAACGAAACGTAAATATAAATTATTAAGAATTAGCAGTTGCATTAATTTAAAAAAAATTAATAGAAACTTTGCATTAATTTTGTTCAGCGGTTAAGCGTTTGGCGTATATTATTAAGTAGTCGATGATACAGTGATGAATATATAGGCGAGGCGTCTAAAAGTCAAACAACGTTTCGTTGGTCGGCGATGATCGGTGAGGAACGCGCTCGTTCACCGGCCAATTGACTGATACGTGCCAGTCGTTACTCTAGGAACGTCGGATCACGAATTCCTCGCGGTTTTAAGGGTTTGCATCGACATCGTTGATCACAGGGACGAAGCTCGAACGAACAGAAGTTCGTCTCTTCGAGTCGAGACTCGGCGTCGACGTCCGCTCATGCTAATCCGTATCTATTCGTGCGTATGCACAGTAGGATCTCGATTATTTTCCGTCTCTATTTTTTTTTTTGGTACCGTTAACCAAAGTGTACTTTAACAAATTGCTTAAAAAAATTTGTTTTTCCTGTGTTTTCGTTAATATTATTAATTTACATGAACAATAATCGTGGTGCTACTGTATATAATGAGAAAACGCTTTTCGCGCCTTACTGACTTGTTCTGCGATTGACTTCGAGAGGAACCGGACGCGACGTATGAATTTCTGTGACGATGTAAGCGCGCGCGCGAGTTACGGTAGTGGGGAACCGCGGGCGTCCCGATGCTGCCCGGCTAAATTAGGGCAGCGTAACGCAACACCGACGCTCTAAGTTCCTGCCCGCCGCGCACCCTCTACTCTCTCTTTCGATCTCTCTCTCTCTCTCTCTCTCTCTCTCTCTCTCTCTCTCTCTCTCTCTCTCTCTCTCTCTCTCTCTCTCTCTCTCTGACTCTTCCAAACTCAAGAGATAGAACCGAACTCGAAAGATCAAGTGAGCGAACGAATTTTCCGTATCGCAGCTTCATGCTTTTTCTCAGCTGCCTCATCCACTAGGGATGGTCGATAACGAGCTTTTGACTTCCCTAATAACCGATGCCCTCTCGCTTAATGGAAACTCGATGAATATATAGAGCAGTGTTATTCCGGATATTGGGTTATTTTTTTTTCGCTCCAGGTCTTTTGCATTGATATTCAAAAACATGATTCCCATTTTAAAATCATTTTGGTGATTTGCTTGTTGCTCGTTAACACTAAAATCGTCATTAACATTGCCGATCATAATTGAGCGATTTTACCTTGTAGCACACAATTCAAAGTTCCATTCTCAATGAGGGATCAATTAAAACTAATGATTTTTCAAAAGTTATGAGAGCTGACGCGCATGTGTACGTATCAAAAGGTTGTTACAGTTATCAGGATTTAATTTTATCCACGGTAATTCAATTAGTCGTTCGAATAGAGATGTTTCTCATCCAGCCAACAGGGTATGCAAAACCGTTGAACGTTGCAGCTCCGATCGCTCGCTGTGTTATGCATCGGGCCAGATTCATTTTTAATTTAGTTTCGTTAAATTCCCCGGTATACGCGGATCCGTGATTCGCCGGGTCTGTGGAGGCTTCATCGTCTAAGTTTAACACTTGGTGGGTCCCGGAAAATGGCCGCGTTTGCTATGAATAGAATGCTCTCTCTCTCTCTCTCTCTCTCTCTCTCTCTCTCTCTCTCTCTCTCTCTCTCTCTCTCTCTCTCTCTCTCTCTCTCTCTCTCTCTCTCTCTCTCTCTCTCTCTCTCTCTCTCTCTCTCTCTCTCTCTCTCTCTCTCTCTCTCTCTCTCTCTCTCTCTCTCTCTCTCTCTCTCTCCCTCTCTCTCTCCCTCTCTCTCTCTCTCTCTCCCTCGCGGTCTTCCTCCCTTCTCCCGTATGACCCCTGTGCCCTCTCGGCAAACTATTAATATTGCTTACTCTACGAAACTGGTTTTACGATCATCCGGTACTCGGTGAACGAATTCGTCAATCACTCTTGATTCGCGTAGTTCTCTCTGCGCATCTGACGTTCTAAGATGCTCTACCCTAATTATTCATTCACTCTACGAAGAATTGATCAGTTCCGGTCACGGTTTCGCATCGAAAATAAACCTAATTCCCCGTCATGAGATTATCGCGGCCCAATGCCAACTGTCTGTGTTGTTCCCTATATCCACGTGCTGTAATGCCATACGGTAATTGGCTGCCAAATTATCGAGGCCTCTGCGTTCGTTCCTCTTTCATTGTACGCTCGAAATGTAACCATTAATTTTTTTTTAATCCTGTGCATCATTCAAGTACTTTTATAAATATCAATTCCGTTCGATATAGTAGATTGCTGAGCTGTTCAATACAATTTAAACATATTTTACATTGACGGCACGAATAATCTTACAGCTGTTATTAGCACAAGACGATGACGCAAAAATAAATCGTAACGCACAGATCCCAGTTGCATTGGGGATTTTCCTTTTTTTTTTCATCAAATATTAATTTAATTGTTTTTTCGTTTACAACAATTCAGTTGGGTACACGTCACAACATAAATCATACGAGTCCCACATTCGTAACCGTCCGTTTAGATTGACGGTTTTTAGGCTGTTAGCTCACATTTTTATGTGTACATAGAGATACATAAATAAAGGACATTCGTGTATGTCCGATTAACGATTCGGTTAATCGTGTTTCCCTCTTATCTTCGAATTGAGTAAGAGAATATGCTCATACGTTACACCGAATACATCTAATGTAGGAGTAGTAGTAATAGTAGTAGTAGTAGTGGTGGCGGTTGTATAATGACGGTGGTTTATAGTAGTGATCGGAGTCGAGTGTGGAAGTTAAGACTTCTGAATCGCCACGTAGTTTCATCGGGTTCGAATTAATCGGTCAATCGTCATCGAATAGCGGTGAGACCGCGATTGTCCTATTATCGAACACGACGAAGTCGCGCGAGGATAGTTGCGGAGTCAACGTTTCTCGTTTTTTTTCTCTCTCTCGGTATATCCCTTCTCGGCCTCGAGCCTAATCATTTCACAAATGATCGCATCGTTTTACGCGAGAACGCCGCACGATCCGCCGATATATATTTTTAAAAAATTTATATTTTCAATGCAGCGTTCAAGTAGATCTATCAAGGTATCCAATGAACTCGAAATTCGTGCAAAGCTGTGACTCTCATGCATATCAATATCAATGCATAATCCATGAGCTCGATGTTTATCGTAAATAAAATATTGCGAAAAAATAAAATAAAATTTTTCTTCAATAGTTGTGTGATATTTACTGAAAAAATTGTAATTTTTATTTATGTAAGATGCGACTGAATAGAGGCTGGATTATGTATTTCTTTGTCTTTTTAATTTTTGCTTGATTGATAGTATAATGTATTTGACACACAAAACATATGTGAGTATGCACGAGGGTGGCCGGATAACACAGTTGGAATGTTAGTTGACTTTTTTGTTGTTGCTGTGACATCGTTAGAACACACGGTCTCAAACACAATTTTCTTTGGCTGATTGTACTATTTTCTATTCGTTTTTTAAAAAATGTTTCTCTTTTTTTTTTAGCTGTCTGAGTAGCAACTGCAACTGCAAATGCGCGCGTTGAGCGCAATTCGATTTACTGACCGTGACGGTGTAGGAGGTCGAGATCGGCCGTGTGTAGGGTCGTCGGGTCGTGTAGAAATCGCTCTCGTAAACCATTTTCGCTTCGTATATCGGGCTTCTCGGACTTCGGGATTATCGGTACAACTGGTTGCAGGAAATCCAATGGAAACCCTGACTGGTTATCGTTGGTTGCTTCTCCACGATACTGAACGAATCTGTGGATGTTCGTTGGGTTTTTTTCTGCGTGACAGAATACCCACTCTGTTTCTCGATGATGCGTTCGCGATGGTAGTTCGTACGGTTCTGCTTCGCACGCGGTGCAGACGCTTCGGGATCTCTTTCTCGACGTCGTCTTCGTCGTCGTCGTGGTTGCGACGTCTCACCTCACTTCCCCTTTCCACCCTTGGACTTCGCACGGTGCGTTTCTCCTCTTCGCCGTCCCTGCCAACCATCTCGCTCTTCTCGGCCACTCTCCGTCTTTTTCTACGTCGACATATTCGCGTTTCATTACGCTCGTGCTTCGAAATTGCGTCACAAGCGCGCACGTTATACTCACACGGCCTGATGCATCGAAAGAAATAGAATCGTGTTAAGGTTGCACACGCTCTGCTTTTTTTTTTTCGCACTTTTCGGGCGTCCATTCCGCACGACCCCTCTCCTTAAGCTCAATCGTGTGTTAGCTCTTCGCGGTTCTACCGATACCGGGGATGAAGAATGGCTGAACGTCCTTCGAAACGTCAGACGTGCGAAAACAAAGGAAGACATCTCCCTCGTTCCAGCGGGAAGATCTTCCAATTTTATCCCATTGCATTAAATATTGTTTAGCTTGGAATATCGTTGGAAATTTTTTTTTTTCAACTTTTCGTTGCAGCTTTTCTAATCTGTATAAATATGATAATGATTTTTTCTCCATAATATTATACGAGTTAAGAGTGAATCTATTTTTACATGTATAGTGAAAGTGAGTTGTAATCGTCTTATTTGTTCATTGAACAAAATCGCAATTGTCAGCGAGCGTGCACAGATTCTAAAAAATGTGCTTACTCATTGAATCGATATAGAATTTTTTCGGAATGATGCACAGTTTGTATTTAGAAACGACGTATCTCGTAATTGCGTCAGACATATTTACAATTATGTTTTTGGGCAACATTCCAGACAATATTTATACAACATCCTGCTTTTTGGATAAAGTTAGTTTCTATTCCTACATTTTTCATATCACTAAAGTATGATACGATTTAATAACAATTTATTATGAACGTCATATCGATATGTTTCACTTATAGGGTTTTATGCGGCTCGGGCGTTAGACGCCCTCGTATACCCATACGGCCCAAGTATACCTTGTCCAGGTCTTCGTATCAT
Organism: Cylloceria caligata; assembly: GCA_963942595.1. Classification (NCBI taxonomy): domain Eukaryota; kingdom Metazoa; phylum Arthropoda; class Insecta; order Hymenoptera; family Ichneumonidae; genus Cylloceria; species Cylloceria caligata. The sequence goes on from OZ012703.1 coordinate 6,569,513, forward strand.
TGATCACCCAATCCCTATTATTGACTCCTCGACCTGACTCTGCCTTCTATCCTGATTATTGACCCGCGGACGGTGTCAATACGACGTCCTGGACAAAGTGTGCGTTGAGACCGCATGAGCGTCATTCGAGCCCTCGTAATCAATCATTTAATCTCCCCTGTAATTATCATTGATACATCCTCCCCCCTGATCCCATTATCGAATCCCTGGTCCTTAGGCCTTGAAGGCTCCAAAGATGACTTAGAAAAATTCGGGATAGAGGGAGGGGGTACACTCCAACAGGTACTTAGAATTATCCGGACCTGGGGGAAAGGGCTCCCAAGGGGGACTTTGATTCTTAATTTTCGATTCTTGACATTGAGAAGGCAGCGGCGAGATACTTTTATAATTTCAAGAGATATATATGTGTCACGAAAACGCGGTCACTCGGATCAACACTTTTCGAGTTCGAGTGTGTCCTACGTTGTCACCCGCGTGGGCTGATGTATTTGTGTCAATGTCGCAAAAGAGTTGCACAAACTTTTTGAAACGTTCCATTGCGTTATATGATAGCTCGAACTCAAATTGCCAATCTCCACAGCTCCCGCTGACTTTGAAATGGAAGACTGCACGGAGGATCTTGGAAGACACTTCTCGAATTGTTCGATACTCATTGTAGCGAATGATCAAGGAAACTTTTTTTACACTAAAAATATTTTTTTCAAAAATAAAATCTATTAGGAATTGCAGTTCTGGTACAAGGTAGCTGAATCTCATACATAAAAAATTATTAAGGGGATTAGCTATTTTGGCGATTATAAATTTATGCCAAGGTTCATTAACAAATTTGTAAAACTGACAAAATGGGAAACAAGATAGAAAGAGAGGTCCGGGTGGCAGATATTGGCTCGAGCAGTTTATCACGGACGATCGAGTCACTTTTATCTTTAACGAAACAAGAACTGAAAGAAAAATTAAGAAAAAAGAGCTTCCCAGGGTGAACTTTTTCCGTAGGAAGGAGAATTATATGAACCTGGAATCGATAAAAAAAAAATAACAAATTTAACAAACTCCCGACTGCAAAAACTATAATAAACAGGATTTTAGCTTTAAACATTTTTCATATGAAAATAAATCTAAAAAGGATGAAATAACTTCCGATGTCATTTCCGTTAACTTCATATTTAAATTACAATAATTAATTTACCGTAGTCACTACCGTCGGGAGACGTCTCTTGAACATTGCAACCGTCTTTTATATATCAACAAATATGCTGGCGTCTGAACTCTAATTTAAAAGAATAATTATATACGATATGAACGTTTTTTAACGTAAAAGAAGACGTCTCTCAACTGTAGTGAAAGCGGTAAAATAATTATTGTAATTTAAATATAAAGTTAACTAAAATGACATCGTAAGTTATTTCATCCTTTTTAGATTTATTTTCATATAAAAACTTTTTAAAGCTAAAGTCCTGTTTACTGTAGTTTTTTGCAGTCGTAAGTTTGTAACATTTATCATTTTTTTTATTTCATACCTTTTTAAAGCTAGTTCAATGTGACGTTCAATGTGATTTTTATAATTGCTTTATATTTTATAGTTCTTTTGAACTAAAACAGCTAAATAAATGCTCTATTTTATTTAATTGCGCAATCACTTTTGTACTCTTGTATTTAGAATTAAAGCAACAAAGGTATTTAGAGAAGTATAAAGTGGTCATCATTTAAAATAATTTATCTTTGTTTTATCATTCAAACATTTTCGCACTCGTGTATTTAGCATTAAATCAACAAATGCTATCAGAAAATGGCGCTGCGTTTTTATTAATTTTTAGTTGATAACAAGATCTCTGATATGCAGCAATCTTATTAAAATTTACATGCGGTTGAATAAAACAGATATACAAATATTGACAAAATGGCCGGCCACGTGCCCTTTCTCTCGCTTCACCGTGAGCGTTCTGAAGTTCGGTACAGATGAACGATTATAGTAGGAATGATGCTTCATGCTTTACTTGGGTGACAAATTTTACCTCCAAGATATAAGTCGTTCTTGCAAAACAGTTTTGAATATTTCGATGCTTTAACACACACATGACATCCATACGGACATTTTGTCTAAACCACTTTTCTCGACATTTTGAGTATTGTAACATGAAATTTTTTAAAACATTTTCTCCACAAATCAACCTCTAATGAGGAAGCAATATTATTCGAATTTATAAAAACAATCGATTACATTTTTTCTAAATACTTCATGTACTTAAAAAACATTTTTCGTGCCATATAAAGTACTAATCTTGTTAATGAATTAACAAAAGTCATTCTCCGTACTTTGATTGGGATCAAAATAAAACCAAAAATCAACTGTTTCGAACTGCGAACACCAAAAAAATGTACTTGACATAATTTTTGAATTATAAATAATGAAAGCAACAATACTTTAACAGAGATGTAAAACAAATACTCTGACTAATTGTTTTAATTTGACTTTCGCATCGTAAAGGTCTTTTTTAAAAAATCTCGATTAAAATATCGACTGATTCATGATACATTGACGTCATGGGCATACCTTCGTAGTTCCCATTCTAAAAGTTGCGCTGATTCTGTACAAGCATCAACGTTCGCGTGAGAATGCAAAGAGTATTGTAGGTTTCTTCATTATCTGCTGCCAAACGGTATCGCCACTTACAGTTGCGCGCGATCAACGATCAAGCTTCCGGAAAAACCTCTCCAACTGTCAATCGGACCGAAGCTTTTGAAAGCAAAATTGTTAGTAAACAACACTGCCGATGAAAGACAAATTATTTTACGTGAAATGCAACTTGTATCCAATATTTTGTTGCGTTAGAAAGACACAATGTCTCAACACGGTGCTGCGTTACAGACATACAACCAAGAACTCGTGAAATGTAAGTGATGCGTTGTATAACCTTTCAGGTCGTTATAACGTTCTGGGAATTTCTACACGAATATTCAGTGAAAAATATGTGAATAATTCCTGTACTCGTATTGAATTGGAATATATTCTGGAATCCCGGTGATTTTCACCTTATATTATCTATGTCGTTACTCTCCTTGTGAGAATGTAATTGACAGTCGATTGCACATTTCGGCTGCTTGTACATTTTTTCCTAACAGTATCTATGCCTTTACTCTCCTTGTGGAAATATGCGACTGACCGTCAATTGCATATTCCCGCTGTTTGGACATATTTTTCTAACGGTATCTATGTTGTTACTCCCTTCGTGGGAATATGATGGAAATATCCGAATATGCAATTGACGGGCAATCGCATATTCGGACAGCCTAGCGATTTATCCCTTTGGTATCTATATCGTTCCTTATCTTGTGGAAACATGTGAGTGATAATCAGTCGCATATTCCGGCAGTTAGGTAATTTAACTGTCAATCGCATATTTCCACAAACAATCTAACGACAGATACAGAATGAAAAAAATCGTGAGACGATCAGAACGTATCTCAATTACTACGCAAATATAGGAAGAATTCCTATATTATTCTCTCTATGTACGAATGGAACATTGTTATTAGACTGTTTTCCCAGGCTTAGAAGAAATGAAGACACGACGAAGCGAACTGCAGACTCAAATAGATTCACAGCAAGAGGAGAAGACCAATTTGCAACGAGAGATTGAGAAAATGTCTTACAAGCTGACGAGGGTGAATGAGAGTCTGGAAAAGAGAATAGCTGTACGAAATGAATATGACAGAACTATATCAGACACGGAAGCGGCATATGTCAAGGTAATTGAAACATGCGTTGCATAAGATTGTAACTTGATTACCTAAATAATTTCAATGGCTTTCACTTCCCAAATTGCTCTACAAAACTCAGTTTAGAAAATCTGATTCACTTGGAATTAATTGCGTAAATCAAAGATTTATAACATCTATAGCATTAGCTATAGAAATCAATAGTTTTCTAAGCAGAAAAGATCCTTCGATGTTCAAATGAAGAAAAATGTATAAAATTATTATTATTCAATAATGTCCCTGTACACATGATTTTTCTCAGTGCGTAACTCTATACCCATTTCCTAAATTAATAATTTTTTCAGATCTTGGAAAGCTCACAGATTCTCTTGAATATGATAAAGAGAGAAGCCACTAGTCTCGACCAAACACTGGTGAAAGCTAGTATGACGAAGCAGGAATTTAGACAGTGACAGAAGGCGAGTGCTTGCTTAGAAAATTATTTATTAAAAATATTCAACGCCATAATGAGTGTTAGGCCTCAAAGAGCCCAGATATTCAATGAGTACAAAGTTGTAAATACTTCGCATAAGACTATCAATAATTACAGTGTCTATCTAAAAGGATTATGCTATATACACAACAATTTTTGTAAACATTTTTTCTACAGAGACTAAGATACATGGACGAATGTGTATGTGAATGATAGTAAATATAGTGTTTGTCACATATAAATATTAATCGAGTACCAAGAGACGCGGTCTTAAAGCGATTACTATACACACGACATTTAAGTAAACGTTTTTCTACAGAGCCTAATGCAGACGCGTGTACATGAGAATGATAGTTAACGATGGTGCGAATACCTTTTAACATTTAAACAATGGATGTCAGATTTAATGAAATGTGTGATTCGTGATTGTGATTATTAACGAGTTCATTGTATAATTGTTTGTTATACAAGTCTACGCACTGCCACAAACAATAAGATAGCGATGAATAGTTTTAACCATGAAGACTTGTCGTATTTAAAAAGGCTATGATTTTTTCATCAAAGTCTTTCATGGTTTGTAATAAAAGAAAAATACTTGAAATAATTTATCTAGCTCTCTGTTATTGTTTTAAAAAGACAAAAAGCTATGCGTTTCCCAAAGATTTTTGTTCGTTCCAGACTTGCTGCAACTCTTCTGAATCGTCGTACCCATGGGAAGTTATCACATATTTGTAATTGTACTTTGTGTACTCTTTTTTGTAAAAATGAAATTCATCACAGTGGAATGGCTCAATATCAGCTTTCTTAGCTACTATACCGAGAAATATGTCGTCGAACCTAAAATGCTGAGTGTAAAGACTAGTGTAGTACATGTCAAGGAGCGCTTCTTTCGATAAAACGTAAGCTCCGGCTGTGACGTAAGGCGGCCACAAATGATAAGGATATTCCTTGAGCGAAACATACCACTTTGAAGTTCTGTGTCTGTGAGGAGACGAAACAATCACATATCCAGCAAAGAGTCTGACATCATCCGGTAGTTCGATATCGAAAATTTGTCGTTTTTTTCTGTCGAGAGTCTTCTTAGAATCAGTCAAATTGTCAGACAACTCCATAAGATGCGATAAGTTTTTAAATTTATTTTTCAGAGGCTCCGATCGATTGTATTTTGATATCTCTTTAGACATTTTGGCAATAGGCATTTTAGTTTTATTGTGAGAGGTCCAGCCTGGCCTACGCCTCATCATTATTTTTTCTTTCGCAGTTGCCCTCTTGAAGATTCTTGTAACTTGAGAACTCTGGTTTTGCACGTTTTTATTAAGTTTCTCTGTTATTGCGTGTGATTCATCATCAGTGGTATTTCCCCAGTCGGAATCTTTAATTTCTCTCTTGCGTGCAGCCATTCTGCTGGGTTCTTTTAAATAATCTGGGTAATAGGCGGGATTTCGAATGAATCTCAGGATATTCTTCACAGATACATACATATCGTCGTCAACAAACATGTAAAATTTAGCATTCTTGCAGTGTTTAACAGCCCACTTGAATCCCAACATTGTTTTTATAGTGTTGTTGTAGTAAGAGTCAATGAAATCAGCCTGTAGAATATCATTGTGTTCATCCGACTCTGCATTTATTTCAGCTTGGAGTTTATTATCTTTGGGATGAATGCCAAGTAAAAATATCGTTATAGTCGGTACATCAAAGAATCTTTTGCCAAAACCCCATGACTGCCTTATTCCCGTTCGTCTCTCAAAGTGCTCCGCAGCTGATTTCACCAGGAAAACAAGTCGTAGAGTCGCATAATCTGGATCTGCACACTTATCCTTAAGTTCGTGTATGAAACTATAGTTGTACTCATTGATAGGTTCTACATCAGGCTTCTTGCGGTGTCTCAAAGCATCGACAAACGGTTGAATTTCGCCGTTATACGGATATATCAAGTGATCATTGTAGGAAACTTCAAACATGTGAGTAAAAGCCCCAAAAATATCGAGCAGCACGACAACGCCGATTCCGATGCATACGTATTTCAATTTTATCTTTGATAGACATCGTAAAAATCTTTGAAAAAATGGTTGCACCAGACACAACATTATATCATCGACTATCTCGCATTTCCAGTGATTTCACATTTCGTTGTGAAAGCGATCAAGAAGAACCTGCGGCATTCAAAAGACAAATTCAACTTACAACTTATTATCCTCTATCTAAACATAACCTCTCTAATCTTGTATTCTATTAATCTTATTTATTAACATTTTTTTTTAAATAATAATTGAATACACTAATAATACCTTTATAGTTCAATGATGCTGCGTAAAAGTCCAATAAATCAAATATGCTTTGAACTGTTTTTCGAATAATAAACTGCCGAAGAGTGACCAGAATAACAAGAATCGATGGACGTTATTTTTCTGTATATGCTATGCAACAAGCTGCTCAATAGCTCAATAGCCGCTGAATTGAACAACACGTTACTCGGCATTTAAAATGTTTAATATAAGACAAATGACAACAATTATCGCCAAATAAATTTTTTATTAAATTATTATTAATTAAATAAAAAATGAAAGCTTATTTATCATATTTAGATAATTTAATAAGTGTGTGCTCGATTTCACGCGGTTCTCAACTCTATTGGATATGCACACAATGTGTTCGAATCGTTTGACTGTCTTAAATGAATTGACGATGTCAAGAAAGGTTTAATTGCAGTTTGATATTTAGTACAGAGCGAGTTGATACATAATTTCGTGACAGGGTGAGCGGCAATGAAGCAAAAATGGTATTTAAATCGATAATATAATTTATCCCACTTCTAAAATATACAGCGGTTTATGAAAGAATTATTTTTGAGATTCCTGCATTTCTATAAATGATTAGCATCGATCCAGGAATTAAAAAATATATTTCATAAAGTACGACAAGCATTTTTCAAAAATAGCGCGCACCGATTACGAGAAGTCACGTGGTTGCTTCGATGTCTGAAAAATGTTCATCACTACCTGGATACGGTACAAAGGAATTGTTCAATGAAATAGCTCTGTCTGGATGATTATTCCAATTGTTTTAAAGAGACTTAATGAAATTGGATGATACCAAATCGGTGGTGCTCAATAAAATTAAATCCACCGCACATGTATATTATTGAGTAAACAATTGTTTGTCAATATCTTGCCAGTTGCATGTAATTTAAATATATATATATATAATAAACGACTTCAGGGCTGCATAAATACAGCTGCATACCCCTCCAGCGATTCTACACGAACCGCCATCTTTGAGTAGGTCGTGAACTATCCGTGAGTCAAAAGATCTCTCAATAGAACATAAATGAATAGAATGAACCCTAAATTCGCAATAACGATAATTGTATGTCTAAAAATTTTTTAAGGATTGCATTTTCATAGTCTCGTATAATATAACCGAGAGGGCGCTGAGTTCAACGACCTCGGGGTGATTGTGACAAGAGGAGGCGCAACCGGCCATGTTTATATCGTAGTGAATTTGAGCTGGTGTGTCGAAATAAAGTGTTTTTCTCGGGTACGTGCAGCTAAAAAAACCGGGATTGTGCGAATATTTGGGAGTGTTGACGTACAATCTTCCAGAATGGAGACGAGCGAGAGGGGTGAGTATCAGTGGATTTACATTAAAACGTAGCAATATTGAACTCTGACACAAATCGCGACTAGGGGCAATGGCAGTGTCAGGGTCGAAGCGGAACTAGTTCAGTGACCGCATTTACGGGATATCCTATGGTATTTGACACAAGTCAATAACAAATTATCATCTATAGTCAAGATTTCCAAGGTTTCGTTAAGTGCGTGATCTTACGGGTTATGCGATCCACAAAAAATCTTATCTCGTTCATATCTATGTCACGCGCTCTACTTTTTACCGTGACTGTACTCGGCTCTGCTCTCAAATGGGCTGCATGCTTTGGGATACACGCATGGAGCTGAGATATGTGAGAACGAGAGAGAGAAAGGAAAGATGCCTCATCTAGTGTTTATTTGATTTTTTTTGTCGATTGCACGATGGCTCGATGGTACCTGCTGTAAGATGTTAGGTTGTTGCATTTGGGAATACGCAGTAGTACAAGTTGCAACGGTACTTCTACATTTTGTCGAAAGTACATTAATTACAGTCTGGCGTGTTAGACGAAAATCGTAACTGATAACGAGAAATTGAACGAACGAGAAATATCTTCCCAAAAATAGCCACATACATCCTTATGGCATTCGAAAGGTCATTGTATTACTCGATACACGCCTATGCATTTCTCTGACAAGAAACACGTGAAACTTTTCTCACTGACGAAGCACATGCGTTGCAACGTGGCGACACCTGTCGTCGGGAGCGTTTTATAAGCGTTCGAAATATACAAATGCAAACCTGCTGTTGCTGGTTCTGCCTTCACTTGTTACGAGAACGCTCACCATTGAGACACGAGAGTTGGAAGTGTTCTATTTTACTCTGGGCCTCCCAGAATTGTGGATCAAAATTAAAGTTTCACCTCTTTTTCTCTTTTTTTTTTCTTCCCATGACCCCGTTCAACTATACTTCCCAGTCGTTTAAGACGCTGGAAATATATATGGGTGCGAGAGAGATATAACTAATGACCCACACGCAGGAATGAGAGAGAAACATTAAAAATGTGTTTGACATTCTTGTAAATAAAACGAATAATCAAAAAACTACTAAAACCTCGGGAATAATTTCAAGGGGGTGCTGGAGTAGATTTTTTACCGACTTTGGATGGTAAAAATAAGCCATTTTGTGATATACACTATGCATCGTCGATATGCTGTGGATATGCTCCAAATTGTTTATCCCCCCCCCCCCCTCAAGGGGATGCTGAAGTAGATTTTTTACCGACTTTTGTCGGTTAAATTAGGATATTTCGTACTCTACGGATATGATGCAGATTCTACAGGATTGTAATATAAACGTAAACGCTTTGACGTCCGGTCGAATTTAGATTGAATACGTAGAAAAAATGAAAAAAAACGTATATTACTGACCATTCGGAAGATCAATATGGCTGCTTGAAATGACAACAATGTCTGTTTTATAGGATACAAACCTTTCCGGAACTCACATTCATCAAACCAGATCGAACGACGATCCTGTCAAGTTTTCTGAACATTTAAATATCGTCAAAAAGTCGATTACACAAAAGAAATTCACGTAAAGTGTAAAGTACGTTCACATACTCTGTTTAGATTCTCGCTGTCGTAATCCCTTGCCGTAAGCGGTTATCAGATTACGTGAGCGCACTTTACATTAATTTCTTTCGTGTAATCGACTTTCCTACAATACTGAAAAGAAAAATATTTTTTATTGGTCCTAGTGACTTTATCATTAATTGATTTGACTTAAAAAATGGTCGTATATACGAGCAATTGATAATTGCCACTTGATAGTTGATAGAATTACCGCGATTTCTTTGATTCCTCCATCTAATAATTCTGCAGATCACCGTTTTCGTCATTTATGCGATGGATAATTACATCGTGGCCAGTAATTTCGTTTCACATCGTCTTAATGCGAGGTGCGAGAAAGATAGAACTAGCGCCACTTACGGCGGACTGAGACATAAACACTGAGAACATGTTTTCCCAGACCTTAAGGTGATGTGTTACATGCCGTTGTTCTCTCTCAGATCACCGTGTATGGGAGAGGGATAGCAGAATTTTCTCATAGCGAATTTTTCCGCCACGAATGACGATTCGGATTAAAATTGAGAACGGCGAACTGTAGAATTGTAAGACGCAATCCACTGTTTTCCTTCTCTATTTAAAAGATCAATCGTGCCAGAGACATTCGTATTACAGTTTGTGTTACCGACCGAGGGGTAGCACATTATCTTAAGGAGAGCGAAATCTTCATACTCCATCCATCAGCGCGAAAAAGATAGAATTAGTCGGTGGCGTGATAGAGCAGGAGTACATCAGTGTAATTATGGAGGTTTCGCCTCGCCTTAAGGTATTACGTCCGTGGTGAAAGGGTGGGGATAGATGCGCGTGAAGTCCGGCGTGTAGGGGTGAAGTGGGGGGGGGGGGGGGGGTACGTACGTGCGCCACTCATACGCTACGACATTTCTATTTAACTCACGATATCTCAAAAATTAAACTGTAAACCAGACTCAAATTTTTGTTCGTGTTCGTGTTATGTTCCTCTAAAATAGTTTCGTTTTTGGTTGAATTAAATCTCGCTCAGACGTTAGAAAGAAAAACGTGTCGTTTGTGCGTATTTGCTACACGAGATACTTGCTAATTATGACAACTTCAATTATAGTTATCTCGTCTTGGAAACGGTAAATCTTGTTTATATTTCAAAGACGTTTTAGATAATACATTTAATCGTATATATCCTAAGTTTTAACATATTCTTGAATAAATAAATTTATGGATGTAATATCTTGATGCCTACTTAGATATTGTAATCGTAACTGACTGTTTGACGCACGCTGTAAAAACATTATGATCTTTCTAGATAATATTTCCGTTGAATAAAAATGTCAATCTCTCCGTCTTTCTTTTCTCTTCACGCGATCCTAAACGACGATCTTCTTCAGTCTTTCGAATTAAACAATTTGACGAAAACCTACTAAACGCTCGAATATTAAATGCGAATCTTAAGTATAACAATAAAAATTTCTTGCTAAAATTCAGATAATATTTTTTATTTATTTATTTATTGCATTGCGTTATATGACTTTCTAGATATTTTTAGCCTTTTGTTTCTTCTCTTGTCATACTTCATTCGCCATCCTGTGCGTCGCTATGCAGGGACCCGGGGTTCTTCTCTCGTTTTGCTCTCTATACGATCTTTTCACGCCCAGCCCTCTCGTTATGTAAGTCCAAGGACGAGTCGTATGGCTGTTGCCATAACTATAACTAGTGCGCGCGTTGTTACTCTCGACTTATGTTGCAGCGGTATACTCGCTTAGATAAACCAAACACGTGCAACGAATGAGACAGTAATCTCGACGTTATTCTGTACCCTATTTTAGCTACTGACACGTGATAACCATGAAGAGTTCTATACATTACTTACTTCTGTGCTTGACGAATCCTGCGACTAAACAATGTTAACAAGAATTTAACATTACAAATGCTCAACAATCGGTCTAATTATTAATTGAATTCGGACTAGGTTGCCAAACCTGGTGCTAGGTCGTATTTTTTTTCTTTCTCGTCTGCAGTCTGACATCGCCGAACGGCAGAAATTCCTCACATCGACGGATGCAGGGTTACGACGATTAGCAAGCTGCTTAGACACCTGCCGATCATCGACCACCCTATGTTTTCTAGCTATCTTTTGACACAAAGCCTCCGATCTATCGACTAACTTAATAAAGGATTCTCACTAAATTCACGATTTTCATAATTCTGTATCAAATAATTGAAAATTTGCAGTTGATCTCGATCACATATGCATCAGGAAGTTGTGCGCATTATATATTAAAGATTACGAAGCGACGAAACAAAATTATTTATAATAATAAATAAACTATTAATTATTAACATTTAACAATTAATTATTAAAAGAGCAACAATTGTTTCAAAATTTACCAACATTGCGTAGATTCCGGTTACAGGTGATAAAATAAATATTCAATCGATCGAACGAATTCAACTATTTTCAAATTAAATATTTAGTTGATCATAAAAAGAATTACCATCGATTAACAAGACATTTTTGGTCACCAGCAAAAGCAGATTTTTGGTGATTTTTCTATTTTTTTTATATCCGTGCTCATTTAGATTTTGAGAGCTCTCACGAGCTTTCCCTGGTAACCTCGATTAATCTTGCAATGAAATTTTCCTCCATCGATAGATCTTTCTCAACTAAATTATCATACAACACACGATGTTCTCATTACATTATACTGATCCACTTTTTTTTTACAACGTACATAATTTTTTTCTTTACCTTGTTCCGCATACAAGTAATTTTATTTATTTGTATGCACATGCACATAGTGTCTTCGTATATAACATATATAAATATATACACAGAGTGTACATTTTTGTTCATATAGCGCATCTCTACCGTGCGTGTATGTTTTCAAGGTCCTTGCCACGCCACAATTTACCCACATGAGAGACTGCAATACTCCGTTCGTGCATGCATGTTACATGTACGTTACTAATATACAAACATATTCCATACTTCTCTGACACATACACATTCGCACAGTATGCAGATTACCGTGTTACGAAACGATTTATTATTGTTGTCCTCGGCAAGGCCATGTATTTCCCTCTCGTTGAGGTAACCACCTACACGCGTATGATACAAAAATGCTTACGAAGAGTAACGCCTACGGTACATATACGTGTCTGACGCTGATATGCTTCACCTGACAGAAAAATTCCCACACGTACGACCGTTGAACGATTTTCATCGAATTCGATGAAATCGATCGTTTCAATTTTCCCGAGGGTGGCTCATCGAGTTACCCTGTACAGAGGGGTCACGCGCCAGGACCATAAGGACATTCAATGTTACCTACTGTCCTTGTAACCCACACTCCGCACCTGTATATGTGCGCTATGTACACTTCATACCTACGCAAATCGTATCCTACACCAGCAAACGCCCTCGTTGGTGCTCAACGTCGGTGCACCGTGTATCGAGCTTCCTCAATGGTGGGGATAGTCCTAGACTCGGACGTAGTACCGAGCTGTTCGTGTTGCTGGAGTGCACGAAGAGCGTAGCAGATCCGTATAAACTGCAATGTACGCAGTTGTTCGCTGAGGGTGGCGGAGGTGGCAGAGCCCATGGATCGCAATTGGCTGGAAAGTTTACCGGCGCTACGCTCGCGCCCTGTTCGCGTCCATCGCAGCGGGTGGGGAATGAGAGACGGGAAGAAGTGCACCGGTGGATATGGGTCAATGTCGGGAGACTCCCTCTCCATTTCCCTACCCTCGCCTTCGCTTCTCTTCCCTTACCTCACCCGCTATCCCTGATGTTGTTCGCGCCGCTTCCACCTACTGACCCACTTTTCGAACGCGTCACCTGCACGAATACTCCACTACCACTTGGACTATGTATAGCAGTGTGCATGCGCTTCCTCGTTTATTCCCGAGTCCCGACACGTCCCAACGTTAACAGCACCAAAAGTTCGCTGGAGTATATGGTCCGAGTTCTCGACGTCTCATCTACGTGACTCGGGTATTTAGAATCCAATAAAATTACCGGCCTCGCGTCTCAGCGTATATAGATTACCGGATCCGTTCGCTAAGTCTATTACAGAATGCACCAGTTTCACTGCTCCGGTTCTTTAATTCAATCATTAAAGTACATGATAGTCGAAGGAACCGAATGCGCCTTGGAAATTCGGAATTGCATAAATTATTAAAACTTCTTAAGAATATCCTTACCGCAATGAGCGGTAGGAATGGAAGAGGTACGAGATGGGGCACTTATGAATGCGCTAGTCACTGTGAGAGAGAGAGATAAAATAAAATTAATCGCCTATAACTTGAAATCGATTTGAACTATAAAGTTGAAATTTAGCACGCAAGTGGATCAGCTACTGCCCTTTCATTTTTATAAAATTAGTTAAAATCTGTACGGTCAGCGAAATATTGTACTTAGAATATATCATGCTACAGTTGTGACATTTTTTTACAAATTTCCAGCAGATAAATTAGGGCATGCAATATTGAAACAAACCTGCAAAGTAGGAACCTTGCATGTTGCTTTTTCATGATTTTCCACTTTTCATAAAGCTTCTTCTATCGGGATGCCAAAATCGATCAACAAACTTCCTCATGCATAGAGATGGCTTTGTGAAAGGTAGAAAGTAATGAGAAAGCAATGTCCAAGGTTTCACATTCCAGACTTGTTTTAGATAAATTTATTTTGATAGTATTTGAATAAAAATTTCGTAAAATTGTATAATAAAATTCTCATCAATTTTTGCAATGATCGTGGTATTGGAAGCGTCGAATACGTAGCTTTATCTAGCGCGTCTCATATATCGGAAACCTACGCACTAAATAGACTATTGAAGTTGTATTTGGGGCGATCGCGCGGGTCTCATTTTCTCGTCGTTTATGCGCATGACATTTACGTTGAGAAATCACCTCGTCTTTCTGTCCGAATATTTATTTTGCTTACTTTCCGATTCTTGTTAGTTCTCGTCGTATTCCAGTGTTTTGTTTTCTTCAGTGACTGTACAGATGAAGTACGCTTAAAACTCTTATGTTGAGCCTCGAAGGCGTCACAAGAATTTCGACCTTGCTCACCGTCTACATTATTTTTTATCGCGTATAGTTCTAGCAGCTACCAAGCTCGTCCACACCCAACATCCTGATCAATCTTCCTCGACTGAATGAACATTATGTAACCAGAGTTAAACATTTTATCGGCCAACTTATAATGCTAACACGGATCACCTTTATGCAGATCTCAATCTCTCCACTCTCGTTTTTCTGTCTCTCCGAAGATATTATATCGCCAACAGGCATCGCGCATGTATTACATATGCTGTTCATGATTTTTTATTACTGTATTACACTACAGCTTTATCTAAACAACGAAAAATTACTTACGGAAAATCAATTTATATTACAGTAATCATATTTACGAATTGTTTTTTTTATCAGATTGTCTTTTAATTACTTTTATAATCTGATATTCTGATTATTCTGATATTTCTTTAAATTTCTTCTTCTTTCTTCTTTTTAATATTGCTTTAAATAAATAGTCTTGCTGGAATTAATTGGTTCTAAAGGTGTTTAGTGGTGATTATAATGAAAGTGGGTACAACAGTTTCGTGAGTATAATAAAATATGTTTTTATGGTAAAACTGATTGCTGGCAAATTATTAATAATAATTATTATATTTCATCTAAATATATTATATGTATTTAATAAAATTCTTTATTCGTCCCGGAACCCAAAGAACCTAAAGAGTTCAGAAGAACAGAGCCTAAGTCAAATCTGAATAACCTAAAGATTTCTTTCTTTCAGTCCTTTGCTGAACCTTTAAGCCGTTGTGTTACGTTCTCTCTCAGATCGTCATGCGTGCGAGAGAGCTAGCAGAATTTCCCTATCGTGCATTTTTCCTCGATCATACATTTTTTGGATAAAAGAAGAGAGCGATGAGCTGTAGAATCGTAAGACGCAGTTTACCGTTTTCCTCTTTGTGCATTACAGTTTTTATTACCGACCGAGCGGTAGCACTTTACCTTAAACAGTACCAGCTTGATCGACCGAGTGGCAACGCGTCATAGAAATTTTAAATTGTCCCTCGTACTCTACATATCTCAGTAAATAATGTTTATAAGATGCTAAATCTTTACAAAAGTGTTTAATTGAAACAAATAAAAATAAATTACGGTTTTGGTGTAATATGTTCTTAAATAATAAAAATTTCAGTATCTCGTTTGAGTTATCTTACGATTATTTCCAACTGTATTAAGGATTCCCTGTTGAATATGGTAAACGCGATATAGTTGTTAACTTCTTAATGTGTTTTTTCAACATTACTTACAATTTTTTAACTTACAGACACAGTCGGCATTTCGACGTTTTTTACCTCAAGACGATGCGATACATGTCGTCTGCCCTACTTAGATCGCCATACGTGCGAGAGAGATAACAGAATTTTTCCCATCGCGAATTTCTCCGCCAAGATTGATGTTTCGGATAAAAAACGAGAATGGAGAACTGTTAAATTATGAGACACAGTTCACCGTTCTCCTGTTTTATCATAAATATCAATCTTGGGAGAAACATTTACGTTACAGCTTTTGTTACAGATCGAAGGGTATCACATCATCTTGACGCGATACGGTACACCAATCGTCATCACCTTTGATACTTATTCCTTTTTTTCTTTTTTATCGCTTAACGTAATCGATTAATCATGAGAGCAATAAAAAAAAAATGTTATCAAAAAAATAATCCTTGAGTTTTATGCTTAAATTATTAAGTTACGAGTGGACTCGTCCACGATAACTTGTTAATAATTAGTATTGCAAAATTACAATGATAAATGAATAATTACGGTGGAATACAAACTCCACGAGACAACTCATGTTTATAAACAAATGATAATTGAAAATTCTTTCATAACATGTACATCATCTCAGAAATAATTGATATGCATGTCACGAGTATACGAGTTCTTCAAATGAAGGATTCTATCATCGGCAACACGATAAACATTTTACCCTTGAGCCCAGCTTAATTATTCTTAACAACAATTTGCGATACTTTTGAATAAATTACAAGTTTAAATAAAAATAATAAATATTTCGAGTATAATGTATCGAGGTAACGACTATCACGAGTTAATGTTACCGTATTTCCTGATATCCATTGTTGATATCAGGAAACTCGAGTAAAAATGCTCGTTATGCTACGCGTTGCTTTGCTCTCGCTTCCTCGCTGCAGATTTACTACTCGCTGCGAGTAGTAAGTAGTCGCTCCACGTGCGTTCCACTGAGAAACCTCTGCCGTCTGGCGACCGTTAAAATTGAAGGCCAACTCTGTGAGAGGAAGGGCGCTCCGTTGCCATACACAACACAACGTAGAGTGGGATGACTCGGCTCTGATTTTCGAGTCCTTCGTGCGGTCTTTCGCGAATTTCGCATTGAGAAACTTCGGTTAGGAACCACACTCCCCGCTGGCTTCGTGCAAATTCTAAGCCTTTGCAGCGGCTGCCCGAGTGGTTTCAACCGCGGTTCTTCTTCCTCTTCGTTCGTTATTAGCCACCAACCGGACGTTACCGGGTAAACGATTAGCCTTCGAACTTACCGAGCTATGCTCACGAGCTACAGTCACGTATTCGTCCCCCGGAACAATGCAACGTCTGATTGGACGCAACGCTTTAGAATTAGGGATTCGGATTTTTTTAGTGCATTGTATGGACATGCAACGAGCATTACTTTGTGCATTATACATGTACACGGACTGGCATGACCGTTTGAAGCTGCACAACTGTATTATATCAACGTCCCGCGTGCATCACATGTCCGCGGTCTTCGGACCTTTTTTTATTTGTATTCACTGCTTCTTCGTCAGTTTCGTCCTCCACCCTTTCTTTTCATTTGATTGAATTGCGCCCGCTCGAGGGAACCATGAAATCCGAGCCTCACGTTTCAACGACGACGATGGCCATGCAAAGCTCGGTTCGCTCGTAAACGTTATATTTGCTCTGTAATGATGATTTACGGGTTGCGTTAAAGTGGATGAATATAGGGTGTTTCACATTTGTGTCGCATTGTTTATATGCTGAATGACGTAATAAAAAAGTAATATTTTCCAGCGAAAGAAAATCCACGGTCAACAAATTTTTGTTTATAAAATTCAGAGAATCTGTTTTCAATTTTCTACTATTTTATCAATTTTATGTATCCTGAACGGAAAAAAAGCGTGACAAGTAGAATAATTGAATGTACCTCAGAAAATAACTTGTTTCTGTCAAGTAAGTAGTTAGTTTGTCAAACAACATACCTGAAGAAAAATTAACTAATAATTCAAGTATTTTGTTTATTTATTTTAAAGCAGTGTATAACGGCAGCAAAACATTTTTCTCTGTGCAAAACACGTAGATAAATATTATTTTTCTAAATGTATCATTTGTTATTTTTAAATAAATTAACCCTTTGTAATACACACTACACGAAATCGTCACGGAATGGGACTATGAAGAGCAGAGTGGGGGGCAATGCGTTTTTACGGTAGAGCCGAGGACTAGTTATACTTTGGTCACTTATAAAGGGTTAATAGTATTCTGTGCTGATTGAAAGTACTCGCTTCTAAAGCGCCTCAAACAAATATCGTAATGTATATGTACAAGTTTACGGATTTATACGAGGTTTTGTATGAAGTGGCATCGCACAAACTCGCTTTTATTGCGTCGTTTTGGGATTACGAGGAAATATACCGTACGAGTCAGCAGTTTTATGTATATTATTCGAAGTGTATCTCTCTTTTCATTATAATCATAGTACCCATATAACCCTGTAAGGTATGTTGTAAAAGAAAATACAATGCGGACGTTCTACGAGTAAATGGGCTAATGGGCCTCACGCGTATTACAGTGTAGCATGATTATTACTTACGAATAAATCGCGAAATATACAGGACGTGAAATTGCTGCGTGAAAGTTGTTGATGTTCTCAAGAACTTGAAAATTTGATAATTATCGGGTGAGAGAGGCGGCGACGGGACTTAAGGAGGGGGGGGGGGGTCAAGAGGGTATTTCTTGTTTTTAAACCGGTGCCAAAATCCATCTTAAGAATCATAAAAAATACTGAAACGATTATTTTTCTATCCCATTTCTTCTTCTCGCTCAACTACTTTTTCTCTTTATTTCGGTCTAACGTCGTTCTTGCACATCTTCACCTTTTTCTTCTCGTCTTTTCTTCCCAATGGCGCGCATTTAGTAGCTCCCGTCGTGAACCTCGCATTCCCGCCTAACCCGCTATCTCCTGCGAGAGTTAGAGAAGCGACAGCGCTTTCGCAGTCTTACCGAGAGTGAAACCAGTTCCCTCGTTGGACGAAGAATGTAAACGGAATATCGCCGAGTCCTGTTAACCTTTTCTTGTCCTATACTCGCTAGAGTGAGAGAGAGAGGGGGGGTGGGGGAAGAGATCTGCAAGAAAAAGCAAGGTGCGGGTTTGCGACCGAAGTGCAAGCAAAAGAGACACGCGAGTCCACCAACTGTACTAGTTATTAGCCACTGAAGCCATTTAATGAACACTTAAATAAGAAGTTCATACATATTTAATTTTTCTTTTAAAAAGGTCTATCGCGTGTCTGAAGTATTTCAGTTTCGGATGAGCGCCGAAGGCATGACCGGTAGAACTGAGACCCTCGTTCAACTGTACATGTGTGCAATTGGATGGCAGCTGTCTCGATTGAAGATCATCGCCGCCAACGAGATCTGAAATATTCGCACGAGTGTGCTCCTAGAGAAAAAAAAATGCCAATCGTCCTCAACTCGTTTGTTGCAATCAAACCCAATCACCTCCATTAAGTAGTTCGAAAACGAAATGAAGAAAGAGCTAACAACATAGCTACAAAATACCTGTACCATGAGTGTACACGAAAAAAAAAAAGTATCGTTCATGCTTGGAAACGAGAGAGATGAACCTGTGCCCGATGCAAGCTACCTACATTAGTTGCTCTAAATTTAGACCGACAGGATGAGCACATCCGACCAAAAGCCCGCGCGTCTACCGTGGTCGGCGTATTTCACGCGCCTTTTCATGCCACGTATTTTCGCCGGTTCTCGAGTACAAGTAACGACGTTTTGCCGAGCTTCTCTGTACTACGTATTACCTGTATAATTAATGTCACAGCCATTGGCCATTTAATATTATTATTCTATGAAAGACATTGTATCAAAAGTGATTTATACATAGCAGCTTCGGTGCTTTCCGATGGATTTCTGCTGTTAACATTTTTTTAAGCAGCAATGCATTTTCACACAAGTTAAAGATATAGTTAAAAATACGATTTTTACCAAAGTCATAAAAATTTCGCTTTGCTCGATGCACTGGAATTGTAGTATTAGGTGTGTACCTATATGTATAAGTGCAACACAGTATCAGAGGATACGTGTGTCGAGTGCTATAAAGACCGGTGGGTTCCACGCATACTACTACGATGGCTGGGTGAGACCGCAGCAGAAGCGGTCTCGTGGTAGGTGGCTAACCTTGACGGCCACTACTACTGCACACTTCCAGCATTTCATCCACCATCGTTGGTACAGCTACTACTACGCGCAACTCACTCACTCTCAGTTCGGATGCATCCGACACAAGATCAACGCTTTCCTTGTCTGTACGGAACATCCACGATCACTTTCACGCGTTGCTTCGTCCCTGCATATATATACCGTCTGCTGGTAGTAGCAACAGCAGCGGCAAATCGCATTCGCTTGACACGCCGAACCGCGCAGCTCGTTTATCTCCGGAGCGGCATAGAATCGAGTTGCGTAGGTGTCGCTTAGTGCACAACAGATAGAGAAGAGAGAGAGAGAGAGAGAGAGAGAGAGAGAGAGAGAGAGAGAGAGAGAGAGAGAGAGAGAGAGAGAGAGAGAGAGAGAGAGAGGAGCTGCACGAGAGTCCAACATATGGGCCAGACATCGACCACGTCCTCTTTTCTCAACTTTGTAGGTCGATTTGCAAAGAAGCTGAGCTACAGAAATTTAAAAAAAAAACAGAAAGGAAAAGAAAATATTCGGAGTGTCACAAATTGCACGCTCGAAAATAAAAATACAGATTAAAAAATTGAAGGTAACCCGATTATGTCGCGATCCAGAATAATTTGAAAGAATTGATAAAACGCCAGTGTCCGAACGACGAGGCATTGTACATTGAACGCGGTATCAACTTCCGCATGAGTGATATAAGCGAAAACTCGATATCGCCCGAGAGCAAACGCGATAGGAAGGAAGATATTGTGCGAGAGTGCAACGTAATCGCCGGGAGGTCTTATTATCGCGAGCACAAATGCGTTTAATGCATCCGGCACTATACGGCAAGTTCCTCTGTGGCATAACCTTGAGCATGCGATGAGATACTCGCGGTGGGAAGGAGGAAGAGCGCGAGGGGAAGCGAGATAGAGAAAAAGAAACGAGAGGTTCTCCCGTTTCGGCGTTGCACTAGAACTTGACTCGGCGCGAAGCTCGAACTTCGCGAGGCTCAAGCTCTCCGCTATCTCCCCTCTATCGTTCCTCGTTTCGTCTCACTTCCTCCTCTTCTTTCACACGTTTCCCTACTCTTTGCTCTGCCTCGTCGCGCTTCCCCTCGCGTCCCCTAGAATAAACCCCAAACGCGTTACCGACCGTCACAGCAGTCTCTTCGTCTTTGCTTCACCCTCTTCTCCTTACCTTCTCACCTCTCCCTCCCGTGCTCTCTCACTCTCGTCGATCTCGCTCCCTCGCACTCTCGTCGTGCACCTCGCTCGCGTGCAATCCGCCCGCCGACCGACATCCGAACGCGCTCCGTCGCTTTTAGCGCCGTGCAGTCCCAGTCATTCGGTCAGTCGCGGCGTGCGAGTGCTGTGTCGCGGCATCCCCGCCACCTTATAAGCTTTATCGCTGTTGATAACGTACGCGGGCACGCGTGTAACCATGCCGGCTGCATGTGCACTACTCTTTTCGTGACAGTGCTATACATAATTATCTGTAATCTATACTATCGTTCATTGTAAGCCTAGAAAAAGTCCCGCAGGAATAATAACTTGAGTTCGGTTAGATAACTCACCTTCATTTATTGGTGACGACTCGTGAAATAGGAAAACCAGTCGGCTACTTTTCACGTTCAAATGCATTATGTTTTATATGTACTGCGCACGTGCAATAGATTATACTGCAAAACGAGACTAACAATTGTTGTCTCTGCGAACAAACACCTTGAAATCGCACGCTCACCCGTAGTATACACGCAAAAGTTTGTTAATCTAACTTCATGAATTTATGCCCTTACCGTGATCTCACGTGTTTCATATTTGCGAGGAGTTTGTTGATATTTTGAAAACATAAATATCACGGATGCTGTAACAATTGCATATTTCGCTTATTTGAAAAACGAAATTTTCATTTCTTTCAAGTAATTTCATTTCAACGTTTCACCTCAAACGTCTTAACACGATTTTATCAAAATAAGAATTTTGGACGACCGTCGTAAGAGGAAGGACTCACTGCGTGAATGTTTCACGGAGTGAGCTCGACAAATTTGACATTCTTCGGAAAACCAGGGTGTAAGAAAAATATCATTAAAATTTTTAGCTCTGTCTCTCTCGCACTTGCGGGCCCTTATGGCGGTGCTCGGTCGGTAATGCGCCTCCTCTTAAATTCTAAATAGAAAATTTATTATACTAAAAATTACGTGCAACATATGTCTTAGATATATAAGATATATTTCGATGAAAAATTCTATATCTCGGATATATTCTATGACATATACGAAATATATGGGAGCTAAAAATATATCCGAGATGTATAAAAAAAATGTACATGAACTATATTTTTGATATATAAAGTGATAAAAAGTTATATACCATGGGGGTTTCATTTAATTTTTATTACGTTGGATCAGACTAAAGTATTCAAAAGGTTAGACGCATATTCTCAACGTTATAATTTGTTTTCAATCTTTAAGATAAAAAAAATATTGTAATGTTGAAAAGCCCACCTGGGTTTTTCGTTTTATATTAACAACATTCGATCGACCTGAGGTACTCGCCTGGTGACACCTGTCTGCATGTATTATCCATTATTCGAGTTATAAATTTAGCATATACGCCATAATGAGTGTCCGTGCCCGCGCCCTTGCACTCCTCCTCGTTCCGCTGCCGTTGCATCGTAGCGCGTAGTAGTAACAGCGCATCGCGCGCAGACACAAACGCGGGATTTTGCTGCGAGCTACTCCACCGCGCACGGTGGAGCTCTCGCTTGCTCCCGCTTTACACAGTTTCCTCGATCCTCGCTCAGTCGTTCGCCGGTTCTCTTAGCGCGCACGCGGCTATGTAACGTTACGCTCCCGCATTCGCGATTATGCGAGAAGGAGAAAGAAGAGAGTGCGCGGCGCCACTTGCATACACTTCGCTGCTGCGTTATGCGCTCGCGGTGTTGCATACCTCGCCCTCGAAGCAACCGGCAACTTTAACCATTGCCTCGTTAGGTCCTCCGTTAATTCTACTGTAAACGATTTCTTTTTTCGAAATTTCGAGTCATTCGCGTGAATCACCTGCTGCTGCTGCTACAGCAATGACGAAGGTTTCTTACGCATACATCCTACTTGGTGAAAATATCTTCCACTTTATTAGTTTGAACGATCGATTATACCCAACACTTTCACCCGACCTGTCCACTAAACCAATAGCATCGAATACTGTATACGTAACTGGCCTCGTTAACGAGTGTGTACTCAATGTATTATATATGCGCTGTCATATTTTAATTACGCCGCTCTCTCTCTCTCTCTCTCTCTCTCTGGAATCGTCGTCACGAAATGTAAAGCGCGCGCGGATGACGATAACTGCGCTCTCGATTCGCGATAACTCCCGCAGTCGTTTGCGAATACTATTTACGCCTTTGTCCTTCGTTCAACGATCATTTTATTCGGCCCCAATAGACTTTCAAATCTTTGACGAGCTATCGTTTGTGAAGGTTTATGTGCTCCTGTAGTAACAAAAAAAAAACACGCTGACGAGATTGAAATTACTTTTCGAATGCAGTAATCGGTGCACACATTAATCACACAAGAGCTGTACGCCACATAAAAAATTACAGTAATTAATAAATTCGAAAAGAAGCGTGAACATCATTCCAAGTAGTCAATCGGTATTGTAATATCCAAAATGATCTTTAAAGAGGTATTGTTTCGTAGGAAAAAAAGTATTTTGCCTCTCGACTCAAGAATACTCATACAACGCTTTAATTATTTCTGAACTTGGTAAACAATGCATTCGTGTATTAAAATTTACATGCCGTCGTACATTCGAGATGGAGAATAAAAGAAATTCACCAAATTCATGATCTCAAATAACAAATTAGTATTCCAGTAGTTAAATTACATTTTTTTAATTTTTACGCCATTTTTTTTTTATAAAAAAATGTTACGCTCACAATGTAAAAAAACACTAAAGTGCATTACAATATTTTTTTTACGTAATAAACAGTGCATTCATTCATAGAAAAAAAACCTAATGTCTCTATTTGAAAACATGAATTCCAAATGGAGGCAAAAAATGTGTAAATTCCACAATTACACTTAGCCAAGTGCTCTTTGAAGCGTCGTAGCATTGTTGATGCTTTTGCACATTTATAACTCTTCCATTAATTCTTCCACCGATAAACCTCTCCGCTACAATACAATTCTACTATCTTCCAACTTCACCAGAATAAGAAAAAAAGTTAATATTTCCGCCACCAAATAACTCGACCACAATTAAAGCCTCCCCGGGAATATCTCTGGTACAATTAAAATACTTGGAGATACAAGTCTGTAAGTCTATATATCTGCTACGGAACAACTCTCCGAAGTTGTAAGACTGATGTTAAGCGTGTCCGGGTAAAACAGGTATCGCGAGAGAGATACCGCTATCGAAGTTCCAGAAGGAAGCGAGAGTGAACAACAGCGTGTTTAACCTGGGAAGACTTAATATCGGTCCAGGATCGCCGGAGAGTTGTTTCATGGCAGATATGTAAACTGGTAGACCAGTAATATGGCAGAGTTGTGTTTTATGGTAAAGATGTTCCGAGAGATTCCTTAATTGTGATAGATCGTGGTAGAGATATACATTTTGTTCGATCCCGGTGAAGTTTTAAGATGATAGAATCTTATTACGATAGATGTCTTACGGAATTGAATAACGGCAGAAAAATTAATGTGAGAGTGATAAATGTGCGGATCCGCTGATGCTATCATGGGAATAATTTATATTCGATAAATAATAAATTTCTCAAGCGACATGCAATATATATATATAATTCTACGTGAAAAGTATATACTATACTTTTCTTCATGAAAAACAGGAAAGTTTCACCTCGTAAACGTCAAGTTGAACTTCGCGAAGTTCAACATGGCGATGAGTTACAGATGTGCGACGAAAATAAATCAAATGAATATAAATGATAAAGACAAATTATGCGGTCTGTTAATGTGGGCGTAAGTCAGGCAGTCTCCTTTCCCGATGCCAAATTCCGAGTATGCGCTTCGACTTTTGCGCAGTTCCCGCGGGTAGTGTCTGTAAAACGAAATACCGTCATCCGCGACGCATTCACGTCACATGAATATATATATAATTCTACACATAGCGTACCGAGGTCAAACGAAAATGACTGGTGACACGCGACAAACTCGCCTCGTTATTCTCGCTCGATCAGCAACGGGTTCTCCAATTCGGTGTTGCACATATGTCTGTCAGTTTGGCTATCAAAGTTCGTATCTCCGAGCTCTTTCCTTTTGTTTTGATATCCTTGAAAAAATTGCGACCGGTCTATGATCCCGCCGCTTCGATTGTTATTACGATAATCCGTCGGGAAAAGCAAGAGTATCGGTAGCGCCTTGTTGTAAAAATCCAATTTTAGTGCATTTAAATTATTTTTCTTTGATCTATAGCGCGATAAATAGTCGCGATTGCTATATTTTTAGACATATCGATTTCCTTATCGAACATCAATTCGAAAACGCGTTTCCTCTTATCTTTAACTTGTATAAGAATAATTCCAAGTAAATTAATTGCCATTTTACATTTTAAATTAATATGTTTTATGTCATCAAAGAAACACATGAAATTTCCGATTTTTTCAAACATTCATTTTCCTTTTATTGACACAAAAACTAAAATTCGATGCAGCTCGCATTCTTACATTTTTTTTTCCTTTAAATTTATACAGTCAACGGTAATTAAAATGTGTACGGCAACCGAACGGCTATCTCCCACGGTATTAAGGAGAAATGAAAATCGTATCAATACAGTCAACGTTTTGATAAAGAAAAAAAACAAATAGAATGTTCAAGACCTCGCGGAAGATAGGAGCAGATCTTTGATTCAAGTTAAATATATTTTTCCGATGCTATACGATAAACTAATTGCAAAAAATAAGAAAATATGTAGGCCAAGGTCAGGTCGATGCGGCCCGGAGCGTTTCATATGAATACTTAACATTCCACTTGTCCGACAAAACGAGTGCAGTAATGACGAATTTGAGTTTTCCTAAAAAAAAAAATAATAAATCAAATAGATGTTAAGCAAAAATCGCATGATCGACGATGTATTATCTGAATGTAACATAGAATTATCGTCGGTGACATATCGATTTTGCTTTGCGCTATATGCACCAGCGGTAGCACTTTTCCATAGTAGTAGTAGCACTGTCCGCCTCCGGATTGTCCGCGCGCGTACTCGGCATTGGCCTTGAATGTTCGCAACCCCCGCAGTTATCCTCGGGCTCCCTATCACGCTCGCTCGCTCGCAGTAAACCAGTGCGGCGGCTGAGCGTAACCGGGAATACGCGCGTAATCACTGCCGACAGCGCATCGTAATACTTTTTCTATCATTCCGTTTGTCCTTTGTCAGTCTTCTTTATTTTTCTTTTTCCCTTTGTGTTGGAGCAATGTTCTAAATTACTTTATCTCGTTTTTCATTGGGTTTTCAATTACCGTGAATAGCCCGCGAGCAACCGTGGAGGGAATGATGAGATAATAGTAATAAGAATAAAAATAAATTGAAAGAGAAATTGACACCCAGTGGAACCTTGCCGTTACAAGGCAAAAGTATAAAGGTTATATAAAAGTATAAAGTTACCCCCTTTACGTACGTTTATGAATTGTAATTCAAGATTATTATAAACTGCCAAGTGAAAGTACGGTCGGCAAGGAGGTGCGGGGGAACGTGAAACTGTCTCGTGAATCTTCACTGGAATTTTTATTCCGTTTACTTATTCTCCTGAGCGTGCGGTGTAGATAAATGTAGGGCCCGGGGGAAGGAATAAATTTGTGGATCGACGCGAACGATAGAGACACTGCGTGTAATATCACGTTTCGTTTTCGCCGCGGGACACAAATTCGTTGAGCCATAAAACGCTCTGTCCAGATCCAATAGAATTTTCTGTCTCGGGATCGAATATTTTCTTTTCTTTGAAAATTTTTTAAAAAATTTTGTTCTCGTCATATGATTTTTGCTTCCACGCTCATACATCGTTCTTCACAGATTTCGTAAGTCCGAGTGGATCGCTCTGTCCAATTTATCATCGGCTTTGTAATGCATTAAATGAACCAAAGATCGTGAACGTTGCGACAAAACGTCGATCAATTAACACAGTGTCAACGATACCAAAATTTAATCCAAAATAGAAACTATCAATTGGAATTTATGAGATTAATCAAAACGTTTGCGAGTGAGGGGTAGTGATTTATAAATTCACAACTGTTCGACTCATCGGTACCTACTTCGAAAACAAATTAAATACTGAAAGTGAAGTGGTGAAAGACGAGAGATTATAAAAATAATTGGTGCACGTTAGTAAGAATTCGGAAAGATGATGAAGAAGGAGAAACCAATGATGTCGGTGACGGCGATCATCCAGGGGGCTCAGGCCCAACACTGGGCTCGGGGTAACACCTGTACGTATTGTTTTTACTATTTTTTACGAAATATTAAACAACCTACGTGTCTCTAATCAGAAATGAAGATCTTTCCGATACATTTGGCTCTTGAACAAAAAATATTACAACAATGAATGCATGAAGAATAGTCGACTATAACATCCGAATATAATATAAAAATGCGTGAGACAATAACCAGCTATTTGCTATTATATTCAGAAATTTTCATTTTTTTTAATTCCTAATTATTTATTTTTTTAAATATCAAAAATATTGGAATACTTCATTGCTTCTAACACATGTACTAGCTGATACTAAGCAATCTGCTCAATGAAGTGCGCATATTTAAAAATCTTTATGACTTTCAAAGTACCGATTACTTCGATTAAATCGATAATACTAATAGTATTTACATTTTTTTTATTAATGACAAATACACCTACAGTTGTGGCAGTCTCTCGATTTAAGCAGTATATCGTGCTGCCATTACTCGGAAAGGTGACCGCTTAACTGAGCGCCGGCTTGCCGCATTGATTTATCGAGTGGGAGGTCATTTTTCCGGAGATTGGTAGATTTCCTGTAAGAATACCAATCTCTGTGGATAGACACGATTGTATACAGGTTTTCCGTAGTTTTTCTGTAACCACGTGCGAATGCGATACAGCAGGGGATATAAACCCCATGGAAAATAAATATATCCAAGAAAAAAATCCTGCATAGTAGATAGATCCTTGTAGTTTGCTTCGTTATTAACTTCTACCTTTCACAGAGCGACATCATACCTTTGTGAAAGGTCGTCAATAATGGAGAACCGGGGTGCAAGGTTCCACTTTACAGGCTTCTTCAAGTAGTATATATACACCGAGTTATCTGTTTAAAATTTCGTTATCTCAAGATTTGGTAGACTCGGAATCTTTATAATAATTTCTCGTAAAATTTAAATATTAAAAAATTTCATATAATTTTATCGGTTCTATCGGTTCTCGTTAATTTCAATACCGATCATTTGTCCGTAGTTATTTTTGTAAATAACTGTTTTGTCTGAATAAAATTGTAAGAGCTAGCGCGTGAAGAGACATTTTTGACAAAATGAAGAAATTCGTAAAATTTTAACGACTGCAAGCATTTCGCTGAAAATGTGAACAAACAACGAGGATATTGACACCTCTAACCTGTGTCATAATTTTCACCTCGATATCGCAAGACTTTCTCAAATTAAGAGGTTTACATTTATCGATTCTGATAAACAAACACATCCAGACAATTTTTCTAAATGTGATTTTTCGATATTTTGCAATATTTTGAAAAAAATTATATGAAAATCTTGAAAATATGTTGTAATGTGATCAAAGTTTCTTCTATGATGAAAAAATATATAATACATTTACAATTTTCGAAAAAATATCATCGAAAAAATAGTTAAAAAATATTTCTGATGGGAAAAATACATCTGAGATATATCGGATAAATAGTTAAAATATATTTTTTATTAATGAACCGCCGAAAAGTTTGATATCACGGATATATTTTTCGATATATTTCTTTTCCATAAAAAAATATGTTTTCGATATTTTTCAATAAAATTGAAAATCAAGTAAAAACGCAAACTTTATACAGTTTTAACCCCGCGATTGATTCTCACCAAATTCACAACCAAGTATGAATTTGAAAGAAAAAAATTCACGAAAGTCAGAGCAAAAATATAACATAAAAATTTTTTTTTCCAAAAATTACAAAAATGTATGATTCTATAAAATCTGAACATCTTAATCGATTCTTGCCAAATTCAATACCAAAAAACCTTATCCCCTGGTCTATTCTTGTAGAAAGTTTCAACTCGATAGCTAAAAATTTACAAAAGTTAGAAAGCGTCTATCCTTTTTGCGAAAAATCTAAACAATCATAAATTGAGATATCCGTTAACGATTTGGGTGAAAATTGCAGCAAACTAACGAGGGTTGCAACCCAACCCGTGTGTAAAGTTTTACACACACACATAGGCACATGCGCGCGCACGTGATTTCTTGACATTTTGGGACTTTTTAAGTACTCTGACATCAAATTCTCGAGAACATTTTTTTTTTTTTTTTTTTACGTAAACATCTACCTCTATGACAAATGCAAAAATAAGTAATAGTCATAACGAATTTCACATAATCTCCGAAATATAAAGGCGCTTTGCTTCATGACCGTTCGTTTTTTTTTTTGAAAAGTCAAAGTTCAAAATTTTTGACTTCGTTAGTAAACTTATCGAGTCTCCCCATTTGGAAGTGGCTATATATAAACTACCTAGCGAATCTCGGCTCGAGCGTAATTAGTGTTCGAGCCTTCGTTTAACGAGTAACTGCCTAATTTACGTACAGAGCGTACATAAGAGTAATAAAAGGCGGTGCTGCTTCAAGGCCCGGGTGGCCCACAGCTTGTGCATATATAAAGTCACGAGTTTATCGGTCCGTGCGTTAAACATGTGCTGCTGCTGCTGCTGCTGCTGCTGCGCCGGCTTATTCTGTTGCAGCAGCATATACAGCTATACACGCTTAATGGTGCATTCGCCGTGGCGAACATTGACGCTTGACGCTCGCACGAATGGTACGTAATCGTAAATAAATTACGTAATGCGGGTGAATCGTTGCTGCGGTTGTCGCGCATACGATACGAAAGATAAATGGCTCAGAGTTTGCTCCCCTAATATCACAATTTATTAATCAACGATGCTTTTTATCTCTGCATAATCAAACAATTATATCAGATTATTGTTAAATGTGTAAATGAAATATTAAAAGACAAATTAGTTTTACAAATAATTCAAAGTTAACCACTAGCTCGATTGTTAAATTAAACAATATTGTTATTTATTTAATATAAGATTTTTTTCAACTATACGCTTAATTTAATATGAAAAAATATTTTTATTTGTTGCAAGCACTAAACTTCACATAATTCTTAAGACACAAAAGTCTCTCGCTGTTGTACACCGTAGAATTATTAAATACTCCAAAGATATTTGCGATGCTCTTGCTGTTGCCACCGCTTCGTTACGCGACGGCAGACAATTAGCGTCGCGATGTGAGTCTACAGATTAGCATCGTTTGCGCGCACGCCCGTTCGCAAATATACATACTTTGCAATTGTTGAGGTGTTGTTGCTGTGTTGGACTTGTCCTTCGTCTGCACCTGCGTTCCGCTGTGTCCACACATTAAAACCTATTACACGCAGTAGTGCTCTATGACCTCGTTCCCTCCATGCTTTTCACTTAATATTTGCACTGAAAAAAAAAAACATTCATTTTGTTGTACTTAAACTGTATTTCTAATTCTTACAATTCCATATGAGATTGAAAAAAACTAGAAAAAAAATTCTATTTGAATATATTATTGTTTCACATTAATATTAATCTCAGATGAATTAGTAATAAAGTGTAAGAATTCGAAATAAAATTTAACTATAAAATATGTTTGTAGCAGTCCATCATAGAATTGTTATTGAAAAAATGTTTTTTTTTTGGAATTGTAAGAATTAGAGGCACAGTTAAAAATATAAAAAATCGTTTATGGCAAAATGTTATTAATGATTTTATTGTCAGTTTAACCCGTTGGCCTTCGCATTTGAATAAAACGAAAAATAAAA
The DNA here is from genome assembly GCA_963942595.1 of Cylloceria caligata. Classification (NCBI taxonomy): domain Eukaryota; kingdom Metazoa; phylum Arthropoda; class Insecta; order Hymenoptera; family Ichneumonidae; genus Cylloceria; species Cylloceria caligata. The sequence continues at coordinate 6,600,422 of OZ012703.1, forward strand.
TTAGCGACTCAACGTCAATAGTCCCCGGGATCTTGATCGATCAATGAATTTCATTAATGAAAAAACCACTCGTAACTTATGTGTATCCAACATGCATATCCACTGTGAACTTTCTATATTTTCCAGTCGTTCGTAATAATTCCATCGATGGTACAATCTCCCGTTATCAGTCATAAAATATTCATAGTATTACAACATTTCGTACGTCGTTCCATATAAAATTATCAATATCGAGCGACTCAGTGATCGTCGTCTATTGATTTTACCTCCCTGTTATATACTATCAACACACCTAAGAACATCGATCTGTAGCCTGAACGTTCGTACAGTTGATCAGCGATCGTATTACGAGCTATTAATGTCGTCGAAGACCACACCCATGTTTTATTGCATGTAGACGTTACGCGTGTTGTTGTTAAAAAGCGTTTGCACGCAACGTTCTGTATCGTGAGTCATAAGGACATAAAATTGTTGTATCAGTTTTATATGAATCTCATTCCATCTGTTACCAGCGAATCAATTTAACTCAGTACGCGCAACGCTGTACTTTCACAAGAACACTAGCAGGTTGTCGTTCCTCAGGTGCCTCGTCTTTGTGTATTAGGAAAGCATGAAAATGTGTCGATGTCATGGAAGAAAATTATTATTGGAACTATTAAGGGTGGTCGATTGGGATTGAAAGTAGTTCGGGTGCAAAGGCCCTCGCGTAGCCAGCGTGAAACTTAAGATTTGTTAGGTTGCCGGGGTGAGGTCAGATAACTTTGCCTTTTATATTATAGATTATAGATGTTATTAGAATTTTATACACTTGCACAAAATTCGTATGATCGTGTAATGTATTTTTCATGATTAACAATATACGTGATGTTTAAGATTTATTATATAACGATAACAGAAACTGCAATCCAATTTACTCAAGAGTCGTTGAATATTTGATACAAAATAAAATTCAGGTCCGCTTCGTCTATCTATTCTTAAGTGAAAGCGCGATTGCTTTTTTATTAATCAGCAACCGGCTCTCAGTAACATCGATAACAGTTTTAGCCAACGATTGCAGTTTTTTAAGGTGGGTCATATCGCCTTAAGAGATTAATTTTGTTTGTTTGTTTTTGTTTTTTTTTTAATGATGATTCAAATGGTTTAAAATAGAGATGTTGCGCTTGCGAGTGACGTCGACGTTGACGAGGAACAACATCGTCGTCGTATTGGTACATTTAGCGCAAGCGACATCTCGCGCGACGATGATTAATGTGAGCTGCGGGGTGAAGGTCGGCTATTGAGAGTCGGGAAAATCGCGGGTACATGCACATACAGACTAAAAGCAATTGCGAGAGACCGAGCAGCCCCTGGTCAGTACAATAACGCTAGAGCTCTCTTATCAGTCGACGTTGTGCGAGCAAAGCATTATTATATAGGTTTACGAGGTTCGCGCGGTACGATACGACCGTTGATGATACGACGACCGGCTATACGTCGGGAGACCGCACCCGCGAAGGTCACGCCATCGCTACGTTATCGCCTTACCAGCACTTGGTACTATACGCACACACGTATTACCACCTCGACATGCATCATATGTCGCTCGTTGAAATTTATATAGTTGGTCTCTTTCTCGTTTCTCTTATCTCGTTCGCACGATGGTCACAAGTCGTCACGCGTTCCTAGGCACGATACACGCTTGCATGCACGCTTCAGAAAATACAAGAAAACGGATAAATCACAAGCTGTAAAGTTATTATCTTAATTATTTATTAAATCAAATAATCAACGAACTACTATAATTAAAAAAAAAAATTTTATTCGACTGACAACCATGAAAAAAATTTGAGAGATATGCAATAAGAAATATTGAACGTGAAATTATTGAAATCGACGTGTTGAGATTAATTAAATTGGGTTAATCGAAATAATTTTTACAACTAAAAAACATAATTATCATTTTTTTTTATTTCTTTATTTCGTACTTAAGATGACGTGACATAACTTCAAAAACGTTACTCGGTCACAGATACTGTAATTCAATTTACTCAGAACCGGTTAATATTTTTGTCATCAATCGTCAATAAATCAAACATCATCAATCGTCACTGAATAGATTGAATTACGGTTATCGATACCGCTAGGGCTAGGATGGGCGATCCGTTTACCTTATTATTGTACACGCTACATGCACAATTACCTACGTAAGCTTTAAAAGTGATGCAACCGTGTGGCCATCGTTTAATTGTTGCGTAGCCTGGGGGTCGGCGCAATACTGTAACTTCCCGGTCATCCACGCGTATACAACTGAGCGTTTAGTCACCAGTTGCGCGCAACTCTACTCCAGCATTAGAGTGCACGAGTTACAATCGCTTTGGTATAGAAAAAGTACGTTGCTATTCTAGCCTAGACCTCTATCAGCGAGCAATGGCTTTTCTCTAGTGTAAAGTTGCAGCTGGTGGTCCGGGTATGCGAATTACACTCTCGTTTGTTACGAAGATACTTATCGGTATTGACTTATCCATGTACGCGTGGTATCGTGGGCTTGTTAAGTAAAGGGTGATTTTTTAAGAGCTTGAGAACTTTTTTTTAAAAAAAAACGCATAAAATTTGCAAAATCTCATCGGTTCTTTATTTGAAACGTTAGATTGGTCCATGACATTTACTTTTTGAAGATAATTTCATTTAAATGTTGACCGCGGCTGCGTCTTAGGTGGTCCATTCGGAAAGTCCGCTTTTTTATCGACAAATTTTGTTCAGCGATGAGGCTCATTTCTGGTTGAATGGCTACGTAAATAGGCAAAATTGCCGCATTTGGAGTGAAGAGCAACCAGAAGCCGTTCAAGAACTGCCCATGCATCCCGAAAAATGCACTGTTTGGTGTGGTTTGTACGCTGGTGGAATCATTGGACCGTATTTTTTCAAAGATGCTGTTGGACGCAACGTTACGGTGAATGGCGATCGCTATCGTTCGATGCTAACAAACTTTTTGTTGCCAAAAATGGAAGAACTGAACTTAGTTGACATGTGGTTTCAACAAGATGGCGCTACATGCCACACAGCTCGCGATTCTATGGCCATTTTGAGCGAAAACTTCGGAGAACAATTCATCTCAAGAAATGGCCCGGTAAGTTGGCCACCAAGATCATGCGATTTGACGCCTTTAGACTATTTTTTGTGGGGCTACGTCAAGTCTAAAGTCTACAGAAATAAGCCAGCAACTATTCCAGTTTTGGAAGACAACATTTCCGAAGAAATTCGGGCTATTCCGGCCGAAATGCTCGAAAAAGTTGCCCAAAATTGGACTTTCCGAATGGACCACCTAAGACGCAGCCGCGGTCAACATTTAAATGAAATTATCTTCAAAAAGTAAATGTCATGGACCAATCTAACGTTTCAAATAAAGAACCGATGAGATTTTGCAAATTTTATGCGTTTTTTTTTAAAAAAAAGTTCTCAAGCTCTTAAAAAATCACCCTTTATATTCCTTCGGTTGACACAATCCAGCAGACCGTAAGAGACGTTCGCCGGCGCGATCACACTCATTCAGTACTTTCGCCTTCTGTATTACGTGCGTGGGTGTACGCTCGAATACGGAATATAGGTGAACGTGTTTGCGCCTTCTCGGTGCATAACGTCGTGCTCGAGGCGAGCCACGGAATTCACCGCGAGCGCGAGAACTCGTCGTGCACACGAGTATCAAAGCCCGTGGAACACGGCTACGAGACAACCTTGGCATAAATGTGAACGAGGCATGAAGTGCAAGTACTACCAGTACTCGTATCAATGCTCGCAAATAATATAGCGCGTGTGGGTACGCGAATAGCTCGAGCACTGTACGGGCACGGCAAACCATAATATTCAGACGCGTAATATGTACTTCCCGCGACCCCGTAATCGCACACTACATTGGAGTCATTCATTCGCTGATCTACCCATAAATTATTTATTTATTAATTTTTTTCAATCATAATAAATCTTTCTACACAAGAAAGCAAAATAAATAATTATTTTTCGATTTTTGAACAATCGGTGTTTCATACGTGTTGTTACCATTCGTTTAAATAAAATTGTGATAGGGGCATTGACCGGCGTTGAAATGTCGAGAAACTGTCGCTTTATTCATTCAACACCTACGAAGCACTGACCGTTTGACAGTCTAAACCCTGTTGAACTAATTTACATAATCCAGTCGCAACGTCTCAAAATTATTGTAATATTGTATATTAAATAAACTCGGTATAAATGATCGTTAACAGAATTGGTCCCACGCCTTCGACTCACCAATCCGTATACTATTGCATATAAATGCATGACGTCCCCTTTTCTTTTCTTTCTATCTTCGAACGATTGTTATTGCTGCAACTGCAGAAGCTATTCAGAATTCATTTTGAATAAGTCACGCAGACACTCTTTTAACACTCGAGTATTTAAATACGCAGTGTCTCATTCGCTTTTCTTCTATTTCTCACCGAGGAAGTAAGAATAACGAGAAGACACAGTTATGTGACGTAATACGTCGAGGCTTTGGCCTTGGCCGCGGAAACTAGCCACTGGCTTCGCCTCTCTTCCTCTTCCTATACTCGTATCGTAGTCGTATTATTCGCTTCCTTAATTCCAATCACGATCGACCCATAAACACATCGGATACTATCTCTCCAGGAGTGATTTTGTAAATATTTCAAAATTTCGTAAGTCACTCAGTAATATATTTGATAAATTCTTGAAAATTTTCCATATTCCCCAGAAATTATGGAACTTTTATTCAATGAATTTTGTTTAGGACGTGAGAATTTTGCGCAGTCACAACAATAATTCAGTGTTCATCCATGTGCAAGGACCGCGACGAGAGTTATTCCATGGCTTAACGTTTATACGTATAACAACGACTTGAGGTTCCACTCTGCTCGGTCCTTGAGACTATTCGCCTCGCCTATTGTGTACACTGCAGTGATATAATGTAGTACTCACATTATTGCGAACAATTTCTCCCACCGCTACGTCAATAGTTTCTTTCATAATTGCTCGACTGTCTCAATTAAACAATGCAGCAATATTTTCATTGACATTAAATAGTAGTTTTGTCTGTACATTGGAAATATGTTGATTCTTATTTTAATTATAATCGCTGGAACTAAAATTCATAGTTTATTATCGAATAATCACTGAGACAAATTACTTACCGTTCATCTTTCACCTTGAACTTTACGTGTTACTGTTATAAATAATAACTTGATTATAGAGGACAGGACGACAGAAGTAATTAGCGTTTACCTAGTACATCCGGGTAGGTGTTGAACTACGTGTTACCACCACTATCGCTCAATATGTACCCCATATAACCATTATCATTGTACAAAGAGATATATGACGCTTATTCTATATCTATACACTCAGAAAAATCGTGGTAGTTTTGGTAACTATCGAGTGACAAGTGTTACTCATTGTTCGTTCATCTGATTATTTTTATCGTTGCATTGGCTAGGTTCTTTAGGTTCTTTATAGAAAAACCAATTGAAGGGATTGGACTTTTTAAATGGAGTCAACTGAATTTACTTTAAGCCAATTGAATACATTCGATTTAACTTTATGTAGTTGGTATTCTGTAATACTTCTGAGCTCATGGTGAACTCGAACCAATCATGGGTTTCGCGTATTCAACCTTATTGTAAGGTGTTGAGTCAACGATCTCAAATTAGCTCAACCGAATTCAGTTGGCTCAAAGTAAATGCAGTTGGCTCTATCTAAGAAGTGTTTTATCGGTATTCCTTTTGTTTTCTTTCAGTAAACATGTACATCTGCAACATGTAACGTCTTTGAGTCCATCGACCGAGTGTTACGAAAGCACGTGCTTCGTAATTCAATTTGATCGTTTCGTGTGAATGAGAGAGGAACAGAGTGAAAAGGGGTAGAGAGCCATTATAGAATCACGAGTATGTCCACGTGACTGTTATGCATGCCAGTGTAGCAGGTTATTCATAGAAAATAGCAAGCTCGTTTATGCGTTGTGATTTTTCGGTCTATAAGAGGGAAGAGGATAGCGGTATCCTGAACTTTTAATTAAAATTGTGAAGGGCACGTAAGCCAGAGGGAGATGGACAGAGCTCGCGTTTAACTTGCAGGGATGGTTTGCGAGCGGTGGTTAGTTGAACGCGGGAAAAAGTGTTGAGACGACCAGGAGGATGCTCGAGGTCGACGGTGCAGTATACACCGTTGTTAACTTCTACTACGACTACTACCGTACACTAAGTATACACGAATACCGATGCGCGGTAGGTGTGTACATTCTCCCCGTTGCGCCCCGATACATTCACTGCTGCTGGGGTATTAAAACCACTCCACGAGCACGCGCGACAGACTCAAATCCCCGACCTCGTGACCTTCCCCGATTGACCCAGGTAGCCCTCAGTCTAGGGCGCTGTACTTACTCGTCCGCGTACCGCACGTGGCACACGACAATTTTCTTCAGCCTGCCCCTGACTGCCACGATTCTATATTGGTCTATATAAAGTGTAGGCTGCATATAGAACAGTACGACGACGACGACCACTGGCATCGCGACTGTCGCCCCTTTCGGTTTAATGCATCGTCGACGATGCATCTTGTCGTCGCGCCTTTCTCTCCTTTTTCTTTGTCGTTTTACACACATCGCTTCATTTCCATCACTCGATGTTCACAGTCACTTTCCCTTCAATTTCAACGTCGTATTTGCATTTGCATCCTCCTCATTTGGAATATGTCTCGTCGTTTTTCGTTTTGATTTTATCTTGGCTTTGTTTCCATTCAATTTCGTTTCGTTCACTCGTGACTAACAAGGGGAGTCTACAGCTTTTGGGTCACTGTTTTAAATTAAATTTATATATAGCGTAGAATTGATCCCCGTGTACATGATGTACAAGCGGCGAATCCAAACGTCTCACGATTCACGAGGAAAAGCACTTTAAAGTTTTACACTTAACCTAAATAAAATTTAAGGTTATCGCGATAACGATAGCATACCGTTGCCTGATGCTTAAGGCGATACGCACACATCCCCCTCTATCCCCGTGTATTTCGGGTCCAATTGGTACCAAAAACTAGTCCAATCTACTCAAAGATTATTCATATTTGACAAAACGGCAAATTCGGTTTCCCTGCAGAATAGACTGACGGAATCGAACCGAATTTCCTTTCCCCTGAAAACTTTATCGGTTCTGGGTAAATTATATTATTATTCATCTTACCGGCCGCGGTGTATGATATCATCTTAAAGGTGGATCCGCTAATTTCAATATAAACAAAAAAAGTTTGATTTTTTTATCGGTGAAACAAATGATATTATATAAGTGTTCCATGATTTTTACATTTATCATGGTGCTTTGATCATGCGGAAAAATCTCCAATTCCGAATATAAAAAATTGTAAAAGAATTACTTTTTTTTTCAATATTATTTTCTATTAAAAAAAAAATTAATTTTCTATATTTCAATGCGGTTATTTTTTTACACATCATTACGAACCATCAATCGTACGGGATTTTTTATATGATTTTTTGTACCGATAAAATAATAAAACACTTTTTTTGAAATCGGTAGACCGTCTTCCCCTTAAGGTCACGAGCAGGTAGTGCAAAGATCCCGAGCTCGAGACCTTTTACGGTAAACTTAAAAAAAAAAAAAAAAAGATTCGGGTATCAACCCTAACTACAAATAAATTTAACCCAAATCGGTGACCCACAGGCTGTAAGACTTCGCTTTTGTAAGAGAATACGAAGCGGCTGCGGCAACGAATAAATTTTTCTCCATCCGTCATCTCTGAAAAGGATATTTTAGCGTCTCTCCATTCATAGATGAATTCCGAATGCATACGCTCCAGATGCGTCCATTTTCATTTGACTTTCAATCGTCTGCTGCATTGGTGAACGTATTTCGGGAGAGACTTTACGTGTAACACGACGCCGTTGTATTTCGTATTATCATCTCTCATCTTTGTTAACCCCCGCAAATTTCTCATTGTATCTCATCGCAACTTTACAGACAATTCAGCGCAGAATTTGCGCATTTATTTTTAACACTGGTTGCCTCATCCGTTCTACCTTAGCTGGCTGCAGGAGACTTTCGAAGGTGGACGAGGTTGTTCGTCTGATTCACTGCGCGGCTACGCTGGTAGAAAAGTTTCGGGTTTCGTTTTACTCCTTTTGCCGGGATCAGCTTCATCGTCTTCTCTTCTTCTTATTCTTTCTCTGATTCTCTTGGGGGAAGCCAGGGCTTCCCGCGACTCACGGTATACCTTATAAGTACAAGAGTCGCGATAAAACCAGGCTCCGAAGGAGATCAATGCATATATGTGTGTATAACTCGTCGTATGCGTTTGGCCTTGTAGAAAATATATTTATTTAAATATATATATATATATATATATATTGGAATATAAATCTTCATAATTGTGACTATAAAAAATATTCTAATAAATTTTTTGTCATTTGTATCTCAAGTCTTAGCCGCTCTATAGTGATCGTTGCTCAATATTTTTTCAATATAATTGTAACATAAAAATTACAGTTGCAACGTTATTAGATAATTGAACATTAAACAATTGTTTAGGCATTCAACAAAATTTTTTTTAGCTCGGCGTGGTTTACTTCTCTGTCAAAGAAGAATTCTTCATGGAAAAGTAGTATATGTCGATATAATATGAGATATAAAACTTTTTGCCGCAAATTGCAATATTGGAATATGAATCCTCATAATTATGATTGTAAAAAACATTCTATTACATTTTTTTCGTTAGTATCTCAATTCTCAGCGTCTCTGTAGCAGTCGTTGCTCTATATATTTTCAATATAATTATAACATAAGCATTTTAGTTGCAAGGTTATTAGATAATTTGACATAAAGGGGATACTGGAGTAAATTTTTTCACCGACTTTGGTCGGAAAAAATACGCTACGCAACGTCCAAAAAATTAAAATAATCGTATATTACTGACCCTTCAAAAATCAAATATGGCCGCTCGAAACGACAACAACAAAAGTCGCTCACACAAAAGAAATTAACGCAGAGCGCGTACCGCGTTTGCGAAGTCCGTCTCTATTCTCGTTCCCGTAAGTAGCCAGACTACGCAAACGCGGTACGCATGCTCTACGTTAATATCTTTCGTGCGATTGACTTTTTGACGATATCGAAATGTTTGGAAAACCTCAAAGAATCAACGTCCGTTCTGGTTTGATGTATGTGATCTCCAGAAAGGTTTATATTCTACAAAACTGATGTTTTTGACATTTCGAGCGACTATATTGGATTTTTATAGGGTCAATAATATACGATTATTATCATTTTTTGCACGTTTTCAACCGAAATTCGACCGGACATCGAAGCGTTTTCGTTCACATCGGAGTCCTGTATAATTTCAAGCATATCCGCAGCATATTGACGATAACACCGAATATACTACGAAATAACCTATTTTTACCGACCAAAATCGGTAAAAAAATCTACTCCAGCATCCCCTTAATCAATTAGGCATTAAGTAAACATTTTATTAGCTTTCGGCGTGGTTTAATCTTCTGTCAAAGAAGAATCCTACACGGAAAAGTAGTATATGTCGATATACGAGTATATATATATGAGATATAGAACTTTTTGCCGCAAAATTACTTACTGTATGATGAAGACGCCAATGGATGAACACCTACCAATGATTTAACACCAAACCACTTCTCCAATTTTTTTTTCAATGGCTTCAAACAAATGCGTTGGTTTTACCCATCGGATGAAGCCTCAGGGGAGCATTTGTGCACCTTCCACTATGTCATAAGTTGCAAGTTAATTAAAAACTGATAGAGTTACGAGTGTTTATTTATTGATTTAAAAGTTTATTCTATTCACTCTATTTATTCTATATGTTGACATATATGATATATCTTGAATTATCTATTCAATACATTTGAGATATATCTTTTTAGGATATATCCGTCATATACATAGAACATTTTTAGAGGAAGTAGAATTTTTTGCTTTTATATATAACGTAAGTAAATGATATATTCTCAAGTATACTTTATTGTCTTATAGAAATCGGTTAGCGCTAAAGGAACCTTAATTCAAGATCACTGGTTATTCGTAATATTTCGAAAGTTCCAAATAGCTTTTCAACGATTTGAATTAATTAAATATTTTTTATGGAGTTTCCCTAAATGGCTCTCATTGTAAATATCATAACAAGTACATAATGTACAATCTTCTTTCGTAAGATCACCAGTCAAATATTTGATAAAAAGTGCATCGTGTTCGTGGCAGTTGACTTTTCACATTATCGAACAAGGCTCTCTCTGTGCTTCGTCTTCTCTTCTTTGATCCCAAGTTTTTTTTTCCCGCTCGGAGTTCCTCAGCTCGTAGCCACACGATTGCTGCCGCAGAAAACGCGCGATCGAAAGCGAAAACTGAAAAAACGTCTGCGAAATTCAAGACCAAGCGTCGACACCCGGTTGATCAGTTCATATTGTATCTCGCATGTGGAGTTGTATTCTCCATCGTTCGACATCTCCCTCTACCTTCATCTATCTCTCGAGTAATATATCTCACGTACGATCGTGGAAATGTAAACCTTCATCTTCTACTCTCAATCGTTTTTTTATTGTGTTCACTCGTGCGATTAAATACATGCACGAGCGATTCCAACTTTGATGAAAAAAAAGTCTTCTGTATATTATTTTCTACACTCTACAAACCGATTGTGCGATTTACACATCGGTGTACCTTCGTAGACCGCTGCATCACGAATTCCGCAGTCGTTCGATGAGATCGGCGGCCGGGTACGCGCTAGGAAACAGGTTTTTAAGATTCGGAAGAGAACTGCGTTTTAAATGGTCAGACGATGACGTCAGCGATGCAAGAAGGCGATCGAAGCCTCCGATGGTACGTGTCGTGACTATTTTTTTTGTTGTTAAAGAGATAATTTTTACTTCTCCGACTTGGATAAGTTGGAAAAAGACTAAGAAAAACCAATTTTCAGTGTAACGAAAAATATACATTTTTTCACAATTATATTTTTCCGGTTGGCTAGCCCAATAGCAAAACACAAATGTACGAGATAGAGAAAGTAATATAAAGACCGTGCGAGCCAGACGATCCCCTCGATTCCGGGTTTGTGCTGCACACGGTTCTATATTTAACATACGAGACATACAAGGCTGACCGGAGAGCTAATACGTCTACCGTTATATACCATAGAGTATATCGCGCACTAGGTATAATAGTACGAGCTAACTCTTTTCGCGCGCATATCAAATTACACGCTCGTATAATTCTTGTATTATGATAGCATTCAGGCGTAAGTGTCTACTGTAAATGAATTGCAACGACATGGAATTGTTTTTGAGTTCGTATCTGCAGTGCGAGAGAATAAAAACGAATATCAAACGAAGCAAGGTCAGCTGTATGTTCTGCGTATTTGATATATAAATAAAACTTGTTATTAATCCCACATTGAATACACTTTTCTTCTATAAAACAATAGTGTCAGCGACCGAGAGACGTAGCACCGATAAAAGAAAAAAAAAATGGTCATATTCACTTAATAAAATTTAACTTATTTAGCGTCGTGAGGAAATCTTTATTGCCCGTCTAATGAATTTACAAACAAAGTCCCCTTAATATACACTGAATAACGAAAACACGTGTACCTTGTAGCCCTCTTCCAATCGGAGCGCCCGAAAGTGTACCAGGATGGGCTTACGAGCTAAAAGTGGGAGAACGGCAAGTCTGTATCTAGGCGCTAAAGTAACACGAGTTTACCTAGGTAACAGGCATATAGGGTTAAAGAGACGAAGTAGAGTCACGATGTTAAATTGAAAAAATCAAATTAAAAATTGATATAAGGTTAGCTTCTCAGTGATCGACGATTATACCCCAGTAATCGACTGTATGTGCTTTGACTGTAACAAGATTTGCAGTATTATTATAATACAAATGCAGATTGCTAGTACACTGTGATTGGTAACTGCAACATCTACCATTAATGTATTATGACGTAATGAAATTTAATTGATTTTGCATTGTGAAGAAAGTTTTGTTGACCGAACGTATAAATGAGATCCCCTTAAAATACACTGAATAACGAAAACACGTGTACCTTGTCGCCCTTTTCCAATCGGAGCGCCCGAAAGTGTACCAGAATGGGCTTAAGAGCTGAAAGTGGGAGGACTGCGAGTCCATATCTAGGCACTAAAGTAACAAACGTAGGGTTAAAGAGACGAAGTAGAGTCGCGATGTCAAATTGGAAAAAATAAACTAAAAATGTATACAAGGTGTCTCAGTCATCGACGATTATACCACAGTAATCGACAGTGGGTGCTTTGATTGTAACTAGGTCTGCAGTATTATAACAAAATACCGATTACTGGTACACTGCCGTTGATAACCGCGACATCTACCGTTGATGTACTATGACGCAATGAAATTTAATTGCTCATGCGTTGCGAGGAAAGTTTCAATAAAATACATTGAATAATGTGTAATCACTCTTTCAAAGAGACACGAGATATAATAATATTAGATGATAACAAGGTATCAGATTAAATTTTACGATAATAAGGAAAAATTGCTGAAATTGCAAGTGAAATATGTTGGCAACCGTTGCGTCCACATCAGCAAAAGCGGAAAGATTGGAGATATGTTGCATAGAAACAAATTTTAAAAAAGTTTTCAAAGGTCGACACGGTTAATGGACGAGCGTGCTCTCGATTAATGTTTCATTCGCTCTGTTTCTCCCGTTTTTATCTGTGTGTCGTGATCGAATCAACACTAATCTACTGTGAAACTCTACACGTATACTCCGATCATTGGAAAAACTCGTCGCGCCGATTCCTAATGTTGCACACTGTGTTCTTTCGGTCGTTAATTCGTCTCGCTTGAGCAAACGCAGCGATACGGAGTGTTAAGGTTATGTGAAATAGCCGCAAAGTTGCCATGAGCGAGGTAGCAAGATGAACAAAGACTCAATAATGTATTTCTCAAACTTTACTCTGTCGTAGAAAGAAAAGGGATTGGTCGAACTAGCTTAACAGTAATCCAGTTAATTAATTAACTCTTCACGTACGTGTAACACACCGATGCGTTATACGGATCCTGTCGAATCAGTCACGTAAGACGCTAGCCATAAAATAAAAGTACAAGAAAAAATCTGGAATTACTTTGAGAGCCACGTTAAAAGTATTACTTCGTTTAATTACATTAAACGAAATTTATTTTACACAGATGCATTGTTCTTACAGACGAAAACGAACCACAATTAGTTTCTTGATTAACATAATTGACCAATTAATTGATTTATAATTAATTATGTAAACCAACATAATTAACGATTGATTGTGTAATACTAAGTAGGCAATTAGATAATCAGTCACTCAAAGCACAACCAACTATTACATTCATGCTGCTATACTTTTTCCATTTTTTATTTCCCCTTGAAAATTAACCACTTTCGAGAAATATAAATGTTATAAATGTTGCGTCTGCTCCCCTTAAGATGTCTCGCATCATTTTAAGGCGATCAGACTAGGTCAGTTCTGTATACGATAGTATTTTTAACCGCCTATTTCTACTAATAACTCTAGTCTGACCGACACATGGACGAACTAATATCGCACGAGTTGAGCTCGGTACTTCGTTTCGGCATCAGCATGAACGCCACGCGATATCCATACCAGAAGTATAAACGCGCGTTTGGTCGGGATTCGCGAGGGTTTCACGTGACCTTCGACACGAATATGTAAAAGAGCGCGTCGTGGAACAAAATATTGTGTCCCCTCCCACGGGTAGTCCCACTCCATGTAGCGCACCGGAATCACCGTTGGTGTAGGTCGGTCTCTTGAAGCGATTTATTCTGACATGGTTGGAATTACAGCCGCGTGTGGACAACTGAAATGTGTGCGAGAATAAGACGGAGACACCTGCAAGCCAAACAAAATTTATGGCTTCTTCACTCTCTGTATACATTTAAGGTATGGCGTAAATTCACGCTTACTCACGATGTTATACAAATCGAAATTACTTATGGAAGCATTCTTTGATGATGTCACGAACTTTGTGTAAGCGTTTAATGTTTTTCTCACAGGCGTTGCTTTAAATTGTATTATAATAGCGTTCCTGTTCTGGGCTATGATTGTATACGAAGGGTGCTATTTGAGAAAATATGGCTGTATTTTAAGAAGGGTGGTTGATTACCTTGAAATGATAAGCATCAGTTGAATTTTCTAGAGGATATTCCTTTATAGGTATCTCGCGTCCATGCAAAATTTCAACTCAATCATCTGGATAGTTAAAGATAGACTATTATACATGAGCGACATAGCAAAAATAGTACGACATATTTAATGGAACAGCGAAAAGTATACTAAATATAATAAGAAAGACTTAAAGGGTTGGTCTACATAGTCATCGAGAAATTATCAAAATAAAATAGCATCTTGTAGCTGTTTCGTGCAAAGCGAAAGAGCATGCAACAGAGAGCGGCAACGTCGCATTTGAGTCGGCCATGATGAATGGGCGCCATAATTTGAACAGACTACTTATACTCAGTCTGTATACAAACTTTCGTATCACGATTTAACGAAATGAATTGTTTATCAATAAATATAACGACGGCTAAGAATGAAAAGAGCGTAACCCATATACTTTAACTTGGGGATCACTTTCTTTTGAATCTCAGTCGTGAATATTATTATATTATATTATTATTATTATTATTCACGATCGTGACAAATAAGAGTAATGCAGAGCCAATTGGTGAGATCCGTAATGCGAATTAATCGTCGCTTTCCACTCTACACTTGCCGTAATCAACGATTGTACTGCTTCTCACTCTGCAGTTTTCCTTTCTATCTTTTCATTTTCTTCGGGAAGGGCACCCAAACTAGATCGTCACAGGACACGAGAACCAAATATATTTCACAGATCAGCCGCGCGCCGCGCTCTCGACGTACACAATGCTACCAGCTACTGAAAGTTAATTTGTGCGTTTGTAACATTTCAACGTGAAAAATAATGTAAATGAGTTTTAATTATACGAAAAATGATTCAAAACATTAAGAAACAGCTAATGATATGCATTCTCCATTTTCATTTGGTAAAACTCGTTAATTTTATGCGTAGGAAAAATTGTTTATTTTCGTTTGGCGACAGTTATAAGCGCCCATGTATAGGCATATGCTTTCCCCTGTCGTTGCCTGTCCTGCAATGACACCAAAAACCCTCCTTAAGGTAGTATCCAGGTATAATCACTTGAGACAGGTTTTTCTGAAATGTGAATAGAGTTTCATTCACTATAGGATGTAAATTTCGTTAAAATTTTAGAATGTTCGTCTCACACAATCCGAAGATAAATGATGTTAATACTCGGTTGTTTTACATGTATCGCATATGTCATGTCGCTGTTAATGTCACATTCTCATTAATTAAGCTTTTATCTCGAGACAGAGTTTATGTAAAACGAACATGTTATAAAAAAAATATTCAAAATTTTCTCAATCAGGTTTCAGAATCGTTCACTCATACGCTTCCGATATATTAATGTTGAAAGTGTATTATTTATAATAAAGTTCCACAATATCGTGGTGCGTGAGTGACGCACGCATGTCATACATAACCCTCCTCTGCGCGCCGCTCACCGCCGCATCCATCCTCACCGCTGTGGCGTCGAAATACTACCTTAATTATGTATATATATATATATATACGTATGCATGTATGTATGTATGTATGTATGCGTGTATGTATGCATGCATGCATGCATGCATGTGCGTCTGGTTGCCTGACTAACTCGCACGGATGTTGACTTCTTCCACTGTACGTATGTACGCTCGCAACATAAATATGTAAATAAAGGGTGATTTTTTAAGAGCTTGAGAACTTTTTTTAAAAAAAAAACGCATAAAATTTGCAAAATCTCATCGGTTCTTTATTTGAAACGTTAGATTGGTCCATGACATTTACTTTTTGAAGATAATTTCATTTAAATGTTGACCGCGGCTGCGTCTTAGGTGGTCCATTCGGAAAGTCCAATTTTGGGCAACTTTTTCGAGCATTTCGGCCGGAATAGCCCGAATTTCTTCGGAAATGTTGTCTTCCAAAACTGGAATAGTTGCTGGCTTATTTCTGTAGACTTTAGACTTGACGTAGCCCCACAAAAAATAGTCTAAAGGCGTCAAATCGCATGATCTTGGTGGCCAACTTACCGGGCCATTTCTTGAGATGAATTGTTCTCCGAAGTTTTCGCTCAAAATGGCCATAGAATCGCGAGCTGTGTGGCATGTAGCGCCATCTTGTTGAAACCACATGTCAACTAAGTTCAGTTCTTCCATTTTTGGCAACAAAAAGTTTGTTAGCATCGAACGATAGCGATCGCCATTCACCGTAACGTTGCGTCCAACAGCATCTTTGAAAAAATACGGTCCAATGATTCCACCAGCGTACAAACCACACCAAACAGTGCATTTTTCGGGATGCATGGGCAGTTCTTGAACGGCTTCTGGTTGCTCTTCACTCCAAATGCGGCAATTTTGCCTATTTACGTAGCCATTCAACCAGAAATGAGCCTCATCGCTGAACAAAATTTGTCGATAAAAAAGCGGACTTTCCGAATGGACCACCTAAGACGCAGCCGCGGTCAACATTTAAATGAAATTATCTTCAAAAAGTAAATGTCATGGACCAATCTAACGTTTCAAATAAAGAACCGATGAGATTTTGCAAATTTTATGCGTTTTTTTTTTAAAAAAAGTTCTCAAGCTCTTAAAAAATCACCCTTTATATATATCGAGCGTACGAGTATCTGTTCTTCAGGAGCAATAAGCTAACCGCGAGCAACGCTCGATCGTCGTACCAGCGTATTCGTGAGTGGTCAAGGTGCCCGATGTTGCGTCGCGGATGCATGCAAGTACCTTTCGGCCCGCCGTGACGTCGTCGTACAATATGGTTGATCGTGAAGTAGGTAGTGGTCTCGCTCGTTTGTGGCCTTGCGCGCATATTGCCGGCTAAGTCTCTCTCTCTCTCTCTCTCTCTCTCTCTCTCTCTCTCTCTCTCTCTCTCTCTCTCTCTCTCTCTCTCTCTCTCTCTCTCTCTCTCTCTCTCTCTCTCTCTCTCTCTCTCTCGCGCGCGCGCGTGTGTGTGTGTGTGTGTGTGTGTGTGTGTGTGTGTGTGTGGCAGAGCTTTAACTTTGATTCGCTTCCACGTGCACATTTTTTCCCGGTTTTTCTCCTTCTTACTTTGATCACCCCTCGTTTATCGCAATTTTTCCATACAAGTTAGAAAATGGATGTAAAGCTCTCTGGCGTTATTACACCTTATGCTGCGTTACATGTGCAAGATATTTAACTTTGCTCTTTATCACGGCTAAGAAGAAATAATTTACATTTAGATTGTTTTTCCTTATATTAATTTTGTGACTAACTAAGAAGGAGAAATTTTATTGACTCATTTAAGGATCAGAGGAAGGAGAAGGAATTCCATTTTTTTCTACATTATTTTATATTTTTTAAAAATGACATTTTTTAATGTGGATCTAGCGGTTTTTTTGCTCGATCGGAATGTCGTTGACGAACGGTGAATCGTGTGGGATTTGTGATACGATCTTTGCATCTACTGAAAATTGTGTACTTCCGGCTCCCCCTTTTATATAAAATTTATTAATCAACATCCAATCGGGAGACCCAAGGTGGTGGATAAAGGAGCATCGACGTGAAGTTGGCAAGGGAATAAGGAAAGAATGTTTCTTGCAAAATGGCAGACAGGCAGACAGTCAAGGGGAAAGATCCACTGATTTCAGTTAAACAATGTCATATACGATTTTTTTTATCCATAAAAAAAATGTTTAACTTCTTTTTTATTTAAAATTTATGTACTTACCTCCCCAGCTTCAATGTTGCAATGTCATTTGACAAAAATCAATGCATTTCCACATTGTAATCGCGATTAATCATCATTAATCGAATGTGAATACCTATCTTCCTATCGATATTAATTAACCGTCGGTACTCCGTCACTCCATCGCTTGCATTTTTTTCACGTGTTATAGAGCGAAGCGGCCATCGAACGTAAAAATAATAGCCCAATTCGTTACATTAGCCCGAACTCGTCTGGTCATAAATCACAATCTGCCGAGCTTGGTCCGTGTCTTTACTGCGCATTTTGCAGCCCGGACCCTGACATGTACACATACCACGCAACTACTACCGTGTACCTACATATGTTGTGCAGTATATATTGCTGTCTCGAGAGTATTCTGGCCCGCACTAGCACCGGTCATCAGCATATCGATGTAACCCGAGTGTACGATGACGTCAGCAAATGCAATTACCAATGCACTTGACGCGTCCTCAACGCGCTTCAAATCGACTGTGGGCCTCGGAACGCCGGGTCGTATACCTTCTTTTACATCCCGACGCCTCTGCCCGCGTATCTCTATCTCGCTTGGCTCTCTGCAGCATCAGAAACGTCAGCGTCCTGTCGTCTTTTAATGTCCGTTTCAATCCGCGAGACACACTCATGCGTACGTGGACGATTAAAATGTCATTTGTCTTGTCAGGGACCTCGCTCTCTCCCCCCTCGGACTCTTTTACTCTCGACCCTCGTTTCGACGCATTTTTTCTTACTTTTTTTCGCCTATGTCTACACTATTGTGTACTTATGTGTACACTCGTAATGTATACGTGAGGATCAAGAGAGGCGGTAGCGTCTCGACGCTAATATTAAACAATTTACACTAATTCTTACATGTTTCGTAGAAACAGTACTGGTAGGAGTTATTAACCCATTTATGGTCGGACGAGTCGTTTTCGACCCACGCATTGCAACTTGGCTCCTATTTCTTATCTTATATAGACATTTCAAAATATTTCCCTTCTCCGTTATAAAGGGTGATTTTTTAAGAGCTTGAGAACTTTTTTTTAAAAAAAAACGCATAAAATTTGCAAAATCTCATCGGTTCTTTATTTGAAACGTTAGATTGGTCCATGACATTTACTTTTTGAAGATAATTTCATTTAAATGTTGACCGCGGCTGCGTCTTAGGTGGTCCATTCGGAAAGTCCAATTTTGGGCAACTTTTTCGAGCATTTCGGCCGGAATAGCCCGAATTTCTTCGGAAATGTTGTCTTCCAAAACTGGAATAGTTGCTGGCTTATTTCTGTAGACTTTAGACTTGACGTAGCCCCACAAAAAATAGTCTAAAGGCGTCAAATCGCATGATCTTGGTGGCCAACTTACCGTGCCATTTCTTGAGATGAATTGTTCTCCGAAGTTTTCGCTCAAAATGGCCATAGAATCGCGAGCTGTGTGGCATGTAGCGCCATCTTGTTGAAACCACATGTCAACTAAGTTCAGTTCTTCCATTTTTGGCAACAAAAAGTTTGTTAGCATCGAACGATAGCGATCGCCATTCACCGTAACGTTGCGTCCAACAGCATCTTTGAAAAAATACGGTCCAATGATTCCACCAGCGTACAAACCACACCAAACAGTGCATTTTTCGGGATGCATGGGCAGTTCTTGAACGGCTTCTGGTTGCTCTTCACTCCAAATGCGGCAATTTTGCCTATTTACGTAGCCATTCAACCAGAAATGAGCCTCATCGCTGAACAAAATTTGTCGATAAAAAAGCGGATTTTCTGCCAACTTTTCTAGGGCCCATTCGCGGTCAACATTTAAATGAAATTATCTTCAAAAAGTAAATGTCATGGACCAATCTAACGTTTCAAATAAAGAACCGATGAGATTTTGCAAATTTTATGCGTTTTTTTTTAAAAAAAAGTTCTCAAGCTCTTAAAAAATCACCCTTTACTTTAGTTAAAACCTCGTTTCAATCGTGTTTTATGAACTTTTTGGATAATAACGAAGCATTTTTGTGTAAAAATTTGCTGATCTTCACAATTGTACCACTGCACAATATAAATAGTAAGGTGGAATAGCTAATTAGTTAGTCATGCGAGTTTTGTCAACCAATAATTTTTTCTCTTTAGAAATGAATATTAACTGATAGAAAATATTTCATTTCAATTTTATTCTCACCGTAAATTTTTCTATTTTTCTTAACATCCGGAGATCATTCTGATTTATCGTGACATTGTGTCGCATGTTTCACGGAACACGAGAGCCTCGAGATTACATTAATGTAGAATTACATCGAGCTAGCTATGTTGCATCTTCGCAAAAGAGAAATGATCTTATATTCTCGGCTCGCTAACGCGAAGGTATATGATGAAAGCGATATCATCGTGAACAACGCCTTGGCCGGTTGACCCTGGTACCTTCGACGCGAAGCCGATCAATGTTCTCCAACCGATCGCTATGCAGGTGGTGCGGTATATTCATCGACGTACTCGTTCTTACGCCCCATCCATCTTTCACTTCTCATTCGTGTACTATAGTCTCACGAAACTTTATTATTCTGCAAGGATAATCAAGAAGAGTCATGTGGCACGTGGCTCATTCTCCTTCACTTACAACGTCTACTCCCGCTCCTGTCTCTCTGCTTCTTGTTATTTATCTTGCATTCGTTCGTTTCTTCCTGTAACTGTAAAACTCTGCGCACGATTGCATCTGGTCGATTATAACGAAACAAATCAAGTCGTTGGATTACGTCGATGTTAAGAGAGATATCCGAGATGAAATCTTTATCTTTCCTCCACGTATCACCGAATACATAACAATTTATTCACTCTTGTGCTCTTCGATCGTCAATTCCTCATTTTATTTATCAACAGACAAGAAAATAATATTTTCATTCAAATTAAATATTATAATTATAATTAGAAATATATCGTCTACCAAATATGAAAAAGTCTACTAAGTGTGTTGAACTTTGCTAACTGTTTTCTCATTATTTTTTTATTATTGAAAAATAAACCTCTGTGAGAAAGTTCGTTTGATCGGTGTTAACTTCCTCTTAGAGGATTCTTTGTGTGAGGTGGAAAATAATTAGGAAATAATATGCAATCTTTTACGTTGCAAGATTGTTTGAATATTGTATACACTGTTACGTGGTTGAATATTCAATATATGAGGACGATTCGAATTAAGTGGGGTAAGCGACCGGTCGTAACTGACAAGGAAGGATAGTTTGGTGTCCCCCTCCGATTTTGATAAAACTCACGTATGTTGTAGAGCATCGAAAACTAAAAGACACGTATTTTTTTTATTGGCGGGAAAATATTTCTAAGGGGTAAAATCGCCCGTCAAAGTTAGGCGTGATTTTGCAGTTTCACCCCTGCAAATGAATTTTTTTCTTCAACTTCACGTGGAATTTTTATTGTCTTCAATGAGAAGTATTTTGTTTTTTTTTTTTATTAAAATCGGTTGACGCCTTCTGGGTGAAATTGCATAATCACCCCACGACATGCCTAACTTTGAAGGGCGATTTCACCTCTTAGAAATGTTTTTCCAGTGATGAGAGCTGTGGATGAACGATCGGAAGGTTTCGGATTCGAATCCCGACCCAAACGCCTCACATTTTTTTTCGAATTGTTCCTCATGTATTTAACTTTTTCTGAGTTACAAAGTGGTGCCGTAACCAGGATGCGACCATCAACTCGAAACGGCCACCTTTGTTAATTAACAAAAAAGTAATAACTAAGCGGTTATCGATTGGTCGCATCTCATCTCGCCGAGATTCCTGTTCTGAAGATAACTCCCGATTCCTCAAGCAGAGTTGCCTGTCGTACCCCCCTGCCTGTAGTACGTGATGGAATATTCAATATATGAAGATAATTCGGATCAAGTGTGGTTAGTAGCTCAGTGGTGAGAGCCGTCGATTGACAATTGTAAGGTCTCGGATTCGAATCCCGGATCAGACATCCGCATTTTTTTCGATTGTTTCTAGTCTATTCCACTTTTTGGAGTATTTAATTAATGTAATATAATGTAATTTAATATTACATTACATTACACTTCAATTAATATTATCGTTCATTATATATTAAGGTAGTTGTCTCACTATGTGCTAGTTAAGTTGAGATTAGATACAAACGTGGTATAAGATAAAAACTTATGAAAGTTTCGGTATTTTATAAATCAGTCAACCAATAAACTGGAACGTATCAACTAAATAAAGTTAATTTATTTATAAGAATTAAGCACGCTTTGTTACTGAATTGAGTTGATTTCTACAAAGATTTAACATTTTTTTGCGTCATACGTCGAAAATTCTATTTAAAATATTCGGTAAACCAAATTTTATTACGCTGTTGCGTCGGAATCTACACAATCTAACTTACGAGTAGCAGTTTTATTTTCAACGCTATTTAATCGTAATATGTATAAAATTTCATAATAAATTATTGATGACAACGTGATAAGACAATGTGTCATACGAGACAGTTGCTGAACCGACAATGTGTTGCGGAATTTGATGCATATTTTGATTAAATATCGTAGAAAATAAAGAATCCATAAAGGATTCTTGTCAAACTCAATGCCAAATATAATTTGTAGTAGCTTCACTTGTAAATAATGTTTTAGTCCCATAGCTGGAAAATTGCGCAAGGGACAGCATAAGGTTTTAACAAAAAATATGAAGACAAATTCAACGCCAAGCAAACTTGGTGGTAATTCGACTTGTGTAGAAAGTTTTGACTCGATCGCAGACAATTTGTGAAAGTTATCGTCCTAGGATAGTTCCGCTGGTACGCTGAAGTCATAAACCCTAGAGACTATATTGTTAAATAACAAGTGTAAGACAAATGTTATAATAATAAACACGAATAATTGATTTCTCGATTGCTGCCGCGGCGTTTTGAAACTACTCGTTTGTCCACGATACACGTGCTAATATGTGAGGTTATGTTTTTGTTTTATCCGAGAAAAAAGTATACGTACAAAAGCTGTCACTAAGGAGAATCACAATGTGACATTTTAACATAGAAAGCCAATATATATTTGGTAAATACATGAAGTAGATCGTATCATTAGAAATTTTCTGGCCCGAATATATGTCACGCGTAGAAAATTTATTGTTGCATATCTGTTTTTTTCGTGAGAAATTATTATAATAAATTCCAATCATGGTTCATTGGTATGATAACATACGTATAGCGTAGTTCAACCGGGTAAACTCCTACGCAATTTTTATACCGTAACGTGTACGTCAATCTGATCTAGTCCCTTGTCAGTTAACGTGAAATAACTCCTTCAAATGTCCCGTGACAACCCCTTTTTTTTTTTAACAGGAAATATTCATAATGTCTAACGAATGCGTGATGCATTTTTTATTTTATTAATCTCGTTTCGAAGTATACAGATAATTGACCTGAAGTGGTGATTCGATCCTTCCGTCATAAGATCCCATATAAAAATGTCGATTTTACACATTTTATTTCTCTTTTCGATAGCCCGCGACCCAATTTGAAACTTCGCTAACATCTCCGTAATTACTTAAAATTGAGTATATAAAAAATTGAGATACCACCATTCAAAACGCTTTCACGGCAGAACTATCTTAACATTAATTAAAGCGCGCACGCACGCAGACGGGGCGCGTATTTACCGGCATTTTTTTTTTTAAATGTGATTTTCATTTATTTATGGATCATTCTGAAAATGTTATCATGAAAATTTCGGGAAAACAAATGTTCACGAATACAAAGTTTCCTCTATGAGAAAGTAGTTGTTCCAATCTTAATTAATTATTATTCGGCGTATGATCTGTTCGAGCTCTTACAATGCCCAACCTTCTTAAACCGTAAAATATATTTTACTTATATTCACGATAATTTATAACGAAAATATAATTTTGCTACAAAGTTTTCTATAATTCACGTATATTTGAGCTTTGGCGGATAATAAAATTTCCCTCAAAGAACATCTCGTATTTATATAATGATTTAATAACTCGACTGCAAAATTGTAAAAATAATGTGATTCGATATCTTCTAATTCTGTAATGATGTAACTCTAAACATGAGTTTATTTATCGTTTTAGGGCTCAGTCTGGAAAGCAGCAACATGTCGATGTCATCGGTTGGCCCGCAGAGCCCATTGGACATGAAGCCCGACACCGCGAGTCTCATAAATCCTGGAAACTTCAGTCCTTCGGGACCCAATAGTCCGGGGTGAGTCGAATGGAAACCAAATTTAATCTGTTTAGTCGTACGGTCTGAGAGTTTCGAGTGAATTAAAAGTGTACCGAGATATGTCATACCGAGGCCCCAACATATTTTAGACCGTATATTAAATCGTATTATCATAGTAGATTCAAAAGGATTCCTCGAGTCTCCGCATATTTCGGATAACCAAAGAAGATTTCTTCCAGACTATTTAAACGTAAATACCATTAGCAGAGGTAAGGATGCCGTGTCACGCCACTCTTGCATTTGCGAGGTATAAAAACCGTCGTACTACACAACGGTTTGTGAGTATCCACCTCCGGTCACTCTCGATGTGATTTCGTGAGGTCACGCAAATTACGAGTTTCAATCTTTTCTGTGGCGTGTTTTTTTTCTTTTTTTTTTACAACGCGACTATTTTCTGTATGTATCCACGAACGTCTGTGACTAACGCATAGAGTCTTTGACCCAACAAAACAGTACATGGTGCGTCTAGACGGTGACTGACCGAGCCCTTCACTCTCGTGCTGCCTTGTTAATTGAAAAAGTTACAAATCCACCGGATAATATTCTTTCATCGATAGCACCGCGGTGTGAATAACATCGCCGAAATAGTCGTGAACAGCGTGAGGATATAAACGAGCCGCGTATACATATCGTTAACTATTTCTAGAACGAAAAGCAAAAGCGAGGGTGTCGGAGGCTGCAACGATGCAAATTTAGAATTCCGCGCTCGTTCGCCCCGTTATATTCCAAGTTGTACTACATTCTCTGACGTTCGAACTGTTGAACGTTTACGAATAAATTGACCACCTTTTCAACGTATGAGAATGTTCCTGTTTCGTTCTGTCATAAATCTCAGAATCGTTTCCTTCGGCTCGATTTGCACTTTGTTTATTGTGATGTTAATTGATTCTCTTGTGTGTTATAGATCTTTCACTGTTGGATGTCACAGCAGTCTATTGAGCACCTCGCCGAGTGGCCAGAGCAAAACCGGTGCTGGTTCACCCTATCCACCTAATCATCCCCTGTCGGGTAGCAAACATCTGTGTTCTATTTGCGGAGATCGAGCAAGTGGAAAGCACTATGGCGTTTATAGGTCGGTATTTTATTAGGCTACATGCAGAATTAATTTAGTCTTAGCGTGAATCATTTGAGTGAAAATTCAATTGGTTATTAGTTGTTTCTACGAATTTTTTATTTACGACATTTTCTTGCACTCTTATGTTACTAGTATTAACAATTGCAGAAGTGTTTAACACGTTGAAGAACCTAAAGAAGTGTTTACTCATTAAGCACTTCTTGAAAGACGTTAGGAATATTTTGTTTCATCAAGAAGCAGGAGTTAAATCGTCGGCTTATCGATACTTTGAACTACTTTGTGAGAATCAGGGAGGTTTGGAATTTCAAAAATTGGCTTGGGTTTGAATCTTTGTAATAAGGATACGAAAGAATATAAATGGTGTTTTTTTCCAAAGGTATTTATTATAACATTATAAAGTAAGAAAGTTCATTAAAGACTTTACGAAGCCAATTTGTTTGATTTGTGCAACCTGAACCTCAAGGGAAGTCGAAATTGATAAAAAATACTTGCAAAATACAGGTAGTAATCACCTAAATGACAGTGATAAACACCGAATTTTTTTCGATCGTTCGTCGTAAGCGAAGTCGATTGAAACATTGGAGCAAAGTTAAGTTATTTCAAGAGTGGATTTGCCTTGGGTTTCTAGCGAATATCAATGAGACCAGTTATATTTTCCGACATCGATAAGTTTGCCAAGTGCTGTGTTGATAACTTCGAAAAGGACTGACATTGAATGTCAACGAGTTGTCGACGTTTCGGCAAACCAATGATGAATAAATAGATTACGCTTGATGTACGAAGAGTGCGCACCGATGAATTTATCATGCAGACACGCAGACAGTGCAGATAGCTTTTTGTCTCGAGCGAATATAAGCTCGGGTTTGAGACGTAGGATGAGAAAAAGCGTGGGCGACCTCTCCACAAGTTTCTCTCTTTTTTTTTTTTTTTCGTTTTTGGTTACCTTTCCCCGCGGGTTTACAACAGCAGAAACAGCGACGAGAAGAGAGCTTTTACCCCCTCGTCGCTCTCAGCTGACTCGCTCGCTCGTACATTTCACGCAAAACGCGGACGATTCATTTCCCTCGGTAACGGACACCTCTCGTTGAATATTTCGCCGAGCTTTCTAAACGATGCTTGCTCACGTACACGAAGAGGTAT
Source organism: Cylloceria caligata (assembly GCA_963942595.1). Taxonomy (NCBI): domain Eukaryota; kingdom Metazoa; phylum Arthropoda; class Insecta; order Hymenoptera; family Ichneumonidae; genus Cylloceria; species Cylloceria caligata. The sequence continues at coordinate 6,626,716 of OZ012703.1, forward strand.
CGCTGCTCAGCTGCCTTGCTCAAGCTCGCATACTGTCTCTTCCTTCTAGACGCCCGAAATACCAGTACTATTTCTCAATGTCCTGATACTCCAAAGTGGTGGGACGTCGCGACTCCAAATTTGTTTTCCTTCCACTGAAAGCCTCCTCAGACTCGCCTGGCTCTCTACCGAAACTTTTGGACCAGCTTGTTACACCTTGACACGCTTTTAGCGAAACACTTTCATTTTCACGATAGGCGAGTGCGTCAGTGATTGAACGATTTTGTAAGATCTTAACTGTTCCCACAGGATGTGACAAAATCTTGATTCACTTGATTAATTTCATCCTTTTTACTATGTTTATAGGCTATCGCGTGAAAAATAGTTACATCCGGGAAAAAAATACCTCGGTCTTCCATTTTACAGTAAAGTAGTCGTTCGTCAGTGCCATAATTCCATATGTAAAAAAAAAGGGGAGCAATCTGGAGATCCTGGATAGAACGGAGGGTAAAAAAGTTGATAGTCACTCGAGCAAAAATGCGTATTTGCAATGTTTATCCGGCGGGCGTGTATCTGGCTGGATGAAACGAGCCGCTGGTACGTAGTCGACGCACTCCACTCCCTTGCTCTGTACCGCTTCTCAGTCGCTATATCGTTTCGAAGTAAAAAAAAAACGAATGATTTTATAAATAAACTTTATCGTACTCGAAGCCTTGGATTAAAAGAGCCGACCAAATTTTGCACGGACACTCGCGTCTTGTGTTCTTCGTAATTTTACATCTAATTGGCTATTCATAAATTCTCAAAGTTACACGTAGCTGTGCGGAAAAATTACGCACGCGTAATTAACTGAACAGTTAATGTACGTATATTTTTCACATTGCGATAAGATAATTGTCAGAGAACGTTGCGCAGGGAGCGAGTCACGCGTACTTTTTTACGACTTTGGCGCACATAATTCCCTCGTCCATTTGTCTCGGTTCAATATCGTACGTACCAATGTGGTATAGTACAACTATTATAATACTGTGTGGAGTTGCATCATGGACTCAACCTTGGACTTGCGAATCGCACGACAAGCCGGCACGAGCACGAGGTTAGCATGGCTACCCACCCGTACTTCCTACAACCGTGAAGTGTACGAACACACTTGACTGCAGTTCCTACTGCAGCGATTATAGGCTCTTCGTCGTCTCTATCTGCCTCTTGAGTATTGTAACTTAATTTGCTTGGTCGTCACTCGGCATTCTAATGCCGTTTATAATTGAGCAATCGGCGCTGTTACCGCCAATAGGCCAACTTATTCTTCTCTTTCTACTACTACTGCTTCTTTTTCTTTTTCTTCTTCGTTATCATCATCATCATCATTTTCTATGAAAGCCAATTGACGTTCTGGTAACTTCGCGACTGATAAATTAGAATCTCAGTCTGCAGTTTCTCCAACGCAATTATCTTCTTCTTTTCTAATATTCTCAACGATAGAACGTCTCGTTAATTAAAATAGCGTCACCTTGATTGAAGTATGAGAATTTATTTAAAAAAAAAAAAACTAGTAATACCTCGACTTGATTTTACTATAAGATCAATTTATATAATTTATATGCGTCAATATACAACGATGAGTAATTGCGGTTTGTGGTAACGGCGGCACCCACTACAGAACGCTTGTTTTGCATTCATACACAATTAATATTTTCCCCTCTTATTACTTCGTCCATCGTATGCAACATCAACGATCCATGGTCGTCGAGGCAGCATCACAAAACCTGGATCTGCACCTGTATCCACTCGCCTCGTTTACAACGTCGTTTATTATCGTTGTATTTTCCTCGAGTTGGGAGTGGAGCGCGCCAACGATTTCGCTGCGAATGATAAATTGGTTGAAACTCGTAAAACACTCGTCTGAAAAAAGTTTACACAGTTGGCAATCCATATAAAATTCAATTGTTTTTGCCTGTTAAAAAAAATGACGTCAAATGTATTTGTCGTTTTGACAAGCCACGGAATGAATAAATTAAACTCTGACCATCCTTGAACTTTCCATTATGCGCACGATACTGCGTTACAGGAATTCGCGATGAACTCGGTTAACTTGGCAAGGAAAATCCGGCTTCAACGTTCCGCGTAGTAATTTTTTTCAATTGGAACCCGGAATTGTAACATATTTTTCTGTTACATCATAATTCACAGTTTTTTGTATAATGTTTCAAATATATTTACTAAAATTTTCAACTTTTCTCAGTTTATCGTGCAAGCGTGTTGTCTGTTTCAATGCATCATCGTTAAGAGACCATGAGCCTGTCTTGTTTCAACTTCACACTGCGGTACACATATAATTACACCGACGAATCACTCATTCGTGAAGTGCTACCGCCCACGCGTAATTGAAGACACTCGATCGATTCAACGACTTGTGAGATTTCCAAGGAAAAATTAATAAAACGGCTCTCGTATTCGTCACACAAGCTCAACAAGACGTCATCTACCCTCGTCTCTGATGTATCCATTTTATCTATAGAACGTTTCGATGCTTAACGGCATTTAAAATCCAAACAATTTAAATCTCAATTCTGCAAATGTAAATCAATTCTCTCGAGTTTATTGTACAAACCGCTTCTGTCCTCTTTGAACTCTGAACATTTACCGATTGCGTTAATTTGTATTGCACCAAATTCTCGTGCTTTTGGGAACAATTTTAGAATAATGACAGTTAAGATGTATCGTCGGTACGACTAAAGAGCATTGGGAGAATATAATTGTTTTTGGTCCAGTGCACAGTCGGACGAGTCGCATTTCTCGAGTATTTATTGTTGCATCTATGCGTTATGTATATTCGCTTCGAGCGCATACGCCACACATGTCACAACGTTCCTACGTAGGCATAGGGCTATCCGTCCCACCCTCATAAAGCTTAACTTCAAAGCTTAAGCACCGAGAGCGACTCGGTGTGTTCTGAGAGTCTTTGCGGTCTCCGTATCCCAGAGTCAGCGACGCATCGCACATTCCTCGGCTCTTTGCTGCGGTTGAGACAAACACGATTATGCGAATATGTATATCAGCGGATCTTCTCTTCGTCCGTCGAAGGACCACGAGAAGCTACCGTTTATGCCGGCGCGTGGAAATGTCTCTTTCACAAAGCAAATCTCGAATCGCGCGAGTTTCACTTAATAATCATTCGTCAGCGTTCCGAACGAGCATGGGATAGAAACTCTTCTGTCACTGGAATATCACACATCTGTGAAATTTGTCCAGCTTTTGAAGAGACTGTCGACTGTTATCGAGATTGAACATTAAGAGCGTGGTGTTGAAATTTTCACAAGACATCCCTGTTTAAAGGCATGAAAAATACAAATAAAAGATATTATCCATATTTTATATTGTCAGTGGATTTTATTCGACGTCAAAATAATTTATTTCGAAGTGAATTTCTCAGTAAATAAACCAAATGATTAAAATAATATTTATTACTTATCTTAAAGATTTTTTTGAATTATTTTCATTTATTTATTCGTGTCTTGAGCGTCGTTTTGTTTTCATTGTTCTCTTGCATTTATTTCTAATGACTTTTGTTCTATTTAAAGTAATACAAGATTTATTATATTTCCGATAAAAAATTGTATTATTTGAAATAGTATTTATTAATAATAATTTCAGTATCTATTGAATTTTTTGTGCGTTAAGTTTGAACAATGTTTCCCGTCGAATCAAGTAAAACATTTTGTTTATTCTCGCTGAATCGTCGTATTTGTCGTTACGAGATATTTGCAAAGTTGTGCTTTGCGAGCTTAGGAAGCAATTTATTTGACGTATCGACGACCGTTAAAGCATCCGCGCTTTCGTTCTCTTTTGTAGCGACAATGTAATCCCTCTGAGTGCTTCGAATCTCGTGGAGTTTCAATTCCACTCGTCCAAACTAATTTGATGAGAAATAATCGTGGTACATCGAGGGGATGTAAGCAAGCTCGGGGTAAAGAAAAAAAAACGAGATGAATCGTTATTTAGATAAAGTATGTGATTCAAGTGGATTAAAATGCCGTATCGTTTGTCACTTTTGATGCAGCTGGATCTTGAGACTCGAGGCTCGCACAGTAATCGCACAATTACTGCTGATGAAGAACTTGGGATTCTGCTCTTGAGCGTTTTACGAATGACCGGAGAGCCACAACTTTTTGTACTACGACTGGCTTACTTACTTTTTTATCGTTGACGGAGCTCACACTTTCATGAGAATTGAGAGAGCTATTCGCATTGAGAAATTTGTCGCTTGGATCCAGCACTTGAGATTGGATATTTTTATATGTTTTCGGGCAGAATTTGTTAGAATTAAAATAGATATTTTATTTGTCTGACAATCTGTAAATCGCGGCAGTAAAGAGATTGTCGCTTCAACAAATCCAACTGTTTTCTTTCAGAGCAGCTTTCTACGAGAATTGTATACAACAATATGTTCTGTTTAAAGAGACACGAAGAAAATATCTCAGAATAGTAGAGAATCCTCTCAATTGAAAATAAGTTATCCAATAAATAGTTTATTCACAAAGAATAAATAAAAATGGTTTTCATTGGACATATTAATTATAGCTTTTATTATTCATTGTTTTACTTTTAAATACATAATTATTTTTTAAATAACGTTAAGAATCTTTTTTCGAGCCTGACATCTTTAGAGGGAAAGTCGTGAGCGAAAGTAATTGCAAAGGGCAACTAAAATACATTATTTCGTTTGGTAGAAACGAAAATAAATCGCTACTCGTGGAATGTTGTAGTTACAATTTTTGGCTGACGTTAATTCTGGATGCGTTCCAGATATAAAAACAACGACCCTGGCCCGACGCGCGTGCGAATACACTCGATTGTTCGTGTGCATTCGTTCACTTTGACCCAATAGTATAAATATTATAACGTGACGAGAGTTAGAAGCAAAATACATACTTTCAATTTGTCCCAAAATTGATTATTCATTTATTTTTCAGTTGTGAGGGCTGTAAAGGATTCTTCAAACGCACTGTCCGCAAGGATCTCTCTTACGCCTGCCGTGAAGAAAAATCATGCATAATCGATAAGCGACAGAGAAATCGTTGTCAGTATTGTCGCTATCAAAAATGTCTCGCTATGGGAATGAAGAGAGAAGCGGTGCAAGAGGAACGTCAGCGTACAAAGGAAAGGGATCAGAGCGAAGTCGAGAGCACCAGCAGTTTGCATGCGGACATGCCTGTCGAACGAATTCTGGAAGCTGAAAAGAGGGTTGAGTGCAAGCTCGAGCATCGAGGAAACTATGAGGTTCGTCGATCGTTTCCAAAAGATGCGGCGTATTTAATTAACAGTTATTTACAATAAAATATTTAAGACATTTTTTTTTCAAATCACTGATCAATCGATTAATTGATCGTTGTTGTGAACTCAAGAGGACTGAGTCATCTGAAAAACATAAAAATGTGAAAAAACATGTGAACTCTTATAACGTGATAAAAAAGTTCAACTCGGAAAGCACAATAAACTAGAAATATTTTCATTGGTGAAATGTGCTTTTTTATAGCTCGGTTCATCGTTGCAATAATTTTATTCCATTTTCAACCTGTCGTAGTGTTCGAGTTGTTCCGATAGACCAAATTGGTTTTGCAAGATCTCGTGTACGACCAATGGTACGAAGACTGTCCGGTACAAGTATAGAAACTTTTATTTGTGAAGCTTTTGCGCATAGGATATTCTCACTTTTGTAGTACATTTTTTTTGACACAATAATGTTTGTACTAAATTTTCTACGTAACTTCTGTGTATAAGAGCACAAAATGAAAATTCCTATATCCAAACTGGATGGAGTCTTGTTACAAAGAAAAAGACACCTTGCAAAACCAATTTGGTTACATGAATAAATAATTAATTATTTGATTAATCTGAAAAAAAATGTATTCGAATAGGTAAATTTGATAAAATATTTTCTGAATTCTGTTGCAGAACGCTGTCTCGAATATTTGCAACGCAACTAACAAACAGTTGTTCCAATTGGTCGAGTGGGCAAAACACATCCCGCACTTCACGTCATTACCACTCGAAGATCAGGTGATGCTGTTGAGAGCTGGCTGGAACGAGTTGCTAATCGCCGCGTTCTCGCATCGTTCGATCGGTGTGACGGACGGTATAGTCCTAGCGACGGGTATAACCGTGCACAGGGATTCGGCAACGCAAGCCGGGGTCGCAGCGATATTCGAGCGTGTTCTCTCGGAGTTAGTGACTAAGATGCGCGATATGGAAATGGACAAGACGGAATTGGGTTGTCTGAGGACAATAATACTCTTCAATCCCGAGGTCCGGGGACTAAAGTCTGCTCAAGAGGTTGAGCTACTTCGAGAAAAAGTTTACGCTGCTCTGGAGGAATACGTGCGGGTCTCGAGGCCCGACGAACCCGGGCGTTTCGCAAAATTACTGTTGCGTTTGCCCTCGCTACGCTCCATCGGACTCAAATGTCTCGAGCATTTGTTTTTCTTCAGGCTCATAGGCGATGTGCCTATCGACTCGTTTCTCATGGAAGTTCTCGAGTCGCCCTCGGATCCTTAGGAGGAAGGGGTGTGCCGCGTACTGGGGCACACCGACATATAAAATCCGTTCTCGTAACATTCACACGTATCCAAACTCTCCGCAAGACCTGCTCGCATCTTTGAGAGACGAACGGCGCGTCAAAATACTCTGCTTACTTCGATCGTCGTATTACCCACTGATCGTCGAACGTATCGGTAATACAACGCGTTAAATACGCAAAGAGACGCAAGAGCTTTACGTTCCGACCCAGGCACTCTCGGGATTGGCGTGACTCAGCCTATTCGTATCGGGAGAGCATAGCAAAGCGACGGCTGCGATCGTTGCTGTCACGACAATGTGTTATATTCCACAGACGCACTTGCGACAGGCTCGATCTTCGCGATACCCTGTACTTACAATCCAAACTAAAACACGCTACGTGGAACTGAGCTTTAGGGCAGCCGATCGAGAGGATGCCACGTGTATTGCAGCCGATCGCGGCCTCTCGTCACTCGAATCTCGTCGAAGCAAACCGCGCGGTAACACCGCGTCGATCTTCGAATATCCCAGTAACCAGTCGTACTGACTGCAGCTGCTTCGAACAATTCTCTTCGAATCACGTGCAAAGTTCCTAACCATTCTCGCAGCCCTGTTTATATATGTTTGATGTATAATGATTATATTTGCATCAAATTTATATCAAACACACAATTTATCTTGAACTTTGTACGTCGTATACTTGTTACGCGAGCAATTTATCCGACAGTTCGGGAGAAATCTTTACATTCCAACTCAGCCTCGATATGGATCGTTATTTTAAAGAGTCACGATTGCATATAAAATGTATGCGCGCAAAAAAAATCCATGTGCACCGTGTATATCATCCGTAAATTATTCTTTGGTTTAATAGCGTTAGCGTAAGAGATTTCAAAGAAAAACGTACTAATTCAGTAACGATCGATGCGTCACGAATCCTTCTCAAACACCTCCTGACAGCACTTTCGCTGATGCAATTTTGGTAGCGATCGAGGGTCCTCGCACATGAAACTACGTTGTCCGTAGATGGATCGGTGACGAGCACTCACAAGTACACGTTCACGGCATACGATCTTTGGGAGATCGGTCAGCGCTGTACGTTACAGTGGTCACATCGGCTTTTTTGCGTTCCTAACGTAATTTCGTGTGTCAGAACCTTAATACTTTTAGCGGTACACACTTTTAACCTAAACTCTTGCATTAATTCTTGTTGTTGAGATTACTAATGCGGCCCATCGAGGCATATAAAGTTCAACAACGTCGCTACTCTCAGGTTCAACGTTCGCACGTTTTTTTTCGCGTCGAGAATTTTCGGTCTCAAGTTTCAAGAGCTCTTGTTCACCGAATTTAAAGAGGCTGATTCGCCAGATGCGAGAGTACTTTCGTTTTAGTTACGTAAGCACTTTAGACGTAAGACAAAAAAAGGAAGAAAAAAAAATAACAGCACTAGATTAAATTTTTATTCTTGTTGTCCGATCGTTCAAAAAGAATAATGCGAAACGTTGACGAAACGCTGAAGGATCTAAAAGCACAAATTTGTCAAATTTGTTCAATTCAGCTTCGAAAAATAGTGAAACCCTTTCGTTCTTGTACGAAAATTGGTACTGAATTTGGTTGTGGGTATTCGGTAAGTCACGAGTATTACGTAGTTTTTAGCTTAAACGAATCTATTGGAACGGTTGCAATTGTAAAAAAAAGTGGGGGAAACAAAAGATCCGTTGGGATTCGAGAGATTCAAAAAAATATGAAAAATTGATCATCCCGTGGAGTTTGATAGAAGCATTAACACCTGCTCCTCTCAGCTTCTGTCATGTCTATCTATTAATTTATTACTCGTAAGCGAAGGATCATACTTAATACGATAATATTATTATACATATTTCTATTTTCGCGTGAATGCACAACGGTTGTTAGTTGTTGGTTATTGTTATCTACTTGATGAGAGTTTTTAATGTTATACCTATCGTAAAAAAAAACACAAAACAAAAAAAAACAAACAAACAATAATTAAATACTCAATTTTTTTCCCAGTACACGATGCAGTAAAAGTTCATTTAAATATCCTCGGACGTGCACGATCACATTTCAGAATAAAATTTGAATCGTAATTACCTCGTAGAAAGTATAACGACATTGCATCGTCACTTTTATCGGTGCTTCCCACTGGTCCACCGAGTGTGCACCGAGTTCAGTTTTCTGAATGCAAGCAAGAGAAATACGTATACACTCAGGGCATACATTTTCTATATCTTTGCATGTTAAAATGTGCACTCAGTTTTACCAGTGGAAAGCGTTACAAGATATCCGAGGAAAGTAAAGAACCCAAAAAGCTAGAGTGATATGGGCGCGAATGCTACCTGTGAATGAAGTTTCATATGATTATATATCAATGTTTTAATAAAGATATCTATAAATATTATATTATAATAAATACGAGTATAATATCGTGAATCATTGACAATCTAGAGCGATACGATTTCGTCAACTATAATGTCGATAGTTGATAGATGAATAAATTAATTGCATGACGATTTATCGATATTTTGTGATTGGTCATTGCTCAGGAATAATCACCGGTGAATAATGTTGTTTCCCCGATGCGTAACCAACGCTTCAGTAATGTCAACATCAAATTAAGTTTAATATACAAACCGCTCGCACCTCCCCCCCCCCCAATCTTACGGTATAAACTACTGTTTTAATACATCTTCTTCTGCGTAAGGAGTTGCAACGCATTCACTGGCATAGATCAGTACAAATATAAATATAAAATTGTAAGAATTAATTAATCATACACAGTATACTGATATATATACAAGGGGGGGCTACGACCCTCTAGGCACTTCGCGCATCACCCCGATATTTGTTTATTTCTTTATTTGCTTTTTGATTTGATATTTCCTGATTTGCCTTTTTTTCTTTAGCGACCATTTTTCGTTTCCATTCGTCATTTGTTTTCAATCAATCGGTTTTCGTTTTCTCCAGTTTTATTTGATTCGCCAGCCATTTGTCTTTTCTTCCTGTCATTGATCCCCCCTATGACCCTATTGTTGACCAGTGGATGGGGGTCAACAATGTCGCTATTATTGATTCCTGAGACACACCGACGGCGAAATTTTTTTTATAATATAAAAAGATATATATATATATAAATCTAAATTAACGTGTAGTAAATGCCCTACCGATTATTGTACATCTACGAGAATTTTCGTGGAAGCCAGAATTCATATTTTTCCTCAATGTTAGTACACAGTACATGTATCGTAAATGTAAGCTCTCGATTCTGTAAAACGATAGACACATTTATAACTATCGTTAATTTCTCTACCCGATAACATCTCGACCACTATTTAATAACGGAAAAGATTGAATTTAAATTGAAGCTTTAATTTCTATCACGAAATAACTCAACGACGTTCCAAGACTGATGGTAAATATTTCTGGGGGTGAAACAGGGATCGCGATAGAGATAACGCTTCAGAACTTCCGCGTCAAGCGTGATAAAAATAAAATCTGTCGTACCCGTAAGTACGGGTACGACAGATTATCATCAGACTTGGATCAAAGAAGACGCGGTTTGTAGAGTTGTAGAAATGTTTTCTGGAATTCAAATGCAGCAGAGAAATTAATTGTTAAGTTATAAATATGCCAAACGATACTTGAGACAAAGCTTTAACCGATTGACGTCCATCAACTACCGTCTAACATCGGAATTTTTAAAATCCTTTACCGCTAATCGGGCGATACGTCCCAGCATTAAAAAAAAATAATTTTTACATGTATTTGTTGCCAAAAATTGATTCTAAAACAAAAATTACTTAGTACTGACATACTATTCTTGAAAGCAAATGATCGTTTAATTGTTATTGAAAGAAAAAAAAGCATTAAAACCTTTTACCACATTTTTTGGTCTTAAGATTTTATATAAAAGTGATGGGAAGACATGTTCCGTATAATATGCGAAAATAAATATCGGAACAACATGATGAAGTGAGATACAGAAAATTGATATCTGATGTGCACAATTTATAACGATTTCAGAAATGGATTTGCATAATGACAATTCATTCATCGTTCAATCGATGGTAAAAGGAATAATTTTATAAACATTCGTTGCTGTCCGGGCTTTTTCATTAAGTTCATTTGTCATTAACTTTTCATAATACATATTCGGAGACGATGGATCAGCAGTGAACATTACATTATGTACATATGCGTTAAATGGAAATAGTTAAAATATTTTTTCAACAACTCACAATATTATTAAAAATTGTTGGACATTGTCCTACATTTTGCAAATGCAAATGTCATCGTTTACGATGAAACGTTTCTGTAGGTTTCTCTCGCTTCACAGCTAACACATTTTTCTTGAACACATAATTGTAAAGACGTCAAAAGAGTGGAGTTCACTGTATTAATGTGACATGGAGCGAACTCCACAAATCTGACATTTATCAGAACATCTGACTCGAGAAAAGTGTGTTGGAAATTTTGCATCTGTCTCTGCCGCACTTGCGGATATATCGGACCATAAATCAAGTGACTTTTCACTTTAAGATAGAGCTCGATACAAACGGTTCACCTCCTTTTAATACATTTTTCACGAACCCAGATTTTTTTAGAGAAGTCAGAAAAGTGAGAGTCACAGCGTGTGCTTCACAAATCAAACATCTATCAGAAAATCTGACTGAAATGTTTTGCCGTCCTCTCGCATTTGTGGATTCTCAGACCATATAGACATATTTTGAGCCTTCCCTCAAGGCGAAACATAGTTCGATGCGAGAGAACACCTTTAAAAACTGTTATTTCGTCAGAGTCGGACTCAGTCCGAGCAATTTTAATCAGGGAATATTGATATTTGAGAAAAAAAGCAAAATGTGGTTCCACTGCGAAATAGATAGACGAAGTGACACCAAATTTGCTTTTGTCAAAAATATTAACTGGCTTCTAGTAAATTAAATTACAATTACTATTACCGATTAGTTTTTCAAGTTTGCATTACCCTCGGAACAATGAAAGGGTACTCGAAAAATTTTGAATTATAAATTTTAAGTATCGAGTCGATAGAAAACGTTGAAAAAAAAACGCAAAATTCCGAAAGAACAATGTAGTGTAAATATGTACAACGGAGTATGTCACAGTACTTTTATATATTCTTTTCGTTTGTTGTAATTACGAGAGACCTTAACCTTCTGAATAAAGCTGAGAAAAATCTGTTCATGTCATCTCGCGTTAGAAATAAATCAGGATAGCTCTCATTCTTATAGTACTTGGCTACGTATTATTATTTCCCTTATTAATTATCGATTATAAGGAGGCCAATTAGTACTTTCCTACTCAATTATGGATTACATCAATTTTAATATTTCTTAAAAGCAGAAATTGTACGTTTCTCGCATCACCAGTTGATTTGTCAAAATATTTTGATTGATATATTCTGTCTATACGAATCTTTTTAATCTTTCACTGGTGCAAGGTACAGGGGGAGAGGAAGGATTAACGATACTGTGACAATTACGAGTTATGAAAACGTCATTTTATTAATTACGGACATATTGGTTGGTCACGGAAACAACTGTTTATCACCGACATATAGCTATTGTTAATAATCGTAGACGGGATTGTTCTTTGACGTTTCCTCCGTCGCTAATTCTTTCCCCATCTTCCATTCCTGCATTTCATTATAAATATCGGCAGACAAGTCGGGTGAGTATGACAAATAAAAAGAAAAAATGATAAATTTAAAAAAAGTGACGTACGTTGTAATTTTGTGATCACTGTAAACTTTGCGTTATTTCAATTCATCTGATTTTATGTACAGTCTAGTTAGTTGTTGTTGTTCTTGACAAAGTATCGTCACTGATACGTATATAGCTTTTTAAAAAGAAGAAAAAAATAATAAGTTAACTGCGTAAAGGAGCGCGATTGGAAGTAGCATTGTTAGCCGAGTAACTAAATTCCACAGCGCAGCAGCATGTTTGCAGTCTTGATTCCGGCATATCTGAAAGGCGAAATATTTCTTATTCGATTAATGAAATCATAAAATATTTAACTATATCTAATGATAAAGCAATGAATGATGTATGGTTGATGTGGACGCTACGACTACTGACTCGCAACGGGAATCGTATCACCGACCTTAGTCTAACATGTTTGTGCAGTGATCGACGTCAGGTAACGTAACGTCGACCACGAATAATCATGTACAAATAATTAGTGCGCACAAGAATACGTAGACTCACAAAATTTTCCACAATTTGTTGAATATCTAAGAATTATTTAGAATTTCTCTTCCTCGAGACCGTGCTTGAAGAACATCAGTACGGGAATGGATTGCCCATCGATTTCACGGTACTCCATGAGCCCGACGAGTCCATCGATGTCCATTGACTCGCCAGTGAAAAATTGAAGTTCCTTGAATCTGCTCAAGATGTCCTTCATCACTTTGTTCATATTGGTCTTGAACACTTCCACTTGGTCCGGCGATGTTTCTTCGAGTTTGGCTACCAATCTACGGCGATTACATAACTAAGTTAAACCCAATTAATCATTTGTATCGGCTGGTTTAAGGCAGCTACTAACTTCTTCATGTAATCCTTAAGGTAGAGAGTATAGGACTTTTTGTCGCCGAAGGCGTATGTCTCCTGAAGACGATGGTTGAGCACAACGTCGACTCCGCTTTCCACAGACTCGTCGGTGCCTTCGTCGGCATCTTCGGCCGATGGGTTGAACCCGGCAATTGCAATTTCACCTGCTTTACGACTGACGAGCTAGAAAAATCGTTGGAATTAATATTTCACAAAATATATTTTGGCATCTCGTAAATATTTCCAAAATAATAAAGAATACCTTGCCATAAACTTCGTAAAGAACATCGTCGATGAGCTTCATCTTGTAAGTGTCCGAGAACATCTCGTCGCCTGTTAAAAAAAAAAACATATATATATTTTCTAAAATTAATCTGCAAGTTTAACCAGAACGACGATTAGTTGATTGAGTAAGACACAACGATTAACAGATAATAATTGTGCAGATAAAAGAAAAAAAAAATATCCATATGGCTAGGTTATAAAACAAAAATATATATATATAGAAAATTGGTGAAATTTATATAATTTTTACGTTCCGTTCGATATATTTTGTATGTAGAACACAGTTTTATTGCATAAAAGATATAATTGAAGCCCATTTGGAAGAAAATGAAAGCATCGAAGCTTCGACAGAAAGACATTGATGACTAAACGTCATTCGAACTTTGACAAAAATGTCATATAACAGTTCTCCTATGTAAGAAATTTAAGAAATATATGTAGCAGATTGTAGAACGAAATAAAATAATTTTACTAACCGGTGAAGATATCCTTGTAGATCCTCATTGTGGAAGATGGAGAAAGATTTAATTAGAGCTAAAACTAAGTAAGACACAGTCACCCGATAGAGCGAACCGGAAGAGACCGGAGGAGAACGGTCCGTGAGCGGTGAGGATGAGTAAAATGGCTGCCACCAGCTTGGATTTTACCCCAGAGGAAAAAAATTCTTTATGCATTATTATTATATATATCCTACGCATATATACAGCTTCTCGAAGTACTTCGCTAGTCATTTGATTCAATTTTACAACAATTCTTTAGCCAAGATTCTTCAAACTGGATGAATTCTTTAAATGAGAATTAAAAAGAAAGCTGTCTTATAAATATCATTGTTGCATCGATGTTATATTATTTTAACTGAAATTACAAAGAAAAGCATTTAATCAAGGAATAATTTGTACATCTCAAAGCTTCCTGTACCCTTACAGTCTTTCATTAGGAGCCAGCAGTGAATAATGGCGGCAAATGGTGGCCATGTAAGCGTCACTTCCGGTTTCTCTTTGCGGTTGACGGTCTATAAGAGCGCGCGGGTACCTTGTGCGTAATCCCGAATATCTCACACGTGTCTTAGAGTTTTTTTTACTTTATCGTGACGTTATCAAATAAATAAGAGATTATTTAATATACCGAAAAGTAAAAAAACTCTACGTTTTATTTGCTCCGTACGTTGTTGAACGTAGATAAAGAAAAATAATGGAGAACGGTGCTGAAAAAAATACAACCGAGGAGGTTAAATCAGAGAAGCCGGGAGAGGAAATCAAAGCCGACGAAAAAAAAGTCATTGACAACAAGCCCGAGGAAACGAAAATCGCTGAGACGAAACCGGAGGAAATCAATGCCAGTGACACGAAGTCGGAGGAAACTAAAGCCGTTGATACTAACCCCGAGGAAACGAAAGACGCTGACATCAAATCCGAGGAAATCAAAGCCGCTGACGCAAAGCACGCGGAAACTAAGGACGAGGCCGACAAGCCGGAGGATGACAAGACCGAGGAGCCCTCCAAAGAACTTTTTGAAAAAATCAAGTCACAAGTCGAGGTGAGTTAATTTCGACGAATGTCGCCAGAGTTTATATTTTTATCGTCTTGTTCTCGCTGATTGTGTAAATACGTAATTAATTTTTTAGTTCTATTTCGGCGACATTAATCTACATCGCGACAAGTTTCTTATTGAACAAACAAAATTGGACGAGGGCTGGGTCCCTATGACCGTCATGTTGAACTTCAGGCTGTTATCCTTAATGAGCAAAGACATCGAAGTCATCTTGAAGGCGCTCGAATCCAGCGATCTCATTGAAATTTCCGCAGACCGTAAGAAGATCAGGCGTAGTTTAAAGCATCCTTTGCCGGTATTCGACGAGGCTTACAGGAAGGCTCAAGCGGAAAGAACCGTCTATCTGAAGGGATTCCCACTCACTGATGTATACGTTCAAAAACTCAAAGAATTCTTCAAAGATTACGAACCTTTTGAAAATATCATTGTGAGTTTAGATACAATCGATCATTCGTGTGCAGAGGGCTTGCGCGGAAGATTTTATAACTAATTGAGGGTGGGGAGGGATGTACGATGAAAACATCGAGCAGACCCTGGCCGTTAGGATACAAAAGCATTTCCAGATACGACACAAACCCTGTACACGAAGGGTTAAAATACCCAGTTTTAAGCTATTTGGGTTGCACGTGTCCCATGTGCTTGTACTAATTAATTCTTCTCTTTATTCAGATGAGAAAGTACCAGGACAAAGAAAAGAAGCTGCAATTTAAAGGATCGATCTTCATACAGTTCAAAACGTTGGAAGGTGCAAAAGCCTTCATGGCCAGAGAATCCGTCAAGTACGGCGATACGGAGCTCATTCGAAAGTTCAGGTGCTTACGATTAATTGAGATTTTTTCATTATAATTTTACGAAATTTATGAAAGTATTTATAAAATGCAGCGAGGATTACTCTGTCGAGAAGGCAAAAGAGAAGGAAGAGAGGAAATTAAAGAAAACTGAAAAAAAAGATCAAAAGACTGATGAAAATGACAAAGACGACAAGGTTGAAGAGGAACCCGAGACTATTGAACTTCCCAAAGGATCTATCTTACATTTCAAAGGTGTTACTGGTGGAACATTGCGGGAATTGATCAAGGACCATATCACCAAACTCGGCGGTTTGGTCGCTTACATAGATTACCAAAAAGGTGATGAGGAAGGATGGATTCGTCTGCAGGATGAGAATAGCGGCAAAGCGGTTATCGATAAAATGGATGATAATACGGTACAGATTGCTCACTCACGATAGTTATAACTAGCGTTAACGTTTCGTTTTTTTATTTTTAATTCATGACATTTTAGCTTTTTCGTAGAAAGCTAAAGCTGTTTTCATGAAACATTTTTTTTCGAGATTTTCACGTCTACCTTTTGCTTTCTAATAAAGAAAGCTGTTTTCGTGAAAAAAACGTTCTAGAGATTTTTATGTTACAGTACTTTAAAAGTCCCAAAATGATCAGAAATCATATTTAGAACAAAATGTCTGTGTGTGTTATAAAATCTATTTTTTTGCTATAACTTTCGTAAATTTTCAACTATCGAACTGAAACTTAGCATATAACTTAGCTAGGGTACAAGGATACTAAGAGGATTAAACTTGATAAAAATATGCAATTTCACCAAATTTTCAACATAATTGAAAATATCAATACCACTTCCTCTATGAGGAAGCCATAATTGAATTAACCATTCCCTGTAGAGGAGAATCTGTGGATTGGTGAGAGCTATGAGGAAGCAATTTGCAAATGTCAAATTTACACGCCTTTTTAGAATATATCAAAACATCCAAAAATTCAGGAAAAAATTTTATCTCTGTGTCAGGTTTAAAAATCGGTAACTTCCGTAATTTGGATATGTCTCTTGAGTTGACAACCTGACGTTTATGAAACACGTATACGAGTCAATCCTCATTATTTAATCCAATTTTGAGCTCGATCCTCACAGTCGTTAAGACTCTATGTGGTTTTGAATTTTCGTCAAGAATATCTGTTAAAATGTTGACTTGGGAATATCGGGAAGAAAATAGAACCAAGCCCTGGGACACTTTGTAACGAAATTAAAAAATTTATATATCTACCACAAGTTTTGAGAGAATTTTTAAAGGTTATTTTCATTATGATCTATCATAAATTCTTCCATCATAGAAATACCCATGTGAAAGGTGAAAAATAATGAGGAAACAATGTACCAATTCCACTTTGTAAGATTTTTTATGTTCTATATTTCATTTTTGCAAACTTTCTTGCGTATGAATTTTATATACAAATTATTTTGATCTAACGATCACTTTATTAATTCTTTACTTACGGCAACATAGCCCAGTGAACAGTCTTAGTAGCTAGGGGGGGGGGGGGATGCAAGCATCGCATAGGTTGCTTTATACATTTCAATCGCTGAGACAAGTAAGTTCCCTTCATATACGATATGGATCTTGTACGTAAAGGGTTAGTGGAGTAATTGAATCCTAAAATGAACATTGAATATGAATTTTTTAAAGAAATTATCTTGATTTACCGATAGCTTTGTTAATTCTTCACTTTCGGGAACTTTACGTAGCGAACAGTCTCAATAGCCAGGGGGGATTAAGTTCAAGCATCGCATAGATCGCTGTATGAATCCCAGTTGCTAGAACAGGAAAGCCCCCTCCATAGACGATATGGCTCCCGTACATAAAGGGTTAATCGAGTAATTGAATTCTTACGAATAATTTCATTAGAAAATAGAAAATGTTTGTTGACTCATAATGTTTTTACTTTTTTTTTTCGCTTTTGCAGTTGACCATAAAGGAAGACAAAGTGACTTTCAGGCTTCTGGAAGGTGAAGAGGAAGATACCTACCTGAAGACTGTTAGAGAGACGATAAAAAATCTGCGAAACAGAACAAAGGTCGGAAAGCGAGGACGTTCCAGGCGAGGTGAGCAATCCGTATTTAACGAAATTTAAATATATCGTAATATAACTTGTCGAATGATGATTTGCCATGCTAATACTGAGAGATCTACAGGATCTCGCTGAGTTGAAATATTTAAAGATTCTGACAAACTAACGTTTGTAAATCAATAAAATATCTGTGATCGCTGAACGAGCGCGTTTAACTGGAGAAAAAACCATTTGTTCGTTACAGGTCGCAGCGGCGGCCAGAGAGGGAAAAAGAGGCACGGTAGTCCAGCTCATGGTGCAGTTCCTGCTAAAAAATTTGGTTCAGACTAAATCTATCATTCAGATTTTGGAATATGTGCCACGAATCAATATATTTTTTATCGTTACCAACCCATCAATTCCCGGTGAATCTGTGAGATCACGTGCGATCGGTATATAATATAACGATACGGATAGCATGTTCTAACGCTATTTCTGCAAGTTTCTTTCTTTAAGCATTTGCTACAACAGATCGGTCGTCGTTAAAAAAAAAATTTTATTTTTTATTTTCAAATATAAAAAATTGATAAATCGTGTTGGATTTAATCGCAGAAGTGTTGAAATATTTCATTTGAATGTGATAACAGTCCGATATAACTGAAGATAACATGTGCCTCGACGGACTAAAAAAGATCGTGGAAGTTTCCATTATCGATATAAGCATCGTTTTTTTTTTTTTAATATATAAAATCAATCAGCCTTGTCCAGTCAAGATTTTGTTTATGACAGCCAAATAAAGGAATCGTCGTATATATTTCATAAAATTCAAAGTCTTTGTTTTCCCGTTAAAACGCAGCTGGGTGATTGGACGGGAGGGGATAGATAATTATAAATCGGTTTTTATTGTTTAGTGAAATTTACAAATGTACCTGATTTCTAATTTACTATATAAATTTCACTACCATGCATCCGATTTTTCATTTCTTATCATTACGAGATTAGAGGACAGTCACTGGTCGATGATACATTCTATTTGTCGAATAGAGTCATTTAATTTACGATTTTTCAACGTAGAATCGCGATATCGAAACAGTGTCCTATAATTCAAGGTGACTGCGAGTCATCTGCGTACGATACTTTTAGATAAATCGTTTTCCATGTCTTTCTAAAGAATCACGCTTTTGCAAATCGATCTCCGATCATTTCTCATGCTATGTACGATTTTATTTTCACTTTGAGCCCCTATAAGGTGTACGGCGTGTCGGTGACTTGTTTTTAACATTGGAACGACTGTTGTTTAAAGATTGTGCATTGAATATCCTATTTATAGTTCTTACAACACGCTCGCACTCCACATTCCCTGAAATGCTCGATACAGACACGAGCGTTCTATGAACGAATTCCGGTACACACAGATCCGTCGTCCGAATACTCGAATTTCTATAATTTCTTTAGCCGATACGGCTCGTAGATGCCGCAGCATATTTGGTCAGTAAAATATATATATATAACTACTAACTAAAGTATCGAAACCCAAAAACGTAGCACACAGATATGTTGCACGTATCGAGCCTCTTAAAAAGTACATTTGCCCCTCAAAGACCGAAGCAATCACACACAATTTGCAGACAAGCGTCGTAGACGGCAACGTGGAGCGTAGATTGCATTTACGTGCCGTATCTCTGAAACGAAGTGCAAGAGCTCATTTTCACCAAGTGCTTGGTCCGCAAACGAATTTCTCGGGGATACCATCCTCGAGAAGTAATTCGTTATTTCGCGAAACTACGGTACAGCATTGCGCTTCAGTGCGAAATAGTTCAGCGTGAAACACCACAGAACCGGCGCGATTGTCGTTACAAGTGTGTATGCGACAAACATGTATTTCCTTCTATAATTTTCGAACAATTCGTTGATCTGCCTAACGGCAATAGTTTTATTTTAAAAACGAGTGTCCTGAATGGCTTGATCGACGTCCACGAAGGTTACGTGTTTGGCTTTGGACGAGCCCTCTCGGGGCAACCACTAATGCTATACCGATATTTCTTGTATCTGCACGCGTTTCTTGATAGTACCACCGCCACTTCCGGGTGTGGTGGTGCTAAGAGAACTCGTAGTTCTCGTTGGTGGTTTCGGGGGTGTTGAATCCTTGTGCGTCGAGTTTGTGTAGCTGTTTCTCGAGCCTGGTTCGTTAATTCTCTCATTGTCCTCATCCATGTTTGCAACTAGATGTTGATTTGTATTTCGTTCCGCGAGCTGTTGATCCTGAATGAGGGATGGGCTGCGCGCTAGGGTAGCGTACGATGGGGGTGGTTCCTGCGTCTGTCCTTGAACGTCCGGTGATTTTATCGGCGGCCTCGTTGTCATCGGCAATGACTCCTGGCCGTTCGACGTGCACTGCATCGCCGCTCTCTTCTTCCCACGATCACGCTGATAATATATACCGGCGAATATCAACATATTGAGGATGAGGAGAATACAGCCAACTCCGACGGTGATCGCCAGAGCTGTCGTGGTGCTATAGTAATGACGCGACGCCAGCCTCTGTAGCAATTCCGCATCGTCCTCGTTGTCGTCCAGTATCGCCGAGATATCCTCTGTCAATAATTCCTCTGACATGACAGTGGTACAAGTCGTGCCCGACGATGAACTTGCCTTCGTGGACCCTACCAGCGGCAATGGAGTGTGCCATTCGTCTCGGACTGGTCCTGTATAATAAAAAGAGATGTCAGACTTTTGATTTTACTATTATTATATGAATATTATAGTTATTATAATAAACTCGATAGTTAAATTTCTAAATAGCTGGGATAACGTTGTTTTTGAAAATATGATGGAAATTCGTCCATAATGAGAAATTTTTACGCAGGAACGAATATTACCGGCATAAAGGTCATCGCCTCTCTCACGAAAATGATGATGTCGCATCGAGACATCCTCGTCACCAGGTTGATGAAGCTGAGGTATCAGGTTCAACCACACAGCCATTTTATGACCGCGATAGTGACTCTTAATTTTTGGTTTGAGGGCTGAAATAAATATTAATATTATGACGAGTCTTTGGTGCAAACTCGATGAATGACTCACCTATCGTCAGATACTGCTGTGTCCCAGTCTCGTATTGTCCCCACGTGAGCCCCCGAAATCTTGCTTTCTCTTTAACAGTTCCATAGTCCACAGCTTCGATATTGTGTGGCTCATTAGGATTTCCGGTCTTTGCAAAATTTGTGAAAAACGTCAGCACAGCTTCAGCGACTCCCTGATCTTGTCGTGAAAAATTCTGCGGGAAGAATGGCCCACCCGAGATCAGCGGTAGCCCGAAAATGTAGGGAATGTCTTCGCCCCGCACGCTACCCAGTCTCTGAGAAACGACAAAACGTAAAATAGTTATATCGATGAATGCGAACATATGCGAACCAACATTTACAGTTTTCTTCAGCGAAAAACAATTTTTATTTTATTATACTTTTATCGTATTTATGTTATTACAGCAGTTATCGCGTTATAGGTGATTGTTGTGATGGATTTGAAGGCATTTAACAAGGCGTTTGGTACGCTACGATATCGGTGCGAAAGGTAATCGAATATTTCAGGCTTCGGGTCGCCGGTGAATATGCTGTTCTTATTATTCAGCTTTTCACCCTTTCATCCCTCTGGAAAATAAATCTTAGGTTTACGAGGGCTGGTCGATACCAGAAATTGCGGGTGAGGGACGTCAGCAACCTGTCTTATCCACTCGCTAAAATGATAACTTAATCAGTTGGCTTTACAGCAAAATCGTGTTGGAGAGGTAGCTGCAATTGGTAGTTATTAAGGTTTGCGAATAGCCCAGAAGGGTAGCTTCGTACGGTGAGTATAGCGATCCTTGTATAGGAAAAGGGGTTGATGCTTCGAAAAGTCTAGGTGTAAGGGGCAAGTCGCGCGAGAGATAGGAGGCGAAGAAGCTCCTTTCGAGTTTCACCCGTAAATTCTGGAGCGTTATATGCTGCGGGAAGGGTGGAACGCGTTATCCCCTGTAGTTTGTCGATTTAATAGAGTTAACCCGGGTTTAAGTGGCTCCCGCATCCCCTACAGGCTCCTCTCCTCTCTGTTTCTAGCCCTTGCGACGTGAAAGCATCCTTTCTCTCCGATCCTTCATCCTCGGGGCGACCTAACGCGCGAAAACTTGTTTGCCTTGAGAAATTCATAGCAGAGGAGCCGTATGACAGCTGGTGCATTTGAGATGCAACTCTCGCGGGAAGTCTCCGCGACTGATGGGACTCTCGCGACGAGTTGAAACTGTCAGGTGCTGGAAAGTACACACCATCGTATTATTCTCATGAAAATATTTCGTTACGCTCTAGACACGCTCCGACAGCAACTTTTCTGCACTGTGGAGTATCACGTCGAGTATGTTCTTACGTTGTTACTCTTCGAGTTGGCTATTTATTACAGGCAGCTCTCGTAGCGCTTTACATCGTTGAAACTCATCATACCGGTGCAGTACCTAAGAGTGGCATATCTAAGTAGGTACGTTAAATCGCGTATAATCACAATCTGCGATTTTTTATTGCACATACCGATTCACCTTCATTTTTCTCAGACTATAAACGATGACTCGATAGTCCAGCTGTATTTTAAATACCACATTCGCTGCTACAATTTACATAGGGAAGTAGCGAAGCGTATAGAGAATTCTTTACAAATTCATTCCTTTTTGCCAATTTTGTACTTTGACCTCGTTGAATTTTTTACTCAGAATTAAATGGAGAAGCGTGAGAGATACTGAGAAAGCTTGGTAAAATTGTACAGTGTGGTTGGCGCCCATAGTGGCTTGCGTTTTCTGGCGAACGCTCCAGGCTCCAGGGTAGGCAGAGGAATATGTACGTTATAACCAAGCATAAAAGAGTAGAGAGTTCTAGACGCGTAAAGGAACGTTCGAGTGCATCCCTTCCGGCGTTACTCATTCCGACGATACTGCCCTGCTGCCGGGAGGCCACTGAAATCTCCGAAGTGAAAATGGATCTTTCCATCCAAATTCTTTTTCTAGTACTTTTATCCCGAGAGCGATAAGACTTAACGTGACTCGATGTTACAACGCATTCTCACACATGTATATACTTAACGCTTAATGTATGGGTCCTGTTGAAGAGTCCGGATAAAAATTGACAAAAATCGTATAGATTCAGATAGGATTTTATTTCATTATATCCAGTTTTTGTCCATTTCTATCGGTTTTTATCAGACACTTTTAAGAAGAAGGGCCTCGTGTCGTGAGTTACTCCGTAGGCCGTGTCCTGCGTGACTTTGAAACTTGATATTCAAACGTTATTGTCAAAGTTACCATCGTAACTTTAGAAATGTTTTCGTATTTTTTGGTAAAATTTCGTTCGATAATCGACATCAATCAGTGGACGTCTTTGAGGATATTATTGATGTACTCATTAGGGTCTCGATTCGCGAGGCATTCCTATCCTACGAGTAACGATTGGGCTGGCAATAATAAGTGCAATACGTAACGTAAAACGTACTTTGATTCTGTAATTAATTTCTGTACATTCATTCTATATTTTTCTGTAAAATCTCCTTTTCTTGGGCACTTAATTTTTGTTATAATTCATCATCATTCGTATCCTGTGGTATTTTCCTTGAATTAAGAATTAATAACCGGTGAACGACTAACTAATTAAATAAATAAATAAACAAATAAATAAACAAGAAGTTCAAAGTTTAGTAACAAAACCGCATAAAACTATAATTATTCAAATACCATAACTTCCCATTAATGGTAATAATATTATTTTACGTAAAATCAAATTTAGTAGAATTTGACAAAGATGAACAATGTTTTTTTGAAAAAAATGTCGATATAGCAATTTTTATATTGCGCCGTGTCACGATTCGATCAACGACAGCATACAAAATCCGTAATGACGCCCGTAGCGCGGCACTCGTACCTGAAGAGTTAATCTCAAAGGATTCTCGCGGGAGCTTTTTTTTCTTACAGAGTGAGCTGATGATTATGCAGTTTCACACCGAGAGTCTCAATCGAGAGCTTACATCAGAATTTAATCTGAAGTAGCTGCATTTGCCACGTAACCACTCGTTTCTATTATAAATGCCTTTTAAAAATTCCTCTCAATGGTTTTAAATTATAAGGACCTTGATAAAATTTCGATAAAATGAACCGAAGAACAGATTAACGAGAGTTAGCTGATTAAAAATTTGCTAGGCCTGATATTTTTAAGTTGCATTAAGATTATGTGATACTACTCGGTTGGTAACAAAAACTGTAATTCGAATTTTTCTATCACGATTAATCTTTCGGTTAAAACCCGAGAATATTTCCCTTGGTCCAAAAATTCTGCAGAGTGATGTACTAATCTTTCGTCCGATGGATGAACTATAGTGGAAAAATTCGGAATTGCAAGATTAATTTTATCTCACTTGCACCCATTCGTGTTTAACATCATTTTAAGGGGAGGCTCAGGTCGCGTTACGTATGGTACGAAAATTCGCAAGTGTGAGAGAGACAAATCTGAACATTTTTCTTGGGCCTAGATTTTTTGATAAATGACGAATTTATGAGGCTCACTCCGTACCACATTCACGCAATGAAAGCTACTCTTCTTGCGTCTCCGTAAAAGTATAGATTCGAGAAAAATGTGATAAAACTTTTGAGGTGAACTATCGGTATCGAACCTAATCTCAAGACGATGTGCTACTCCTCAGTCGTTTGATAAAGACTATAATGCAAATTTCTCCATCGGGATTGAGCTTTGAGATTAAACAGAAGAACGGTCAACCCCGTCTCGCATTTCTATATTTTATCGTAATCGTCTTTTATTCGAAACATCAATCATGATGGATCTCACGTGGAGAAATACACGATGGGAAAATTCTGCAATCGCCCTTGGACGTTTGTTAATCTGATACATTGTATAGCACACCGTCTTAAGACGATATGCTTCTCCTCGATCCGTTATCAAAAGCTTTAATGCAAATTTCTCCGTCACGATTGATATTTTGGATAAAAGAGGAGAACGAAGGAAAGAAATTCACGATGGGTAAATTCTGATATCTCTCTGGAGACTCACGACTATTCCATCATTACCTGATTGTAGTAGCTATCCTTTGTCTGATAATTGAAGTGGAAGAAGTACGTGGGTGCGCCTCTCCTTGCATGATAGAATGCGATCCTCATGAGAGGTGCGACGGTGTGCGCGTCGCTCAGTGCCTCCATCGTCGAGTCACGAATGTGTATCGGATGCAGGACCGGTTTGTCCCAATCCGTGTATTCGTTCCGCACCGCTGAGAATATCTCGTTAAGATGATAGTAATAAGCATTCCTGATGTAAGTCCGTAAGATCCGGTTACGCTGATCCTCCTCAAGACCAAACTGAATCTCGTTATCATTGAAATCCAGATAAGCTTCGGCTGTGGCAACTCCGAGTATCAAGGGAACCTTGATAAAGGCATCACTCGCGCGTTCCATATCGAGGCCAGGATCCGGATTGTTCTGATCAACCGGTAGCGCCGGTCCTATTCTCGGCATGAACCTGCGAAAACGAAATAGAATAAAAATGAAATAACATTCCCGAGGACACTTATTTCCTGAGGATTCATTACGTTTATATAATTGATATGATTACTTGATTTCTGGTAACTCGACGTTCAACAGGACGTGGAGAGAAACTCCACGAAGGCAATCGGCTATGTCCTCGTTTCCTTCGACCGAGCAACCGAGTTGCTCGCCAACTTTGAGACGAAGATCGTTCGGATCGTGTACAGCGGCCCACGGGCTGAGTGCCGATCCACTTACGAGAACCACTCTGTGAAAGAGGCCTGAAAGCAACAAGGAATATACGAAAATCGTTGCATATGTAACGTTGAGTAATTCTACCAAGGAAAAGCAGTCTCTAATTCGATTTTTATCACGTTGAAAGTCAACTCACAAAGAATAGCTTTATAGCTACCACTCGATAGAGAGAGAGAGAGTGACATTTTTCATCTGACTATAAAAAAAAGTTGCTTTCAACCTTTTACTGACAAAGTATAAATAAATTAGATTGAAGACTAAAGTGCCTTTGACGGTGGTTCTTCAAAGTGCTAGAAACGTCTTCTCGATTTCTCTGGTATTCTCGTTACTGCTGGCAGTTTATTGAATCGAGATGAAAAACATTTTTGTTGAAACATTTACGATTCCAACCGGGGGTCACGAGTATTATGACTATCGTAATCGAACGTGGAAATTTAGTGAAAAACGTTTGGAAAACAGGGTTGATATGTCATCGATATAATCTATTCCTTGATCCTTCGTATTCTCCTTTGATGCCACCAAACTTTTTCTCATTCTTTCTCAACGAGTATACAGAGACTCCTTCATTTTATTTTTCCAGCGCTCCGAGAAAGTACATAGAGAAAGCCTCTAATCGTCGGATTACTCTCGGCCGAATCGTTTCCCGATTGCTACGAGGGATTTAACTGGCGTACGGAACACTCTCTGGTCCAGCCTCGGTTTCATTCCCTGCCAGAAACCACTTCCTACCAAGATCATAGTTACGGGAGGATATAAGTTTTCTTGCTCTCCGCCGTTTCTACTCCGCATTTTCCGGAAATCGAGAACCCTGTCGAGGGAGTTGATCTTGCGAGTTCCGCTTTTCCACTCGCGGTTATGCTCTCCTTTTTCGTACTTTCCTCTTGCTCCATCTTCTTCCGTCGCATCTACCGGCACTGCTGCTATTCAGGGTATGTACTTTTGCTACATAGTGTACTCAATCTAGTACATATAGTTTGTAGCAGTACGGGGGTACGTTTCCCCCTGCCTTATCGAAAGATTACGTGACGCCCCGGCATAATGTCCCTCTGGAGCGTTGCCAGTATTGATATGGCAAGCGCAAGCATTACAACCGATTGGAAGCTACGAGGCAATTGACCGGCTCGTGCTGGCCCTTGGAAATTGCCACGCGGCTAGCAAGCACCACAACCACCATACAGTTTCCTTTACAATTTCCTCTAAAGCATTATTATATAGCTTCACACAGAGGATCGTGAAATTTCCTCGCGTTGCATCGGCACCGAGAAAGAGAGACATACGCTAAATGGCTAAATGTACATAGGGAACGAGTTTTTCCCTATCAGCTTTTGTTTCTTCTCCTCTCCCTCTTGTTCTTTTTTCTTTCAACGCGAGACGTCTCCGCGACATTTTCTTATTACTTTTCAACGCCTCTTATTTGATTCGCAACTTTGCGCATCAGCTTTATTCGCGTTCCACTTAATTTCGATTTTTCTTTGATAATTTTTTGTCACAGAGGTGAATTCGTCGTTCGCGTATGAAGCGTTTCAATAAAAAAATAAAATGGAGAACGCAGTGGAGATAAAATTGTATACTTTTCGTTAGAGCCACCAGGCTCGTTTGAGATTAAAGGTAAACAAGAAAGTATACGGTCCGTGCGATAATAAGAGACCGTCAGGTTCGAGCTCATGATACTCAGCGACGAGACTGGATAGTTGCTGTCTATCCGATACCGTCAGCATCCACTTCCACGCACACAGATTTAATTCGTGTAGCTACGTCTCGAGCACTTGGTGTTTTCCGATAGGACGAGGAATCTAGAAATGAGAATAACTTAAAAAATTTTCAACGAGAGATTGAAAGCAAATCAAACTTGAAATAAAGATGGAATTTCGCTTCTATAGAGCGAATAATATTTGCGGCAAAGTGTCTTATTCTTTGTCTTCGAAAATAAACTCATCGGTGGATTTTCTGAGCTCGCTGTTTTCTCGTTCATCTGCATCTATCCATCCTACAATTTCTCATTGTACAAACGAAATATTGTAGTTACCGAGCGTCGGTGGGTAGACGAGATTAAATGTTTTTTAAATTTATTTTTTGTTGTATAACGCAGCATCCGCCAGGAATGTAGTATTACCGTGGAGAGGACAAGATGTTGCCTCGCCGTAATTGCTAGCGATATTGGCGTCAGCGGGTGCTCAGTGTGTTTCGACGGACAACGTGAATTTGATGCTCTGCGGGTCGCGCGTGCTCAACTCACCGGCTCGCTCTCTCTGTCTCTCTCTCTCTCAACTTCAGTACCAAACATTTCTCTCTTCGTTTGTTTTGTCGTCGAGCAAACTGCCTTACATCCCATAATTTTCTTCAACGACTTGGACGTAATTTGATGAATAAAAACAGTTAATGCGAGTGCCTCGTGGAAAGACGGAATTGAATGTAGGTAACGTCTCGGATGCACTTTCATATTAACTCGCTCGTATTGAATTGAAAGAGTTGCATTTTAACTACCTACGTGTTGTGTGTAACAAAACATGTATAAAAAGCTGTAAAGCAACGAAGCTTGGAATAGTTGACAACGACAGGGCTTTCGGGAAACATTTCACAAAAATAAGAATAGATAATGATTCGCGGAAGAGGTAGACACAAAGATGCAGGCTGTATGACGTTAAAATACATTAAATTGCAGCTTTTGAACTTGGCGATACGAGAGTAACTTTGATCGAGTTAGGCAAAGGAAATGACGAGGCGTCGAAGCCCGATCCCTTCAATTGTCTCCTTCGGAGAGCCCAAGAATAATTGAGTCGATGAATGGTGTTGGTTTTCGTTCTATTCGTCGTCTCCACTTTTCGCCCTTTTCCTTCTGCTTCAGAGTTCTCGCTCTCTTTGAAAAACTCACAATTTCACGCGGTCGCCTTAGACTAGGCTTTTGAGTTATTTTTTTTTTGTTTTGTTTTAAAACATGTTTTGCGAAAGAAACTACAGGCGTATAGCAACCGAGTGCCGAGAGAAAAGAGTGAACCAAGTGGAGAACCGGGCGTGAGAGAGCTCTGGCAGAAAATACGTTAGATAAAAGGGGAAAATAAGATTTACGTAGGTGCAGGCGAAAAAAAGCGAACCACGAAGCGTTGACGAAATTTCCACGGTTCGGAGGCTGTGCCTTTCAACGAGCGGATCTTTTTCCCGTGCCGTTTCCCAGACCTCCGGCCACACCGGAAACGAGGCAAACAGTTTACATCTTGGAGCGTAGAAAACGCGATGCATTGAAATTGCGACCAGGCCAAGTAACGATGTACCAACGACCAGTGGTACTGTGTACTGAACTTAAAACGAGCCCTTTAGCCCACTGCTCGGATTCTTCCTAGGTCTCGGAACACTTCTCTATATACGTTCCCGTAGCTTCCCTCGGTTTCTCAACGTTTTTCCAGCCACTGCACCATTTCGATGTGGTCGCATGACCACCACTGAGTTAACGGACGAGCAACTTCCGGTGCATGTACCATTCAGTGACCGAAACGTTAGCCAAGAGCAAGTCCTCTTTGCTCTTTTGGTAGCTGCTAACGCTCTCTTTCCTCAGAAGTAACCTCCGCACTGGTGTACTTCCTTTCGTTATTTTCTTCCTTCTTCCTTCAGAACCTTCTCGGTCATCATCCTTTCGAGAGAACTGGAGTGTAAGGAAACGAGAGTCTCTTTCTGCTGCTTTCGATGGCCCGTATAATTAGCTAGAACTCGCTGTTACTATCAAACTTGCGGTAATGTCCCTGCTTAAAAGATCCGATTGAATTTAAAATGAAACGATTAAGATAACAGTCGTGTTTAATCGTTTTCTATCGTCGCATTTTTTAAAATAATCAATACGAAATAAACGATAAAACTTGTATGTGGCTTAATAAAAAATATTTAACCAAGAATTACAACTAACTGAAATCGAAATGTCAATTAATCATGCTTCGAGTAATCCTATGTAACATACGATTAATTTTTGTTTCATTATTGCAGAAAGCTGGACGCACGCCGAATTACACAATATTTATGTTATATTTTATAGATTTTTTGTCAATAAATTAAAGGTTCGTGGTACAACATTAATCAACCATTTTCAACAATACATTTAATTTAATTAGTAAATATTTGGTATACTCCCACGACCTCGAAACGACCTGTTGAAAAATGATAGAGGGGTGGAAGGGGGCGTCGATAAAAATCCAGTTTATTTCATCTATCGCTCACATTTAATTAATTAACTAACCAACAAAAACTAATTGAAATCTATGAGAAAAAATATAGGCACTAAACTGACTGATTAACCAACTTGTAATAAATTATCAAATTAGCGCTCCTAGTAAAAGATAGAAAACTATTTTTAAAAAACGATAGTATCTATAAGAATAATTATAAAATTCAAGATTTATCTATAAGGAAAAAACGTATCTGATATTTACAAATCAAAAACATTATGGAATTTGATAGATTTTATTTTCTGTAAGAATCTAAACAGAGCGTGCTTGAAACTCACACGTCGAAAGTTATCACGAGAAAGAGTGAGAGACAACGTCGAATACAGTGACAATCGCGTGCAATGATTATGTTATGCCTCACGACAGGAGTATAATACTACAACGAGCGTATTGTCCAACGTGTCGAGCAGAGATACTCAGGACCGTGGCCTATATACTCGTAAACACAGGCCGCATCACTACGTTAATGAACTATTGTGCTATCACATGACACTTAGCTGTTTATGGATACTATTATGCGACTATATAATCAGTAACTAAATAGTTATTAACGGGCATGGTTTATCGATAGAGTTTCAAGCGTATACTAACGATGATAGTAGCTCTCAAGGCAGTGCGAAGAGTAATATTTGAGATAAAATCTGACCTTTGGCGAAGGGTGCGAGTAAAAGCAAGTTGACGAGGGCCGCGCCGGTGTCATGACCCATCAGAGTTATTCTCGTAGGATCACCGCCGAAGGCACGAATGTTCTCGCGTACCCAGTGTAAGCCCATCGCGATATCTTTGAGCGCTAAGTTTCCTCCAGATCCTGTGACAGTGTCGGGCATTGGACGGGTTCTCAAGAATCCTGAAACAAAAAAGCCCACGAGATTTATCCTTATTCGGTATTTTACCGCAGCATATTGAATGCAAAAGC
This sequence comes from Cylloceria caligata, assembly GCA_963942595.1. NCBI lineage: Eukaryota > Metazoa > Arthropoda > Insecta > Hymenoptera > Ichneumonidae > Cylloceria > Cylloceria caligata. Next base: position 6,657,429 of record OZ012703.1, read on the forward strand.
GAGGAAGAGAAGATCGAGCCGGAAAGTCGCAGAAATGAGAAGCGCTACTTAAGACGAAAAAGAGTTGGGAAAAAATAGAAGAGAAAGAGAAAGGATGCATGAGCTTCGGTGTGGGATTTTTTGCCGAGTCCGAGGTAATCCTCTTTCTCTTTTTCACCTCAGCGCTCACGGTAATTCCGGATGCTGCGGAGAGACTCTCCTGGTCTCTGCGTTGGCTTACGTCGGCGAGAGAAGGATTTACAGGGCTATCCTTCGTGACGGCTCCTTCAGTCGCATGCGCGCGCGCGCGCGCGCGCACACACACACACACACACACACACACACACACACACACACACACACACACACACACACACACACACACACACACACACACACATTCTCTCTCTCTCTCTCTCTATTATTGTCTATAGCAGAGATGTTAGAGATCTACGGAAGAGCGAAGAGCGAGGGACCACCACTCTTTCTCTTTCCAGAGAGTTCTCTCGCTCTCTCTTTTTCTCTGGACCCAGCGCACTCCGCTTCTGGAAAGTTAGAATTACCCTCCAGTCAACGGACCACCATTAAATTTCCACGTCTCTCGTTACCACAATTCGCGTTATTTCCTTACAAGATATTTGTGTGGATATGTGTACGTGGGCAATGCGGCAGACCGGAAGATGGTACCTCAACAACCCTTGGGCTGCTATCATGTGGTCGCACATTCATCCCCTGCTCACCATATGTAATACGAGAAAATGTTTGTGCGCTATACGAGATAACGGTTCTGGTATAACGGCCGTATACGAATGAAACCGGTACCCCTTCCAAAGGTGCTTCCGTGTTACCTTTTACAAAGTACCTACCCAAAATCCCGAGGCGATAGTTGAGAGTAATGACAATGACGTGGCCAGCACTCGCGAGAACCGAACCGTCGTGAACGTTGCCGGTGCCCCACTCGAAGCTTTCACCGTGAACGTACATTATCACTGCGTATGGAGCTTCGAGACCTCTCGAACCTGAGAACACGAACAAATATGTTGCAGATATAAATAACAAACTCATGCACAGTAACAAAAGCTTACAATACTTCATTTTACTGATGTATATACTATAAAATAGAATTTATTTAAATTATATTTTTAATAAAACGAACCTAATGAATCTAAAGAAACACCTAAGATATTATTTATTACAGATATTTGTACAAGCCTGGACAACCCTACCGCACTAAATGACACCTCGACGCGAGTAGACAAAGCACTGTGTGCTGTGTATATAATAAATATCAGCACAATCCTTAGAGTCGCGTGTCGTTTATATCAAATTTTAATTTAGAATTGTTTAAATATAAACCAAATACAATCCTGTCTTCCTAATTAAAAATTGACTCTGTATCGTAATTTGGAAATTAACTAAATTCCCTCTGAATTGTAGAGTTAAATATCCGATGGAATATTATACGATTACACGTCTTATTACCGGACGACTATAGACACTCCGTTTAAAGTATGTTTTTCATTTTGTCCCAAGCAACGTAAACTTTCAGAATAAGTTTCATATTTCATTTGCTACCTTTCAAGGGATATTTCTCGACTTGTCACAAGCTACGATGACTTCCGAAGAATTTTTTTTCCATCGTCAGCTACGCTCTCGAAACAAGTTTCACACTGCATTCACAGCTAAACTAGCTTTGGAAAAATATCATTTTTACTTGATCATTAAATGACTTTACCTATAATTGATTTCATATATACTTTTGCCCTTCAGCTCCATTTATAATTTTCTCATAGTCATATCGTCGCTGTCATTGGATAACTTATTTCGGCTACTACAGTTTCGATGACAATCTGATATAGCGGCACTCGACAGTTTCTCAAAGTCTTCGTACATATACATTTGACGTTCAAAGTGGCACTCATACACACCTAACATTGCGTTATATACGCCCGTACTATCGCTCGTTACGATAAGCAACCGACGAAACCATCGTGCAACGTTGCCACTGTGTCCCGCTCGATCCACGGAAGTAAGCGCTTGAGCATCGAAAGACGAATTTTAATTATTAATTTCTTATAAATGATGCGATGGATCATGTTCACTTTTAAATGTAGGTTTCCTCATGTGTGTTCTCTTTCCATCGATACATTTTGTTCATAAATTTGTTGTAATATATTTTTCGGAACCTTGCGTTATTCATAGGAAAACGTTTCTTTTCCCATAAGACCAATGTTAAAACCATCTTATTTAAAAATGAATTATTTTGAGAACGGGGACAGTGAATCATCTTTTTTTTCTGGGCTCAATTGATTCGGAAGAGTTAAAAAAAGGATTCGCAGTTGCACTTCCATAATATAAATATTGGAGAGAAAAAAAATTAAGTATATACGGGAGTAAATTTAAAAAAAACTCGTACTTTATTGAAAAGCGACCAGCAAAGAGTTCTCGCATAGCTATAATCCTAATGGAAGAGAATACTTCAGAGGAAAGAATTTGTGAGAGCGAAAGATGACGAGGAAAGGCGAAATGAACTTTGAATTCAACTCAATCTTATGGGTTTCTTGAGCGCAATAGCGAGTTTCCTCTGTTGCGAAAGATGTTCTCTATTACTTTTTTTTTCTTCTCTCCATTGCCGTCAGTAACAGACCAGAGAAGCCAGCGACGAGAGTAATAGTCTACCGGGGAACCACCAACTCCATCGACGACGACGACGAACAACTCTTTGCTATTTTAGCGACGGTTTCTCGCCTTCGTCTCTCTTCATTTTTTTTCTCTCTTACACTTTCGTCATAAGCTGAACTTGCCTCGTTATTTATGCTGATCCTGGGAGGAGAACTGGGACGCGAAGGGCCAGGAGGATGCTGAGGGTAAATTTCCCGGGAACGACTTGGCCCGAGGGCCTCGGGCGGTTAATTAATCGTGCAGCTATAGCCGCTCGCCCGCGTCACCCACCTTGAGAGGGCTTCCGCTTCTCATAGCTCTGCGCTTAACTCTCAGCGACGGAATGAGTGTTGTTCGCCCAGAAAAGCAACCCACGTCGCGGCAGGTGCGAGAGGGCGAGCTTGCCTCGTTTTGTCGGAGCACGCAACCACCGAGCCTCAGGGATAAGGATTTTAGTTTAAAGGGATTTCGTTTAACGGTGGGCTCGCCACGACTCGGCGGTTCTACCTGGGGTTGTCTCTGCTTCCTTTCATATATATTTACCAATGCGCATATATAGTATTCCAGCCTAAATCGTCAGATCGGTGATCATAATCTCCTGTAATTTGGTTAAAAAATCTCTATATTGTTACTACAACCCTAAAACGGATACAGCTTTCTTTGTAGATTTTTTAGCCCTCTCTATTGTGTTACGATATTTAAAAAATAAAATAAAATGGACTAAACGGTTTGACACGATTGCGGCCATTATACGTTTAAATACGGTAATCGTGCTTAATCTTGTTTGATATAAAAAAAGGATGCAAAGTAGAATCTTGCACATTGATTCCGCATTATTTTTCACCTTTGACAATGTCATCTCTATAAGGAAGTATGTCAATCGATTTTGGCTTCCGCATAGAGAAAGTTTTGTGAAAGCGAAAAAGTGATGAGAGTTTGAGTGTTTCATAGAGGAGATCCCCGGTTCCCTTGTGACACTGGGAATCATGTGACAGTCGAGTTTGTGGGCGCTTCATTGGCTTTCGCTCCAAAGTTTCAGAAAAATCCAGCGTGCGCGTTTACATATTTTTCAATGAAAACAACGCTTTTTTTATGAGGAAGCAAAAATGATAATACATTTTAACCATACGAATATAATATCATCCATGTCCGATTTATGTCGCGACATAATATAAATCTTTTACATCCAAACTAAGACGAGAAAAAGTGTAATATTATGGACTCAAAATGCTGTATGTTTCCAAAATTATCAATAAAAACCATTCATGTAGTTATAGGGCCCTATGTGACGCCGTCTGTTAGTACAAGACTTAAGAATTTTACTAAGGAGGCTTATATATACAAATAAATACATTGACGATTTGTATTAAAAACAATAAATTGTAGTCATTAAAGTAATTAGTTATTATTAATTAATAACAAAGCTCATATTCTATGTTACAAAGCACCATCTCATATATATATATATAAGAAACATGGTATTGAAAGGCTGCCACATGATATCAAGGGGAAGGGTAGCACTTTGCAACTTTTCCAAAGAATTATTAACCGAATAAGATTGTTGATTAATTATTATATTCTCGTAACCTTTTTGGATGTTGCACGGATAAATAATGAAGTATGTGTCGAAAAACTGAAGATTAACGAGCCGGAAAAAAGTGTGACAAGGTAGATGAATTAACCCTACACCAGCTTAATCTACTGAAAATTTTTAACTTCACAGACTCGTGATCTTCGTAGTAATTTTTCGTAAAAGTCGTAGAATTCATTATCTATGATAATTTTAACGTTTCGATCGATTTTCGCCATTTATACAATGCCGATGACATCGACCAATCGGTCGATATTCGTTTATTTGCGTATAACTGTTTAACCCGATACCTCGAAAATTGAACGAACTAAAACGTGAACTGTCATTTAAAAAAATTCAAAGCAGCGTCAAATTGTTATCACTGCTTGCAATTGAAGAAAAATAATGGGAAACGTTGGGGGCATACATATAATTAAATCGGGCGCATAGTCATGAAATTACAGCTCGATAGATCAAAGCGTTTGCGAGTTATTGAGGTTACAATTTACATGTCTGACACATACACAATCGTACAAGCATTTTTTTTACAATGTGATTTTCCGATTATTTAGACCATTTACGGCACACTGACGTAACATTTTTTTTTTTTTTACGAATAGAAAAATTTCTCTGAGAAGCTGGAAAATATTAAAAGATGATTGCTTCAACCGTCAATAAAATAATTTTATTTCATGACTTTAAGTACTAAAAACCCACAACTAATTCAACGAGAATTGTGAATAATTGTATTAAATAATTATTAAAAACCGCTTGACTGATATTACAGTCAGGAAGATGAATTTAGTATGCGGTACGGTTAACCTAATCGAGTTACTTGATTCGTTGCTAGGGAGCAATTAAAATATAATTAGCCAGTAAATTTCAAAGTGCGTCGTGGGCGGAAGGGAAATACCCAGAACCGTGGTTATGTAGTATGTATGTGGCATTCCAGGCCAAAACGGCAGTTCGAAGATCCTCACCCACCGATATTTGGTATATAATTATTTATATTATTGTTACAACCTTAAAACCAACAGTTTTTAAAGATTTTTATCTTCCCTTTATATTTTACAATGATCGTCGAAAAAAAATTTTAACAAACAGTTCGAAATAAATGAACTATCAATGTTCTTTATTTCATTTATCAAATAAGTTTAAGCAACGTGACCGTAATTTACGTAATTTGCCGAATAATAACTGAAATAAAATATTAAACCATTTTCAGCTACTTTGCAGAAGAGATTTCTAGTTTTCTTTGAAGGATTGCATCTCATTAAAAGGTTTACACGTCTTTTAGAAATATATGTATATTTCCTGAGAGCCATTTCCTCCTCAGTGGTTACAAGAATTAGCAAGACTGCGAAAGCGAACTACGGGAAATGAGATTCTTTGGCTAGCGAAGGAGTGGATTATAATCAGATGCTTTCGTCTTTAGTTACATCAAACGAATACTGTACATGCTTACGACGCGATGAATAGCTTTTTGCGCTCGGGTTATAAGACGAGAGGTAAAAGGAACGAGACTATCTAATATGTCGAAGGAACGAATCGCGCTCTCGTTTCCTGTTTATAACGAAAGGGTCTCGAAGCTCGCTGTCGCGACGTCGGTGCCTTCTTCTCATTATACGTACTTTTATTATATGTATACCTCTTGGAGCACGCGGGTTCTCGGGTTACTAGTAGAATTTCCTTTTACCCGGGAATCCTATGACCCGCTCTCTCCATCGGGGATGAGCACGAGGGATTGTGCCTCCATGTTTGTGCAGAGATTTCACAATGCGGAAGAGGAGAGCCGTACACATTTTTTATAATCCCATCCAATTGCGAGCCTTGTTACTACGTTAAAGTGCCGAGCGGTATTTTCGTTAAAGAAACAAAAATCAGAGTCGTTGCATCTGCTACACTCGTTTAGAAAAATTCCTAAATATTATTGTCATCAGAAATCGGCAGATTCGAAATTATGCAATCATAATTATAATTTTAACCTGGATTTTGTAATTAATATATATTTAAGTACTAATTCATCATGAAATTTGTACTTTAATGAAAATTAAATACGAATTCTTTGTGAAATTAGGATTTAAATAAAAAGTAAATACTAATTCCTGAAGGATTAAGGATTTTAATCCACGTAACGTTCCGAGATTAAAATCAGTACGGAATCTCAAATCTTAAATGTTGAGAAGGAGGAACGTACAAATATCTTTAAATCTCACAAAACTGTGATACTTGGCGGAGAGACCTTGTTAAAGTATCGATCGGTATCTTCATAAACGGAAAAAAAATTAGGGTTGTCACACGCGTTGGATTGCTTTACAAACATTTCTACACGTTTTTGTCACAGTGATTTTATTCGATTGTATTTAGGATGTGGTTTTTTATACGGAGAATAACATATGTATTGAACAATAATGTATGGAAAGTTCTATGACAAACAATTATAAAAATGTATATCTTAAAAATGATTTAAATATCAAGTTACATAATTATCTGCCAAATGAACAACAATTAATATAAAAAATATATATTTTCTGTTATTTTCTCTGACAAAATAGAGTTTAGTAATTGAAAGAAATCAATTTTTGTGTAATTGTTGGGCATAAAAAAGAAAATGTTTATTTTTCAAACTTTACAAGCTATACCAGTCTCAAAAATTTAATATTGCGGTTTAAAAAAAAAATGCACCTGCGTTGGAATAATATAATCTGATTTTTTTTAATTTTATTGAGATGTGATTTTTTTTTAGTGGTTTACTTGACACAAAATTCTCCATATACCATATAGATAGCAAAGTCTATGGTCACAATGAAATATTCTATTTACACCGGAGATTTCATTTTCCATTCATCTATGTCTCTTCCGCACGTTCTTTCCCTTTTCCCCTCTTATGTATTCGTGGCCTAAGGGAAGAGAGAGCTTGCTTTCATACCCCAGCGAACAGTCGAGGAATTTGCTATTCAATCAAGCACGTCGTCGTCTTCTCTGGCTCTCAGCTCCATGTCGGAACTTCTGGCACTGGGTTTATCCACTTATGCCGCTTGGTCGTTTCTATACTCTGCATGAACGTACCTACCTCTTCCTACGTAACGAAAGAGACAGAAAATGAGGGAAGGAGAGATACAATCTTTGCTCTGATTGCAGCTGTAGGAAAGCCTGGCAAGAGCCCTGAGCTTTTGAACCTTCGTGCCTTTTGCCCGAGATATGCCTCCTCTGCATTTCTGTGCGGTATACACACTCGTTGGGAACCAGACGCTTTACTCTTGTATGTACAACGTACCGGCAACGACGTATACCGACTATACGACCCAACTTCGCACCCTATGCGGTGTCAGAGAGGTTCGAGATTGTTGACATCGGGCTCGTCTTGGAAACTTCTGGGTTTGCGTTTCTTGCCTCGTCGCTGTACGGGACGCGGCAGCTCGGTGTCGCGACAAAACTCCTAGGCGTAACTTCCGGTAACGCGTTATACACAGTACCGAGCAACCTCCCTGATTATTTCTCGAGATTTCGGCTCTTTGACTCTTCTTCCTACACGCCTTTCGGCATACTTATAGCCCAAACTAATTCTCCGTGTTGTTTACATCAAACAGTTTTCGCAAACTCGAAACAAACAATGATTCTCGTTTACATTAAGTTTTTCCGATCATCTTAAGTGGACAACTTTGCTGTAATTTTATTTACGTTGAGAGGAATCGCTACCTCATCAACTTGTGCTTTCTCGCGACATACGACACTCGCTCGCGCTGCCTATCGTACAAATTCGATGATTATACTGCTCTTGCAGTTGAGATTCATACCGCAATTAGTATAGCGAGGATCGCGACAAATTAATTATCTCTCGCTGTCCCTCTTTATTTAGCTGCATCGAGATACCGAATTGTCTAACGATGCGGGTTCCAGTCGCATGATGATAGTCTTAATTATATTTAAGGCGTTGATACTTGGCGTATTAATGCGCCAAATACCAACGACGTATATACTTCGCTGCCTTTTGGCAGTAGAGGCATTTCAATTATATTCCAATAAAATTGTAGAATAACCTTAATATTTTGTGTCTTTGATGATGAACACAGAAATTCAACACACCAGTCATGTACCGTTTTTATAACAAAATTAAAAGTTGTCAGTTTCCAGCACAAGATCTCCGGTACTTCAGGGATTGATTGTAATCATTCGAGTTGATAAACGTACCAAAACAGAACTACGGTTACTCAACATATGTCGTTTTACGTGTGTTTGAGAGGAATCGCTACCTCATCAACTTGTGCTTTCTCGCGACATGCGGCATTCGCTCGCGCTGTCTATCGTACAAATTCGATGATTATACTGCTCTTGCAGTTGAGATTCATACCGCAATTAGTATAGCGAGGATCGCGACAAATTAATTATCTCTCGCTGTCCCTCTTTATTTCGCTGCATCGAGATACCGAATTGTCTAACGATGCGGGTTCCAGTCGCATGATGACAGTCTTAATTATATTTAAGGCGTTGATACTTGGCGTATTAATGGGGCCAAATTCCAACGACGTATATACTTCGCTGTCTTTTGGCAGTAGAGGCATTTCAATTATATTCCAATAAAATTGTAGAATAACCTTAATATTTTGTGTCTTTGATGATGAACACAGAAATTCAACACACCAGTCATGTATCGTTTTTATAACAAAATTAAAAGTTGTCAGTTTCCAGCACAAGATCTCCGGTACTTCAGGGATTGATTGTAATCATTCGAGTTGATAAACGTACCAAAACAGAACTACGGTTACCCAACATATGTCGTTTTACGTGTGTTCGCATATTTCATTCGGTAAAAATATATTTTAATCTTTACAACGCTTTGTTAAGTTCTAAGGATTAATGTTGGAATTATATGGCCGCCTCATAAAATGTAATTATCAGTAATATCTTTCATTAGAACGTCGGGTAACTGGATACATTCATACTTCGAGGAGAATTAATTTCAGTAAAATTGTCGTAATTTTAACGTCAACTTCACGTACTCGGCGTACTTGGAATTACTGACTTACGTTTTAACCTACTACACGTCGCTTTGATGTGACGTGATCGCATTGAAGCGGAATCAACGGTTTCATCGACACTATTCCATCTATCGACGCCTTTATCATTTATAAATATCGTAGTATTTCAAATTTTTATTTCTATTCAACAAATACGATGCTATGTTTACGAATCATCGTTGATTTAACTTTCAATCGATTGTTCGCGCATAATACATCGAATCTATATGTATATATGTGCGGAAGTGTGTATATCGGATAGAATGTTGACAATTGCGTATTATTGATTTGTAATTATAGTTTGCAATGCATGAAGTCAGGATGAATAATGACGGAATTCCCCGTTGTCGAGTCCTCGGTGTAATTAGTCTGATATTATCAAACAATTGGTGGACATCGATTAATTCGACATGTCAAATAAATAAATATATTTGTTATCAATAAAACTAAAAGAAGTAGCTTCTCTCACAAATACTTATCAGTGAAAGGTAATTGTAAGTGGAAATAGTAATTTCTAGTGATGGTAACCTTTCGGATAATCAAAATGTAAGAAATGTCATTCTAATATGTGAATAGAATTAAAGTATAAATAAACTCTATAAACAAGAAATTAAATACATTTGAATATTTTGAATATTTTAGTGATTTCTTTAGATTTGTCAGAATAAAATTAATAAAAGGTTTTATATTATTTGATGTTGATTAATATTTAATTCAATATAATAAGACTTACCACTTGCAGGTATGTACAGATTCAGTGTGAGACAATCTTCGCTTTGATTGCCAAGAAATGTCACTAAACGTTCCAGTTGAAGTACTCTTCCTTTGGGCATATGACCCAGCGCTAAAGTTTGATTGGTCATGTCCGGTATATTCTGCGGACAGACAGGACCGAAAGAGTCTGCGAGTTTCACGTCGCGCCAAGGAATCGGTGCTGCCGGTGGCCTCAGACGAAGATCTCCTATGGGAGCCGCAGCGTACGGGACTCCTCGAAATACTTCGACTGGCTCGAGATGTCTCCCGTTTAATTCCTGCACGATAAAACGCAAAATGTTCATTATACAGTCCTATCGTTAAAATTCCTACGCAATAAAATTCAATTTCGTCGACATTACTTCCTTTGAGCATTCCTTTCGGTACGCACTATAAAAATAAGCGTGAAGACCACGTTCCCACTATATCCCATTGGGATATAGACCGGGAGGTTTGCGATATTCTCCATGTTCGTCGGGTATACTTCATGATTGTTTATTAATTTTACATTAAACGCGACATATTCTTTGTGTTTAATATACCGATTATCTAATCTGGAGAAATGTATATTAAATTTAGTAGGCCAGAACAATTATAAAAGCTTTATACACCTGTTACTCGTACGTCCGGACTAATTATAAATTAAACAGTAGTGTTTATCACTGCTGGGTATATACCTTTAGGTCAGAAGACCCACGCTGACCAGCGCTAATCATTAGCTACCTTTTTCATGATATTGTTGCGCTGTGCAATCAGCACTCCTTCTCTCATTCTTTTGGCAGTTCTTCTCCGGGGGTCGACCCTCGTAACAGCGAAACTATAGATTCAACTCCGTTGGCGGGGCTTTGTAATTAATTATTTTATTTTTAGGACTCAGCCACTTTTTTGGTACGTACTCCGGTGCACGTACAACGGTGTGTAACTCCCGACTAATCGCACGTTACTCGCGTTAAAGATGTAATAAACCGCGCTTAATTTTTCCTACGTGTTTCAATACAATGTTCGCGAGTTTTCACTGTCTTAATCATCATCTATCGTAACCTGACTGTTTTAATATATATATAGTGATGTTAGTTATGTGTTAAAACTTGCTGTGCGAGTTTTAACACATTACCGAACACTGCTACGATCCTTAGCCAGCACATTCTGGCTTAAAACGGAGATTGAGATAAATTATCGTTAGTTGCGTCATCTTTTGTGAATTATAAAATCCAGAACGTACCACACCGGTATATTAATTTTAATAAATATATTTTTCCATCGTATGGTCTTAGAGTTGCGACGGTTCGCTCACGTGAAATTATTGCAAATATTTGGTAAATAAACACACATGTATTATAAAAATGTATGTATCAAAATTTCCTTTTGAAGTATATTAGTTTTTACACAGAATATTTTTCCAATGTATCATCAATTTCATTCGGTGATGCTATAAGTAGTGTGTGGCCATTTTTGAAATTCGATAATAAGGTTATAACGCGAGGGTCGATGTCAATATCCAATCAAAACAGGATATTCAGTATATAAAAATAGGATTACACTAAAAATAATGTGACCGCCATTTTTTAAATTCGATACTAAGGCTATAACGCAAGAGTTGATGTCAATGCCCAATAAAAACAGGATATTCAACATATAAAAATAGGATCACACTATATATGTAATGTGAACGCCATATTTTAAATTCGATAATAAGGTTATAACGCTAGAGTCGATATCAATACCCAATAAAAACAGGATATTCACTGTTCGTTAATAGTAATATGGTCACATGTGTCGATGATGTACATTGTAAGAATGTTCTATATGAAAATTAATATATTTTTATTGTATATAGGAAGCATTTATACGTAAGCTGGTATATTGGTAACGGTTCCTTGATTTGTATATTCGAAATACAATTTAAGTATATTTTCGATATATCTCAGATAGATTTTTGCATATATATGTCGTATATAGATATACTAAAATATATCCGAGATATATTCAACTATATTTACGTGGAGGTAATAAACACGTTTTAATTAAGTTGTCTTTAATATACAAATATTTTAAGCTTATTTCGTGCTTTGCGCACGATTAGAGATTAGTCGTGTTGTAGCGAGAGAACTCAAAAATACTGTGGTAAATGCGGTGGAATTGGAAATCGGCAGTAAGATAATAACTCGATATGAAAATTGAGGGTGAAATTTATTGAAAATCAGCATAAAATTCGAATCGCACTGTCCGAGTGTCTCTGTGCTACTTACCGTTCGATCAGGGCTCTCGTTACTCGAACGAGAGCGATAGTGGTTGTGTTTGTTTAAACATGTAATGTCGTGTGATTGTATGTTGATGTTTGTGATATATTACAAAGGTGAAAATACTGTTCGTTAACGCGTTGAAAGCGTCAACAAGAATTCCGTTGAGTGGAAGCTACGAATGAATATAATTTGAAGTTTTAATGCGCGATAACGATGCTTTTGCCGAGACACGTGTCCTCCTCGATTTTTATGTCTTTTATAAATCAACAATTTTTTTATCGCATCTTACGCACTATTTGACATCTCAACAAAGTTCTTGACATCTCCCTCCTCCCTGCCCCTTAGAAAATGCAATGTTGAAGAATACAAATTTGATGTACGTAGCTGATACATTTCATAATTTTATGTATTAAATATATTGTAAACTTCATAAAAATTTTAACAGTTTTATATGGATACGAAGAACATTGTTTTTTTAAATAATAATAATGCCAAAACGAGCTGCTGGTTAGTTCTTTGAAATAAATTATCGTACGGTGCAACAACGGTTTTTTTCTTTCTTTCTTTCTTTACGGAATCCCATGCAAACATACGTTTCTGTTTCAATTTTAGCACGTACAGTCAATCGAAGCAGCATCAAAACATATAAAAGGAAGTGTATAGCACTGCAAAGTCGATGTCAAGGATACTATATCAATTACACGTTTGAATAAATACCGAGAAGACCCGTCGAACGAAAGCTACAGCAATAAGCGTGTACGATACTCGTGTTACCGTGCGATACATCGCATCGTTATGAAATCGAAAATTTCCTTCAACGGGATTGCTTTACCGATGCGTTAAATTCATGAGTAGTCGTGCGAGGGCAAATACAAAACAAGGAAAAAGATAAACAGCATAAAAAAGGAAAATCGAGGGTGAACACAAGCATCGATAGAAAGAAAAATGGTATTTTGCGCTGTATACTCTCGAAACACTCTTTTTTCGTCCACAAGCGATGTTTTGTTTTTCATTTTCTTTTGCTTTTGTTTTTTGTTTTTTTTTTTTTTTCATATGAGATGCAGTGCGAGGGTGAATGACAGTGTGGTCAAAGGTTGGGCTATAGCGGGGCTGTTTCTACCCTCGTGTATACAGGACCATGCAGTGTTGCTACAATGCAGATACTCGCGGGACTGGTCAATCGACCTCTCACCATTTTCTCTCATCCCTCACGCTCCGCTCGACATTAAAAATTAACGAGTACCGGTTGTATCACCCCGCTTCTTTGACATCGCACCAATACCGTACACGCACTCACGAACGAAATGAGGGTTGGTGCTCGTTGTCGCTCGGTGTTCAGTGTCGGTAACTCATAACCGTTAACGCCTCTGGCAAAGCGACCCTAAAATATATGTATACGCGTGTTCGGAGGTTCCATATAGCTTCATGCATCCGTATATCGTGTTGGTATGTAACAAAAAAAAAAAAAAATTTTTAACTACGAAATGTCAGTGCAAAAAGCAAAAATCCGAAAAAAATTACTCCTCGAAATTCAACGCGTTCGTGGATCATGTATACAGACAGAGGGCAATGCAATCTATGCTTTCATTTTTTACGCACACGATTCTTTACGTGTTTTTCCGTGCGTGCAAGTATATCGAGTGCGTCCGATGCATTTTCGTTATTTACCGATACTCTCTCATGTCCATTTGTTCGTTTATCTCAACGTTACATCCACTCACCATATATTCTACATACATATTCTCTCGTGTCCAATTCTAACGGATTTCCTACGAAGCTATCGATGCGACATAATAACACACGTCCAGGCTCTTAACCAGTTATCGCTGAATTGATAACGATTATTCACTACGGATTAGAAATTGTTTGAATCTATAGACCAACTCATAATTTATCCTGTGCGTACAATGGTAGTTAGAAGTTCTTTTAGCTCCTCGATCAGTAGAAAAATGAACCCTTCGATTCCGTTCACTATTTTTACGCATAAAAACTTTCTCTACCTCTAATCATTTTTACACGCGATTTTAAGATAAAAAATGTAATAAAATAAAATAAAAGTTTTTATTGTTGTTGCAATTATTATTAATCAATTGTTTATTTATCAGTGTTTAAAAACGGTAAAAGAATTTTATTGCTATGAGATACTAATTTGATTTAGCGAATGATCAAAGTTTTAAACAAAATGTTTTTTTTTACGTTTAAACAATATCAAGTATGAAAATCTAATAAACTATGTGACCCTTCGTTTCGATATTCGTTAATGATGGTTTATTCTGAAAAAAAAAATTATTTCTACATTACATTCTACCTTGTACACATAAAATCAATAATGTTGTCCCCGGCTTTAAAAGTCCCATCGAAATTGATTGAACGATCAAAAAACCACATTGAAACTGATTGGGGTCTCAATGGGATTTCTGTCTATTTAATGAGTTTCAATCGGTGTCATTGAGATTTTTTTAACAGAGTTACGATTGCTATTACCGAAACTTCTCAAGTCACCGTTTAATTATCGTTCTGTCGGTACACTTTTTAATGAACTTACAATATGATGCTACATTATGAAACTTTGTCAAGTAGAGCATTTTGACGAGTTGTATTAAATTGTAGGAGCTAGTACTTGCATTGTCTATTGCAATACGCTTTTTAGTAGATTTTCAAGAGGCTTTTATTTCTAAGAGACGCTTTTTCTTATCGTTACTATAAAACTAATGTTTAAGTTGATGCTAAGCGTTACGAGAATCGGCAAAGGAGGCGCAAAAGGAGGTAGAAATAATCGGCAAGTACCAGGTCTATAAATATGAAACCGGAATTTGCCAATAGATGGCCCTAGCTGTCAATGTATTTACCGTCAAACCGCGTCATTGGCGCAATTTCCTTGTTGACATCTCCGACAAAGATCTTCAACTCACAACAATACAAGTTTCATACAACAGCATAGGTTGTAATAGCGTTGAACATGTCGAATTTTGTGCCTGGAAACTACGATTTGCGGACAGCATTGATTTTCTGTTACCAATTGAAGAAAACTGCTGCAGAATCGCATCGAATGCTTGTCGAAGCTTACGGTGAACATGCTCTTGGTAAATCACAGTGCTTTGAGTGGTTTAAAAAATTCAAAAGTGGCGATTTTGACGTGAGAAACGAAGAACGTGGAAGACGACCGAAAAAGTTTGAAGACAGCGAATTGCAAGCATTGTTGGATGAGGATGACGCTCAAACGCAATTCAACAACTCGCGGATCAAAGCCAAATCAAACAAAGCCACGGGAAAGATCCAGAAGATGGGAAAATGGGTTCCACATGAACTGAATGAAATACATCAGGAAAACCGAAAAACCATTTGCGAAATGCTGCTCGCCAGGTACAAAAGAAAGTCATTTCTCCATCGAATTGTGACTTGGCGATGAAAAGTGGATATATTTTGAGAATCCTGAGCGTAAAAGATCATGGGTAACTGCAGGCAAACCATCGACATCGACTGCAAAGCCAAATCGCTATGGACGGAAGACAATGCTCTGTGTTTGGTGGGATCAGAAGGGTGTCATCTATTATGAGCTGCTAAAACCTGGCGAAACCGTTAATACTGAACGCTACCGACAACAAATGATCAATTTGAATCAAGCTTTGCGTGAAAAACGACCAGAATATCAAAAAAAGCAACACAAAGTGATTTTGCTTCATGATAATGCACCATCACACACAGCAAAACTGGTCAAGGAAACGATTGAGGCATTTAGTTGGGAAATACTTTGGCATGCGGCTTACTCACCAGACCGATTACTACTTATTTGCATCGATGGGACACGCACTTGCTGAGCAGCGCGTTACTTGTTACGAAAATGTACGAAAATGGCTCGATGACTGGTTTGCCTCAAAAGAGCAACAGTTTTTTTGGCGTGGCATCCACAAATCGTCAGACAGGTGGGAAAATGTATAGCTAGCGATGGGCAATACTTCGAATAAAATATTTTTTATCATTTTCATACAATAAACGTGTATTTTCTATACAAAAATTCCGGTTTCATATTTATAGACCTGGTATATGGGTTTGTATGCGTGTACACGAAGAGTTAAACGCATTGGGACTTGGGAGTACAGTTAGAAATTATTATAACCTGGATAGATAAAGAAAGAGACTGGGAGCAGTAAAAGAGAGTTAGGCGTTTGCTTTCGATGAGGGTGGGCGGTTACAAAATATATTCTGAAATCAAGTGTGCTCGAACGTGACCGTAATTTATATTGTCGAGGGAATTGAGCGAGAATCGACATCCGAACAGATAGTATTCCGTAATACGTGATGCGCGAAAGGAAAGTCCATGAACAATTGTGCACGGCAGGCAGATGAAAGAAGATCGAATGAATAAATAGAGAAATCGAAGTTTCCGCGATCGTACACCTTGGCGATCGCTCGGAACTGACGGAAATATATGTATTCTACTCATGCTCACGAGGGCGAGTGCTCTTTCTCGAATACCTCATCTTACGGATTCTCACGTACTCTCTGCCTATCTCAACGGAATATCTATACTATATGTTCAGCCGTGCTTCAAAATCTATACCGAAATGATAAAGACGTTCCACTCGGACCAGAATATTAAAGTGACGCTACGATGAATATAATAAACATAAATATCGGTGAATCAGTAATTTATTCCATTGCCATGTTTATTAAGAAATATTTGTTCCAGCAAATGAAAATCGTCTTACGTGCTTGTTTTTTATATATTGATCCCCAAAGGCGCCGGGTTTAAGCTCCAAATAAAAAATATAGGTACCCTCTACTAATTACACGGAAAAAAAGTAGTTGCGATAACCATTTCCAGCATATGCTGTGTCACGATTCAGTTACAGAAACCAAATCAAAATAGTATTCCTAACTATTTTCGATTGGTTAGCAAAAAATAGTACCGAAGACCAATGATTTGATTCCTGTAACCGATCAAAGTGCTGTCGCTACCAAAAACTATTAGATAGTGCAACTAATCTCTGTGGTAGTTGCAACAAGCATTTAGATACTACCGGTTATCTACGAGTTGTTTTCCATTACTAATCGCTTTCCTTCTATAACCAACCGGTTGGTTATACTACGTACTACGAGTAAAACTTTTCACAAAGGCAAACGACGCCATCGTTCGAAGTGACAGGTGGTTATGTTGAATATATGGTAAATATAGAGGGAAATGTTGCGAATAGATGACGTTCATCTATCGAAGTACGCACCATTGCTCGCCACTGTAAATAAATAGAAATATCCGTATTAACCTTGTTTTTTTTTTCGTTTTACACTGAACTGATGGACATCTCGGTTGGTTACTGCCGAAATTTTATAAACGACATTGTAGTTTCTTATACGAACTAAATAGTTGGCGCTATGCTAACTATTCCAGTTGGTTGTCGGAACCAATGTTTCAGTTTCCCCAACTACTTTTTGCTTTCCGTGTCGACGATGGTGCCGCTGCCGGAGATTTGTAATAATAATTCTTATGTAAAAAATATCCATACATAGTGATTAATGTTCTAATCAACTATATAAATTTGTGGCAGAGAAAATGTAAAACCGGGGGCAAAAGAATTGATAAAATAGGAATTGAGTTTAGCACCTGGGACGATAGTGGTTCAATCTCGAGCACCTGCAGGCTGCGGTGATCGATCGTGCAGGCTTCGTGCGTGAGTGTCTTTCTTGAAAAAGAGGATTGGGATCAAAGTATAACGTATTTTACATTGAACGATTAAATTTTATATCTTAGCCATCGTCGAACTGATTGGTTGCGGCAACCAATCAACGAGGTTGCAATAATAGTTGGTTACTGCGACTAACAATATTCTACCAGTAACATTGTAGTTTCGTTAACCAACTGAGTATAGTTAGCGCTTTGCTAACAATTTCAATTGGTTGTCGTACTCCATTTAGGAAATTTTCACAACCGACAATTTTTTTTACAATGAAAAATTTCTTGCATAGCGCAACAAATTATTCTCGCGTTTTGAAAACATTTTTTCAGTTTCAATAGCGCAGTGTCAAAATTGATATCTTTAAAATTGTATTTGTGGGCCTTTAAGAATAGTCGGCAATGACGATGAATTAATCTTAGAAAATCGCAACGAATCTTACAATATAATAAAATTTTGTTCACCTGTAATATTCCTTGTATCTGTCCACTCTTGGTCTCGACTATCCTCGAGGCGTAACGCGTTCCTGTAGCTCGAGTGTCGTCGACGAGATAGACGAGTAGTAAAAGCAGGATGGTGAGAAGTGGCGCAGGAGCAATCGAGAACGTTGTGAACGTTGAGAACGTCGGGATGTCGGGATGTTCTTGTCGGGGCGAGGACCTCCTTCTCCCTGGGCTTAGCATCAGCAGTATCGGGTGGGCCAGCGACCACGTCCAGGCCGCCGGCTGGCATGGTCCGAGCATAGCAGCATTTGTTGGCAACCGACGCCGTCACGACCATGCCGCGCAGACCCAGCGCCGATATTCACCCAGCACCAGCAGGAGTGCACCTTCTCAATGACCTCTTCCGTTGCTTCTTCTCACTCCGCGACCCCCGCGTCGTAGTTCAGCTTTCGTGAACCCCGATGAAGGTCCAGGATGAATGTCCGGTAACAGCAGGAGCACCCCTAATAATCTTCCGCTCGTTAAACAACCACGGGGCTGACGATTACGCGCAGTCCGTAGTCTACAACTATACAACTATGAGAAGTTGAATCTCTTGGCAATTCTGTTACGTGATATGCTAACGATCCATCCAGATCTCGAAGATGAAGTGTCCCTTGTCATAGTTGACTCGAGAGTCGTTTGATTCCCCCCTCACAGCTTGAAATAGTTGTTGAGCGAAGAATATGTCCGACGTCTCGTCGCCACAGCCTCTATGAAGGTCGATATCGAGCGCGAACCTTACTAACTGCTCACTGACTTTCCGGTGAATCTGTTGTCGTCGACATCACTTTAGCATCGTTGGTTTGTCCCCTCCTGCAAACATAAAATTACAGTATTTTTAAGATCTGCGCTTTCAATGCCCTTCAATACATTATTGGAGTTTAAATAATAATTGGACGACATTTTGGTCTGCGCGTACAATGAATTTTTCAACTTAACCTCGAATTTTGTTCGAATCGGATGAATAGTTATAAAATGGCAACCATTTTAAACTCATTTAGCTAATTTAACCCAGTGTGCCAACAGCGAGACCTGTCAGAGTTATGACAACGGGGTATTGAAAAAGTCATATTCGATCGTCTTAAAAATATAACTGTAGAAGATACGTTTCTATATAAACCGATAGATAACTTTTTAGATGGAGCGAAATAAATGTATTCTGACAGCTAATTTCGTGTAGTTAACTAGAACCTCGACAGAACTTGGATACGGAGAAAATCCGAGTGAACTTGAGTCAACCCTATCGTGCAGTTGAACCAAGTTATATTCAGTTAATTGAACTTGACGATACAGTTGGCTCAAGTTCATCGTCAATGGAGAAAGATAATTAGTCGCTATAACCAAATGGGTAGTTAAATAAGTCCCAAGAAATTAACTTGGTTGGATTAACCGAATATTCTAACTAACTGATGAATTACTGATTAGCCGGATAGTTGACAGACATAACCAATTTGATTAGATGGGTTAACCATGTAATTGGTTATCTCAACTAAACATCGTCTGATTGAGCGAAATATATCGTGTTAAGCTCAATTAAATGTACTTTAAACCAATTTAATTCATTTAGCTCAAAATAAATTCATTTGCCTCCAACCGAAAAGTTTTCTCTCGGTGTAATAAAGAATTACAACTCTGATAAAGAAGCCGAGAAATTGCACCATAAATTTACATTTATATCTGTGAGAAAATAAACTCGTCAAACAATTTTTTGCCTCTTGCAGCATCCGTACTCATTGACTCGAACTTGGTACAAGATAAAGTTTATACTGTTATAGTGATACCCGTGAGGGAGACGTGATAAAATGTGCCATGTAGGTATATCGTGTAATATACGGTGCGCTTGCAGCGTTTATTCATCACCAAAGTTTTTCATTCTCCCGCGAAAGTGTCGGAATATATTCCACGACATGTCTAGTAGAAGGAAGAGAAAAATAAGAGACGAGGGGCGACTATGAAGGAGTAGAAGCTTCAAGTTTGTTCTATGCTACCCACGACTTTGTTTCGTTCCATGAATACGCTGTAATACGCTATTCTACATGCCACGAGAGAATGACCATTTCGTTATTCCAGTGGGAAAAACGCCTGTAAGAACGATTCGTACGTGCGATTAGCGTTTTCACAATCTCTATTTGCACAAGTGTACAATATCAAGCCAGGAACGATTTTGCACTCTGCTCTCTGCTCCGGAAAAAGAAAACGCGTATAAACAATAAACTCCGAAAGTAGAGTTAACTGTGGTCACGTAAAGTTCCTAAACGAGAACATATATTGAATTGATAAGGAGAGAAACAATCGGCGGATCTCTCGTTCGGGGTTGGAACGCAATAACTGAAATGTACGAAGGACGAAGAATTTTCTGTTTCTCATTGTGGTCGTGAGGTTTCTGCAGAAAACAAGTAACAACACAGACCGGGATATAGATAAAACGTTATATAAGTGAACATCTATAGCCACATACGTTAGAGGAGTCTGCTAGTCTCGGTACAAAAATAAAAGTCACCTGAGATCCGGTCAGAACAGACGGTCACGTAGACATAAAGTGAGAAAATAAATTACTTAAAAAAAAACCGTCAACTTTTGCCACTTCTTCGGCAAGTCATTAAATTGCTCGTAAACTTTCGTGTTTCTTAGATTCGTGTAGAGAGTGTGTGTGCGTTTGTTTGTAAAAGAGAGAGAGAGAGAGAGAGAGAGAGAGAGAGAGAGAGAGAGAGAGAGAGTCAGAGAGCACTGGTGCATTGCTCCAGACTGGATGAATTTACAGAGCATGCCAAAGGTATATACGCGAATCTCCGCTACAAAAGGTTTACGAAACTTTTCCTTCGCCGAAAGTCTTATGCGGTTGATACTGCTGCCGGCATTTTCTCCTCCTAGTCTTTTCCTCTTGCTCGAAATGGGAATTACTCGAGCAGGTTCAGCACGAGAAATAAAGACGGAAGGAAGAAAGGTCACAGAAGCAGAGCACGGGAGTATATATATATATACTCGCCACTGTGATTTCTTTACCAACAGCATCAAATTCAACGTACGCTCTTGTTTATTTTAACTTCTGGCGCGGCTTCGAATATCGCGGTGTAATCGTTCTCATTCTTTTCTTTCTTTTTTCAATTATTTTTTCTCCAACGCATACCGCACTTATTTATATTAGAAATTGCCTATTGGTGTCTGTTCGGCAAAGGCCAATTCTAAACCCGTTATTTTTCGCGAATATCGCGGTAGACGATGGATCGAACTGGAACTCTTCCGCGGATAATTCAATTCAAGCTCCGATCGTCCCGCCACCGAGACTCAATTCCTTTCCACCGTCCGTCGCCCAATTATCGGCCGTGCCATTACCTTGGATGGCAAGGGTGAACTCTCACCCTCCGAGCACTCACGAGTCTCGGCCAACGACGATACGGCTGCCGGGGCTCTCCAGGCGAAGGTGCCTCTGGGATTACCCATTCTACAACCCTTGCCGCGCACAATCGACTCGCTCTTTAGCTTCATCCACGATTCTCGACTTTATCTATCGAATCGATAAACACATTTTATCTACACGACTTAACGAAGATCGAGAAATCGAGGAAACGACTCTTTTTCTTTGACGAATAAACTTTCGATAACTTTCGAAGAAATTTACAACGATCGTTTTCTATTTCGCTCGTTCAAACGAGACTGAAACTTTTCATACTTTACGAGCTTAAGAACTACCCCGACCCTGTATAAATACCGAATTTTGCGAGCGAAACGTTTCGAGTTTTAATTGCAAAATGTTTACAGAGGATATACCCTGATTACTCGATAAATCATTAAGGGGGATTCATTTATTTCAATCTAAAAAGACGTTTCAATATTTTTTTAACGATAAAGAAAATTGTATTAAAAATCACGTATAATTCATTGTTCGTAACGGTGTTTTCTGATAATGTAAAAAAAATCTCCAGATTCGAGTATAAAAAAAATTGTAGCAGAACAATATAAATAAAAAAATAGAAAACATATTTGAAAAAAAAAAAGAGAAACTCTTACTACAATTTGGAATTATTTTAACATGATAACAGAAGATCGTTACGAAGAATCAGTCACATGGAACTTTTGATACGATATTTGTACATTACAAAAAATAAAATACTTTTGTTTCTCAAATTGGTGGACTCCCTTCTTAACCAATTAATAATACGTTCATTAATTGTTTATTAATGCTACTAAAGGACATAAATTATTTATCTGCTAATACCGTGGCCGTCGTATTAATCCAAATCTGGCTTTTTAAAAATGTATTTATTTCTTATCGCCTTGGTACTTTTTATCTTTGCACTATAACCGAGGTTCATGGTGAAGCTAACTCGAAATTTGACTTTATAATCAAGCTTTACGTTTCTTCACGTTAATTACAAGAAAACGAATTTTCTCTTTGTACATAGTTGAAAGCGACTGAGAGCGCTGCGTTCTCGACGAATGGAATGGGGAATAGAAATCAGGTCTGCAATTTAAACTGCGAGCTTTGCCGCGAAGATTCTCCTACGATGCTGATGTATTATACGTTACATAAGATATATCTCACTCTCACTCAATTTCGAGAGGAGTACTCCAGGAGTACATCTAAAATCCTAGCAAACAGAGTAAGGTGATAGACGGTAGTTCCGCCGTCTACGTCAACCGCATCGGCGCTCGTACCGTCTCGAGTAAAGGGTGGCCTGTCATTAAGCTCGTGTAAAATATATTCACCGGTACTTCCCTAATGCAGGATACTATTTTATCGCACCTCTTCAAATGTTATATGTTCAAACAAGGATGCGCGCGTCCTCTCTCGCGTTATCAACTCAGCTGTCTTTATTAAATGATTAATTTTATTAGCCCCGACGGATTGATTGAGAGTCGTCATATAAAAGCTCGCACGCGCTTACGCACGCTCGCGCATTTTACCGAGCGAGTGCTTTCATTAATACGAAGCGAGTGCTTCCGTTAATACGAAAGCACTCGCTGCTAATTCACACAGTTTACCGCGATAGACGTAATCAATTCCATTCGTCATGTGAAATAGCTACGTCAAAGCTCATTTATTATAATATATATATATATATATATATATATAGATAAATAAAAAGTTCAACCGCTCAATGTCCTTTACAACCATTGAACCCATAAATAAATCGATTTTGGTCGTTCAGCCGAGAGAAATATATAGAAAATTATAACGCGCTCCTCTTCATCGAGTGTGTGAGTTTATTTCAATACGTGTGTGTGAACCGCGAGTACGGGTACATGGCCACCGTTTCGCCGTCGACGAATTTCCGATGAGTGGCGCATCGACGCTCCGGAACCACCGATAAATAATAGATAAATTCTTGTGAATCAAAGCCTGGTCAGTGTGTAGCAGCTACATCGCACACACTGCATTGCAAGCGCACTGTACAGAGGCCCATAATGAAAACAAATAACGGTTTTCAGCCGCGACTGCATACCCTCTACGACCTCTCGTAAATTTGGCTGTAATTAAAACTGAAATTCTACTGTTGTAATTATGGCTTCCACAACGAAATTCAGTGGATGTACAAAATAGCTCCATGGCTGTAACTCTTGAGTAAACCATGTCTAAGGGGTTGTGAAGAGTGTGTTTTGGTATACACGGAGAAAAATAGTTTTACTGCTCTAAACAAAATTTTTATTCTGATAATCCTGCAGGATCAAGTCCTGCAGCAAAGCTATAAGTAAAGATAGCATAAAAATTATTTCGCGAGAGCTATAAGTTTTCTTATCACGACAAAACTTATAGTTCACTTACAGCAAACGTACAAAAGATTGAAAAAAATAATATCGGTGTATTTAATTGTATAACTAAGCCGTTTTGTTACTGTAACAAACTATTTTGTTCAACAACAATTACTAACAAAGTTTTGTTTAGTCGAGGTAGTAAATCGCTCTAGCGAAACCTAATTTGGCTACTGAATGTAAGGACAAAAAAATAACATTTTTCGACTGGAGCAATTTTCTATCACGAAGAAGCAGAATTAATAAGAAAATAGTTCATTACTGTAACAAAATTGTTTATTATGGTAACAAAATGGCTACGTTCCGCAATCAAATACACGGATATATATTTTTTAAAATCCTTTATTCGTTTGATTTAAAAGCAGCCGTAATTTGTACCCGTAGTGAATTAAGTCACATTTTGTTAGCAAAACTATTTGTTGCCGTGTAAGAAGGTGGCCATGCTGTCACTGCAATAAGTAATCAAATTAGTTATGGTGACAAAATTCTTACTGTCACAGAAATTTCTTTTTTTTTTTTTTTTGCAAAGCCAGCTTAACATGCTATCAGTCCCTCTCCAACCCCCCTCTCAGTGATCTAGGCACGTGACGAATTTACCTAGCTCTGTGGTACACCGAACACACCACTTTGGTGTCAAGGAAATTGCACTAACATAAATTAAATGAATTTCATTATTTTCATTGGGACAATAGACAGATGAGATACACGGTAAAACCATTTGAGTAGAATATTATTATGGAAATCGTTATAGCCAGTCGTAGTAGTAGTTTTCGAATTTTCAAAAAGATGGAAATGAGCGACGCGCTTGCGCTTGGTTGAGAGAAGAAGCAGACGACTAGGAAAAGGAGAGAAAGAGTTAGAGAAAGAGAGATAGAGAAGAAGAGGCGCGGTCGATATATCGCAAGGCTCGAGAGTCGGACATGCGCAGACGCTGTATTTGTCATCGATATTAGTCGACTGGCTGGCGGCAGTCGACGTCCTACGGTCCCACAGTGGAAGTTCCGTCAACGTAGCGAGAGGAAGGATTATTTCGTCGCAGATTTCTTTTTCCTCACCGGATTAGGTATTGTTGTTGTTATTGTTGTTTAAACATTTAACCAAATGACTGAATAGAGCGTCGGGTTGAAAATTACTTGTTTGCTGAGTGTTATTTTAGTGGCGCAGCACCTGCTTGTCAAATACAGTTTTCCCGGACCGTTTGTTACCTTATCATGAATACTCAACGTATCGCAGCACACTATCGTGTTTAACGATAAATTCTCTTCATTGTGGACGTCAAATTTTTATGTTTTATCTTCGCTATATCTCTGTTTTGAGGTGCTCCAATTTTATTGACATAACCTCTAAGAGTGGTCGATCTGAACGAGTTAGCTTACGTGTCCACTTTCACATGTAACTGTATTTATTGCCAAAATAAATCGAATTTGTTACTGTTTTGTTGCAGAGTGCGATCGGTCCAGAATGTCGACCTCTGCGATTTTCATTCTGGACGTGAAGGGGAAGGTGTTGATATCACGCAACTACAGAGGCGACATCGAAGCAGGTGTTATAGAAAAATTCATGCCGCTGGTGATGGAACGCGAGGAAGAAGGAAATCTGACTCCTCTGTTGCAAACGCCGGAGTGTACATACGCGTATATAAAATACAACAATCTCTACATAGTATCGACGACGAAGAAGAATGCAAATATATCTCTGGTCTTTGTATTTCTTCATAAAGTTGTTCAAGTAATGCAGGAATATTTTAAAGAATTGGAAGAGGAGAGCATACGAGACAATTTCGTGGTGATTTACGAATTGTTGGATGAGCTGTTGGACTTTGGTTATCCGCAGACGACGGACAGTAAGATACTTCAGGAGTATATAACGCAGGAGGGACACAAGTTGGAGATTCAGCCGAGGATTCCGATGGCGGTGACGAACGCGGTGTCTTGGCGATCGGAGGGTATAAAGTACAGAAAGAACGAAGTGTTTCTCGACGTTATAGAGTCCGTTAATTTGTTGGCTAACGCCAATGGCAATGTATTGAGCTCGGAGATTGTCGGTGCCATAAAAATGCGGGTTTATCTCTCAGGAATGCCGGAATTGCGGTTGGGTCTCAACGACAAGGTTCTGTTCGAGTCTACCGGTCGCGGCAAATCAAAATCCGTCGAGCTCGAGGACGTGAAGTTTCATCAGTGCGTGAGGCTCTCGCGCTTTGAAAACGATCGCACAATATCATTCATTCCGCCGGACGGCGAGTTCGAGCTCATGTCTTATCGTCTCAATACTCATGTGAAGCCTCTCATATGGATCGAGTCGGTTATCGAGCGACACGCTCATAGCCGCGTCGAATACATGATCAAGGCCAGATCCCAGTTCAAACGTCGATCGACAGCCAATAACGTTGAGATTGTTATACCGGTGCCCAATGACGCCGATTCGCCGAAATTCAAGACAACGATCGGTAGCGTAAAGTACTCACCCGAACAGAGTGCTATTACTTGGTCAATAAAATCATTCCCCGGTGGTAAGGAGTATCTGATGCGAGCTCATTTTGGATTACCGTCCGTCGTCGGCGAGGATGCCGAGGGCAAACCACCCATTCAAGTGAAATTCGAAATTCCCTACTTCACCACCTCCGGAATTCAGGTGCGTTATCTCAAGATCATCGAGAAGAGTGGCTACCAAGCGCTTCCTTGGGTGCGCTACATCACGCAGAATGGTGACTACCAACTGAGAACAAATTAGTAAGGCGATGAGTGACGAATTATTGTTAGTGAAAGCTCAATCTGCCTCGATCGAGATCGAAGATGAAGAAACAAAAGTGATATATGCCAGCCAAGACGGAATGAGACGTAGATTGTGTCTCTGAACGTTGAGCGCCATTACGACTGAATTTTGTAATTAAATTGTAAAATCGTCAATCGGCGCAGCGCTCATCACCGCGTAGAATCTGTTCAATCGTTATTCCGATTAAGTATGACGAGAAACAATTTAATTTAATTATTGTAATGCGAATGGAGTGTGAAACGCGAGAGTTGTTAACGTAAGTATACAATAGAAAGCCTGGAAGCGTGCGGGAGTACTTGAGCAGCAAGTCGATAGGACGAATAAAATAAATTTTGTAGGAACGCGTGTTGGTGCGCACTCCCGCTTTATCATGATAGCAAGAACAGGTAGAGGCAGAGCAGTTCGAAATGAATATTGCACTTCGTATTACGTTAAAAAAACAAACATAGCGCTAGTATTATTACGATTATATATATTGACTATACCATAAATATTGCAATGTAAGAAATGCAAGAGATGTATTAAATTTTTAACTGAACATAAAAAACAATTCTACCCTCTATGCTATTTTGTTTTCACCCATTAATAGTATTACTGCGGGCGGGTAAAGAGGGAATTTTCTTTTTATCTTTAATCGAATATGTCAATGGTAAGGGGTAGGTAAAATTGCCCCGAGAGGCATTCGCGGGGTAGTTACGTTCCGTACAGCCAATAGCATCGCTTAATTTATCAGATTTGATCGCGAATGACGCGAGAGGTAATGGAATGCGTCAAGAGATAAACTCCGAGGGTATTTCCGTCGCGTATCAATTCCCTTTTTCATCTTTCCGCATTTTTATTCTCTCATTCGGCTCTGCTGGTTTGATATCTCGATTACATTCTTTCGTTACTCACCACCGCCGCTCACCCTCTTCGCACTTTATTCGCCCTGCACAGCTAAATTCTAATTCTTGAATTTACCGCTACGTGAACCAGGCTATGTGAAATAAACTTTGAATTGTGCGTGGCCAAAATTCACATGGATCCACGTGGAAGTGTTTTTTTTTGCATTCTGTCAAAACGTTCATGTTTCAAGGGAATCTTTTTTTTCGAGATATTTACGTCGGTATACTCCAAATGGTGTAAAACGTTACGAAAAGTGGTTTAGGAAAAATATCTGAATAGGTGTTTGTGTGTTAATAACTTGAAAATATCAAACGTCTGTATCTCAAGAATTATTCGACCGATCGAACTGAAATTTGAAACATCGATAAAGCAGAAGTATCCTTTTCTTTGGTATAATTTTCGTAAGAATTGATGCATCGATTACAATTTTATGAAAAACTTTGTTGCAAATGATTCTTTATAAGTAAATTAATGCTAAAGAGCGTTTAGTATTGCAATTTGGCGAATATTCTGAAAGCGTACGATTTTTATAGGATTTTCAAATTTTTTGATATATCGACATCATTTTAACTTACATTAACTTTGACCAATTAAAGTGCTATTTTTATACAGCTACGGATATCATTAAGTGGTGCATTTTGTTGAAGATCGGTTAAAGAGCTGGGATTTTGTAACAATTAAATTTTTTTAAGTTTTACCTACATTTACTTTTGCGAAAATCGATAAAAGCGTTCGAATTTTATGAACCATTGCATTTTATATGCATAATTGACGCTTTAATTTTATTTAAGGATGTTGTACAATTGCATTGAAGTCGAAAGGTAGTCGTTTCATCAATGAATTAAAATTATAAAATACAGAAGATTATGACATTATACAATTAATCTTACTAATTATATCATGAGTTGGGAATAATACGAGAGTTATGGCTCCCATGATGTAGCGCCTGATCATTGCCTTTATAGTGCCATTAACTTATAATTCCTCAGTAAATAAAACATACAAAAGATTACGAAATTACACAATTAATTTGACTAATTATATCATGAGATGAGAATACATGTGTATAAAAATAATCCAATAGTATTATG
Source organism: Cylloceria caligata (assembly GCA_963942595.1). NCBI lineage: Eukaryota > Metazoa > Arthropoda > Insecta > Hymenoptera > Ichneumonidae > Cylloceria > Cylloceria caligata. Next base: position 6,686,309 of record OZ012703.1, read on the forward strand.
TCGTGCATTTTAAAAAGTTTCGATCAGTTGTCATTGCTTGTCAATGGGTGCCATACCATAGCGCTTTATCATTGCCTTTATAGTGCCATTAACTTATAATTCCTCAGTAAATAAAACATACAAAAGATTACGAAATTATACTATTAATTTGACTAACTATGTCACGAGATGAGAATACACGAGTATGAGACTAATACGAGAGTATTATGTCGTTGATTTTGCCTTGATCAGCTGCCATTGCCTGTCAATGACTGCTATGGTCCTATAGTATGTCATAGCGCCTTATCATTGCCGCTATATTACTGTGAACTTCCTTCGTAAAATTCCCTGACTTCCGACTCTTTTTTACAACTGCATTGAAATCCTTATGATCTCTTATACAATTTTGCTATCTGCGCTATCTAACCACTACACATGCGAAACAATGAACTATAAAATGAGCAGTTTTCCCATAAAGAGCCACATAAAATATTAATATTTAAACTTTAAATTTCTCAGACAAAAATCGCTGAGGGGTTTTTACTATAACAAAATTGACGCTATAATCTTGTACCAAGTGACTTGATCTTATACCTTGTTATTTCCGTATATCAATAAAGAACAGTTCGAATGCAAGCTTTTATGAACAAACTGGGAGCTCGGTGGGAACGCATTCTATTACTGGGAAAATTATGAGAAGCGTTTAGTTTCACTAGCTTATTCGACACTCACTGCAGAAGATGAAACAGAGTAAGGGATCTCATTGAGACTGAGAATTATACGACTTAACATAAAAGCGCCCTTTAGGCACGTCGTCAGAATGAGGACGAGGGATTGGTGTTGTTACAGGTACGGTACCTTCAACATCTCCTATATAACATACTATCCTACATCGATCACAGTTTACTTGGTACTTGGATAATGGATAACGTCTACCACTCTTGAGACAGGGCCACGCAGGGAAAAGTACAAAAGAAACGAATGTTTACCGGTGCTTTATCGTTGGGGATGAGTGAATGAGTCATGGTACGATTGAGCTATGCGAGAATAATTGGGCAGTTTCGGGTGTTGTACCAGCCACTTCCGTAGGTGTCAGTTCGCCTTTTGGCTTTCGATCACGAGAGCCACCACCGCCGTACACGGTAAAACGACAACCACAGAAAGCCAACCATCCCACGACTACAATTGCTGCAGTCACGAGTTGTGCCTGAAGCCCTTCGGTCATTGGCATGTCGCCAATCGGAAATCCTCTTTCCAACGGTTACCGAGCCCCTTTGTTTCCATCCACAATCGACTTTAGCAATTATAAAAGAACTTGATTCTCAGTGTCTCATGTCCATGATCCTTCGTAATCGGGTTGGGGGGGGGGGGGGGGGGGCTACTAATTTCAGTGACATAGCATGTTAAATTGATTTTTTTTATTAACACAAATTGTATTAGAAATTCCCAATAATTATTATTCGTAACGATGTTGTGGTCGTATAAAAAAAATTCTAAATACGTATATAAAAAAGTTATAAATCTATTTTTTTTTAAATTTTAGTTAACGTTGAAAAAACGGAACTTTTACAAGTTTTTATAATAGGATTTGGAGATTTTTTTTTCCCTCATCAGAGCACAGTTATTGTTACCAACTATAAAAGTAAACCATGTTTGTTTGCTGAAGTCGGTGACTCTTCCCCTCTCCATGATGCGTAATATGTGTAGGTGCGAGACGGATACAAATAAATGGCACTTTACAGCGGAGCCAGAGAGAAACAGCTAATGTGTGTAAGTTTTCGGATTTAGTGTCGTCTTAAGGTACGTTGAACGATAAACCATTCTCAAATTTTTTTTTTACCATATTATTTTTAATCTTCTTCAAAATACTTGCCGTTTTCGTTCAATTTTGTTGAATCTCGTTCAGACAGTTTAGTTTGCTCTTGGAGATATCGATTTGAAAATGGTAAATCTTGTTTAAATTGCACACGGAACTTCAGATATTACATTCAATTATATGTACTTGAAGTATTAACAAATTTTTAAATAAACTATTCTATGAAGATTCCTTATGGATATCCTATGAAATCCTTAAGGGAATAAACTGTGGTTTCACAAATCGTTACTCAAACTGCAAAATATTCTAATACGCATTCACGAAAAATGATATTGAGTCTATCATCGTCGATGTTTATTAGCGTATTCGCAATTTTATTAGTGATGTTCCGTTAAGGCTGTGGACTCTCACTTCACTCCACATTTCATATTTTCAATGCATCGATAGGTTCCGATGGAAACGAGGGCAAGTGTAGATATACATATATATTATTTTATCCTCTCTAGTCAGAATCCCTCGCTCGATCCTCTCGCGCTCTCGAGGGTATATGTACGTACGGCATATCCAACAGGACTTGAACGGCTCTCCAAGAGGTAGGATATTTGCCTTTTTTTCGACAAGTAAATATTGACCCGTTCTCAGAGCCCGCTCTAATTTTCTCTTCTCCCTCTACCTTTCCCTCCGCTCTCCCATCGTTTTGTCCACGCTTCAATGATGTTTGTACCTCTTTTTGCATGGTAGCTCGATCAGCAATTCACTACAATAGTATGTGTGGTACGCAGCATTATAACCGCGTTGTAATGTTAGGGTCGATAACAAAAATGGAAAAAAAGCCTCGAGCTAACTCTGTCATTGCTCCTTTTTTCACAGCACTTATAATAGACTGCCTTATATAGGTTAACACTCGATGTGGCGTCATCGATAACCCGGAACTTGAGAGAATAAAAAAAAACAGACGTAACGAACGTTTCAAACCATAGCCACACCCCCTTTTTCACCCAGAATAACTCCTTCCATTCGATTATCTTTCTCTCTATCGAAAGTCTTCCATCCGATATCCTCAACTTTTACGAGTTCATTATAAAACTTCCCATTGTATTTGATTGTCAGCCAGGCAATGACGAAGAGGCTAACTGAAAAAAATAATAATTGTCTCCAAGGATTGAAAACGTCAACCGGTGGAGGTACAAGTCGACGTGTTCAACGATGGATTAACCTATTGATCGGTGCGTACATAGACGCGAGTATCAGAAAATTATCGTATCGACACGAAAACTTTGCTTCGTGGAAATGAAATATACGTAATATATATATATATCTTTCAAAAAAAAATACAAATATATTTTAGGATATATACGAAATATATGAAGACTAAAAATATGTCTAAAATGTATGAAAAATATTCTTGAAATGTATTTCTGATATAAAAATCAACGAAAAGTTTTTCATGTTAGATATATTATTTAATATAATTCTTTTATATGGGGGAATGATATTTTTTCTAAAGATATAGAACGAGATATAGATTTTTTGGATGATATATATAAAATGTATGAACTTCTTTTCGATAAAGAATAGTTTGAGTAATAATGAATAGTCGTTTCACCTTTATTTTCTACATTATAATTCATAATATCTTACACAGAGATAAAGGATTACTAATCATTCAATAATAATCTTCATAATAATTGTCTTTATTCCAAGAACGTGAGCAGTCCTTGTGGATATTTTATGGTGTAAACCGTAAGTTGTATTCCTAACATCAGTAAAAATTACAAACGTATATAAATTACGATGATGTGCACGTTAGATAAGATATCATTAACACGATGTGAATGTGTAAATACTCTTGGAATGATCCTGAAATAAAAAAAAAGTTCTAATTTCTCGTACGTACTTTCGTGTATTTTTATTTACAAATAAAAAAAAGAAGTATTCCTGGTATTTTCATCATGGTGCGCACAATTTATGGGAATTTTAGTGTAATGTAATGGAAATTGGATGAATGATTAGTTATTTCTTTTTGTTCGTGTGTCAAATGCATTTTTTTTCGTAGACGTCAGTAATAAACTTTCTTTAATTATTGATTTAGACGTTAAACATAATCATGAATTTGTTGCAGATTTTGTGTCGGAGAAAAAATGGCTACCTTCTTTTTTATACAACCTGTTCATCCGATATTTTTATCCAGACGTAGTAGGTTTTGTACATTTGAATTTATCCCGATGGTTGAAGTTTAAGGGAATCCAGGATATCGATTCTTGTAATTCCGGTATATTGGAATTCGCACCCTTCGCGGATATTGATGAACCAAAGAGCGAACGAAGCGATCCCACGTGAATGGTAGAGAAAGCTCTGCATTATAGTATGTACCTACTTGTAAGCGAGAAGAGGATCGAGAAAACCGAACGAGTGATGAGAAGGCCAGCAGAAGAGGTTCCTTGCTGCTTTTATTCCGTCCAACAAAGCGGATATTTCTCCTCTCAGAGATGATAAGAGGATGAGAAGCGAGTTCATGAAAGAGCAAACTCGATGAAATCCCTTGGATCCCTTTTCATAAGTTTGCTAATTCATCTCCCGTGCCTAGTGATCTCTCATTGTATTCTCGCAAGCCTCCTCCCTGTGAGGATCGAGGAGCACCAGAAATGCTTTTCTACCGATGTCAATACACGAGGTGCGAGCGAATTTCAAGATGAGTTTCAAGAGTGAATAACGAACGACATGCAGTGTCGATTAATTTTCAAATCTTTTGAAACCTTTTTTTAGAATCATTCGAAAATATTTTTAAAAAATTTCGTTTATGTAATTATTAGTTTAGGTTTTATAATTATACTAATTCGCTTTAAGACAATGTGCTACAGGTAATCTTATCTGTCTTTCTCATATTGTCATACATACGAAATAGATAGTAAAATTTGTCTTTCGTGAATTTCTCCGCCACGATTGAGAATTGTAGAATTGCGAGACATCGTTATTTTCTTTCATCCGAAAGATCAATCGAAGAACGAACAAATTTATTTATAATTTCCGTTTACGCTATCGATTACAGATTCTGAAGATGTGTCGCATCATCCAAAGTGACGAAATTCTCATGAATCGAGGGGTTCCATTCCGTTTGGCAGTTTTATCCTAATTAAGCGAATATTATGAATTTAAAACAAATTAGAACATTTTAAAATGATCACAAAATGTCTAAATACAATCTAAAGTATTTTTTAGATATTATGTATATCAAAACTGATTATAACACAATTCCGATAATCTCCTCGTCGTTCGATATATCGATTGTCACTGTTAAACAACTAATACTCTTCGTACAAGCAGTTTCTTCACTTCGCGTGATTTACGATCGTGCTCCATCGGGATGAAGCTTTTTGATCCGTTTTTCCAGTGATTCTGCTATTGCGTTGAGTTCTCTCTCTCTCTCTCTCTCTCTCTCACTCTCTCGTCACGAAAACGACGGGTTCGCTTCGCCTTGGGCCTCTCAAGACTCGAGAAAGTCGATATTCGACCGGACCAATAATTTACAGGTCGTTCTTTATTCAAGATCCCTGAGGGGACCGACGTTTCGTGTTCCACGTTGCTCGTGTTCCAGCTATACCACCACTACCTAATACTATGCTACGTATACTATATTGCGTATACTATGCTGCAGTCTACTGTATTATCTACTGTGCAGTAAAACCCGGTTTCATCCCTATAAACTATTCTTGACTAAGCTGAGGTTCTTGCAAAGTCAGGGATTATTCGTTCGAGTATAGTGGAAAAGCGGCACTCGCGAATCCGCCGATTTCGTGCCGTTCCGATCTGTCATTCGTTTGTTCTGTTTCTTTAATGATGAGAAGTGGTACAATTGAAGTGAAAACTGTTCTTTTGCTCCCCTTTCTTCCATTTTTATCGTTTAAATTTCCCACTTGTCTATACAATCAGTTGTACTGTTATATATAAAATACGTAAATCCACTGCGGGTGAATATGTCAACCCGAGAATTACGAATGTCTCGAATGGTGTATAAGCTAAATGAAATATTTAAATATGAAGAGGCCGTCGCTGCCATCGCCTACGGCGATAATCTCACGAGTTTTCTCCTTATCCTCTTCGACTCGCCCCGGAGGTAAAGTTTAATATTCCTTCGGTATCGTATACTTTGAGATGAGGACTTGGTCGTCGCCCCTCGCATACCTCGTCATTTTCACGAGGTAGCATTCGTTCGCCTCATTGAATAACCGGCGTTCCATTTTACGGCACTTTTACCAACATAAATGAAATAAACTTCGCTTCAAATGAAATTGCGTAGAGAGTTTGAAAAAAAACCTTTTAAGAACGACTGAACACTTGAATATTTAAGTGTCGATCAAAGCACGAGGTATCATTGAAATTAAATTAAAAGCACCGGAGATATAACATCTGTTGGAACGCCGAGTCATCAGGATTCTCGGCCGCAACATCGCTCTGTACATTTATCCTATATCCAGTGTATACAAATCGTCCTACGCTATAAACGTGAGTGCGTTTACTCCTGCCCCGGGACTGGAAACCGCGAACCAGCACGACGTATAAAGATGATGCCAATTATTGCGAATTATGCATGTTGTACCCGCGGTATGTTCCTAACTGTGTCGTTGTTGGAACAGCGGGGAAGCGGAGGTTGGCTCTGGAACTATGACTGTGTCCCGGAGAATTACGCGCGTGGTTTTACGCGTACGCGTATGCAGCGTATGTTCGTGCACAGTAGCCACTGTGTACACGGTCATCCCTAACGTTGGTATTACCACGAGCGTGAGCTTGTACCGCACTGCTCGCTTTACCCTCGGTCACTGTCCATATACGTGAATACGCAAGTGTGCGGATGCGAGACAGCGAGCGAAAGGGAAATAGACAGCCAGAAGCGGGAATTGCACACAACGTATACGTTTTCGGCAGTACGGTAGGTATATACACGTATATGCAATGAGGAGAGTTCGCGCACACGTTCGCCACAGGAGCAAGCAGTATTGTGTGCAACCGGTATAATCCTATTATTATGCTCGAGTGGACCAATTAGGGTGTACGCCCGGAGTACACCGGAATCCTCCAAGACCACGGAGAGGAAGAGGGAGTACAACGGTGAGATAGAAGGGACAGATGTTTGCGAGTGTACGAGATATAGTACAATTGAGTTCCTGCTTTACTCCCACTGGATTGCTTGCCGGTGCATCTTCGTCGCGGAATATATGTACTACGTGCTACAAAGTTTCGACTACCGGTACTGCTTCGGCCGTTGTTAGTTACAGCGATTGTACTACCGGACTCGTCTAACTGTCCAGCCGCACTCGTTTCTCGGCAGGAACCTCCTCGAATCTAGAGAAACGTTTCCGGTCACGGATCACAAACCGGCGAGAGAGTTTAGACCTCATGGAACCATCTCGCACAATGAAACTGACTTACTTAATATATTGCAAACCGGAGATCGTATAAATAAATGACGCACATCCTTGTATTTGCGACAACCAACATGAATTTGTTATTTAATTTATTTATTATCACCAAAGTGAGAAATCACGATTTGAAGAGAATCGACCTTCAAGAATTTGTGTATAATTTTAAATGCAGTATCTGGTGTTAAAATTTTTTTCATACACGTTTTGATAATAAAGCGTACAAAGTTGAAGCTTGTACATTGCTTTTTCATTATCTTTCGCCTTTCACAACTCCATCTCTGTGAGGAAGTTACATGCTTTCTCATCGATTGGGTTCATCGATTTTGACTTTCTCATTAAACCAAGCTGCAAATTGCTTCCTCAAGATTCCGCACGATGCTCGAAATTCTGTCTATGAGGAACTATCTTTCTTTATTTTGGCTTTCTAATGGAGTAAGCTTTGAGCATCGCGCGGAATCTTGAAAAAGCAATTTGCAAGTTTTCATGTGCAGCTTATTTTAGTATCCGAACTGTTGAAATGATTATTTTCAAAATGTATACCTATTTTACTTTTATAGTATTCTATTAAACCCAAAAAAACTTAGCACGATATCTTGAAATTTGCAAAAAATTAGAGCGAGTTGACGATGGCTCGAAAAATTCTTAAATTTATAAAATCTGATCCGTTCGGCCAATGTTTCCCGAATACAATACGAACCCTCCTTTTTTATTGAAACTTCATTTATATACAAAAAGTTATCCGGAAATCTTAAAATTTACGAAAATTAGTGGGTTCACAGATTTTTTTTGAGTAATTTCAACAAAAATTGCAGTGAATAAAGAGTTTGTATAGATTAATATCTGTGAAAAACGGGAGCGCTGTACTTCAAACCGTTCTTGAGTAATAGACGTTTCAATTTTTCGCAATGTTTCACAGTGCCAGAACATAGGCATACATACCTACATACACGCACGATTGGAAAAAAACATTTTTCACCGTCACAAAGATTTTTCTATGATGAAGCAATACTGAAAAAACTGATCTAAATATATTTAAAGGTTGAATCGATATATAGGGTGACCATACCGTTTTCGAAATATAATATAAATGTATAGAATTTAAACGGCTCGGGCAATTATCATTAAACCCAATAGCAAACTGGGTATTGAAAATTGAGTTCGATAAACTAAACGAAAATGTTACGGAACGAAGAGCGGGAGGGATTTTCTGAAAGAATTGCAGAGGAGGGGAGGGGGGTTTCCATGCTCTACCGGCATGGAAAATGCCAGCCCATTCGGTCGAGCGATTTCTACGTTATAATGGCTTAATTGTTGCAACCTCATTGCACACACACACACACACACATCCATCCCTCCATCCATCCATAGGGGATGTAAAAAAATATTCTTTATCGACGTTTTGGAACAGTCTGAACACGTTCGTATAAAAATCTCGATAAGCACAATTTTACAAAACGAAACTTGTCCTAAGGAAAATAAAAAGCTTAGAGAGTTTGATGCTATATCGTTTAAGTTGAAAATATTTATGTTGCAAAATACGTAATGATATTAGCGAGTGCGAATATAAAGAGAATTAATAAAACTACAAGCTGATAACGTTCAGTCCGCGTTTTCGTAATTCACTTAGAATCAATTAGAGTTTGATGCTATTTCGTTAAAGTTAAAAATGTTTATATTGCAAAATACGTAATGATATTAGAGAGTGCGATTGTAAAGAGAATTAATAAAACTACAAGCTGATAACGTTCAATCCGCGTTTTCGTAATTCACTTACAATCAATTACTTACACCTGATGGAATGGTGTACGATCTCGTTTATGCGACAATCAACGTGGAGAGTTTTAATTTAGTTGATTGATTGTGACTAAAGTAAGAAACCACGATTACAAGAGAATCGACGTCCCAGAATTTGGTACACTTTTAAATTCAGTATCTGCTATTATTTAAATTTATTATGTGATTAATGTATTTTTTTTAAGTTATAATAAAAGATTATAAATGTTGGTGTCATTTCGTTAAAGCAAAAGGTTTAATTATTTATATTGTAAAATGCTTAACGATATTAGAGAATACGAATGTAAAGAGAACTAATAAATCTACAAACTGAGCAAGTTCACTTTATGATCTCGTAATTCAGTGTACATCAGATGCTCGTACTTGATGATAAAATTGAGGTAGAAAATAAACAAACATAGTTCATGTCTGCTTGCGAATACTCGCTCTCTTTGTTTAATAACATCCACCGAGTTTCAGTGCGTCTATGATGTGTTAACGCCAAAGAGCAAACTTTAATCATAAACTGTGAACATGATATATTATACATACCTTGGATAATATATAATGAAGGCGTAATAAAGCCAAAACTTGTTTTAGTAACGAGTGTGACGTATTATATAGTGGTTGCAAAACTTGTTTTGAGTGTGGCTAATAGTAATACTCTGTATAAGTCAGACGACTGAAACGCTCTATACTCCATATTATTAAATAGGAGCGCAGGATTAAACTACAATTATTTTAAAAAATATATTCTCATAGGCTAAAAGGCATTTACAATTTTTTTCTTTACTAATAAAAAATAGGATACCCTATAAAAACGATATCCTGCATGATCCGGAGGATATTTAATCTGTTCTGAATTAGATTGGATAGTAAATAAACATTGAACACAAAATACAATAATTTTTAGCAATATTGAAGTAATAAACATTAAATAATTGTTAACGATGACCTATAGACATTCTGTATCAGGTGGTTAAAAATGTATAGATAGAGTCTCAGAAACGGGCATCCTCATGAATGTTGAAATTTCCCAGAGCGAGCATTGGCTACTGTTCACTCCCCCCCGCCCCTACTTCCTCTTGGAATACGCAGTGAATAGGTTTTCTGTCGCAGCAGACACTCTATGGTTGCCACTGTGCAGAATTAAATGTAAAGTAAAAAAGCGGAAAGGAAGGTCGGATGGCTTTTTGTCGCAACGTCATCATAAATTAAGCGAGAATATCAAACGTTATCGAAAAATCGGTACAGATATGAGAACCGGGCACGGATTTTTCTCTCTCGTTCCACCTCCCGTACTCGCACTTAATCATAGGCAGCACGGTGGTACCGGAATAAAAATAGTGTATAATAAAACCGCTCGATTCGTGACTATACCTATATATCTTGTAGTCGGGAACATATACCGAAAATTGATAGCGTACTTTCTTGCAAAGCACCGGGGCACGGCGCGGGCGCTGCACGCACACGCTGCTTGGATTGCACGCGTGTGCGTGCAGCATGATATATTATCGGTATGACGCGTGTGTGCGTTGTCGTCGTCATCGTCGTCTTCGTCGTTATATCGTAGTCCACTTCTTTTTGCACGCTATCGGCATCGTCCTTTATGAATCAGTATCGTCGTACTCATCGTTCACGAGAGGCACTGGACTTTGTTGTTTCAGAATTTCTGTTGCAACAATACTCGTTTCTACTGCAGAATTGTGCTCCTTAGCTATCTCCGGTTTGCTTATTCTCCGCAACTTGACTTGTTCACCACTTTTGCGTAACTCTTATCTTTTTCACAAAAGAACAAGAGAGGACGGAATATATTTAACGGACTGCCTTTGTCGTTAAGTATTAAAAAATATAAACCGCGATGCTTGTTCGGTGCGCAACATTTAACGTGATGCAGGACTCGCAAACGCGTCAGATATATAGATGTGATAATGAAGAAACGAGATGACAATGAGTTTTTGGTAAAGCAACGATGATAACGCCACCAGGATATAGGAAAAGGTAGATTCGATGGTACTCTCCTCAATATATTTTCTATCCTTGCTGTATCTATTTTTTGTTCGTTCCTTTTTCTTCTATCTCTCAACGATCTGTTCTACTATGTATGAGGGCAATGTCGCGATACATCGTAAACAAGATACGTATAGCGTCGAGTGAAGACGGAGGAGGATGGGTAAAAGACGAAGGTTTCGCAGGAGAGGGTGAAAGGACGAAGGATTCAGGCCACTTGTCGAGTTACGATCACATATACTGGCTGCAACTGCTTCAATCCAAGTGTGGAGCAAGCCAGCGTAGAGGAGGAAAACCCATTGGCTGAGCGAGTGTGAGCGATGCGCCTGAGTTTCACGGGAGTGGAGTGGTTTCTGAAGGGGATGAGGAGGGAGTCAAGCGAAAAGGGGATGAGACCAGAGGGCTGCAAAGGGACTTGGAATATGAGGAAGAGAAGGAGGAGAAAGGGAACGGATGGCAACCAAGGGAAGGAAGAGCGCTATAGCGAGAGGAGGAGGACGAGGAGAAAGACGAGGAGAAGGACGAAAAGGAGACGAAGGTGGGGGAGGTAGAGGATTGTCGGCCAAGCGTGCGGAGGCGCGCTAGGTGGAAAATGCAACGGCGCCGACAATCGTATCTGTATTACGTCCGGTCGTGGCAATTTGCAATTCAACGCCGGCAAGGAGTTCTGAAACGGCAATCGACGGTTCCGTTCTCCTCTTCTCCGGGCCACTCGTCTGTCTCGCTCGCACTGTTACCTTCGTGTGTATAAACTCAACGTCTCTCGCTCTACAGATCCCTCTGACTTTCCTCTTACAAACACAATTCCCTCTCTCTGCATTGAACTCTTCTCGGATAGGCTGGTTCTCCTGATAGTGGAGTTGGTAATATTCAACATTGCCATGGCTAATATAAACTCAAGATATAGTATTGGTCCATATACCATAAATATGTGTGTGAATGTTTATGTTAAACATGTTATGTTTGTGCATTGAGGGGTGTGAATGGTATATCGTCTGGTACAGTCGAAATTTCAGAGTCTGTCTCATTGACCCGAGGAAAGTAGACGTGAGAAAGGTCGTATTTGTAGATGTCATGATTCTTCTATAATATCAGGGGAAGATTGAATCAGAAAAATGTAGTAAAAGATTTTTATTTTTTCGTCATGGATGGTCGACCGGAATAAATTACGCGATAGCAATATTTTTCCAGATTCTGTTTATTGATTACGTCTGCGCTCGTTTAATTCACCACGGATAATAACACTATGCGGTAAACAGCATGTGTCAATACAATGAATATCCATATCAAGAGGGCTAGGAGAAGCAGAAACTCCCTGTTGAGGGTACGCCCCCTTTCCTCTTTTACCTATAGCCTCGCTTTAGGGAATTGTCCTGTGCATATACATAACGTATGGATACGTGAGAGGAATTTTCTTGCCCCGATGAGAAGATCTCGTGACCAACAAGCCGGTACATACATACCACGAGCAACTATATATATATATACTATACTATATATATATATATATATGCCTATTGACCTAGAAGTGTATAAGGTAGACAGAGAGAGAGAGAGAGGAGGAGAGAATCGATAGGTCATCGACCGTAAGGGAGCGTGCTCTGATAAAGACATAGAAGATTGAACAGGAGAGCGTGGAGCAGATGAGTAGCCTGCACTTCGAATGTGTTTTCTGGTTCGCTCCGGTCTCTCTTGGTCGCAATACGAAACGACAAACCTATCTGCCCTATTGTGTCCTTGAGTAGAATGCACGGTATACCTGAAATCGATCTCGATGCTCACTTACATACGTTGTACACGTGTATTATTACGGCACAACTTGATACGAGACAGGTTAGATGTCAGGACAACTAAAGGAACGAGAAGCGAGTCGTTTAACAGTGAACTCACGGTTGACTGAATGCGATGCACTGATGTTCCGGGCTACGTTTGGAAGCTACTAGACTCTCGTATAGACTGTTGGTGAGGTATCCAAGAGAACAAGGGTCTCAAGCGGTATACACAGATCTAAACACAGCCTTATCAGTTTACGTCGGTGGAAATAGCCTTTTCTGACTATAGTTGGTCAGGGTTTGCCTAGTCGAGAATCTACTACGGAGACAATGAAGATATAGCTGCATAATACGCTCTAGGCGAATGAACATAGTTGCTCAGCAGCATACTGCCAGATATACAAACACGAAAGGCAGATCCGGAGACAGCTAGCTTCCGGCTAAAGCGGACTGCTGGTCACCTCCACGTATAGTATCACCAGTCTGCAAGGGTTCGGATCACGCTTTACGATGGGGCATCTCTTGCATCCGAAGAGGGAGGGCCGTTATTTGGCTGCCGGATCCTATTTGCCAAGCAATCGGGTAACACTGTCTCTCCTGACGCTACTATACCGCCTCTGCCGTTGCTGTTACACCACCGGTACCTCCTCTTTCCAATTTAGACACACTCCTCTTTCTTCCTTTCACGATTACAGCCAATTCTCCTTGCAACATAAACGGTGGATATAGTTCAATCTCGTGGAACGCACATGTACATTGCACTTGAGAAAACCTTCCGCACTAACCGAATCCCATTGTTTTTATTCAGATATCGAAAATGCATACCTTGAATATTTTGTTAAAAATTGGTTCGATCGTAATTGATGAACTATTTCATCAAAAAATTGGAAGGAGGTGTGTTTCTTGTTTTCTTGTTTTCTTCCTTTCTTTATTACTTCCTCTTCGTTATCTAGTACAAGCGAAAATATATATGTGTAGTGTGCATGCGTGATGCCCAGAACGATTTCTCTTCTCTTTTGCTTCAGTCCATTCTTTATTTCTCTCTCTTTCTCACTCTATCGTTGCGAGAGGTGAAATGGTTGCTGGACGTACATCGGGCAGGTACGAAAGTTGGCTGAGGGGAGTCGCGACGCGAGATCTACGACTACCGTCTATTCCGTACGAAAGAGGTTTTATGTGTACCATTATTTTTATCAAATGCGCTATGAATTATGCGACAGGAGGGTGGTGCGCCCATTTTTTCTTTCGCGTTTTTACTCAACTGTATCGCCCAACGTGAAACAACTATAACACGACGCGTGAATTCAACATCTCCTTCCTTGCTTCTGCTTCAACAAACGCTATCGCTATCCCTTTTGCGTTGCGGTACACCACCATAATGGTCATTCAAGGAACGCCCAGCAATATCCCTTCAGCAGATAACGAACGAAACTTATTATAAGAAATGATGCTATTATAATCTTTTCAAACACATATATATACTGGCATCTGTCAAAAATTAAAGTTGCAACAGTTTTATAGGCCGCCATGGGCGAAAAAAGTTCGATGGTAGAATGGGGTAGTTACCACTGTGTGAGTTAGACGATAATTTCTACTCTCGGGCCAACGTAGGGATATAGCTGAGCGCCATAGGTTTACCGTTCTCTTACTTTTTACCCATAAGCCCGCAGGGTTTTGGCGGTTGGTCCGGCAAATGGTTAATTCGATAGAAAATTGTAATCTTCTTCAGCTACTGCATTGTCGGATTAGAGTTAAGACATAGTTAAGACAGTTGAGATATAGCGTCAAGTTTCCGATAGATAAAACCTATGTGCACAGAAATTATGTGTTGGCTCACGCATTCATATGTATTAGCGTTTAATAGTTGCACGATGCTTGATGTCGAATACGACATCCAACCTTTACCATTCGCGAAAAATGATTGAACAGCCTATCAAACGTCGAGTTTACGGTAAAGCAGCTGTAATGACAGACACGTTGTGCAGCAAAGAGTTGCTCAAGTTTCGTGCGCGTTGACGCTTCCGGTGATATTATGCACTCTTCCGGATTCGTGTGTTTGTTGACTAGAGTATTCCACTTTAATCATTTGCAGACGATTTTAGGGTGGTCGATTTTTTTCCGTGTATACACTTATTCGATCGTCCCTATTTTGCTCAGAATCTACATTTTTTCTTGGTCTACATTTTATTCCCCTCTACTGAGCAGTATAAAGGCGGACAACCAACGTTCGTCCCTTCTAAGAGATAATCAGTGCCCGACGATGACGACAAAAGTTCCGAAGGCGAAATTGCGCCCTCCAAGACATTTCGTCCCTCCAAGGATCTAATTAATTTGCGTTTATAAAAGGAATACTGAGCGTCGGTACGACGGTGCAATAGTGATGTGTAGATAAGCAGAGTAGCGTATGAGATCAGACGGTATATTGAAGCTTAATAGACAATTAAATGTCTTAAAGCACTGTCGTAGACTGAGGGCTCTTTCACATTTACCTTCTTTCTCTCTTTCTTTATTTCTCTTGTCTACCCTTGTCGGTAGTCTTTCCACTTTTTAAAAGAGCGAAGATATCGACTATGTCTACAAAACCTGGAAAGTCTCGCATTATCGAGTATCCGGGATCTATAATAAAATGTGCTAAATGAAGCAATGGCCGTAGAAAAAAAGCGTCAACCTTTTGTTCTTTCTTATAAGACTTCTTATTTTTTTAAGAAAAATCTCAAAAGTCTCTCGATGAATTGTTACAGCGCTGTAGCGTCTTTTCCAGAATTTCCTGATGTATCCAGTCGGATTTATTTATAGAAAAATGATTTCATTCACTTCGTACAGGGTAGGTACTTCATCAACTTTGTTTGTGCGGTATTGCACTATCTCTAGTAGAAAATGTTATCCAGCGTTTACTTGCCAAGACTCGGATGGAAAGACTAAAAGCCAAATAGAAGGTAAGTTTTTAGTCTGGGAAGTAGATAGAGTACATGCTATGCACTATGATAGACGCGGTACTAGCTTTCAGTTTACCTGCTAGATCGGTTATATCTTTCGTGGTAGAGTTTATTTTAAGCATTAGTAACTGGGTATATAACCGTATCCATGTGCTCATGGGACCACAAGCTCTACTCTTTACATCGTGTATTTGTCAGAAAGATCTGCATATGCTTGCACATAAGAGTCTGAGCCAGTATATAGAGTTTCGAGGTTCTCTGTACTATTATAATATAGAAGTACCTGCGATGTATGTTACATGGTACGTAACGCCGATGCAAAGAAGAAATGAAGCTTCGTCCACGGTTTAATACCGTCATATTACCAGTATATACCGTCTGCTTTAATTTTACTGGGATACTCAGGGGAGAGACAGCCATTTTTTCTCAAATACCCGGAGGGTTTATAAACTTGTAAGAAAGGAGGTCCGATACCGACGTTACCAAACTTCACTGTTGGCAGATAAACTTCAATGCCAGAAGATGCCAGTGCTATCTGGTTGAGTGTTCAAGAAATTTACAGCGATTGACCGCCTAACTTGTATCTCGTAGCTCACAGTTACGGGGAGAATGAAAAACGCTTTTCTGCTCAGATATCAGCAGTCTAGCACAAGGAAATATCGTTGAAAGCTTACACAGGGGAACCAAACGAAATGTCTGTGCAAGCACTGTTTCGGCACGCGAACCGCGAGGCGCAACGGCTATTCGAGATGAAGGGAAAACCTGGAAAGGAGAGCAAAGCGGGATACAAGTTTGTCTTTGGTATTACGGTAGAGAACCGAGAGAAGCGTCCCATGGGTTCTGAGGACTATAAATTCTATCCACCGACCGGCAAGCCGTCTTGACTTTAATATCGCCCGTTGGGACGCAGTTTGGTAAAGCCGCGACGACCTGCGGTACGCGCGTACAAGCAGTACTACAGCGCCTCTACCGTTGCGGCAGAGTAAAAGCGGGGAGTAGCTCCCTTTCCGTTTCGTCGCAAGGGAAGAGAGAAAGAGAAAACGGACTAAGCATCGCTAAGCCGCAAACTATCTATGCGTATACGTTCACCTGCCTCTGCTGCTGTTGGCACCGCAACCTGCAAGCTCTCAAGCTTCGGTCTTGTGAACTCCCAGCATTCCTAAACCACACGCTAGGTAGACAGAAACTTCCGGCACCGTGAGAGAAGAGGTACAGCAGGAAGAACTCCTAAATTCACGCTGTACCGCAAGCACGACTCTGGCGGAGCTTCTCGCTCCATCTTCCTTTTTCCTTTACGGTGGGACCGTTAAAACACGCTAGTGAAAATGAGCTTCAACATCCGTTATACATCCTGATGGCAGTGAGAATACCGTTGCCGAGAGTTTTAAAAGGTGGTACTGACCGAGAACGGGGAATGGCTGAAATAAGGGATGCGGTAGGAGGGTTAGCAAGTAAAAGATGCTTGCTCGCTTCGAAGAGGGTGAAAACAGGAAGCTTCCGCTGCTGTTCACGGTCGTAGCAGAACGGGAAAAAGATGTTGCACAGCACACGCCCCATTTAATCTGGACGTCCGTTAGTGTTTGCCACTTGCCGGACTGGTGTGTCTACCAGGCAGGAGGGGCGGACTCCTCGAGAGAGCTTGTTTCCGATAGTAAGCTACGAATAAAGTATTAAAATATTTTTAAATAGAATCAAATTGTTGCAGAAGGAGAAGAGAAAAATCATGTGGATGAAATCATAATCACATCGTTGTACCTACTAGTTCTTTTCGTTATTTCCTAAATTTGTACTTTGACTTTATTCGCATTGCTAACCCGGTGTGCAAAACGAACAGTCGAGTATGAACGCAGGAGTATCAGGCTCGCTTCGAGTAGTTAAGTTGGTTTATGCTCAGATATACCTAACCTTGCATGTTTGCCTTGTACGCATCATCGTTCCCGCTACTTATACAGGCTTATTCAAATCCGATGCTATATGGCGCTTAAGTAGAATTTCGTGCTGCCTGTAATGGGATGGGTGACCGCTTGGCCATGCGCCGACTGGCGTATCGATTCGAAAAACCAAAGAGGCATACGCGGGAATACAACAAATTATTATTACATATACGAGGCATTCTTTATAAACTTAGCCAGTTTTTTCTGTCCCTTTAAAATATTTTACTAATACTTGAAAGTACTTTTATGAATTTCTACAAATTTTAGGAGTAGAATTTATTTTTGTACTTTTTACATCTTGGATGCGAAACATCGTACAAGATAAATACAAAATAAAAAATGTATACTCTTGAGCATTTGCATTGATTTCGCTCAATGGGACAATTTCGATTTTACTTAATAATTTACCAAATTTACAAGAATATGTGTAGATTTTATAAAAAATTTACAGAGTAGGCATAGAATATTTAAACAGTCAAAATAATTTACCAAACTAAGATATATCTAGAATACGATGCGATTGCGTATCAAAAGAATTTTTTTATCATAATATGACGCCAATACTGTCGATCTTAGATTCTACACACATTCGCGTAAATCCCTGTAAATTCTGTCAAATTTGAAATAAGTGGATAGTATTAAAAATATAAGTTAAAATGTAATTAGTGACATTCACATCAAAAGTTCATCATAAATATATATCTTACCTTGGATTTTTCTTGTACGACTTTGTTCCTATCAAGATATAAATAGTTTTTGAAACAAAAGTGCAACTTATAAATATCACAGTAAGTACTCTCAAGTATAATCAAATTCTTGCTAACAACGAAAAATATCTGGTAGGGTTAGGAACATTGTTGAGTTGACAGAGAATGCATAATCTCATGATATTTAAAATAACCGAAATAGTTGAATTTCCTCGAGGTACGTGTGGTTCCAAAAATGGTGGTGTATCAGTTATGTATTTGTCTGTATATTGCGTATACTTATTTTTATCCCTACTATCTCAAACATTTCGTAGCACAATGTTTGCAAGAGTTGTTTAGTTCAAAGGCTCAATTAAGCTCAGAGGCACGATTCACCATTTTATATACAAGCTTCTGTGTCCCGTGGCACTTGTTATCCCTCGAACTTTTTATTATACAGAGCTAAACACCGGGGGAGGATCTTGCGATGGGAAGCATCAGCGAGTAGTAAAGCCATAATATCTAATCCCACCGTCGACAAAGATTGTCCCGAGAATCAGGTGGAAAAAACATATGTACGCTATACGAATCTCTATACGAGTGTATGTAAATATATATGTATGTGTGTGTGTGTATGTGTATTCGGTAAAGAGCTTCTAGAAATTCAAGGAACATAGCACAAAGAGTTGGCTAACCGTATAGGATGAGCATATAGAAGCACGAAAGAAGACTCGGTAAAATAGTCGACTACACCCTTTTGCATCCACTTTCACCACTACATACTTCTGCTACACCACTGTAGTATCATGGGCTATGCACGCGTTTCCTGTCTCGAGGAGTATCCAGGAGAGAAAGTGAGAGAGATAGAGAGAGAGGGGGTGTATCACTGTGAAAAAAGAGGCAAAATGAGACACAGGGTCCGCGGAACTGTCGGCTTTATTGCCTTCCACAGAAAGAATGTGTACTTGGCTCCACGGACACTCCCAGCATCTCTACCCTTGTGCTGCCCGTTTCTGGGATCCACTTTATACCCATCCACTCTTTCCATGCTCGCTCTTCGGCTTTCCAACCTCCACTGTTACTCATTCTTCCAACTATATGCTTCTTTTTCTTCTTTTTTCTCGGCACTCATTCCCTTTTACTCACTTTATTATTCCACCGGTTTTCACTCAGTCTTTGCGCGTAGTCGTTGACGTTGGATTAACAGATCCCTTACGTCGACAACTCGGTAATCCGGGAACGACGCTAATAGTAATCTCCCTCTGTTTCGCACCTTTCGCACGTACGCAGCTTAACGACTAAAGTCGTTAGAATGTTGCAGATTCATAGTATATACATGCCGAGTACATCCCGCTTATGCAGTCAGGAAACTAATACAGATGCGAGCTCAGCAAACGTAGTTGGTGTACAATACGATAGTCGCTGAGGGAACTATCGAGCATAAGAACAATTAAAACGAACTTCCACTATTAAAAGTGAGTCTACAGTGGTTACGTTACAGCAGCGCATTTCTTGCTTAGAAAATGCTATTACAGTCGAATCTCACCTATTCGATCTCCACTTATTCGACGACCCTGTTTATTCGACCAACTTCTATCCGTGTATCAGAGTAATCGCGTTTCTCCTAACCCCCACTCTGGTCAATAATATGATTGGTGACGGTGCATCGACCGGCATGCGCTACGGTTAGACAAATCGACGGGAAAACCTACCACCGCGTTTAATAGGTGAATTCACACGGTCCCGAGTAAGTCGAATAGGTGCGGTTCCATTGTAATTCCTCTAGCTAAAGCACATTAAATTATTCACGTAAGAAATTAAATTAAGAACAAGTCAAAATGTCAACGGTTTAGTTAATTATTATAAGCAGCTTTTCTCTTTCTACTCCTGCTTCTAAGCGGCTGTATGCGACAGTGAGAATCCCGTAAAACGTGCACGAGACTCTCTGGCTATATACACACGAGGTAAAAAATAATAAAATATCCACGGTACGACTACATCTTTTCTACCTTTTCCCAACGTTCTCCATACTTGTTTTCTCCGTACCACACGGTGAGTTTTGCTGAACTCTCAGCCTCGCTCCAACCTCCTTTACGATTCAAACGGTTATCCACCTCTCTTTCGCTCTCTCTCCTTCTCTAACTATCGTACTTTATATAGTTTAACGCAGAGGTTTGCACAGGGGAAGGGTAAGGGGGGTTATGGAGCCGAATATAGAGAGAATTTATGGACTCGCAGTGGCGCTGCTCTGCGCCTGTTTCGCGTTCGTTTGCCTATAAGGGTGCTACACGCCACACTATTCCATATTACGCATTATATGTATATATATTGTCGTAGTCTTTGGAGTCTGTGGTGGTGAACGCTCGATGGGGTTGCGTCAGCACTCTCTTGCGCGAAACGTACCTGCGCGTTCCATGCGGAACATTTTCCGTAGGTACGTATGGGTTCGGAACGGTACATACGATACAGAATGCAGAATTCTGACTCCCTACGTAGCCCATTTGCCTGGCGGTGAATTGTAGTATCTTGTTGTTCCAGACCAGTCGATAATTGGTGGGTGAAGGAGATTCTAGCTTCACATAACTACAATTACAGTATTACTATATGGATAGCGCAGCAGCAACAGCAGACGAGAGCAGTTGTAGTGCAGAAGCGCCAATATAGAATATTAGCGGAGAAGGGAGCTCGTTAGTAACAGTTATCCACATAGGAGATTAGGAGCGCAAAGAGGAACAAGAGCCAGATATACGTGGCTCCATAGATCGTCTTTTAACAATGTGTGCCTCTAGTACCCTCGACCTATCAATTTTCCGGAGGGAACGACTCTCCGAGTTACAGTCATCATTAAAAACGTAATTAACGTCAGACTTAAAATTTACTCGATATCGCTCACGATATTAAGGATAAGAACTGCGAGATTGATCATCGCTCGCTTTGTTTATTATGCAGATATAGACACACACGAACACACTGCGTCAACGTCAAATTTATTGTACAATTTATGGTTTGCTTGTTACCCCTGTCTACATAATATTGTGTCTAATTGTATTATTATATTAATTGTATAATTGCCAGACGAATAAATTAATACCTCACGATTAATTTTGTCCCGATAACTCGTCAATTGCTGCGTTATATGGCGTTCGTTGCCCCTGATCAAATACTGAAAACGTGTCGTATAGTCGAATAATAATAACAATAATATTTACTACGGCAATGCGCAACGATGTACGGTTTTTTTTTCTTTTTTTTATACAGGGAAGGGACTACCCCGTTGAACCAATTGGGCTTTTTTTGAGATATGAAAGTATGTACTCGGTCAGGGTACCTTAACAGAAAAAAATAAATGCAAGGCATGCAAATTTGAAATTTGCACATTGCTTCCTCGTGATTCTCGCGAAACCACAGATTCTACTCTACGGGTAATGATTATTTCAATTCTGGCTTCCTCATAGAGGAAGTGATATTTAAATTTTCAATAAAATTAAAAGTTTTGTGAGATTGTAAATTTCATACAACTTAAACCCCTCGATCGATTCTCACAAGTTTCGGTTTGATCGATGAACATTTATGAAAGTTAGAGCGAAAATAGATTTTTTTTTTCCAATTACTAAAATTCATAATTCTAACGCCTTTTAAATCTAAACGTCTTGATAGATTCTTAACAAACTCTATACCAAAAAACCTTGTTCCTTGGCCTATTCTTGTAGAAAGTTTTACCTCGATAGCTCAAAGTTTACAAAAGCTAGAGAGAGTACACACTTTTTTTCGAAAAATTCAAATAATCATGAAATGAGACACACGTTAGCGATTTAAGTGAAAATTGCAGCAAGCTGGCAGGGGTTGCAACGCTATTCGTGTACAAAGTTACAGACGGATCCAGTAACTCGTTCTCGAGTTATAACCAATTCAATTTTGCAAGCTCGGACGTTTCATCTAAACATGATTTCTCGATGTTTTGAAACATTTTAAATACACTGACATCAAAATTTCAACAAAAAAATTTATCGCGTAAATAAAGCGTCATGCTCCGTCGCATGAGACGAATTCATATTAATTATATGTAAAGTGGAAAATTTTCTAGACGCGAGGTTTTCCTGGACCTCCGATAATCTCTCGGTGTCTTAAACCTTCGTAAGCCGTAGCGATAAAACATCTGCAGAGCAGTCGGGGGTTTTTTTTTCTCTATAATAAAAACATTTAAATTAATCCTGCGAAGACAAGAAAAAGTATCTTCTTCGGGATCGCGGGTTATACCTTCAGGTACAGTGCAAGGGTCAGTGAGGGTACGTACGGGTCAGCGTCTAGCACGAGGCCTTTTTACCTGCTTAAGCCATCGATGTGCGGAAAGCATCTTGCACCTCACTTATAACGGCTCAAATTTCATACAATGTCTCAGGAAAAATGCCCCTCTTGTTAGTCTCGGCGAATCAATTACCTTACTAAAAACGCTTCGAAAGTTTAAAATTGGCTACGTGCGCGTTACTATAGACTCATATTAATTAAAGTACTTCAAAATTTCAAAGAAATTTATATTTGTTACAACTACGTGTGTATTCTTTTTTAACAACTAGAGTGAAACAGTGTATATAATTGTTGTCTTTGTTTTTTCAATAAACAATATATTTGTCCAAGGTCAGTGTAAACTATGATCTTAATATATCAAGCTCTTACCCTTCTTATCAAAGGAAAACAAATATAGATCGTTGGCGATTAATTTCCTTGACGACGATCTGTACCGACGAGACTTCGTCACTGCCAGCGTGAATTCAGGCCTTACAATCCTGAACGGTCGTACTAGTACCGCGAAGTTCCGACGTACAGAACAGTCTATTGAGGAAGCAACATTAAATAAAAATTACCGGAAGAGACATTAGAGCTAACTTGACAACGCTTCTGCTGGGGCGGTTTCTGAATTTCTACCCAGGCAGATCAATCCTTTAGTCGTGTTGTCAGGGCGATATTACTTGATCGTGTATATCCGGCGGATATCTCAAATATATGTAGAGGATATAGAAATTTTTGCTGTATAACTTGTTTAAATTATATATCTTCGAGTATACTTTATTACCATGGGGCTGCGTCGTCCGGCTTTTCCTTACATTCATTATTCAAGGAATTAAATGATTCATTCGTGAATTCCTGGGTGTCTCAAAGATGGCGTTTCGCGCATCTTGCGAAAATCCATTTGGGCGGCTTGACAATCAGAACTGTCAATTATTCATATAGATAAATAAACATAATAATAATAATAAATTCTTAATAGAACAAAGATTCATTAATTACACAAAGAATTAGGTGTTCTGTATACATGTATACAACATTTTAAATGGTCCAATCGTAAAAACGATACGGCGATGAATGAAATGCGTTTAATGATCCTCTCTTTTGTTGTGTACGTTCTTGAGTGGTTCAATGACGATGTAATTTCCTTTATTAACTTAAGGATTATGGCGCCGAGTCAAATAAAACATACATTTAGCGTTGTAGGCGCATTGTCTGTGTGAAATCTTATTTTGGCCTCGCTAACCATAACAAAGTTTAGCGCTAAGTTCCGCTGAGGGAATTGGAACGTGCTTCGACTCACAGATCCATTCCATCTTTTACTTATTTCTCTATTTTTTACTCTCGCCCCCTTTATGTACGAGAGTACGTGTATGTATATTGTACCGCGCGACGAGTAACTTGTTTCTGTATTTTACTACGCTAGTCCGTTCCTTCTTTATGTAGGTGTAATACGCAAGAGGCATTGACGCGATTCTAAGAGCGTACGGTATATCACTGTATGGAATATACACGTATTCCATGGGGTGTATACGAGTAACGTAGAGTCGTGGTAGAGGCCGGTGCGCTTTTGCACACGGTGAGATTAAATATATACTCTCTACTCGCTGTACAAAGTAGCGAGTCTCTACGTGGGCGCAAGAAATGCGTAAATTTATGGCGACTACGTGAGAGACGCGAGCCCCTAGCAACTGAAGGGGTAGCTGCTGCTGCTTGATGGTCTCGAGATCAGCTAACACCATCACCGTACCGTCACCGTCGACGTTAACGTTTCCATACCTGCAGTGGATGCAGCGTACGGTAAAATCGTTCATCGTTCTTTTGGAACTCTGCAACAAATCTGATTTATAAAAATTAATATATTTTTATAGGAAGCGTTTATCAATATATCGATACGCGTTTAAAAAAAAATCATATTTAATATACAAGCATTTTAATATTCCTTTATAGTTATATATTAACCCTTTATACGTCACACTACCCGAAGCTGTCCCGGAATGGAACTAGCAAGAGCAGAGTAGGGGTAAC
This sequence comes from Cylloceria caligata, assembly GCA_963942595.1. Taxonomy (NCBI): domain Eukaryota; kingdom Metazoa; phylum Arthropoda; class Insecta; order Hymenoptera; family Ichneumonidae; genus Cylloceria; species Cylloceria caligata. The sequence continues at coordinate 6,710,947 of OZ012703.1, forward strand.
GCGTTCTTATGGCTTCTGCAGGGTTACATTTAATATACCGGTTTATGCATAAATGCTTATCATTAAAGTATAGTAATTTTCCAAATATTTTTGAACGTGTAAGGTTTGCTGGATTCACTATGCAAACTTGCACCTGCGACTCCTCACTGAAAAAAAAAAATTGATTCTCTTATTCTGATTTTTACAATTCCAAATGATAAACATTTTTTTTTTTTAATTTTTAGGCATTGTGGAGTTTTTTTTTTTTAGTAATAGTAAGTATTACATGAAAAAAAAAGATTAGTTGTGATTACCGATCATCGGTTCGGGAAACAAAAATGTTGGTAAACCCGACCAGTTTGTTGGTTGGCATTGCTGATAGTTGGTAATTCCAAGAACTTTTTTTTCTTCCTGATAAGTAGAGTTGAAATTACAATATATGTTTGTGGCAGCTCGCGATAGAATTGTTATTGAAACAATGATTTGTTTTCTGCGTGTTGACTCTCCGTGTGTGCGTTCTTCTGTGTCTCAAGTGCGAAGAATGCTTCACTGGAGCCGAACGATGAGCGTGAGCTGTAGAAAAGCTGCTGCTATGGCTCAATTTCTCCTGCTGGATGTAGAAACCGTGTTTCACGGATAATAAATCGTACGGAGAAGGTAGAAGGTAGATATCCAAAGTACCTGAAGAAGCGCACCAGGTTGAAAGGGCTCGTGAGCTTGGGCTTCGATCCCGCCGTTCAGTCGGATAATAAAAAGATCAATCTCGAGTACCCTCCCGAAGTAAAATGAATAAAGTTGGAATCCGCACGTCTTGGTTTACGCACTATAGACCATCGAGGAACGAGAATCTTGACTGCTAGCCCCGATCTAAGGTCCTATCGTGATCACTTTTTTCTTGTGAAAATGAAAGTTCTCTCTAGCCGTACAAGAAACCTAGATTGAAAGCTCAAGTTGAATCCAACGACCTTTTCTGTGGCGAAAGAAACCAGAAATGCTCAAACTGTTTAGTCATCATGCGTCTATAGTGTCCGGGATTCGCATTTTTGTTGGATTGACAATCATTATTTTTTATTGCATCGTAATGTTAAATTGTCACGTGCAATCGTGTCAAAATGTTTTTCTCTACAGAACGTCGGAAATTACATTTTATAGGTTTTCAAAAACGAACTACAAAGCTGAGCAGTAAAAAAATGTGGCTACGTTGAGTAGAAAAAAAAGTATTAAGTGAGATTATATGACTATATTTCGACGATTTCAGACGTTGCTCGTAAGACAAGGCGCATTACAAAAAGCTCATCAGAGGCAAATTAACCTTAAACTGAAAACAAAAGTAGTGAAAAATCTATTTTAAATACTTTGTAATATAATCATTTTTTATTATCAACGCAATTACGATTCAAGTTATTTTACGAAAGTTTGCGTATAACGAATATTAACATTCGTTGATTGAAATAAATACGCAAATGTTTATATCACCGTGTCTGAATATACAAAGTTATTCCAGCAAAATTTAAGAAATTGCGCCAGGGTAGGCGCCACTCGGACCTTCGCACATTGCGATTTGTCGCGAATGTGGCTACGGATTGTATTTTTATTAAATGTCATATATGGAACGCTATTGATGTTACTCTTGAAACAAATAGGCGCATATACGTTTGCAATCAGTGGCCCAGGGCGTTTTATTCTTTGGATAACACGTTCAACCAATCAGGAGGATTACATCTTATGGCGGTGATATAAAGTCGATGGTTCGCGCGCTTTTCTCTTTGGCAAGCTCGCAAACAGAGCAGGCGCTTGTCGGGCCGCCGAAAGTGCCAAGGCTTTATCGCTCTCTAGCCTTAAAGCTGATTGGCAGTGTGCCCTCGCAGATCTTTCGTCTCTATCTACGGCGTAGCAGCAGCAACCGCGTTGTGTCATGGATTACGCCCAGGATTGTTCGAGTTGCCATCGTGACGTCAATTTGGTAGCAGCTATTAAACGGAGGTAGAGGAGGTACACGAGTGATGTGATGATATAATAAAATCCAAATGAACAATTTTGTGACAGGAAGATGTAATTGAAATTCCTTGATTAAAGTACTCGATGGTCGTATGCAGCTCGAAGCCTCGTCATTCCAATGTGCGATGCAGGCACATTCCTCAAATTTTGTAATATTCCCACTGGAAATCTAACGACAGCTGTCAAATGAAAATTAATACTGAATTTTCCTCCAATAATCCAATCAGAGAATATATTTCATAGATCGAATGATAGCGTATTAAACATCATAATATTTCAGTTGCACTAACGAAATTGTTATTGCAATTCTTCTCGTAAAATAACGAAGACAGCAACGGTTTTGGGCAGCCATGAAGTCCGTGCCTTTCTCTTAATGTTTATGACGAACCAATATTTTTCTATTAGTTTTTTAACGCATCAATTCATTATAATGTTTAAAAACATCGGTTAAAATACTAATCGAGTTAGAACTTAATTGTGAAAGTTTTTATAAATTTTATATGCTAAAAGGGCAAAACAAGGAAAACCTTCGATCATTTCTTGATGCAAGAATGTCATGAGATAATAAGAATATGTATGCATCTAAGAGATTATAGTTATGTACAGATTCCTGACCATATTAGATAGATTATGGATATATATATTTCGTCCAAGCTCCTCTCTCCTTGAGTTTCGAGTGACCGGCTGGGAATCGATAATCGCCGTATGAATTCCCCGGGAAAGCAGTACTCCTGCAACGGTTTCTGCTCAATGTAAACTGGTACTGGGAAACTCGGAGGGTCTCCGGAGGGATCTTGAGGTTCGTCGTCGGGAAATGTAGCCAATTCAAAGCCAATGGCCACTCACTAAAGTAACGTCGTACTATGGGAATATTAATTTGCTGTTGGACCCAAAATTTTTCTAGCGTGCCCGCAGGTTCTCTGCCAATATCGGAACACTTTTATTTCCGGTATACTTTTCTTTGTTTCTGCCATTTTGAGAACCAAAAGAACTTGGACAACCGCACGTCACGAACTCGGAATTTTTATCCAACCGTTTCTGCGTGCGAACACCCCAGCTGCATCGGAATTTTCATCACGAAAATATTATAGAGATTACGATTTTATGTTTTTTTTTATAGTCTTAAAAGATTTTGTTCTACATTATTAAATAATAATTTTTTAAATGTAGATTTATGCTAGAAATCTATATTTTACACAATGTAAGATCACGTTTTATACTTTTATGTCATCAGACGGAGCAATGAATTTTTTTTGGCCTTTCACCGGTTCCAGGGTTCAAACGACACTTTGTTCCGACTATCCTGTCACAATATCTCTTACTATGAGAGTCATAATGGTTTTTTTTTGGATAAAATAACGAATTTCCAATTTTCATAAAACTTAATGACCTAGATCGATTTTCGCTAAGTTTATTATCAAAGATTATTCAGAATGAGTTCATTCGTGTGACAAAATTGAGCTCTATATTTTCAAATTTACTCGAGTGATAGCATTTACGATAATTAAATTTCAAAGATCATTATCGTTTTATTATATTTGTATACAATTTGAGGACGATAGCTTGAAATAAAAAATATAATTTATTTAAAAAATTAATTCCTTTCGGTACATCGAACTTTTCGATTGTCCCATCACATATGGCCAAAGCTGAGTTGCTAACTCCGCGCTATTTCTCAATTATCCGTACGAGATGCGATGCTCGACTCTTTTTGCACATTCGGCAATTTTACAGGGCATTGCCACTAAAATCAAGGACAATGAATCTCACGCGCTCTTTACTGTTCAATAAAAATTTGTTAGTCTTTCGCCAACTTTAACGCACGACGGAATTCACCAAAGAGCTACTGTCGAGTTGACAGAGTCTTGCCTCGTTCCTCCGCAAGTTGTGTATTACATGTTTTCGGTTCTTCGGGGTCAAGCCTTCCCAACCGATGGAACAGGAAGTCACCGCGATATGCGTGATTATAATTCGCAAGTGAGCAAGGTATATCAAGAACTCAGTGTAATTGCGGTCATCAACCGTAAGTCTGAGGTAGTCACCGTACACACTGTCGTCTACGTCGACACGTTGTTCATTACCAACTCTAAATTGAACCAAGCTACTGCAACTCAATACAACAAATTGTCAAGTACAATAATTTATACTCAGACCAATATATGCGTTTGGTATGCGTTTACTACGAGTATTATATATTTAATCGAATTAATAAACGGTGCATGTTCGTTACACCTCTTTCGTTCCGTGTCGCTAGTTATTTCCATGTCAACGAAAAGTACAAAATTATTCGATCGTCTTTCCTTAATCGATAAAAGTTTGTGTTCTATAAAATCAACATCTTCCTGGTTTTTATTTTACGCCTACCCCCGAAAAAATGGAGAAATCAGGTGCCCTTTGCGCTTTAGTGATATCCCAATTTTTTAAATAATTATCTTGCCCTCGCAGCTTCACCGTCGGGCATAACACCACTATACGCTGACATAGAAATGTAAAAGGAAAAAGGTTTACAACAAATATAACGCTTTCTTGGGGTTTTTTTTAAAAATTGCAGCTTCAGTCTCATCAGGAACCAAATGGAAAACGAATAAAATGGCTAAGATACAATACAATGAACGCATGGTTTTTTAAGATAATAAAAAACACGATATGTAGGGGACAATCACTTTATAAAAATCCTTTAAAACCCAAATTTCCAAGTGCGTATTGGACAGATCAAAGATTCAAGAGATAATAATAGAGCGATAGCTCTCTCGAGAAATGCAGTTGCAATTTTCTCGACATTCGTAACTCGATAGCGTAAATCTGGTGAAGATTGAGGGTGGTTGCCGGGCGTCGACGTGGCCGGTATTACGATACATGCTGGATATTAAGAGAGGACAACGCGGAAGTGTGCCCTGACGGGTTTACTTGTATATAACTCAGTAGTATGAACTTGCCGCAAGGTCTATATCCCTTTGGGGTACTAGGGAAACTCCGTGGACTGGTTGAAACCGAAGTTGAACTGATAAACGCCGCGAGACTAGACGTTTCTCGGGAGCGCCACTGGTATCCGCGGGAGCGAGGCCGCCTTTTCGTTTCCGTCCTGAGTTCCGGGCGAACCGCGGGCCCGGGCGCAAGTTATTTAGTTTCAAGGGTATATCGCCCGAAAAGGAAGTCGAACGTACTCGATCCTGTGAAACGTACATCGGAATATCGCGTGCGAGTATTCTCCATACACGTATTCGCACGAAAGTACAGGATTGCGGAGGTATACTTCGAAGATACGAGCGAAAGACATAAAACGTTTCGGTGGTTCGAAGTTATCGCGTTCGGACTCCCAGAAAACGAGGAAAAAACTTTTGAAATGCGTGTGAGTGAGACGGTGTGTAGCTGCAGAAAAGTTCGTGGCCGTGTGGCCAAAGACGAAACACCGGGAGAGCGAGTCTCGCGAACGAACTATAGTAGACTTTATCAGAAGGGGAATAAAGCGAACCCTATGCGATATACGAAACAATGTAATACGATTTATCTTTTACCACGAGTGTATATTCGTTATACACTATTCAGTGTACTTTATTCTTAGCGTAACTTTATATCGCTAGTTGAAATGTTCGTTTAAAATTTCAGGACGCGTATAAACCTGGTGTGCGTAGTGGCTCAAGATTCGTGAGTGTTCATGTTGCTAATTCAGCATTGAAATGCAGCCAGTGGCTTTCGAACAAGTACGAGGTTGTTTTATGTGTCCGACGTCCCGGTACGTTGCAACACGCCGGTAGCATAGGTCTCTACCATACTCACTGCACAGTGTAGTAAATAGTTGCAAGATCACGCGACCCGTGAGAATCATTAATCCCGGGGATAAACACGACTCGTTGGTAGCGTGCATGGTGTATCGTAGGTTAGACAGGATGGAGAACGAAAGGGCAGAACGAGAGACGAGTATAGAGATCAGAGAGGCGAGGATAGCCCGCTAGCAGCAACGGGCAGTCAGGCTTGGCGAGAGTAGCCCGGGTAATCGAGATTAGACACGGGGGCTTATCGAGAATTAAGCGGCTTTCGGGAGCTTTGAAACGAGCCAGGTAGGGACTATATTTCCACATCCCTTCGCTTGCACTTTGCTCGCAATCGATGCTGCTGGTATGTTAAACCTAATTTTCGGTTACGCAACGATCGCGCTCTCTCTGTATGCGGCCGTGGTGAAAAAAAAAAACAACACAAAACACCTAAAGTTAATCCTCCTTGTTGGAAACACCAGAGGCTTGATTGTACCGAAATTTGAGATCGTTGTACACTTTCCATGATTGGTTTTTGGTGAGACTCAAGCTATACAGGTCGATGCTGAATCATTTTATTCGCAAATTTAATAACAAAAACCACAAATTTTTGTCGTTTTTAGCGTTTGTAAATAATATAATAAACTCATATCGCTTGTTTGAAACCCTTTTTGAACATTTGAAAATCTAAAAATGACTAATTTCTTTACATGTTAAGTGTAATAGGCAAAGCGCCCCATCCATCGCCCAATGGCCCGGTTACCCCGGATTTTCCAATGTAAAATTCTAGCAAAAATGTTAAAACTTGCGAGTAAAAGGTATACGTGAAATCCAATTTAAAGCCTAACACGTTTTCATTGTGACCGGGCATCTCTGCGTGCCACGCCTCTTCTCCTTCAATCCTTCCATGAAACAACCACGCGAGCGAGAGTTTCACACAATTATGCAAAAGCTCGCTTTTATTCTCGTCCTCTGTAGCGGGACTATGGAGCTTCGTCGGGGAATTCGTATTCTGACGGGGTCAGCGACAAAGTTGAGAGAATGGGATTTTTGTATCGCACCGCTGAAACTCGAAGGCCGAGTCTAATCAAGTTGTGCTTTAATCACTGATTTAATTGGACGGTATTACACGCGCCTCTTTGAAACTTGACCGTGGCTCGCGCGTTACGATCTCTCGTTACGCTCTGTAGTATTCTATAGAGTTTCTGTATTCTGTACCGCGAAATGAAGGAGTTTCTCACGGTACATCGTGCAATCGTGTTTGATCCCGGATGTTTGATTAACAATTCGTTTCACACAATCTAGCGAAACACATTGCTATCTGAAAGTTTACGCGTGTGATACTCATTGAACAGCTGGACTCGTCAACCCCTTGAACCTTTCCCCAAACCTGGCCCTTGCCACTGAATCGTTTGAACGGACCCGCAGCAGCACCGCGATAATAAATTTATTCCAGTTCAATGAGGTCTGCTCTTCGCCATTCACCCTATAACCCTATCACTATATCTCTCTCTCTCTCTCTCTCTCTCTCTCTCTCTCTCTCTCTCTCTCTCTGTTTACATCAAACTAATGTTGCATTTGCAACAGGCAAAATGCATTCTCCCTCGTACTCTGCCGTTTCAGTGGATAAAGGGCGTGTTGATCAGACATATTTAGTGCAATACATACAACGATAGTCCGTCACGAAGCCACTCGACTGTCCGTCTGCCTATCCCCATGCAGTTGGTATATGAGACCCGACAACAGCAGCAGCGTTATCAGCACAAAATGCATCCGCGCAATGTCCACCACCCGCAATAATATGACGCGAGTACTGTGTTCCTGCGGGTATACAGCACCATCGCGCTGTTACCGCTTGACTAGAAGGGCTCTGCGTATAACAAGTTACAACTTTGTTGGAGAAGCGTACTGAATTATTCATGACCAGTGATAACCTGCGACTTTCAAAGCACGTAGCGAGATAGCGAAGGCTACCTACCCTACCTCTCGTACCCTGACACTGAATTTTTTTAACGCACACAAATCGTGTCGCTTCTGGATATTTAATGGGAATCCGAATCGCAGCGGGCATCTCCGCAGCGACGACCGCCGTTCATATTCATCTTCGTAATGTTATATTATTGCATATTCTCACTGAGGAAAAACGTGAGTGGTCCACTGTTATAAACGATTTGAAGGTGATATCCGGGTCCCCTGCTTAACCAAGTATAATTTAACATCAAACATCTTCGAATTTGTTATAAAAAAGAATTTGGGAGGACATTTCATTTTGGACTGTTGAAAAAATCTTCACAGCACCCTGAGTGGGTTCCTCAACTACTCGAAAATGTTTTATGATTCATTTTCGTAGGATAATGTTGTTTCTTTAATGAATGTAGGTTTTGCCCTACAAAGGTCTGGAGAACGTTGGTACTTTATGAAGCATTTATTTTAGTATATACGACCTATCGGCTTGTATTATCGTTTTTATATTATGTTCTTTATACAGATACTCGGATACTACTCTCGAAAAAGAATTTTTAATAAAGAAAAATTAAGAAAGTGACATCATTTAAGGCTGTTGAATATCTTAATATGTTCCTGGGCGTCACCCCAACCACGCTATAAGTTGTAGTAATATTCTGGTTATTGTAATTTTATAAATACAATTCCTTCGTGTGCGAGATTGCTATTTCGTGACACAAATATTTGCACCAGAAATAAGCAGCGCTGAAGTTTATTCCTGAAATGACGATACTAAACAGTTGAGTAGGTAAGGAGTACTGGTATTATAAAGGTGGATACCTTCGCCGGAAGGTGATTCAACCTAATTTAATTGAATGAATGTATGTTTTACAAGTACTTAAAACTCAGATTTATCTTGTATTTATCTTACAATATACATTTATATCGCCTCTTAGTTTGTATTCACTTTAAATATTATATTCTCTGCGCAGTTATAAAATTTCCCTGCATAAAATCTGCTTCGTACAATTTCATATTTATTAAAACCTTAAACAAACCTAGGATAATACCTAGAAAAGGAACAGGTAATAAGTCATTTGAGATATCTGTTTCCCTGGGTCGTATACTTTGAAATTGGTAAGGAAGGTAAATGGCCGATATTCCGAAATCTTTAGAGCAGCGACCCCACTTTTATATTCTTTAGGAACGCGATATATTGATAAAAGGGCAACGAACTTTTGAAGTTAGCATCAAAGCTTTATAATTCAGATTCATGTATTTTTAGATTTTAATCATTCAGATCTAATAATGAAATTATCATTTTAATAATGATCGTTTACCGCCGGGATTTTTGACACTGTCGAAGCACTCGTACCACACTTTACGACATCAGCGAGTACCCAGTTTCCGTCGCTTTGAGATGTTGGAACCGAAACAAATGAAATTATATTCTGCGTATAGTTTCACGAGTAGCAACATGAACAACGGTTACGTTCCAGTCAGTTCTCTCAGTCACATGGAATCTTTTATTATCAAAACATGTCCGTCGTGATTGTCAAAAAATTCTTCCTGTTCAATGTTCTAAACGCAAAACGTATGATTAACCTAAAAAAAAAAAGAAGAAACCACGCACTTCCTACCTAGATAACGCGTGTACCGAAATGACGTTCTTGTAGGTGCAGTTCTTCGACGTCGACTGTTGCTTTATTATTTCAACGATAAATAATATTTAATTAGATCAAAGGTTAATAAATCAACCTCATTTTAGAATAAATGAATAGAGCAAGTTGCCAATTCGCTATATGAAATTTTGACATAACTTCAATGACTTGACACACTGATTGACTTCGGAAATTTAAGATAAAAACTAACGAAAAAGTACACTATTACTTATCTGATCGATAATGTGGTTTATGCTTCAATGTATTCATATAAATTTTATGTCGTTCGATACTTATATGACCAGTCGTAGCGATACAGTAACTAGCGTGCTGGTCAAGTACATCCGGCGACTAAAAGGCTCCGATTCGATTCCCGCTGAGTGTAAAATGTTTTTCGTGAGCAGCAGCGCGCTATAAAAAAGACTATAAAAATCCGTAATTTAACGTCGGTTTCCGCTAGTGCGTACTAACTATGCATGGCGATCGGAAGCCATTGAAACGTAAGTTGCTCCTTTAACCGTTATAATATAATAAAAAGAAATTAATAAGAACATGATGAAGAGTAAAATGTACTCTTTAAATTGCCTGTAATCTTTTTGACATTTGACAAAAATATTATTTATAACACATAAATGTATCATCGGTGTCAGAAACTGCGACAGCGTTAGAAAGTAGGTCGTTAACATTAAGCTAAATTAAAGAAAAATACACTAAAGTGTACAAAGGAAGAAGGAAATAGAAGTGAGATCCAGATTTATATGGCAATTTCGTCCTTTCCAAGATTCTGCTCGTCAGACCATTGTAAGAGGTTGCAGGAAAGCGTCTCCGGTGAACCTCACAGACAACTACGTACGTAGTTGCTACTGCACGTAGCGTCGATGCGCATTGAAAGTCGAACTCGTACGGATCCATTGTGTTCTTCGATCTCGAACAAGAGGTTCTCTCGAACTAGACGAGCGATAGGGCGCGTGGAGGCAAAGCTACCGATTTCTCCTATTTTACCAGATATAGTCAGTGCCGACTAAAAGACGCTGCGTTTCTCAGTCGATTCTGGTCGCTGGGCTGGAATTGGTTGTGCGCTGGACTATCTGTATCTATCATCAACAATGAGATCGATTCTCCATTGAGAACATGGGGTGTTGGTGGTGCTTGGTCAACGGGCTTTCATTCCACGTTCCACGAGACACAAAAGCTGTGGTCGGAGTGTGAAACCTCCGGGGAACAGAAGACGACGTACCGCACCATGAGAGTCACGCTTTGATCACAACGGCATATGCATATACAGGAGTAAAAAAGTTTTGTTCCGAGCGATTCAATCTAATCGAAGGGAGGCATGCCAAGTACACGAGGTGCGAGGTATATCCGCGAATAGATAAGCATTCCCGGTTGATCATTCGAGATTCGAGTGGGAAAAGAGAATGGTGAAAGGGGAAACGAGAACACAATTGAATCGGGCAAACGGAGCGCAACCGCGGTCGACCTCAAAGCAATTTGTATACCTATCTCTTGCGCTGCACGGAACAGCGAGGACGAGGGAGGTCGGAAGTCGAGAGAGCGCTTCTTGAGCCAAAATAATGTTTGCTATCGCGCTAGAATTCTCAGCAAAAGATAGGAGGAATCGATTGTATTGCTTATGTACGGTCTCCTGTTGATATAACTCGCGAAAAGGAAAGTTGAACCTCTCTCTCTTGTTCCTTCGCAATCCCGTAAACGCCAAGTCGGTCGATAACACATCCTTCCGTGCCATTTTTTTCTTGGGTGTTAGAAGTATACAAGAAAAAATGCAAAGTTTTACCGGATGCATAGCAGATCAGGCTATTCGAATAAGATATTCTTTTTCTTGAAAAGTATGTGGATCACAACAAAAATTTGCACGGTAAGATTCATTACTGATTGCATATGTTTCACCTTTCACCTTAATACGGTGTGCTACATTTTGTCTGTCTCTCTTAAATTTACATACGTGCGAGAGAGTCAGCCGAAAAAAGTCGGCGATTGACTTTTCGAATAAAATAGGAAAATAATGGACTGTAGAACTGTGAGACACAGTTTACCGTTCTCCTCTCTTTTATCCGAAAGATTACGCTTGGTGAAGTAAGGGAGCATTACAATTTTTGTTAGTGATCAACGGGTAGGAAATCATCTTAAAGCGAGTTTCTTTGCCACAATCAAATTCAATATAAACCTAAAAAAAAAGGATTATATTTCATTTTTCAGCCCAGTTCAGTAAAAATATTCTTTTTATTTAACATTTTTATTATTCAACATTTATAATTTTTTTTTAATGTTATCTTATCCCTAACTCCTCATTAAAGTTTAACTAATTTCGTTTTTAGTTATACCTTCGTTGCTTGAGTCTTTTTAGGATTTTATATTTGATATGGTTTTTTTTTCATGGGAAATAAAAAATGGTAAAAATTCCATTATTATTTCATATATTTTTGCGGCTTTCAATTGGCAATAGTGTTTATAAAACAGGTCGGCACATCCGTGTGTGCCTGGGTATATATATTAAACCGATCGATCTCCCTGCAGCGAGAGTTTCACAATTACAAAAGTGGGAGTAAACAACATAATTATTCCAATGTCACACACAGCACAAGCGAAAAATAAATACGGAAGTTGACGGTCCATGATATAACGCGAGGAAGGAAGCTAGGGATAAATGCACCGTAAGCGTCGCCGCGTGTTATCGCCGCGCAACTTATTTATTTCCGGTGCGCAAGTCCCTAATCTTGTCTTCTAATACATACGAACCCTGATTGCAGATAAATCACGACTGTAACTTTAACGTAAGCTGTCATTTTAATCACTGCATTGAAATTCCAATGTTAAATGAATATATATCTATTGTGTAGTGGTGTCTATGTCCATAAGCTATGTACACCATATACGTATTACTCGATATTTTAATACATTTGATTTTATTCCATTTAATACCGCTCACATATTTTTTTATAAAAGTCGTTCATATTAGCAATATACGCTCAATAATTGCGGCAACACACGCGTTAGATGTAACAGACACGAAATTTGGTAGAAAAAAAAGATATTTAAATGATTTTTATTTCACACGAATACCGTAATATAAAATTGTTAGCAAGTTTAAGTCAGAACGCGAGAAAAAATAATTTAATGACAAAAATTCACGCTTTTAGCAACTTATAAATTGATAGTAAACTAGCGAGCGGTTCAAAAGAATGGTACGATTGGCTATTAATTAAACAACATGCTACATTTGGAAAAAAAAAACTTTTATGTGATATTTTTTGTACGTCGAGCTGAAAAGTTATTGACGTTTATAAAGCTTTTACGCTACGCGGGCCCTGGCCGAAAGGGTGAATAACATATTAAGTATGACGATCGAAAATAAATATTAATAGTCGTTATTGTAATAAACAATATCCACCCCATAATAATATACGCGTGTTATTAATTTTTCTCGGTTGTTAGAATATATTATTCGTCTGTTTGTTCTTTAAATTTCGTATAATTATTTATTACGACCTTCACCCTTTCAACTTGGAGACTGAGCCCGTGTGGGACTGTGGCTTGGCAATCCCCACATAAAAAAAACATAATCTCTGGGCTCCTCGCACGGATTCGTTATGCTTAGCTACCACGCGTCACGCGTTGCTCAGGACGCAACAATTTCTCGCTTTTTACAGATAAAAAACAAATTGCTAAAACGTGAACGTAGTTAGGATACGCGCCTGCGATATTCAACAATCCTAGAGGTCTCCCTTTAAAAAGTTCTTAGAAAAAGCAGGTGCAGGGTTGAAATAGGGCATTCTGAATGCGATTGTTGGGCACAGCGAGCATATAAAGATGAATCAACTTTTTTAATCCTTCATTCGACCAAAAGTTCTGAATATTAAATAAACACCCGGATTTGTATCCCGTAAGCTACTTTTTTTCACTCTTTCTGTCCGAGATTTTAATATTTTCGTGCAACTACTTAAAAGCCCGAACAGCGATACACCCGGGGGAGCGTCACGACGAGGCCAAGTGGCAAAGTTCTACAAACTTTCGTGTTACAATTAAATCTCTGTAATCGAGGCGCGCTCAAAGTCTCAAGTTCCGTCTTACAGAAATAACCGGTTTAGTTTTTTTTCTTCTTTCTCTTAGCTTAAAAGTGCGGTCCGAAATTCGCCAGTAGAATTTTGATAAAGGTCGACCATAAAAGATAATAAAAAGAACATCCATTGGTATGCACAGAGAGAAAAGATTTAATTGATTCGAATAAATCGTCACATTAAAATAACTAAATATTTATTCGATTCAAAGGAAAATAATTACTTCATTCCAATGATGTGATGCATTTGAACCATTATAAGGATATTTTATTGCCTTTGAGTAAACATTTATTTGATAGTACTTACTAAAGTAACGATTTATGTTACTCAAATGAATAATATATTTGAAATCACCCTTTCAAAGAGATATTTATTTAACGGTATCGTGCGTGCCGCCGCTTGACGGGAGACGTGATTACTGTTTTCTAATAGCGTTGTATCAAGAGCTCAAAACCTACGCAATGCCGATTGTTAGATTGTTACCCAAATGGAGAGAATAGTTTTTGAAGGAGGCTGGTGTCCACGAATACATTACTACATTTGAAGGTATGTAATAATAAATGAAGATTAAACGGAACCTCGAAACTTCCCTTGGCTAGTACAACAAGCATGCGGAAATAAAACCTTCAATGTAATCATAGTATGAGCATCATAACCTATTTATAGACACATAAAAAAAGTGCGGCGATATGCGAAACGCATGTATCCTCTGACGTCAAATTACCATTATAGTATTTGTTTGTTTGTTTGCTTGTGTGTGTTTCGCACGCATCATGCGCGCGATTTCCAAACCAAAAACGCAATAAAACACCGTTTTTTGCAATAACAATTGGTCCATTGTAATGTTTATGTTACTACAAGTTAACCTTAACTCTTTTAAAGTAAAACATCAAAATGGTACTACAAAATTTGGTAAAATTCGCTCGAGAGATTTAAAATGTACGATTTGAATTAAATACATCCTACTATCGTTATTGAGACTGAGCAGCAAATAAAGGTTTCATTGAAGTTAATAAAACTGATTGGTAAGCTTCGATACAATTTTGATTGATTCAATGCCACCGCATTTGATACAATTCGCGATCAATTAAATAAAACATCAAAGTTTCATAGGTCATGATTTCAATGAAATCTCTTTGATTCAATGAAAATTTTTCTCTCCGTATAGTTGGAACCTGCTTCTTAATTTTCGTTGTATTGATTCATGTTCGGTTGAGTCCTTTATGCGCCAAATTTTATTGAACTTTGAGTAAAATCTGTCAAATTAATCTTAAATAAAATTGTCATATTTGAGTTGGGTGTACAACTTTACTTCCGCCATTTTCCTAAATATGGCTTTAATGGTGGGAATAAATAGATCATAGACGTCATGCAATAAACTTCTCTCAACAAAACCCCATAGAAACATTAGTCGATTTGTGTCTGCATCATAAAGTTATTCTCGATTGAAAATGTCAGTTTACGAGACAGATTCTCGTCATTTGTGGGAGGTTTTAATTTTCTTAATTAATTTATTACTTTAGAATATAATTTTTATTGACGAAGTCGTCGATCACCCTACCTTTTGAGAATATATAATTAAAATAACAAATGAATATGAATAAATACTTCAAACATTAATTAATCCAATTTAGCTTTTGTTTATCGCACATTTATACTTTTTACGTATACGAGAAGTCAGTTATTTTTATATCGTCGTATATGGTCTACGAAAATTGTCTATCATTGCAAATCACGTTTTAGTGAATCCAGTTTCAAGAGAAACAACTATTTTTTGGTTAACCGCAATTCCCTCGGCATAAGAGTGTACATTTATTTCTTTGTGCGACGAAATTTAATCCATTTTCACCAGTCTCCACCTGATTTATGACTAATATCCGTATAAGTTTGTATTTTTGACAGAACACAGCTGGGGTGCGGGCAAAAGGTGAGGAGTTCAGGAACTTGCAGGGATCGAGATATAATGCTACACTCGTGGAAGATACAGATATATTCCGCACCTATCGCTACGTGTGGTTTCAGCGGTGATCGAAATTTAATTCGAATCGATTTCGACGTAGTCCGATCCCAACTTCTCTAGAGATTCATGATCGGTTCACTCACGCGTTTCTCTCACTCATACTCGAACTGCAAATCATAGTTATAGATCGGCATAGCACACCCTAGAGAATTCCTAGGGAATGTAGTATGTGTACGTGATTGAACGTACGTTTGTATCGATCCTTCAAAGTTATTGGCCGAGGCCAGGGTAAAAGTGCGCTAAAGGTACAGCCATCCTGTTTCAACGTCGATTCTCACAGGAGCGTTCACGAGGCATAACGATCCTACGGGCAAATCGATGCGACTGCATCCCACCTTTTTCTCTTTGCGTTCGCTCTTTTTCATATTTTTCTTCGACTATATTCCATCCTCAGATCCTAGCACAGTTTGAATCTCGTATATCACTGATACTATACGACTGAAATCGGCAAAGACGTCCTACAACCGAGATACCTGGTATTCAATTTGCAACGAATCCCCGGGCGTGGCAATACACTATCGGTAAGGGGCCGCTGTGAAACGAGATCCTGGCGATACACCAGGAGAAAAAGATTTGGAGAAAATAAGGCAGCAATTTTGCCGAGAAGACTTTGCACGAGGCAATACATGTGAAAACTCTATAGCCAGACTGCGATACCAGTGTCAATGTTCTTCTTCGTTTCTTCGTTTGATATCGGACCTGAGAAAGCCATGCAAAAAGAAAGCGTGGCGAAGGGGACGAGGTAGATATCTATATACGAATGGATCGACAAAGAATGAAGGAAGGATGAAAACGAATTCCAGTGTTTGTGAAGTTCGAATTCCGAAGAGTAGAACACGTAACGTCGGAGTGCCGCCCCACGTAATTGCCGAGAGTTCGTAGACTTGCTTGCCGCGTTCTTGGAATCCGAGATGTGCCCAGTTGTCTGGACTCAAACTGAACCGACCAGACCGGGCTTCGGAGATCGGTGAGTCTGACTGTCGACACAAATCTGACCTCATGCCACTAACGTTAATTACCGTTGGGAGTTAATTGAAAAAGCTCCTATCTAGACAAGGAGAGGATCTGGGGCATGGAAGACCCTGCGGTTTCCGGAAACAAAGGAATCTAGAGGCACTATTGTGACTCGAGATTTCTATTATAGCAGCTGCTATACCGTGTAGTATAATGGTGATCTCCAAATCTAAAAACAAAAAACGGGTAACTTCGATAAAAAAAAACTCAAAAATATAATAAGAAGACCTACGTTTACATGGACTTTTTAAGAAGCTAGACTTTTATTATTAGTGAGAACGCCGGCATCGTTAAACCAATTGTAACAATGGACCATTTTCGATACACAACAATACGACAATGGATCGTGGTTCACATCAATTAGGACGGTATGCTTGAGGAGACATTCAGATCAACTAGGTTACGTGGTTCTCATGGATTCAGTTGACAACAATGCTATTGTTGTGATCGCAGTATAATCGGACGACAATTGGAATTCTAAGAACCATATCATAAAAAGAGAATATGACATGCCGGGGGACAATGGAAGAAATAGAGAAACAGCTATAAAAACCTAAAGGGTGAAAGGGTATAAATACAAAATAATTATAAATAGTTATTAGAATGTAGATTAATTAATTACACAAGGAATTAGGTAATCTGTTGATAACAATGCGGGCGATCCAATTGTAAAAGCGGTTCAACGATGAATGAAATGGGTTTCATGAATGAATCTCTCTTCTAATCTGTACAGAAATTGTTTTTTGAATAGTTTCAAGCATTTATAATTAACTGGTCCAATGATGATGTCCTTCACCTCGATAAACTATTTTCAATCTTTTGGCATCTTAATCTATTGTATCGTATATCGTGTAAATAAATATTTTTTTTAGAAATTGAAAAAACGAATTAGGAAAAAATGAGTAAGTAATTAGTAACAAAAAAAAGTTAAGCCAGTCCTATACTTTGAAATAAATGGAAGGTAATCACCATTTCATTAATCTATTACCTCGCCTCACATCAGCATTTAAGGGTGTTCGTATCATAAATAAGATTGTTACTGTATACTGTTCCAGTCCCCTAACGGACTGGAAACTCTTCTCGATATTTTCACGTTTAAATGAACTTTCAACTTGTTGGTCATGATGTGACGAACACTCATGTTAGATCGTATTAGTAGCAAGAAGCAGAGATAACACAATTCTACGAGAATCATTGATACAACGTTGGAATAATCCAATATCGTTGTGCGGTCGTAAAATACAGAGCAATGCCAGAAGTTGGAAAGGTGGTAATATATATTACAAAGTGAGATAGAGAGAGAGAGAGAGAAAGAGAGATATAATTAATAGATATCGGCATTGTACAAAATGTGTCCTATATCTATATATGCCATACGTGACGAGCGTCGATACACATATATCCTCAAATGCTCCTGTTAAGGCATTCGATTCGAGTGCTTGAAGGGGTTCTCAAACTACATTGATTCTATTCATTAGTGACGAGCTATCGATCTCGATGTAACGACGTGCGAGCGCAAGGACGCTGTACGAAGATCCGTAGGGGTATCCAGTGGATACGTCGCATAGTAATTAGACCGGAAGCGGCACTCTGTCTTTTCTACCCATAACGTTGAGTGAAATTATCGGAGAGTTTAGAAGCGCTATTTATACTTTGATGAATTCGTGGAATGCTAATTAAGCTATTTATTATAACTTTTAATGACTCAATATCTGAGATGTTTATCGCTCATGTATAGTAAGAAAACAATTCGCACGCTTTTTTTCTATAAGAGTTCACTTACCATATAACCAAAAATTTCAAATGTTACTTCCTGACAGATATTTGTGGCTAGATACTTAAATGTTGCAACCTTTAAAGATGCAATGCACTTTCAACGGCCTAGCTGCATCGTTACCCTTGCTATTAATAAAAATTAAAAAAACGTCGTTCGCTTTTTATATGAAACTCCTTCCTTCTGGCTGATCGATCCATCAACTCTTTATTCACATAATATACGTGCAAGTTTCTTAGGACATCACGGGCTTAGTGGATTATACTCGGGTTTGCACGCAGCGAACCCAGGCTTGATTCGCGGTCGGCAACAATGGACATTTTTTCCAAGTGTTTTTTTCTGTAATCTCGGTGGTTCGGACCCCACTTTCAATCATCTATTTCCAACACTTCCTGGTAAAGGGTACGCTGTACAGGTATTCAGCTTGGATGTGCCTCCTGTGTGTAGGTTATCGCTCGGATGGTGACCACCTAACCGACCACAGGTTGACGTACGCACTGAGAGAAGATGCCGCTGATCACTCCTAGTGATGATGCTCGGGTTTACTCGCATTGTATCGGCGCATGTCTTTCACATATTCCCAGTGCCCTATGTAAATGCGATACAGTGGTGTTAAGACGGCTGCATAGAAAAGATTCATAAAAGGTTGAAGAAACCGTACATTGGAAACAATAAGATAGACATGTGGAAGTGAGGAACTTTCACATATCGACGAGGAGTCGTTCACCAAAATAAGGCGAGAAGAGGATTAAACCGATGAGGCAGCCGATAGTCTAGACATACGCACTTACACCAGCTATGACTACCACATATGTACTACTATATGTATATTGAAAGTAGGGATAGGATCACGGGTACACACTGAATTCGCATTCAGCTCATGTGACGATGGATTTTCCATGTTTGACCTGAGGCTATGTCACAGCCCTTGCACAGGTGCCTATCGCCTCCATCTTCCTGCGCAGACAGTTACGGTAAAGCTGATCTACCATACGTTGCAGGATAGGTAGAGTCAGCGAACTCATATAGTCGGATAGATGCTATGCGTCTACGCTTGTGTTTATTGGAGATTGGGAGGGAGGAGGGGCAAGTAGAGAGATGTCGGATGAAGGTGTTCTTCCATATCACTGTAACATCGCCAGACAACGAGAAACTGAACGCTCTAGCGCGTTTCGTGTCGCCGGGCTGCAGGTCTGCAACGAATCAGTAGAAGTATGAGCAAAGGTGCCACGCTTGCTCGATAAATCTGCTATCTACAGAGTACTTTGAAGGTATGGACGACGCCAACACACGGGAATAGGAGGCAAGTGGAAAAGAATCGACTCTCGTATAGCGTAGACGAGATACGTGAATTCGACTCTCCAGAACCGTTAAACTCGACGCCAGATTGCATATGGTGTACACTGGATAGAAAGACCAGGTTCCCATACGTAGTAGAGTATGAAATACTCGGCAAATATAAATCTCGCGATGAGTCAAACAGACGAGACAGATGGCAGTGACAACTGTTTGTACCGTTTATTTCATTTCACGAGGAATAATCTTGTTTTAAATATTTTCATATATTTACACTGTTGTAAAGTGAAAAACCGAGTATATTGAAGTTTTCCGCACCTATGGACGAACGTTGTAAATTTTTCTTCAACTTCATTTAAAAGTTTCATCTAGCATTCAGAGAATTGTGAAACTCTCGGTACCAGATTCTCAAAGCCAGGCAAGCTTTTATGTTTTATATAAGTGAGCGCACAAGAAAGCTCGTGAGATTTCCAATATGAACATGAATGCATTATGCACAATCCAAACGTCTTATTCAGTTGATATATAGTACAAGTACAACAGCAGGAGTTGCAAAGGGAGAAACCAAGTGTTGACACGAGTGCAACGCGCTGCAACACCCTGCGAGCACAATAAAGTACCGAGCGCGAGAAATCCTGCGTTTCTGACTCTGTTGTACAATGGCTGGTACGCTATAGCGACGAATAGAAAGGGGGACCAGGGACGAACTGAATTCGGTTAAAACTCGAGCAACTCGTAATAAGGTTCGAGGGAGTGGGTGGCAAAGGGATTGTGCGGTGGAGGAAATACAACGTACGGATCCCTTTTCCCTCTTTCTCGTCTCCTGCATCTCCTCCTCGTACTATATACACCTACTCGGCTGCTCCGTATTACGGTAGTTTCCCGAGAGCTCTTTCGCGCAATCCCAATTTAAAACGGGCTAGCGCCAGCAGCAGCAGCCCTGTGTAGCATAGCCCCGGCCCGATAAATCGCCGAGCGTTAATAAATTCCGATTAGCGTCCCGACTAAAGCTTCGTGGAGCCTGGCAACTCACTCCACACGCTCGCACCCCCGAATTTTAAATCTAATATCGCGATAGCTCCACGCAGCTCTGTACATTCTCGACGTATTCGACTATTGGGACTTATAAATTCGTTATTTAGCGCTGGTTATCGAAGAAGGAGAGGGGCGACGGCTCGACGTGATACAGCTGAAGATGCGATTTAACATCGAGACCGGTAATTTCTCATCATTTGACCATCACCCGAGCTTCATTTGGCCAAGAAAAAAAAAGATTGAAACTGTCAATTTATTTGAACGTCCTCATTTAACAAGTCCACCTAAATAGATTTTATTAAAAATTACTATAATTTCTTACTAAAATATAAATTACCGTCATTCAGCATGCAACTAGAGATGCGCAACACCAATTTTGTGGTTAATTAATCGTGTCGGTAAAAATGCAAAATAAATACTGTGACGAAGATCGATCGTCAATTGACGGTTGCTCAATACGGCAGTCATTTTGCTTTCTCATAGAGGAAGCTTTGTTGTTGGAAGCTTTGCGATAGTGAAATTATTTCTTTTCCAGTTTTCAATGTCAATGTGCTCAAAATATCCCAAAACGTCGAAAAATCATATTTAGAACAAATGTCCTGTGTACTGGCACCGTAAAATTGAAACGTCGATAACACGATAACGGTTTAAGCTACAGCGCCCCCGTTTCGCATAAATGTTAATCTATACAACCTCTTTATCTACTGCAATTTTTGTGGATAATAGTAAAAATTATAAATTTTACGAAATTTTGAAATTACCATAAAATGTCTATGAATGCTTGATTTTACGTAAATTTCAAGATTTTCGGTTAATTTTTTAAATATAAACAGAGTATCTTGAAAGGACGGTTCGTATTGAAGTCGAGAAACATCGGCCGATCGGTTCAGATTATATACATTTTTCGAAAAATCGTGAAATCGCTCTAATTTTTGCAAATTTCAAGATATCGTGCTGATTTTTTTTTTTTTTTTTTTTTTTTTTTAATAGAGTATTTTAAAAGTAAAGTTGGTTTACATTTTGGAGAGAATTGGTCAAACGGTTCGGATATTAACGAGCTGCAAATGGAAACCTGCAAATTGCTTTCTCGAGATTCCGCACGATGCTCGAAGCTTCCTCTACGAGGAAGCTAAAATTAGGGAAGATAGTTCCTGATAGAGAGGACTTTGAGCATCGTGGGGAATTTCGATGAATTTGCAAGTTTCAATTTGTAGCTTTTTTCACTTCGCAATAGGTGTTTATTGTAATTGAAGAAGATGGCGATATGAAAAATCGTACAGTGAAAATTAATTAATTTCTCTGTATTTTTGAAAATCAAATAAAACGAATTTGAATTGACTTAAAAATATTTCGAGGCATCGTTAACCGCATCGAAGAAATAAACTCTCTAGTAATTTCATCGTAAGGTTCTACCGTCTTTAACCAAAGCTTGTCGCTTCGGTATTCAAAGTGCGATAATTCGTTTTTAGATTATGCATTACTCACAATAACGACACAGGAATTGCAAAGGCGTCTTGTGACTGCAATTCGACGCTTATTTCGATGTAGGTATACGCGTACGAGGCTCGTATGGTGTGTATATGGTATCGTTGTGTATGCAGATCGTAAGTCAGCCACGTAGGTCTGTCAAGTGTTCGAGGAGTAATATTTTACCTCCAGCCTCGACAAGCCCCGAAGGGGTCTCGAGGTGTACCGAGCCCGGGCTCGCAATATTTCAACTGTCGAGGTGTGTCGAACGACGACGACGACGACGACGACGAGTGTGTACGAGTCTACGCCCCTTGAGTCCCGGATCGGGACGTCTCCTCAGTGTAATCTGAGATTTACGTTACACCGCCGTGTCGGAAATCACGTCGGAATATATTCGTCTTCGATATAACTGAATTTGATTATTCACGTCACTCATTCAGACAAATCTGTCAGGGAAAACATTTTTAAATAAGCAATGGAAGGGGAAAAAAATTGAATGCCGCGCGTGTGCGGATGCTGGCAAGTAGATTGGTTACGGTCTCAATCTATTTGCTGAGATGGTCAGACTCGAGCGCGGTGTTCCTCATACGCTCGGCCAAGTTATATCAAGTTCTTTTTCTCGTATCTTTGGTGGATCGTATAAAATCCTCATCGTTCGTGTCGAGGAGATAGCCCCCCGGCCCATCACGATGAACTACCGCAGATATAAAACATGCGAAAATATGTGAAAGAGAACTCTAACAAGAAAAAGAGGGTAATGCGAGTAGAAACGGTATGAAATTTTCTCATAACCTCTCGAAGTACTTTGTCCTTTGTTGTCGTTGTACAGCCTTCGGGCAGCCTTAGCGATTGGACACGAGAGACGGTTATGCGATTTCAAAGAGTAGTACGAGTAAGTTTGTACAGCGGGGAATACAGATCGAGAGGTGGGATGATGCACATATTCGCAAGGGATGTTTGCGCGAGTGCACTCACGACTATATGCGCTCCTGTTATATCGTTAACCCTCTCTGTTTCTGCTGGTATCTTTGTGTACGTTGGTATTGCGTTTGTTTTGCAATTCAAAGACGGAGCTTGCGCGACTCTTTTAGGTATTCAGTCGGCGATGTGGAGGGCGAGACGTCGGAGACGACAACGCCCATGGCATGGGATGAGAAGAATACGCGACTTCTTGGGAACCTAGAGAGCTTCTTGAAGACGCATGGAACAGTTAGATGTTAGGAGAAAGAGGTGGCTCTGTAACTCTCAGTGGAATAGAGAGCGAGAGGGACAACTATGCGGAATGAATGAAGAAGGGCGATGTAGAAAGCGAGCGGTACAACGGTACGGAGACTGAAACTAACGCTTCGGGCACGAATACAATTATAAGAACTCGAGGAAACAGCGATGAAAACGTGCCGTACGCCTCAGGCTGGCTTTGCGACAGGAACGTCGAACAAAGAACCGGAGAGAAAACACGAAAATGTGAAAACTCTTTACGATGGAAAGAGATAAAATGCACGGGTCGAGGATGGTTCGAGTGGAAACCGGTGAAGTAGAGTAAGAGAAAGGCGGGAGAAGTAGAGAAACGGGGTTGCTCGGTCGCTCACGCCACCCACCACTCGCGACTTAATTGCATTTGCATTCGTTTTTTTGTCGTTGTCTCTCGCTTTCTCTCTTTCTCTTTCTCTCTTCGACGCTCGCGAGACCATAGCTGTGCAGACGGTTTCACGTAATTTCACGTTCTTGGATGCCACTGTACATTTGCGTTTTCCGCTGCCACTGAGCGAGAAGGTTTATTGGCAAAGGGCTGCGGCGTGGCCACCACTGGTAGCTGGCAATATCAGAAGACTGACAGGAGCGATGAAATAAAGAACGTGAAAAAGGGTGAATAGGGCACGTACGTGAGCGAATATCGGAGCGACTGCAGCGCAGCTTTTCCGAGAAAGGAGCAACGAATTAGAGTTTCATTCGACTGCAGTTACGACGCGGAAACGAGCCAACCACTCTCGCACTTCAGAGTCGACGATTAACACTCGTGCGTCGTTAAAACAAAATTACGTATTATTTAACCTCAATAGAAATTGCAACGTTTTATTAGAATACTCTACCTCACTTAACCTTCAATTATAATATATTACAAATATATATTACTCGAAATAAAAGTTACTCTGTTAAAAATATTTTTTAAATTAATAAACTTGTAGAGAATGTATTCATTCATAAATCGGTATATTTAATTTATTATTCAACTCTACAGCAATATCAAATTACTTGTATGTTAAACACGACCCTTTCAAACGTATTTACTACACCGTTCATTAATTTTACACCATACTCTCGTATATTAAATTAAATACACCACTTTATGCATAAATGGTTCGTGTATGAGTATATTAATTATCACGAAGAACATTTTAACTCCGTACACTGGCGAATTTCAAATCATTATTGATTCAGTGAGTATTAGTCTTTCGAGTTTCACACATTTTCGAAACACAAGCGGAAGGAACATTTTCACTAGATTCATGTTACCTCATAGTTAAATCTCTGATTCCTCTTGAGTAAATACTGTTTACAATTGCAGATATACGAGTATATGCACAAGTTCGCATATTGTAATAGCAATAATACATTAACGTAGCTAATTGTAAACAGTTGAAGCAAATTGGACGTTGCATGGGATCCACTAACGTATCCGACAGGTTGAAGAGCTTGTTAATTAATGGAATATCCTTCCAAGTTTTCACTTTTCAGTGCATCATCGACAGCTCGTTTTCATCAAAAATGCTCATGCGATATGATGTTCTTTACTGTGCGAAATTAACGTGTATAAGGCTTTTTCGCAGAGGTACAAACATATTGTATATCGAGTAGAACGAGGGTTCAAGAAGAAATATATTCCCCAGTAAAGTGATAAGAGATTGAAGGACCATAGCGTATCGATGTTATCAGGATGTGTCTTCTTATTTTAAATGCCAGCCTCCCGCATAATACAAAATATATCACGTATGCGCGTAATATACCAAATGATTAACGAGAATCCCGCACATACGAGTATGTATATCGAGACTTTGTTCGCTGATGTTCGCAGCGAGAGAAAATCGCAATTCCCTAATTGCCCAGCGGTTTATAGTTTCGAATGATCAAACTGGAGAGGCAGAAGCGACCGGACTTGCGCCTCATCGAATCTCGAGCTCTATAGAATAATACATTTAATGACCCGGCAGAGAATCGTTGGCGGGTATGCATAGGATTGTGGAGGCGTAATACGAGAATCGATTAATTCCACTTACGTAGAAGCGTGTAGCGTAAGCGTGATCAACAAGTAATATATTTATTAGTTCGTATGACCACGTTCACGGTTCACGAGACGCGAAAGGCTATTCCGCTTTATTCAGAGAATATTAATAGGGTGGATGCACCAACGCATCGTCCATTACCTACGTACGCATGGCAAACACCGTTCTCCCAAGCCTGTTCGAGCGAATTCAATTCTACGAAAATGGTGCCTAGTGTTGGTTCTCTGTTTTAAATAATAATGATAATAACAATACCGCGAGCTGCTGACGATAATGATGGAACAATATAGGAAGGAATGGCGAGCGTAGCGAGCTGCATTGCGGCAATTAATAGGCTAATAGTGGGATTGAACGCGTTAGTGCCTTGATCCCTTCTGCGCGTATCCCCTTCCGATTCAATTTGGATAGAACGCGCCGGCGGCTTTATCCGGTAGCCCCGGCCAATCCCGTTACCTCATAACCAACCCCCTTCTCCCGTGTCCCGTTGTTCGTACTTGTATAAGCGTGACAAGAATTTAACGGAAGAAGGGATTCGGTGCTATCACGCGATTAGTTCACACGAGCGCGATCGGACAGCACAGTAGTTCTCTCGGAGTTCAAGCCGATTCGGTTGGAGATCGACGGGATTCGCATAAGCGGCGGCACTGTCACCGGATGAATCGGCCCATACCACCGAATAAAACCAAGGGGTGGCGCAGCTTAACCATGCTCTTCTACCTCTACCGCGACCACAGTATTCGTGCTATCACGGCGCGTATCTGTATCATGTACACTGGGAAGTGCGGCTTGCATTCGATGCGACGGACGTCACCTCCGACGAGAGCGGTCTCTCCGCGCTTATAATGAAGATCGATTATCGAAACGAACGGGAATATACAGCTGTGCGGATGAGAGAGCGAATGAGGCACCACGATACCGCCGTATGCTCCGAGCTTTTACGCCCGTAATAATGTCATTGCTGGAAGTAATAATGGCTTTGCCCTTCTTCATGAAGTAACAGGCACGCGCTGAACTAGCGTGCATTCAGCCTGCCACTTATCATCACCGGTAACGCGTCGCCAACGAGGTGATGAATTAGTTGATTACCTCGTTCTATCAATTTCTTCAATGATATAGCAGGTGCTTCGTATTATTCCATTAAACTACTAAATTAGTAATTATTATAATGGAGTATTGTATGTTTTTTTTGTTGCTACAACAAAGTGGCCGTTGGAGAATGCTAATCTGATAGAATCGTGATGAATCTAGTAAATTCTGCATCAGAAAATTGTCAACAATTGCAAATTATCTTTTTTAAGCTTTTAACGGTCTATGGAAAAAGAATATTTCCCCATCCATTAAAAGCTATCTTTGTCTGAGTTCTGTCTGCGTAAAATCCTAGGCGGAAAGAGATAAATCGCGTTATTCTCATTGCTAACTTGATGATAATTACGCGCAGGAACTACTTTGTTAAAAACGATATTTTTTTATTATTTGTATTCTTAATACCCTCTACACGCTTGGAAGGTAGTTCATAAACTTTTCCTCGTTACAAATCATTATTTTAAATTCCGTCCTTTAAGGGAAGGCGAAACATTTATGGGTACGCTCTCGTACCCATATCTCTCTAGATAGATCCAATTGGTGCTTTACGGTGGAGTGAGAAACAGCTAATGTGTATAAAATTTTACCTTTCCCTTCGTCTCAACGTTATGTTTACCAAAATGAGTTTTTGTTCGATTCTGTTGAACCTTCGCTATAGTCTGTAGAAAAAAGTATGCTGAATTATGCGCAACCTTGTAAAAATAAATTCACGTTGTAGTTTTTTTTTTTTAGCAATGTATTTCGAAAGATACGTAGTTTTACGTTGAAATGCGTGGAAAGGGGTTGACAACTATAGAACGATTTTCATCGCCATTTTATGTACGATACGAATGACGATTAACGAACCAGTTTTTGAGGTTAGTCGAATGAACGAAATACTTTCGGCGTCTATCTCTTTCTAGTCAACTCCTTCGGCGTAAGTTTTTCTCTCGCACAGTGATCAATGCGTTGAGCATTATCTCAACTCTCTTTCCCGTTCCCACCTTGATATGCTGATAAGAATATCGAGGAATAGCCCATCTCGATATTCTTCGCAGCATATCGAGATCGGGATATCATCGTATGACAATGTCGCGATTCTTGAAAATCAACACTTCTGTTCTTCCCTGCTATATTGTTTTATACGCAAATCTATTTCTCTTATCGCTCAGAATATGTCCGTTACATTGATCGGTTCAAAGAGCACTCATGCAGGAAAAAGCGTATTCTCTATCGTATTTTCTCTATTGTGACATGCGCCACCCACAGAGGCGTCTATTGCCTCTTCCTTCCTCGTCGTATGCAATATACCCTGTTCCGGGATATATTTCACTGTATATATTTTTAACCGGCTCGTAAATTCACAGATTGTCGATACCTCGATTTGGTTCTATCCTTTTTTCGTTCTCCCTCGAAGCGTCGATATCAGAACCAACAGACCTATGTATAGCCATATTCGTAGGTGACGAGCTCGTAGCAGAAGAGAAGCAGGGAATCTTCGACAAGATCCCTTGAATCTCCGAGTCTCTCGTACCGCAGGTGTACTTGAGGGAAATTCGATGATTCATGAACATCGCTTCAGATAAAGTGGAAAAAAAGAAGAAAGGAAAAGGATCGTACGAGGAAAGTGGATCATTACTTTTTTTTATCCGTTTTACACGTAAAAAAGAAGCATCCAACCAAGAACCAATATGCTACTTCGTATACCGGATGCAATACGTGTAATACACCGGGACGATACCGAGGGAAGCGTCAGGGTAGGGTCAAAGGGTTGCGACAAGCGACGAGAGCGAATACGGTACACTGTGACCTATTTGACCACTACGTGTTTGAGGAAAGTTTTCTCACGTATTTGACGTACCGAAGGGACACCCTTTACGCCACTCTCGGGCAACTCTCGTTCAGTCGACTTGCCGAGTTTCACGGATCATCACTCAGCGCATGTATACTTAGTAATGCAGGAGTTCTCTCAGTGTTAAAGGAACACGCATTACCGACTTAGTACCTTAATTGAGACGCGAATACGCGAAAGAGCTAACACTAGTTTCTCGTACTCGGATTTTCTTAAAAATGTTGGAATTATGGGCTTTACTCGGAATTAACCTTGCTACCGGGTTAATTCTAAAAGCTACGTTAAAATCGTATTTAGTGCAAAGCATTTTCTAAAGATTATTTATCAATATTTTATGTATAGTTACAGATTGAGATCTTGATGTTTGACCAATTAAAATCATATGAAAAAGCTATATTATTGACTTTAGTTAAAGAGTTTTAATAAAGTTTTATAAACGTCCAACCGTCCTTAAATATTAAGGCAGTGATTTAAAAAAATTGCTTATGTTTATACCTCAAGGTGGAGCCGTTGTACAGGGTGGCGATAGATTTTTGGAAAAATTATCAAATTTAACCAAATCTAAGATCGATAGGTTAAATATAAAAATTTTAATATTCCTAACTTACTGCGATCCTTGTATGTACGTAAGTACTAATTACAAGTCTTCTGTCACGTAAAATTTATTCTAAGTCTGTGAAGTATATTGTGAATGTACATTCAAAATTGAAAAAAAAGCATAATAATTTGTATTGCCGAGAAAAAAACATCAAGTATCACAATAACCCTACTATCACAATGCACTCTGTTATCTCCCTAGTTGACCCTGCTTCTTTTATAACATGAATATATCAAAATTTGTCTGTGTGCACCAGGTAATTGGGATTTTATTTCGATGGAGTACGAAAGCGGATCACCTGCCGAGTACGAGGCTTGAGTCTGCGCACCGCTGCGCAGTACATGGTTGGGATTGTCGTGAGCATTCAACCGACCCCCCCCCCCTCCTCCTCTTGACCCTCCTCGACGATGCTGTGCAACCCGCCTGTGGACTAAAATAAAAGATAAAATGAAAAATAGTCGTATAGCGTGGTCGTACGGAATCAAAGACCTGTCTGTCGATTGTCCAATCATGATCTCACTCGATGCCCGAACTTAAAAACAAAAGGTCGAATCGGATATATTTATTTTTTATGCTATGCGTGTACAACAGGAGCTTCGACCGTTAGATGACCGAGAACCAGAGAAGAGAACTAGAGTTTACGCTCGATCTGCGAGCTATCGTGAGCATCATACAGGGTCGTCCCCGGATTTGATACGAAGCGGAGGATTTCCAATTCCGGTAATTCGGTGCTCGATTGATCGTGGATATGCATAGCGACGAGGGGCAAAGGGATCGGTTGAATCGTGCCTGGAAAGCATTTCGGAGGTCCAAGTGGAGAGAGTATGAGATAGGCTCTGTTCATATCGCACATACCGCATCTATGCGAATAGTCGCACTATGGGGTTGAAGAGGGATGCATAGAGAAGCTATAGGTAGGGAAAAGCCATGCGCTCACTTCGAGCGCGTCAAAGGCCATCGATTGGCCGACAATTAATTCGGCAACCGCGACCCATTTATCACTCAGAGAGTTCGTATTGGGGGGGGGGGGGGGGGGGGGTGAGAGAGAGAGAGAGAGAGAGAAATCGAATGCACGTCGGCCGCAGAAGGCCAATGATATTACGCAGCCTGAGTTTCGATTGACAATGATCCGCTTCCGTTGTCAAATGCTATATGTATACCGAGGAATCCTATGTATACCGTTTGTATATGCATTTGAGGGATCCTTCGAGCTCGTTTGCTCATACGCAAATATTAGGATGAATGTTATGTATCGGATTTACCTTGTGCAGCGAGGGGAACACTTCAATGTCTGATGAGGAATTCTATCACGGAATCTGTAGCTAACCAATGAACTTGCAGTAGCAGACGCGGTATGTCTTTGTCTCTGTATGGTATATGATGTTGGTTACTGCTACGATCTCTCGAATTGGAGGGTTTCAACGACTGGAGAATTTTCAAGTGTGCTCGTAGATGTAAGGACCAAGCCACATGACAACTATATCAGGGAGTTCTATCTATTTCATTATTTCGTATTGCCGTGGCAATACAGCAGCCTGCAACATGTTTATCCTGTACCTGGTGTAGCTAATAACTCGATCGTTCAATTTGGTTCTCGCGGTATATCGTATGGGAAATTCTAGTAGGTCTGCTAGAATCAGTATCCGGCATATTCGCAAGCGACCCGCTCCATCAAGCTTCGTTGCTAATCCACAACGAGTTATCCTATACTCATGGTCATGGAGATACATTCATAGTCATAGTACAATGGACCGGTAATCTCTCGGCTACGATCTATGCACGATATCAGCACTGCTTCCAGGGAGTACGCTTACGATATCACGAACTCAATAAATCATCGATGCCAAGGGATTCGATACTCCGAATGGTCAGATATTATTAATGTCAAAGCTTGCGAGAAACTGAAGCCAGATGCAACGGTTGTGTGATTATACTCCTGTCATCCACTTCAGTGAGATAAGATCCATGAAAAAACTACATTATTTTTTAAAACTACATCGTATGCAATTCTCCTATTTTTCGATGTGGTACATAGATAACTATTATTATCGTGTTTTGGAAATATCAATTGACGTAACGGAATTGCGGTAAAATTTGTTGACGATGTCCCGGTCATGAGAGGTGATAGAGTCCAATGGAAAGGTGCAATCGATAGACATGATTGAACGTTTTCCGTGACAACCATCGACGGCCAATATCGAACGCTTGAAAATGCATTGCAGATAACCGGATGGCCTCATAAAACTTTAGTTCGTATCTTCCTCTAGTCTCTGTATCTTCACTTCTCTTGGGATATCCGTGTTGAAACTTAACTCGAGCGTGCTATAATTCGAAATGTAAATGAATCGCTTGCTTTCCCAGAAGCGGTTGAGTAGAGTCGATAGGGACATTTTCTCTCTCTCTCTCTCTCTCTCTCTCTCTCTCTCTCCTACGTACGCTTCTACCCGTTCTCATACGTTCTCTATAAAGCGAACGGGTGAAAACCCAGCGGGTTGCCCAGAGAAAGCGAGGGTGCATGAGCAAAACGCGCTTGCTCACCGTAATTACTTATCCCGTGACGCATTACTCCGGTTTCAATTACCGCCGGCGATTTGTTCTGCTAACGGTGGGCTCTCACAAGTGTGTGAGTGTACGTGTCTGTGAATATGAGCATGTAGTAAGCAGAGCCGCGGTTCCCGGGCGTGAATACTTCTTCTGCCGATAAATTGCCATTGTGGACACACGATTCTCTTACCGGGGTGGTGACGACAATGCTTTGGGCGGACACGGCTATTCCCATCCGTACCTTCACTGATCCTCCTCTGAAATAATTTCCATATTTTCATCCAGTTGTTTGTTTTACCTGCTTTGTGAGCTGTGACGAGGAGATAAAATTATTTCCATACTTTTTCTTTCAACCGTCACAGCATTCGACGATTTTTCGAATATCTTTACAAATGCTCGAACTTGTTGCTCACTTGGTATAAAACTTACATATGTATTTGATTCTTTGTGTAGTGTATATGCAGATCAATATTAATCTAGATAACAAGGAATGAACAAAAATATTAAAAAATTGTAATTGGGAAATCGATATTCCCGATTACGGTTGGATGACGGCTCTGGACGAATTTTAATTATGCTTTTCCGTGTAATTGATGGAGGACAAAATGTTCGTAATGCAATGTCGGAAATGCTTGCATTTGCTTATTTTCGATCATAGCTTTTCCCTGCGGCTACTTCTCTCTCGACCAACATTATATAATAAAGTAACAAAGGTTTTTTCCAATAATGTACTCTTTCAATTCCTTGTACACCGAGGGTTGGCAGTCTCTTTTCAGCATTTACGAGGCCTTCTACACATAGTTGAACCGCTCTGTTGTTCAGGCAGTGTCGATGTTGCTGCCGCCGTCTTGAGCAAATTTGCCCATTCGTCGAAGTAAAATAAACAAAAGAATATTTCAAAAAGAACACGAAAAGCAATAACAAAAGACATTGGAAAAGATGAGAGTTGTAGAAATAAGAACAAACAAAAAATGTAGAATACAAGCGTGTGCTCTCGCTGGCACGCTGACTTCCTCGAATTTCTACTCCCTTGAAACTCGCGTTCCATTGTCGATAAAAACTGACTCGCTTTCTCCGGCGTGATAGTAGCAGCAGGTTGCAAAAGAAAAACTCGAAGGATAGGGATATAGAGATACACCAAGTATACCACACTATTCAGTAGCATGAATTCTCTCAGAGATTCCAGAGAAAACTGTGACCTTATTCTTCCATTCCTTCAGGAGTTGCATATTATCCGTTCACTCACGTTGATCAGCAAATGTGCACACTACAACGGATTGAACAATGTAACCACTTGAGGTTGAGGTATATACATTGTTTCTATCTTGTGGCTCAAAAATCCTTCATTATCTTGTAAGCCATAGATAACAATAATTTTGTTATGCGTTTGTATTATTTTTTTCTGTTCTCAGTTCACTGAATGATTATGATATCGTTACATTCCATAAATTTATAAAAAATACTTGACCTCCCTGAAAAATCAATAGCTCGATTATATCGAAACTTCAAGTCATTTTATTCGTTCCCTAATAATTGAACAAATCTGCAGCTATTTTTTAACCAACTCCAGTCATATGTTAAGTATTTAATACTAGAGCTATGGGACCAGTCAAAGTGACTGGTTTTACAATGATAAAACCAGTGTTAAGTCTAGTGTTAAGAACCGTTAAGTTTCAAGACAGCTGCTGATGCTGTAACTGCTTAAAATAGTCATAATGCAATTTATATAAAGATAAACAATGAAAATGATTAAAAAGTTGAAATACTTTTGTTGTTGTATCCAACCTGCTCACGACACATATGTCATTTTTATTCGACTCCGATCACAATTTTTATGATAGTAATGTGCAACAATCGAGATGAGAGACACATTGTCTTGCTGGAAGAATATTAAAAACATAACGAGAACAATATGCTCGGATTTCCGAAACGAAGTTTCGAATCACTTTCCTCGCCACTCCACCGTCGAGTAATTTTGGTTGGTAAGCCGCTATAAAATTGATCAACCTTTTATTTAATCTCTTATTGCTGCTGCTACTGGTACGTTGTTCGAGACATTCGGAATGTATGTACCCGCTGTACCTACTACGAATGAAAGTTATTTGCCGGTAAAGAACCCTCGAAAAGTGGAGTCTATGCTACTTTCCGGAAATGGTAAAGATTCATCCTAAAAAATGCAGCAATAGCGTTCATCAAATTAGCTGGTCTGTCGATCATTCGTCCCTACAAAGTGAAAGGGAAGCTGAACTGATTCACCTTTATGCTTTTCATTATCATACTTCATTACTCAGCCTCTGCGATAAAGCCGTTCGCGACTCTTAACAGTCCACAACGCACCACCGCCGATCGTGTTCGGAATCATAACGACTTTTTCTCTCTTTTTCGTTTGTTAATCAATATTTAATTAATCTATTAGTACGAGTAGAGACTGGACACGCATGGAGTACATAGAATACACCGAATAAACACAATATTTTCAATAAGTATTTTCAGGAACGTGCTCGTACACTCCAAGCGGCGACGAGCAACGCGAGAACAAATGGGGTACGAGGAGAAATTAGGGCATCAATTTTTCAGCGAGAGGGTGTATATCACACGTTAATTGGCAAAAAAACATATATAATTGCAGTGTATGCTCTGATTCAGGACCTTTGATCTATTGTCTCATCATTTTTTAGTATTTTTCATGCTGTGTTCTTTCACTAAACGAGTTGAAACGAAGTATGAATTTTGGCACTGTACAAACAATAAAGCGTAGAGTACCTTGTCCACATTGAAAGATATTAATTAACCTTCCAATACATGGATTTCCATATTACTATCACCGATTATGTAATTACATAAAGCATACTAATTTGTGATCAGTTAGCTGTACATTTGTTTGGTCTGATATTCGAATTATTGAATATAGTAAAACGTATATCTATTGGCATGAACTAACAAACAATTGCATGCAAATAGGATATACGAAAGGGGTGCATTGCAAACAGACACACGTCATTTTCAAATAACCCTGTGAATTCATCGAACGTAAAAAAAAAAGTAATATTCATATTTTTCTTTAGCCCCACGAATATTTATATATTCTGCCTAATATTTAATAATCGCGGAATCGTGCTCGTGCGATGAGCTTCGACTCTTTATTCTCGCGCTTCAAGTTCAACAGCCGGGTAAATATCATCTCGTGACTCCGCGAACACATATATGTCGTCGAAAATGTTATGTAATCATTCGTCGTGGTATAAACCACAACTGTGTTTGAAAATGTCGTTTATTACTTCAAAGTCGTAAAAACTAATCCAAACAGTGTCTCCAAAAAGTTCTCCTCCGTTCCAGTAGGTCAACTAATACTGGGACGAAAACTGTATGAAAATTTCCAAACGAGAACCATTGGGAAACTAAAATTTTACTACGTAAAAGTGGAACAAAAACAGAGATTGAATTTATTTAATAAGGTGTACTCTTATGTATGATATCCACTATGATCAACCTATGATATCTTTGATATTTGAAGATATGTTCAATAAATTCCAGCGCAGATATCAGCCACAGATGCTGTCATCTTTTAAAGTTAAAAAACATGAAAGCGATCTAAAAGAGCAGAGAATTACAATTCATATCTCAGCACTTGAAACTCATGTCTACGTAGCACATTAAGAGTACTACAACTACACAGAGTAAAAAATCTGACAATGATCATCACCGTAACTAATGAATTGCCAGCGATACGTCCCTGAGCCAATAACTCGTAATGAGAGCAATTTCTTCAGACGAGATTAAATGTGCCTTTCAAAAATTGCTATCTTCACAAGGCTCTAATGTGACCTAAGGTATGACGCGTTTTATCGGTGTTTCCTAAAAACATGTAATCATTTCCCAAAGTCATCGAATAATCGATTCCATTCTGTACGTACAGAACGTTACAGCAAATCGAATTCTTCTCTGATCAACTTTGATCGCTGCATTATCTTAATATTTATAACCAACAGTTTAGTCAAATATTCTGTAATTATCATACAACATTATATACCCGAATTGGATATCGAGGATCCTACATAATAATTATCTATGCTTTCTAATAGGATTCGTCAAGGTATATACAATCGTCACGATAATGTAATCTACCCTCAGCAGATCCCGTTAGACCGCATAAACGAATTGTTATGTAGGATATTCGAGATCCAATTTGGGTATTTCATATCGTATGACAATTACAGAGGATTCGATATGTATAGGTATACGTCGACGTATAGATCGGATTGTATAGTGCGAGTCAACTGTAGAATTACCTTTGGGATATCTATCTCCGGTAAACCGTCGGGCCCTTCACACCCAGGGGGTCACTTTCGAGGATTCGATACACAAGCGAGAAACTTTCCCCAGCAGAGCTAACCTATAGCATAGGATTCTCTACCGCACGAAGCATATTTATCGAAGCAATTTAACGGAGTGGTTCGCGCTGGCTGGTGCTCACCATCACTACCGTCCGTTGTGCGTCCAGCACCGTGGACTGTGGTGTATGCGAAACCGGAGGTGCTGGAGAGCTCAAAACGATGAGAGCAGGGTAGTTATGGTCCCTCTCTTGGTTCTGTTCGATTATTGATGGAAGAGGAATGAGTATACTGTGCGCACGCAAAGCCAACTCGCAAGGTCTGACCAACAGACTTTTATGACAACACCACCAACGTATTCGACCCAACCTTGTCCAACAATCCGGTAGTACCAACCCGTAATTTTTACCCTTAGACAAGATGCTGCATGACTGTAAACGGTGCCGAGCAAGCGGTAGTGGCGAATGAGTTCAAGACTCGGTCATTCTTGCTCTCCAGTTTCCCGAAGCTCAATTTATAACTCTCTGTCTTTCCTCCAACCTTCGCCTATTGTTAGTAACGGCTTTGGCTCCTTTCCATTTTGGAAATCGTCCATTTATTGGCTACAGATTTTTCTATCGCTACCTAACTCCGTACTTCATGTCTATATCCGCGTGCAATATATATATAACAGAACGGCAGTTACGCCACACAAAAGTTTTAATATCAAGGTGTCCGAAATTCAACGTTGCTGGAAGCTTCCTAAATCTGGTCATGATTTAATTACCGTGGAAATTAAGTGATTCGGTGATACGTGTGTCGTCATGGATTATAGATGATTGATTTTTTAAACTGTCAATTCCTTTTGTGTACTTTTAGATCAAGTTGAAATAAAACAATGTTGGGTCATATGCATTACAATTTTGGTTATCCTCTATTTTGGAATGAAGAGGCCAAAGTAATATAGAATTTCCCAATTGCGAGGGTCAGTTTTCCCATATTCGCTTTGCCGTCTGGCAGCCATCGAAGAAACTGTTTCAACCACAGCTCGAATACCATTCGGATCAGTCAGGATTAGAGTCATAGCAAGACGGCGGTGGAGCGAATGGGGTTTCCCTTGACCCAAAACGTGTCGAAGCTGTAGCTATTTAAGCTGTGATCAAGCCTTTTTACTTGTTTGATGAGATATCCTGATAGAGTAAGAGAAAATAAAGTACAATTTGTTTCTTATACTGATTTGATTGAAAGAACGAAACACGATGAATCTCAACTTTTTGTATAGATTTTTCGATTGCGAAGGTTACGTTTGCTATATTTGTTCCGTCGCTTGGTGGCCTTCGAGAGGATTGCGTCGAACAGGGCTTGAAAACGATTTTTATCAGTCAGGATTACAGTCAGACGAGACGACGGTGGAACAAATAAGGTTTGCCTTGCTTGAAAGAGTGCCGTAGCTGTAGCTATTTAAGCTATGATCAAGCCGTCAGACTTGCTTGATGAGATATCCTTAGAAAGCAAGAGAAAACACAGTGCACTTTGTTGTTTTTTGAATAGTGATTTGACTGAAAGGACAAAACGGTGAATTTTAAATCTTTGTATACATTGTTACAATGTTACATGTTACATGTCAGGTTTGACGAACACGTTAAAGGATCTGCCTCAACCAGTGTTCGAATACGGTTCAGGTCCATCAGGATTAGAGTCAGACAAGACAGTGGTTGAACCGAGGCTACAATTTGTCAGTAGGATGGACATTTTGCGAAACAGAACTCAAGGTGCGAGCAACGTGATCGCGATTCTAAGCCCGGAAACGAGAGGCCCGATTGAACCCAGTTCAAACCCGAAGTTGTAAGGAATAATTTTCTAAGTTTAAGTTCGATCATCGATATACTCTATGAGAGGTAAATCGATATCGACGCTCCCACCAGCTACAAGTGCTCACGCGGGGTTTAGATTAAGATACCCCATTGCGCATGATCGAGAATAATAATGCCGAGGAAACTCGTATCGCCAGGGCCTCTTCCTCTTTCTCTCTGGGGACGTCGAGTCCAAAGGACGCTTCCACTCCGCTCACGAGGACCACAGACTTTACATCGGACGAGACATATCGTATCTACTCATTTGGAACGGACTTGGCCAGTACTCTCTCCGAAGTCTCATATTTTCTACGTAGTCCGGAAATCAGCGAGCCCCAAAGGTAAAAGAAAGAGCCACCGATCCATCAACAGCGATCGCCAATCTTTGAGATAAGTTAACATATTTATGTCACAATGTTTTCGTATTTCAATTTGTATAACAATCTGGAAGTCCCGAACTTATCGAATCAGTCGTTTATAACTACTATTTAATGCGACAATACTGAAAAGTAAGATTATCGAGAATGAGGAATGTCTGAGATTTGGAACCAATATTGAACTTAACGTGCTAATCGACCGCTAGTATCGAAGGCTAGATCAATCTATAATATTAATCAATGT
Organism: Cylloceria caligata; assembly: GCA_963942595.1. NCBI lineage: Eukaryota > Metazoa > Arthropoda > Insecta > Hymenoptera > Ichneumonidae > Cylloceria > Cylloceria caligata. The sequence continues at coordinate 6,749,087 of OZ012703.1, forward strand.
TTGATGTACTGAGACTATGTGAAATATATACACAATATATTAATATCTTATGTATGTTCGTGTCGTTATTTTTAGAGCGTGCTCCAAGCCATCTATTTTAATAATATCAAATTAGAACTCACACAGTATTCCCCATAAAAATCTATTTCGCAAAGTCATGACGAAATTTTTTTCACAGTTTCTTTGTTAAAAAATTATCGAATCTGGCTTAATAAATTTTCATTTGATTGGTTTAAGCAATCAGGTTAATTATGTATAAAGAATCGCAAATGTGGAATTTAAATTAGACATCTCTTTGTCGCGCCTAGAATCGCGATCATGTTGTTCGAATTCAAATCCAAATCTGTAAAATGTGTTTCTATCCTACTGACCGATTATGGGCGCTATACATATATCGATATTTAAATTTACACTGTACAATTACTGTAGCTATTAAAGCTGTGATCAAGCTGACGTCAAAATTGCTTGATGCGATGTACTGGTCAATGAAAAGAAAATACAATACTTTTCCTCAGACACGTATCGAGCTATATGATTCAAACTCATTTCTCATACTGTAAATTCTTCGTGAATAGTTTTTTCTGTTGGGTAAGGGCTTTTGTCTGACCATCGAACAAACTGTCCTTAAATTCTTGGCCTTACAGTCCTCACATTCCGTCGTACTCTGAATTTCTTTCTATTCTTCTTGACTTGTCTTCAGAGTTGGAAAATCTTCTCGAAGCTTTGCTCGGAATAAAGAACAGTGAACGGCTGGTACCGGCGAGAATCTTGGTCGACGATACTCGAAGGTGCTTCGAAGAGCACTTCGTCGACGTCAGCGTAGCGAGAAATTGCGTTTCTTCGCAATACGGAAACGGCTGGTTTGATCCAAGCCATGCCTTTCACACAATCCTCGCTCAACCGTATATAACAGTGAGGAGTTACGGGAAAATTCTCGTTCCTTACGTCGCTGAAGAGCTTATCCTGAGACAATGGCTTACAACTTACACTGTCTTCATTCGAATTATAACTTTAGACTTCAATCAAACTTCGTTGCAATTAATTAAGGTTGATGATCGAGTTCCCCCGCGGGTAGACTGAAATAATTTCTATCATTTAATATACCATGAAGTCATCACTACCAAGATTATGATAGTAAAGTGAAATGCGATACTGCGTAATAATTTTTAGCAATCGGATAAGGGATTATCATTATTTATATAAAACAGTCATCTAAAATCTAGTTAACCTAATAGTCGCTGATAATGCCTCGAGCGATATAAACGATGATTTTTCATGGCGGTTCGTATCAAGATTTTGAAAACGAAGGTTAAAATCTATCATTTTTGGGTTGATGCAGTTAGTCTACGTACTGTAAATTATAAAAATCTGACGTCGTTTTACTTTTTCTAACAACAACATTGAGGTCACATCGCCTGGATATTTTTTTATTGTGCTTGTCGTATCGTGCTTGTAGAACAAAAATAATTTTCCAGCGAGCTTATCTTATGAAGTAAAAACTCAAGAGTCTAGTAGAACGCTCTGCTGGAAATGTGACATCCAAGGAATTTCTTCTTAGCTCGAGGCACACCGGAGAATGGCTTCGTTGTAGTTCAAGCAAATGAATTTCAATGCAACTCGTATTCTATGAAGCTACTTCCGAGAGGATATCGTTGGGAGATAAATAGCTATTTTATTTTATTTATACCAACGATACAAGAAGGAACTCACGCTGCTACGTTGTTTCTAAACTCGCGCTAGCCGCGCTGATATATTTCTTCGCTACCTGATGCTTGTGTATAGTATCTACTGCTATAACAATTATTCAACGCGCGTCACGCTCTCGCGTATCCCTCGATCATTACTCTATCGTACAGATTCATCCCTCCGGACTCCTTTCGAACAACACCTCAGCATCACCCGACACAATTCTCATCGCTGGAAAGTAATAACTCTTTCAGTTAATATACGTTGCGCATAAGGTGAATTCAAAAAGTTTATATTGTGTAGAGTTTGTCGGAGTAATTGAAAGTACAGGAAGTGCAGCCGTCATATTAATTAAATACGTTCTGCCTTTCTCTTAATGAAACACATATTTACTTAGTATCACTGTTAAGTTAATATTTTTTTAATTATATATTTTTAATAATATAATGAAACGAACGTTCTTGGCAAATGGTCGGTGACCTCAATTTTACGAGATGAGACTGAAAACCTCGAAGCTCGTAAAAAAAATCGTAAAAATGTCATAATTCTCTCATTAAATTGTAAGGATGAAAATATATTTCGTATGATGATACGTATTTTTATGAAAACATTTATAACTACATTGCTAAAAATGTCATCAAGTTTACAACGTGTATAATATACAAAGACATATAAAATGTACGAACTCGGTATATTAAATTAAAATTCACTCAGGTTACATTGAAAAGTTAATAATTTAGATTTTGTTTATACCATTTTGCGATCAATATTATTAACTTTTGTTATTTTGGCTGCGTCTTTTAAACGATCATTCACAAAATAAAAGATTTGGTTTAAAGTCTTTAATTCAATAATAATAATTTAGTCTTAAATTCAATAACTACATATTGAAATTTAAAATAATTTACTTTGTAAAGATTGCTTCATATATCGTGTATGGGGAAAACTTTATATTCATTCAATTCATTTTCCAACAGAAAACTTTAAACTGTCAAAAATATGGTGCTAAAATTAAGCCTCGCCGCTTTTTTTCATATCAGTCTATACTGACGACTGGTGTCAATGGTCGGTGTTCGATAGCTGATGTCGATTTGCATTATAACCTTAAAACTTTCAACGTAATTTACTTGAAAATAAGTCAATGAAATTCAATAACATTTTTTAATTATATTCGTGGCATAATTCTGTGTTGATTGCTGATATTTTATTGATTTTCGTTTACTCATTCTAAACATAAATATGTTGTAAATTTTGAGGTGGGACCTTATAATGATAACACAATCGCTTGTGTGAATTTGACACTGTGAATATTATTAAAATGAACACCAAATGAGTCAACATTGGTCAAAAGTCCATGCCAATTATATTTAAGGGAAGGCGAAACATTCACTCTACCGCATCTAATTTTTGGAACAAACTTTCCTCTTCTGCACTCAACAGAATTGAATGAAATTCGGTCACTAGACTGCAAAAATGTGAACCTTCCGAATGACAAGTGTAGAATTGGTAAAATTTAAACAAAAAATTATAGATTAATTGTCCGCAGTTACCCGTAATGGAAAAATCACGTTTTAAAATGATTTAGGATACAAAATGAAAAAACACCGTTTGTCAGCCGGAAATCAGGACAAAAACACACCCGGTACACTCATCCCAATTGCGATTTAGAAACGAAAATTACCTAAACTGCGTACGGGATCTACTGTTGATAATCTGGAAATAAAAATTCGCGAGATATGGCGAAGTGGATGTGAAATATTCATAAGTGTGAAAGAGATAGAACTAGTTTCACCTCACCTGAATTCCTCGAGAGGCCCTGGTTGGCCTGGAGGCCTGGTTCATATAGTAGAATCTCTCTCACACATTGGTAGAGTGAAATGCTATTATTTACAGTTTTAGTTACGCACTGAGTAGGTTTTACCGCCCCTTAACACCATTGATTTTTAACCGCGTAACGGTGGATTTAACCGCTTCAATATCAAATGATCTTTTGCGCATCAACAAATAATTTCTTCTTTTCAAATCCTTTTTATAATTACAATATAAGGAACAAGGCGTATAAATTTGAAATTTGCACATTGCTTCCTCGTTATTCTCGCCAATCCACAGATTATCCTATACGGGGAATGGTTATCTCAATTATCAATAAAATTCAATATTTCATAAAATGGCAAATTTCATCAAGTTTAAACCCCTTAAACGATTCTCACCAAATTCAAGATCAAGTATCAAGTATCCTTGCCAATTTGTACCCTAAGTTTCATTTTGATAGATGAAAATTTAGGAAAGTTAGAGCAAAAATAGATTTATTTTCTCGAAAATTTAGAAAAATTCATGATTCTATAAAATCTGAACGTCCTGATCGATTCTTGCCAAACTCAATCCCGAATAACCTTGTCCCCTGGCCTATTCTTGTAGAAAGTTTTAACTCGATAGCTAAAAATTTACGAAAGCTGGAGAGCGTACCTCTTTCAATGAGGAAAGTTGCGACCCGTCCCAAGTACAAAGTTTCAGGATGATCGAGAAACCCGTTTCCGATATATATTCATTGCAATTTTGCGAGCTCATCACACACACACAAACACACGCGCACGAACATTTTTTCTAAACATTATTTCTCGACGATTTTGGATTTTTTAAGTACTCTGACATCAAAATCTCAAGAAATTTTTTTTATCACGATATTGTCTCTTCGTCTATAAGGAAGAAAAGAACGCAAAATGATTAAATTTTTTTTGCAATAACAATTCAATAATTTTTCTATTTGTGTAAAAATGATGAAAAACGTTCCCGAGTCCTCCATTCAATGTTCTGAGATTAAATAATTCCAAGTGCGTAACAAGATTACTTAATATGGAATTTATACAATTTTCATTAATTCATTTGTACAAGTCTCGTACTTATTTAAGAGGGAAAAAGCTGCAGCGAAGATTTCATCGGTGATTTTCCGTGCCAGAGGCAACGGGAATTGAAGAACCGGAGCCCGTTAGACAGAAGTCTCGGATATTTAGAGAACGAGAAAATGGAAGAAAATGAAAGAAAATGGAAAAAGGAAGAAAAGGAGAAACGTCGAGCAGCAGAGTTTTCAACCCACTTCGAGGCCAACTACGTGACCGGCTAGTACTAAAGTACGATAGTACCCCAGAAGCTAGAAAGGCAGGATCGAGGCGAAAAGATGCTTAATTACCAGAGCTGTCTACTTTTTTACCGGAACGTCACTCGTATGGCTTGCCTGAGGTCGTATTATTTTTTTCCTCAACGAAGATGAACGAACGAATGAAGGAAAAAAAAGTTTCGACTACTGACATGTGACTAACGTCAAATTTAGCGCGAGCCCAATTATCGTGCAAGATTCGTACAGACTCAAGGATAAAAAGGTGTGGAAAGGCACGGTGACATTTTATATATGGTCTTGTTCTGCGAGTGCTAAAAGTCACGTTTATTTTCCCTCACGTTTCGTTGTAATTCAACAGTCATAACCTGAATGAGGGACCGATAGAATGAGGTGATAAAGGTGTATACGTGACGTTGGTGACGATAACATGTAGTTGTAGGCTATAACATGTCTTAATTGAGTCTTTTTACGAGTTCCCGAGGGGTAGCTCTCGAGTACAATTACTACATACTCGTTAAATTGCGTGTAAAGCGGTATTTTTGCATTTCTGCATAAAGCGTCTGGTACCACGTCTCAGAAGCAACCTTAGTTAGTTAAAGCTGTATTGCGCTCAATAGAAGCTGCACAAACAAAATGAGAAAAAGAAAAAGGTGAAAAATGGGATTAATTAAAGTAATACGCAACATTACAATAATTAACGGGTATGAGAAAAACCAAGAAGCGGCGCATCCAGTGTCGCTTGTTAGTAAAGGCCGTGAATTGCCCACACAGTTGCTGCACTAACATCAATGGCTAGATATGTTAAGGTAACTTTTACCGCTGTGGTAAATAGGTAATATAAGTACGTGGTCTCTTGGTTAGTTCGTGGTTGCCCTTTTCGATCTTGCGCTGCTCTAGCTAACACTGCTGCATGCATGTGTGTGAAAGTGACATTATTTTAATCTGTACTAATTTACCGGATCTCGTTTTACCGACCTGTCTACCGTAACGAGTGGCGTGACGAGGAAAGTCGAAGAGCAGCTCGGCCATTACCATTCTCAAATACAGAGCGATTTTCGTGTGAACATATATCATAGTACGTACGTGTCGCTGCTGGCTACGTGTAAAATTTCAATTTTGCAACCCATCTGACGACTCTCAACGGCTATGTCGACACTGGGGATGGCCACCCCCGCTCTTATTCTCTTTTTTTTCCCTCTCTCTCTCTCTCTCTCTATCTATGTCTATCTCTCCGATAATACAACGCGGATGTATGCGATGACACGAATACGCTGCAAGCTTTAACCACACGCTTTGCGCTATTCGTTCTGTAACAGTCTTGTATACATATGTAATATGTATGTGTATGAAAAGAACGCCGGCAGCTCGGTATGGTTAGCTCCATGTGCACCGGATAGCCTCAACTACCGTCGATGTAGGACAGGCAGCCATGCTCATAGTGCCTGAGGCAGTAACGTGTAAAAAAAATTTTAAAAAAGGTGAAAAAGAGCGACGGGGTTTGACGACGCGAAGCTTAACGACGTCGCGGCAGTCAGAGAAACGTTCGAGCGGAGTAGATGCGTGGAGCAGGAGAGGGTAACGTTGACGGGACGGAATAACCACGGAAATATACGCGAGAGCAGTAAGGATGGATTTTATCGTTCACGTAATATTTCGAGCGACTCGGAAATCAGAATCGTCGAGCGTATATACTTTTTTCTTTATTTTTTATAACCAATAAATAATGCGAACGATAAATACCAGCGCTGACTGTACGCGCACTTGGGTGTGCCATTAAAATTTTTTTTTTCGACTCCCAACACATTTCTACTTGGTTTTGGACTTGGACCATTTAAAACTTTTTTTTCGACTCCCACGCATTCCCATTTGGTCTTGGACTTGAAAATAAATCCCACGAATAGGGGATGGAGTTTTAAAAAAATCTTAAGTAGAACCTCGCACGACGTTTAATACTTGAATCATGGGGCATGTCTTACAAGGAAGGATGGTTTGGTGTCCCTCTCCGATTTGATGAAACTCACGTATGTTGTAGAGCATCGAAAACTAAAAGACACGTATTTTTTTTTATCGGCGAAAAAACATTTCTAAGGGGTGAAATCGCCCTTCAAAGTTAGGCATGTCGAGGGGTGATTATGCAGTTTCACCCTGAACGCGTCAACCAATTTTAATGAAACAAAAACCAAAATACTCCTCATTGAAGATAATAAAAATTCCACGTGAAGTTGAAGAAAAAAAATTCATTTGCAGAGGTGAAACTGCATAATCACCCCTAACTTTGAAGGGCGATTTCACCCCTTAGAAATGTTTTTCCGCCGATAAAAAAAATACGTGTCTTTTAGTTTTTGATCAAGTATTGCCATCAACGATCCCATTTCGGGTGGTGTTTTTTGAGGACGAGAAAAAAATGTTCAGCGAGTGGCAATTACAATATTTTAATCGATACTGATAAAGGGCGTTGATACCCTGCTCTTGATACCCTGAAAATCACTGATGCATATATCGATCTGGTCACGATATGGTCACATTTGCGATTTTTACGATTTCGACGATAGAGGCGCTAATGTTAGTTAAGGATCCCCTTCAGATTTTTATGAAACAAACTCATAATATTTATTACATAAAATATTAGTCGGTTGTGAGACGAATCCAACAAAGATTGAATATCCTGTAGCTTTACAAGTATCTTTGAAAATATCCTCTAAACGCGGTAGATGTAGCACTCATAATTATCAGAGTTCAAAGGGCTATAAATCTCGTATTGTTACATCTACAAGAAATTTTTTTCCCTTGAATTCATCTCGTAACCGACTAAATTTTTTGAGATATCTTACTATTGCCCTTAAGAGAAATACCCTGTATCGGTATCGAATAAAACCGGAGGTCCCCGCTCCCTGAAATTTTGTTTTCCCAACTCAAGAAACAACACGCGAACGAAGATCGCTAGCAATCAAGTCTAAAAAGTGCTTCGTGACTTGAGTATAAATGTTGAGCGATGCACCAGGATTTTTCTCCGGTTCCTCCCTCTTTGTGATATTTTTTTTAATGTCCAAATTTATTCTTGGGCAGAATGGGAGCCGAAAGAACAAGTTATAAATGACACATCCCAATAAACACCTTATGGAAACGATGGTGTAGCGTTCGTTGTCGTGAGTAATAATCTAGGTGATTAGAAATTGCTTCGATTCTTGCTGTGATATATCGTTACAGTTGTTTTTACTGCTGTTGGATATATAATATCATGTCATGGTACTTGTATACCAGTGGGGGAGGCCGGGTGAGACCGACAGACAATGGAAATCGATCGATATAAAATAAGTGATGGAAACATTGCGGTCACAAATTGCTGCAATTTTTCCATAACTTCTCTACGATTAATATTAAAATAAAGTGTCTTTCCCATTATCCTAATAATATGCTACAATTAATGTTTGTATCTGTTCTTGAAACGATCTTAAAAATAATGTAGCTAAATGTTAATTGTTTATTTAAAAAAAAACGTTCGATTCGAACTGAAAACGATTTCCCAAGAAAAACAAGGTTATTTGCGACGACCAATTACGTGGCTAAACATGTCGCAACAAGTATACTTGGTTTGGATTAACCAACTCTGTTCTAACCAACTGATTGGTTACTGATTAATAAAACAATCGATTGACGCAACGAATTCAATTTGCTGGGGCTCATTTAACCACGGAATTGTTTGTCGCGACTGACAAGTTTTCTCCGTGTACACGAATAGAAAAATGAATTGCAATTACCATACCAAGTATCAGTTGTGCCAATAAATAAATAGGTTGGATTGACTGATCGGTATGTTCAACTGGTAATTGGTAATTGCAACTAATCAATTTCCTTCGTGTACAATACATTTTTAGCCAATCATGCCCTTGCACTGTATAGATGTTGTATATAACCATAGTTTCGCGAAAAAAAACTCCCCAACTGCGTCTCGGAGTAAAAATAATAAGAAGGGATTCCATGCATTTTACAAATGAAACTAGCCTCGGATCCATTATTTCCTTTGCTTGTTAGAAGGCGACGCGCGGACGAAGAATTTTGCTGGAATTAGGTTTCTCTTTGTCGACCTCTTGCTCTCTCGCCTTTACCTTGTTACCCTTTTCCCTTGAGCGCTCTCTTACAGCTATTCTCTTTCCTTCTCTGTAATGCTTTGACGTCCGACTCTGAAATCCGAGCGCTTTCTCGCTTGGCGTATGATCTTCCAACACTGTTACTCTTCACTATTTACTGTAGTATACGTCGACCCGCTTTCGACAACCTATACAAGAATAAAACTCCGTTGCTTGACGTAAGCTGCCGTAACTAAGCTTCACATATACGCGCAACATATGATATATTGTAGACAAATACCAGCATACATGACATTTATTTTATTCGTAAGGAGACTCTGAAATATGGTCTTACCGAATATTCTTCAAGTGGTAGACGTTTTTACGTCTTTGTCATTTTATTATTACAGTTTCCCGAGTCCCTAAAGTACGATGTACAAAGACAACTGGTTACCAAGGAGATCTCGGTAAATATTAATGCCGCGGCATGGGACTGTGGTCAGAGTGAGGATGTTGGGATGAAGTACGATGTGAGACTGGAATTGCCGTACCGATGCAGGTCTCGATGAAACTCCAAGGGTCTCCTGATGATTGTCTCGCCACTATGTACATGGCATTATGTTCTATTCTATGTGTCATAGTTACATATATACAAAAATAGGAGTTTGGAGTAACAATGGAAAGAGCTCTGTGAACATCTATAACGGAACACGAGAGTTACCATACGACGGAATAAGTCTTGAGGCGGGAAATATCAGAAACTACCCGTTAAGCACAGCCAGACGTTTGGAAGCTCACCGGCTCACGTATACACACATACGACACATGAACCGTACGTTTTGTATCTGGTGTATGTATGCGCTGGCTGAGAGAGCATTCGAACTTTCCGGTTTCATAGGTCGGTAACGATTAGTGCAGCGACATGGGGTGGACGAGATGCAGACGGTGAAGAACCGAGGACAACAAAGTGGAGAGTCTCGGCCTCGATGTCGCGAGACGCAACCGGCATGTTGCGTAGATAGATTCGACCCGACGGTGTCTACCTCCTTTCCGCAAAGTGAGAAATACCATTTCTACAGTATTCTCCTATTCCATTCGCGTATACCCTCACACTCCGTATATTAGCTTTCCTGGCCTCCTGAGTCTAGCAGGCCAAGCCGGGCTTTCAATTATCGCACAATTCCCAGTGTGCTGAGTTTAATTTCCCATCAGAGTCGAGACGAAGAGTCGCCGTGGTGTTGCGGTGGTCTCTAGGACTGAGAGAGACAGGACCAGCATGAATACAGGCAGCCTTGTCCTTTATGGCGACGGGTTGGCGAGCGTAAAGCAGTATGTATACCGACCGCAAGCTTTCTCTCCCTCGAACCACCAGCCAAGCGCCTCAATTCCGCACGTACACTTTGCTATTTCATACCGTACGTACACAAGTAGACATGCGTTCGTCGTGGAGTAATACTCTATATTGCAGGGCCTACTTCCGGCCGAACGCTCCAATTTCGTCGGAAGACAGAGAGCTTTATCATTATGGGGACAATCAGAGTAGTATTCACTTCCTCTGTAGAACCCTTCTTGCAATGTCTAACTATATGTATCACGCCTTAACCGATTTCTTCATTCAGAATTCTCGGAAAGCCCGTTATTGAAGAGAAACGATAATCAATGATTACGAAAATACTAATCGGAGGTTGAACTATTTCCGAACTTGATGGCAACGCTTTGCATCCAATTATTAGAGAGAAAAAGGTGCCGGACAGTAATTCCATCATGGCTGTGATAAAGGCGCTCTTCGGTTTCCCGTAGTAGCACATTAGACGCTATTAAGGCGATGTGATACGCGTCTCAGAGCGTGTCTCCCTAACTCCTTCGGAGCACTGTCTGTCTCCTCAACCTTGTAAGGTCCTGATGGAAAATGTAACGCTTTTGATTGATACCATCTCTGTCAGACGTTCCGCTCCCGCCTTAATAACAGATTCATCGACCCTGATCAGCACGACTCTCGCAAAGCCCTACTAATCCTCTTGCTTATAGGTTTCCTGTAGTATAACGAAACATCTCAATAGGGTCGATTAATGTAATTTTATAGTTGATTGCTTCGATCTTCATTTTATTTCGACATTTCACGCAATATTCTTTGACGTTATCAATAATATTTGAACTTTTTGAAATCGTCCAGTATAAGCCTCCTACCATTACATCTACGATAGTATATTATATCAGATTAGGAAAATCGCATAATGGCGCAAAGCGGGCTTTTAATTGATTTACCAATGATTTGCCAATCGAGCTAACGTGAGACGCTCCGTCCTGTTTTCCGATAGTTTGTTGAAAAGACAGCGAGGTCCTAGACAGTTTGAAAGACACCGCCGAGGCTAAATACAATTTCCGGCTAAAACGAGAATCATGGATGGATGCTTCTACTACCGAAGACTCTTGAGATTTAAAGGATACGCCATTTCCGGTGAAAGCGTTCAAGGCTTGTTATAGATTGAGCGAGAATTAAAGGGGTGGGTTGATAGGGACGAAAACGTTCAATCGAGCTTCGAGCTCACCTCGTACGCGTCGTGAAGCTCCCTCGAAATTGGTCGGGAGACGGGCCAATTACCTATACCACTGCACTGCAATACTCCTCGCGCCAAGGACGAGGACCAGCCCGCCGAGGCAACCGGAGCGAATGTACGTCGGGTCTGGAGAATTAATGGAGACTTTACGAGGGTAATTTGAAGATCGAAGGTGCGAAACTTTGTACCTCCCGGCACACCCAACTCTCTACCTCGAATTTTCAAACACGTGGCAAGCATTCACACATACACACACAGCCTGCTTAAAATATATTAGCACCAAGTTTTGGCGGAGAAGAGTAGGGGTTTGCGAATTCTAAAACCGGTAGTTACAGAACATATTTTTTGTCATTTTTTTTTTTTTTTTATTCATTGAATATATCGGTGCTAAAACTAATGCAATAAATTTACAATGCTTGGAGCCACCAGGGCTACCCTATCGGGTGAATTTATGGTAATTTCCGCAGATATCGCACATGCAGGTGAGAGGACCTGATCGTTATTATTGTTTTAATAGCGTCAGCTACTTCTGTCATTGAAATTTGTGACACTAAAAGTTTTAGATATTGAACATTCTCATCAGTAAATGACGTTTCATTACTGAAAAACAACGTACACAGTCAATTACTATCGGCACATTTTCTAAAAACTCGACAAATCGTCCAGAGTGAAATTAATGTTTGAGGATTCTAGGCGAAACATTCATTGATCCGAGAGCAATATAACTTAATGGTACTTCACGGCGGAGTGAGAGGGAAACAGTTAATGTGTGTAGATTTAAGGTTTTGTCTCACCTTAAGAAAATGTCAAATATGTACGAATGCGAATGACATAGGAATAATCTTCCAATCCCAAGTTCACCACCAGGGATTATCCGTCGGATAAATTACGGGAAAGGTGCACTACGCAAAATTCATGAACAGAGAGATAAGAAATCGGCGCATCGTTGTTCCAATTTTTTTCAAAAAGGATTTGGGTCTTCCTTGAATTATGAAAGCATCATTCGATGGCCGGAAAATCGCTGTTAAGCGATCTTGGGAAACGAAAGATGTCTCAGGGCTCGCATAACCCCCAGCCACACTACCGGTCGACGGTAATAAAGCTGAGATTAATGCGAGACCGTCAAATTTGTCGCAGACGATGATAAAGTTTGCGAAGTCCCGGGGCCGACGAAAAGTGCGGTTGCTTGGCTAGTTGCTTGGAACTCCCAGTCCCAATTTCACTGGCCCGTACGAAAGCTACGCGCGCGCGCGCGCGCGTGTGTGTGTGTATGTGTGGATGAATGCTCATCGGGAGAAACCAGCGCGTGAATGAGAAGGCGAGATTGGAACAGAATGATAGCGAGGGAGAGAAAGAGAGAAAGAATGAAACATAGAAATGGAGCTGAAGAAGAGAAGAGGTATGCCGGAGGGTGTGCACCCCCGAAAGGCCACGAGTTTTTCGTCCGACTTTCCTACTTGGCCTGATCCCATTTTCACCCTCGCTCTCTTCTCTTCGCTTTACTCCCTTATCCCTCCAGCACTTTCGTGCGGCTTACAAGCATTTGAGACGATATTTTAGGATTTCTAGGTCTTCCCAAGATACATATTACAACCACTGTACTGTTCTAAACTACAATAAGGTACACGAAAAAAAAATCTTTGCCATCTCATTAATGTGGTCATTGCGTTGACAAAGTAGCGAAGATTATTTTGTAAACTCAGCGTCTAACATCGCTGATTATTTCTGGCATATCAGAGTTTGCGCATCGATTGAAAACTTTAATTTCCGGAGGTAACGTGCGATATCGGGTTGTGATTAAAAAATCTACAATGATTAGTCATGTCGATTGTTGATAAACTCCTCCGAAACTATGCTACACCAAAAAAAAAAAAAACGAGATGCGTCGAACAAGCATAAATTTATACACAAGCCATGTGACAATCAACTCAAATATATATATAGCTGAGTAAAAAATCTATAGCATTGCAACTGACGTGAATCTGATATCCGCTCAAGGCAGATCCGGCTTTTAACAAGACCTTAACAGTGCCCGATTGACGCCAGATGTAACGCCACATATTTTCTACTTGGGTACACGTAATAAATAAATAATTGTATTCCCAATGGCTTATGGTTGTGGGAAGCATAAAAGCTTTCAGCAAGCAGATGTGGTATTTTAGTTTGAAGCATATTTATACTTGGAACGGTTAAGAGTATCGTGTACCTCTTCACAAACATGTAACATTCAAACAAGTTACTCGTATCAGCTGCAACCAATTAAAATATGATGACCTACACTATTCTGTCGCAAAGAATTATACACTATATATGGATATGCACTGAGAAAAAAGTTTATTCGCTATAATTAAATATATTTGGTTGTCCTGTTATCTAAAATATTTGTTAAGTATTATGAAATTTATTAACAGTTAATAAATATTAGTATTTTCATAATATTATACCGAAGACACTTTCGTCAAACGAATAATTTATTTGAGCAATTTGTTTCTCGTAACTCGTTCGATGTTTCTTACCAATAAATAAACGTTTTGCGGCAACGAGATTAAATATAGTTAAAACGACTTTAGATTTGTTAATAACTATGAAATATGCATTTGACATAACTGTTGTCACGGCTAAGCAAATAACTATTTGATATTTTATATTTGTTTATAATGAATAATTTTTTTATTTACGCTTATACAAATTTGTTAATAGTTATCAAATCAAAATAGTTATCAAATGAGATAAGTACCGTCCAAGCGGCAGGACTATTATGTTTATCGTTAATCCTCTTCATTCAGCGGATAAGTTCACTTGTTGCTTTGCAATGCGAGTAAGTAGGCTAGTGTTGCATAGAAACTGTGAATTTATCAGGATTATCGGGACAACCTCAACGATTTCCTTCTTTCATGGGGTCTGCATGTACAGTCGAGGTAACCCTTTCAACGTAAGTATAGAAAATATTAATCAATATAAGTGTTTGCGATAGCTCTGTTCAACATTTGTTACAAAAAATCGATCTGACGGCACATACATTTATACGTACAGATCTCTCAATCTATGAATGCTCCTCTTCAAATTGTTACAATTGTCACTATTATTGAGCATTTTTTTATTAATGCCAATGCTGCTGAGTCAACGTGATATTTATCAGACCCTAAAAAAGGAACAATTCATTCAAACGAATTCAGAGGTTCAAATAAACGATTTGTTCACTCTAGCAGAATATTTATTTCGCCATATCCAACTTTACCATTTAACGGTTAATAAATCCTGATACCTACACACAAACTCTTTTCTCAGTGTGTTCTTTACGTAAATTAATATATTTATACAGGAAGCTTTTATGTATAATCTTGTATAACAAATGTATTATACAACTATTGTAAAATTAATGTACGTTATACTAAAAACGTTTATAAAAGTTGTATTTAATACAGGAGGTTTATGCAGTACAAGTATTTCCAGTACAAGTACTCGTATATTAATTTTCCACATATTTTTGAAAGTTTAATTCACAGCCCAGATACTGTTACAAATAATTCCAGTTAATAGTATTAACAGCTACGTTTTCAAATATTCTACCCAATAAGCTTGATATGATTTGTACATCGAACTGGGCAACGATATCACCGACACGATATAAAAAAAAACATGGTTCTTATTATAGGGTTAAGGAGTGAGTTTTCAATATTCGGCATAATTAAAGGGTTTACAATAGATAAACAATCGAATGACATTTCGTTTCTTCTTAAACAGAATAATACCGTACGCTTTAACGAGCATTATCAAACTTTTGAAGAAAATAAATGAATAAACATTTAATACGAAAATATCATAAACACATTTACTACAACATATGGCTGAGTATGGTTTGAAAGCAAAAACTATATAACTTTTCGCCATAAGTTTTAATTAATCGTTGTAGGAATAATAAGATTGATATACAATAAATAATATTAATATCCAATACTGTGAGATTAATTCTTTCAGGGCCATGGTGGCGTAATTGGTAACGCACAACGTGATGATTCTGGGGGTTTCCGGTTAAAACCCGGATCGCGGTAGAATTTTTTTCACAGTTCCTTCGTTGAAGAATTGTCGAATGTAGTTGGTGAATAAATTTTTATTTAATTGCATCAAGCAATTAGACCCGACATTTATAATGATTGGCAAATGCGGAATTTGAATTATCCCTCTCATTCCCGCGCTGAGTATCGTGATCACGTGTCTCGCACCCTCAGTTGTGTTTCGCAAAAAAAATATCAACCCTACTGACCGGACACAGACGCTATATCTATATAAAATATTTATATGCAATGTTAGAAATATATGAAAATCCTTTTGCATGTCCCAAAGTAATGGAATAGTCCGTTGCGACGGTCATGGCTCTTCCACTGCTTCCACAACACTCAACAATTTATTTCGCCTTTTTTTTCATTCATAATACATTGAACGTGTTTCATGCGAATTTCCATTCCCGATAATAGAGGTTCTGGGTAAAAATCGGAGCGATTTAATTTTTACGGAGTCCAACTCTTTCACCCTTGTACCGATTTCTCTCGTGAATGTATTCACCAGCAGGCGTTCGGATTTTCCACGCGGCATGGTGACTCGATGATGCGAAACGTGCTTTCAATCCTTGTCGCTAAATTGCGTGTGTGCCAAAAGCGAAAAAAAAAAAATAAATAAACTAAAATATAAAAACCAGACGTTCGAATGGTAAACGCATTGACAGATTTGTATAGACTGCAGAGGTGCAGCAGCGAATGAAGGGACTGAGAAAAAAATTGATAAAATGAATGTGTTCACACAAAATGAGTCAAGAGTCAGCGTTGCGGAGAATACTTTCCAGAGTACTGTCGACGTTTCGTTAAAGTAGTTGCATTCTTTTATATTCAAAGTAGAAAGCAAAAAGGATATCTAGAGATGCCTCCGCAGGTAACGGTGTATGGCGAGGGTTACGGTAAAACTGGGTCAATTAAAGAGAATGTAGGTTCCGAAGACCAAGTGAAGTAACCCAGCAATCCCCGCGGCAACGTTCCTTTTTAGGTTACGTGTATATTACTCTAAAAGTGGAATGAAAAAGAGAGAGAGAGAGAGAGAGAGAGAGAACGATAGCTCCCCAAAGACCTGATCAATCTAATGGTTCATACATCGGTGCAATATGTACTTGTCGCCTGTTCGTATGTAATACATTTTTGGAATATTCTCGAGTGCAAACCAAGGTGTAGTGCAGAATATAGAAGTTGTTGACTTTGATAAAGTCTCATAGCAGATGTTTTCAATAGAGAACCATAAATTGCCTTCAACGAATCGACCATGAAAAATAACGCTAATGGTACGTCAAAACGCTGCTTCGGCTTCTGTGAATTTCTCAGAATGGCCATCGAACGGAAACTCAATGAGTCCCTGAGTCTCTCTTCGTCAAAGAAAAGTACCAGCAATCTCGTTATCGTCCGACGCGGTACTACAGTTCAATCGACGAGTAATCAAATCGTACCCTTGATACAAAAGACGAAGGTGTTTGAGAATGTGAAGAGAACCTGGTATACTAACAAGTTAATTGAATTAAAAATAATGTTTCGACGATTCCAATGCCTCTTTCATCATTTTTTCTCTTTTCTCTTTTCCACCTCGGCTGTTTGACGCGCTTGAAGTGTTCAGGGAGAAAAATCTTTGATTTATATGATATTGCCATCTTTGATTATATGACTCGCATCACTTTTAATTCTATCCCTTGATTCACGACTTCCCGTAAAAAATTTTCTAAATATTGGAGTTTACACAATTCGTATTGATGATTGTTCATCAATTAATGGTTTAACGTCCCCAAATATCTTGCTCAATGTGAATAAGCAGTTACTTATTATAATAACTGATACTTGGCACGATAAAATATCTACGTACCCAATCGCAGTATGTAAATTAAAATAAATAGCCCAATTAGTGACAGTATTTTAAAAAAAAACCTCTCACTCCAGCCGTGTAAGTTCATAAACACACTGAGAAAAAAAAGTATTTGCAATAATTAAAAGTGACGACAATTAATTGGCAGTCCCGATTGAATCCCGATTGAAATCACGAGGACCGAGAATGAAATACAATATAAACACACGACACATAAAATATTAACTGGAGTACATTCGAGCCATGATGACAGCTGTGGCAGACGAAAACAGGTGCGTTGGGATCCTCTCGCGCTCACACAGAGCGAAGTAGAGAAAGGGAGAGCAAGGATGGGAATGAGAGACCACGAAGAGGGTGGATATATGAAAGCGATGCGATTCAACACCCGGAGAGCAGCCGTACAGAGTGCAGTGCACCTACTCTAACATCATATACGACTAGAGAAACGCCTGCTGGGCGACATAAACGAAACATGACGGCTCGTCATGTAGTACATGTAGAGAAAGATACAACCGGTCGGGAAAGTTTACCCCACTTGGGCGTGAAGCGACTTACGAGACGCGAAAATCTCGTCGTATCTGTGTTATCTAAAATACTTGATGCCTACAGGACGATTTATATAGTATAGCAATTTAGTGGACAGTACAACGATTCAATTTCGATCGCTGATTATTTACCAATATAACAGTTGATTACAAATTTTATTACAACCGTTTGTATGCACATTGACATTTTTCTATATTTTTTTCTTTTTACCCACAGTACTCGCAGTTAGCGTGCAAGAACACGTAGCTTTTTAAGGATTTGTATTGTCAATGTTTTATTATTAATCCCCCTTAGGAGTCGCGACTGTCCTCACAAAGCTTTCACTTCAATTTTGCTTAAACACTTTTAATCCACTCACGCCGATACTTGACACGAACACAAAGATTCAACCGTGCATTGTTAATCCACTTTTAGTTATCTCAATCAGTCTGCGATATTTTAAATCATGACGAATTCGAACCCCTAGAGATTACATTGGATTCTCAAGAGATGTAATAAATCAGAAGCACTTTGATAAACTCGTTGAGCCCTCGTACTCAAGTTTCATGCCTTGAATAAATGTATTTTACACTGAAAAAGGGAGACGGGGTCTGGTCTACTGCATCCTGGTTTCAGCACGGTTACAGAGGGTTGAATTCAAATTTCCCTTAAGCACAAGAGTGCCACTCGGCCTCTTGACTCCGGAGCAACAAAACCCTCTCCATTTTTCGTTATAATTGATATCTCGTGATCTCATGGGGCAACCCCGTGAGTCACATAAACCCCAAGAGACATTTTTTTTCATAATCGCCGTTATCCGGGTAGCTTTTGTTGTACTAAACTCGAGACGAACTATACGTCGTTAGTTGTATTTTCGAGCGTGAGGTTTCGCTCTCGTCTATCTCGTGGCAACGAGCTTTCATTCGCTGCAGCTACTTTATAATGCTAATTATTTTTTCAAGTGGGGCCTCCGCGTATAAGACCAGAAAGAGGCGAAGCAGAAGAGGGAGAAGAAAGAAAAAAGCAGGTGGTAGAACACTAAAACCAGCTCTGCACTTCTTTTCGATATGTGCAGTTGGCAGGGAATAGAGTAGAGAATGCCCCGCCTCTCTCTTTCTCTATCTTGCTCGAGCCATTTTCTATCTTGCCCAACGGTCCTCTTCTTTAAAATATTGCGTGACAGCACCAAGGATACATTCAAATTTCGCATTGAGTCATTCTCTGTCAACTTCAATGGTCAACCTCTTCGATATTTTATTCTGTAATTTATTAATGTTTAGTACTACTTAAGGGCTTCTGTGATTTAAAAAAAAATTTTCAAACACAACCTTATAGGAGATACATTTTTTCCTTCATCTCGGTGTTTGTCGGTAACTATTGGTCGTTCGGAAAAAGTGTGATTACATAAAAGTAATGATTTTTCTCCTACTTTCCAATGAAGTCTTACAGAAAATCGACTCTAAAAATTCCATTTTTATCATAAAAAACCCCCAGGCTATGATATAGCTGAGAAAACGACAAAACCCCAACACGTAGTTGCACATGGACAACGGAAATTGCTACTTACCGCATGCTCGAAGACTATGAAAGCTTGTCAGCTAGATACCAGCCAAGTTATCATATACGATAATCGGTCGGCGAGAATGGTTTACAACTAGATTGAGAAAAAAATGAGAGAAAATAAAAAATTAAAATTGCTATGCCTAAATGTGGCTGGGAAATGCAAAACCTGCTTCTCACCTCATACACCGAGACATTCAATGAAGACATCACGAAGTACATGCTCCTCTTGAATGGTTGGAGAAATTAAAGAGAGGAAGTACAGATCCAACGCTATAATGCTTGTGCAGAGGAGCAGAAAAGTTTTCCGATCCTTTAAAGAGCTTAGCGAATCTACCGTAGCAAACCAGACCAATTTTTCCCCGACGCTACAATAATATTTTTCATTTCGTCGTCCAAGTTGTTTTTCCGCTTCCACTGTCGTTGAATAATGTACTCGGTATTATCCGTAACGATCGTTCTCGTCGCACCGTGAATGAAATTTCATTTTCATTTTCACACCAGCTTCTCCATCGTGCCAAGCGAAGAAGAAGCTTTTTCACTCGACCCGGATATCCGGCACTTTCCGGGTGTGTACTATAGAACCATTTCAACAGCCATTACAGCGTATAGCTGTCCTACCGTGGCACCATCACCGACACTACTAAGTAATACCAGCTGCACCGGTATATACCAAGGGGAAAGAAGCGGTGGTTCAGGACAACCGACGTCACTGCGCGCTGGTTCTGCACCAAGAGTGCCCGGATTATCGTCGTTCTACCGAGTACGCCGGCTTCGTCTTTAATCCGCGGAGATAGACACCGGGGAAAAGGGTAAAAGTCTCGGTACTCGTGGCAGAATAAAAAATGAGGAAAAAACGAAAGGATAGGAAAAAAAGCTTTCGCACTTGGTGAGAGAGGGAGGGGGGGGGGACGAATCGATCCGCATTCAAATGCGAATTCTGCCCTCGAATCTGGAACGTCTCCTCCTCGCATCGGACAGTTGGAGAGAGAGAAAGAGACGGGGAAAGGAAAAGATAAAGCATAGACGAGACGTAGAGAGATAGAGAGAAAAATAGAGCGATCCGTATGCTGGTTGAACAATGATGCTGATAGAATTCGGATGATCCCCTTATCTCGAAGGATCTCCGTGGACTCACCCACTTGCCGGCAGAATCCTCTGTGGGCACAATTTTATTTTCATTGTCGCCGATCGGGTTCCCGGTCGTTCCGTGCTCCATCTTTTTCTCTCGCGTTACGTCTCTTTCTTTCGTCAAGAAGAGCTTCATCACACGACCTCTGTTCCATTACCAAAACGTCTCGCTACTGTGAAAATTATAGTCTCTCCCTCTAGCTACTCTCTCGCCAAGATTCCTTATCTCTTGGCCAGCAAACGACAGGACCGATGAGATAGAAAATAGGGGATGGAAGTGATGTGTTCGATGTCGTAACGAAACTATTCGGCTCTTCAAATTTAACAAGCAACGATAAATCCACGCGGTTACATTCATTTTCGTTATTTACTTCAAAGAGCACATTTAAGACATTTAACTAATATTGAATATGAATAAGATATTTAGTAGTTGCCAACATTCAGCTTTGAACGCCTCCAATAATAAAAATAACGGTTACGTTAAAAAAGCTGGAAACATAATTTTTATTAATTCGACACTGATTCGACGTTAATTATATTTTCGTATGAGAAAATAGAAAAGAAAAAGTATAACTAACTTTTGGTTATAAGTGAAGGATTAGTTTCACAATTGAATGTAATTGTTGTAATTGACGACTATAAATTTACAAACTGAGACAAAAGGATGCTAAAATCCTTTGGCATCCTTTTTTAATTTCTTTGATTTGAATCTCTTTATAGCAGTATCGGGCATGAGCCCATACCCATACATATTTTCATTCGACTGAATATTCTGCATACTACATTACACATTACTCATGTATCACATATAATTGAAAATCTATCATATCAATGCTAATTATTTTAGTTAAAAATTAAACGTATGAGTGATTCCGAACGTATTCCGAATATTACAGAATAACTTACTTTTGCAATAAATAATATTATCATTGAAGAAAATTTTGTATAGTTTCGATATCCACTAACATACACTGTTTCAAGTGATGTCTGTTGGTTGAGTTGATGATTTATGTTCTCCGAAGCACAATCGAATGACCCGTATTGAATTTTATTAATAATTTTAGTTTTGTCAGCAGAAAATCAAATGTATGGCTCGGATAAATAGGGCCTATTCACGTCGCGCTTGTAATTTTCCACTTGGTTATAAAAATTTAAGATAGAATTTGTTACACGAGTATACGTAAATTATTACAACTGATGACATCCGCAGATTGCAATGAATATTACTTGTTCACTAATTCTCAATGCTAATAATATCCAATACGTCGTTTAATTGGTTTACATTATGGGGGAGGGGCGGATACATTCAGGCTGCCGAAAATGAGCGTTGTTTTAGGACATTTTTTACTAAGAACAAACGGTATTATATTGTTTAAATTTTAGGTATTATTTATTGATCTTTCAATATATTTTAACATATTTTTTATTTTATAAAATATCTTTAAATGGCCGAGATATGATCTTAAGAGTTCGGTGCACGTGTTGCCAACTTTGCGATTGTCGCAGATTTGCAAAATACAGTTTTGAGGAAAAGTTTCAAGAAATGAAAACTAAATGATTTCAAAAACTTAGCGGACTATACGATAGTCTTTCAGCTTCCACATAAAGCTGGTTTGACACGAAATTCTGTTTTCGGGCTGCTAGTCGAGCTTCTTTGGCCGTCAAGGAGTTGCGCCGCCCCTGCCGAATGACTCGCTTCTCGTCAATGACATCAGCGAAACTTTTGGTCTGCTTGCCAATAATAATCGTTAGGGCACTCATATTTTTCATAATTGAAGTATATCCTTCATTAAACAATCTTGTTACTATAAATGCTGAAATTTCTATTATTTTCAACCCACAATGCAGATGTTTAGGAGCGAGATGCCAAATAGCTGAATTAAAACTTTCATTTGCATTTTGTGTGCGGCCACCCAAACATCTTTGCTGTAGGTTTTCTTTCGATGCTTTTACACATCTCGATGAAGTGGCACAGGGTGCTCCAGAAGTTGAACATTTGCTCCAATAGCTTCAGCTTTTTTCCACTTACACCAGCTGTCGGCTCCCGGCGGACAGTACTCGTGCATCGGATTTTTATTCGTGGAGCATAAATGACCATAAGTAGCCATTACACCCTTCTTGGTGTCTTCCACGCTGTTGACATACCTTCGTATAGCTAGTTCATAGTACGCGGTAATTTTTTTTTATCAAGGACTCGGTCAATATGTCCCTTCTGCCGAGTTTATGAACTTTTTTAACATTACGAAGCCAAGCGAACAGCCTCTTTTCAACGTGGTCAATACACTCACTTTTGATTACTTGCAATTCATCACCATGTCGATTTATGTTTAAAATTGCTTTAAGTGTTTTCGTGACGAGCGCTCGTGTATACTTGCGGCTCGCTTCGGCGGGCTATAGCGCCGAGCGGAGAAACGTCACGTTCATATTCTACAACTTGAGAATGGATTCGGAATTCGCTTTAAAAATTTGCGAACGTATCTTCGAGATGTTTTACTATCGTTTTATGAACAAGACGTTTAACTTTGAAATTTTCACATTACTTCCTCGGAATTCTCGTCAACCGACAGATTCTCCTCTACGGGGAATGGTAATCTCAATTCTGACTTCCTTATAGAGGAAGTCATATTAAAATATTCAATAAAATTGAAAATTTGGTAAAATTGTAAATTCCATAAAGCTTGAAAGCTTATATATAATGTACGTTGAAATAAAAAATATCGCATTATCTGGAAATAATTATTTTTCTGTCGAACGAAACATATTATTAATTTAAAATAAAATATGACTTAAAGAAATATTATAAGTTCTATGCGCAGAATGCCGTATTCCGGTTGATTGTTCCGACTGCTAATGACTGCTCTCGTATTACGTAATTAAAAAAGTAATTGAAAAAAAAAAAACAGTAATAACAGTCAACAGCATTTTTTTCGATGAAGTCTTCGCGTAATGAGAATCTCCGAGATTGCGGATAAACATTTCATTGTAACTATGCTGCTACTACTGTCTGGAGTGGCTACTGGAAATATTTGTTATTTCTGCTCCTGTTTACCTATCTACGAGTCCACGTTTAGCGCTTTTTTGTTGTCCTTTTTGTCGGTCTCTAACTATACCGAGCAACATCGGCAGCAGCGGACTACAGTAATGAGAAAAATAAGTATCGAACCGCTATCGTGGTATAACGTGAGAGGTAGAGTCGGCAGACTGAAGCAAATTAAAAGCAACAGTCCACGGGTCTTCACAGGAAAAAATCGCTCTTGTCGTTATCCTAGGAAGCTCCGGTTATAATTGCTAACTAGTGGTTGATTCTCAATGAATTTCTCTTTTTAACTCGTACATAATAATTGTCTTTGTCCCATCGATGGTTCTCTTGTTCGGTATTACGCTGCGTTAAATATTGACCATGAATCACAATGCACATAGATATATTTAAGCCCACATTATTTCGTGTTTGAATAAGAACAATAATAGAAAACAAATGCTGGCTACTCCAACTGTTGTTATAAGTCAGTTCTATTTCTGCCTACA
Source organism: Cylloceria caligata (assembly GCA_963942595.1). Classification (NCBI taxonomy): domain Eukaryota; kingdom Metazoa; phylum Arthropoda; class Insecta; order Hymenoptera; family Ichneumonidae; genus Cylloceria; species Cylloceria caligata. The sequence goes on from OZ012703.1 coordinate 6,773,149, forward strand.
TCTGTCATGTAATATACTGCACTGCACAGTGCATTGTTTGTAATTTTTCATCACATTGTCTTTCCGGACCCTTGGAAGATGAGGGCGAGAGGACGAAGTTGCACGCTGATGCTCGTCTCGTTGTTTGTGCGAGCCAGTAAAGTGACAGAGATGAAACGTAAAGGAGATATCAGAGTGAGAGATTTTCAAGGGGATGGAACGAGCGTACAGCAGCTGCTGTCACCGCTTTAGGCTTTAGCAGTCACCTTTAGAGTGGTCGTCGTTCGAAGTTAGGTGTATAAGTATCCACGCGATCGTTGCTTTTGATGGTTGCAAATGAAATATTAAATTCTCTCCCCCCCCCCCCACTTTATATCTTTCGTCGGCTCGCTGCTTCACGCGAGTCTCTTTTCTGTATCAATGCATTTTCGAGTATTCAGTCAACCATATAGTAGAGTGGGACGAGAAGAGGTGGGATAGACGAACGCAAAGAACAGCTCTGAATAAACGAGGATGAGGACCCTTATAGATGCAAGTGTCAAGGGCTTTTTGTCCCACGGTTTCCCAGTTGGTAGCCCCACAAGCTCCTTTTTCTTCTTTTCATCTCTCCGCACTTCTTCGCTTCGTCGTATCGCTGATGATACAGAGTCGATTCCACCCCTTATACACGTCGTTGCCAACGTATATATTTTTGTGCATTTTCTCCACACTCTTCAACAGTATCGTCTGCTCTTTTAAGTCGAGAACGTGTTCTTATAACATTCGAGTGCGGTACTTGATAAATTGGCGAACAATATGCATGGATATACAGCAGTAATATTGATGGTCGGATCTTGAGACAAGCGAGGATATTAAAAGCGAATATTGTTCTTTAAAAGATCATCTCTATATCTCCCTCGATAGCTAGACCGGAGATTCTTCAATTTCTGGTAGAATATTCACTGATATATTCTACGTTACGCGTATACTATATGAGTAGTTACTCTATTACGTATTACTGTACTTTTCGCAGCAGTGAGAAACTACCTGTAGAAATCACTGGGCAAGCAGATAAGGAATTCAGAATAATTGTGCCTGTGAAAAAATTATTATACAAAATAATATGTATTTAATGATATATTAACCCTTTATATACAATTTTATGAACCACGTTACAATATGGTCACATATAATTATATATAATCCCAATAATACTAATTAACATTGTTAATATTATGAATTAATTATCAATTCTGTTAACTTATTCAACCATATTCTATAGCTGCAAGCTATCCAGATTCATTAAAAAAACAAATACAACTAATACTGATTATTGTACTGGTCACCAATCCTTGTAGTGACCACGACAAAAGCTATTTAATATTTACGATCGCTGACTGACTGCCAAACTGTTTTATACAAGCACATTTTTACACCTGACGGAAGTATAGGTTTTACTGGCATGGCGCGAATATGCCAGTTTCTGATCGTGCGATGCTCTCCGAATCGGCTAACGATGTCTTAACAGAACTGGTACACAGATCCCGTGCATTGTAACCTCCATTTTTGTCTTAGGTTGTATATATTAGGTGAGATTTCAGAAAGATAAAAGCGTTGTATATATCGAAATGCGTCAAGATGACCGTCATTCCTACTGTAATCGTTCATCTCTACTTAACTTCGGAACGCTTACGGTGGAGCGAGAGAAAGAGCACGTGGGCCATTTTGTCAATATTTGTATATATATTTTGTTCAACAGCATGTAAATTTTAATAAGTTTATTGCACATCAGAGATCTTGTTAACAACTAGAAATTAATAAAAATGCAACGCAATTTTCTACTCGCGTCTGTTGATTTAATTCTAAATACAAAGATGCAAAAATGATTGATTGATTAAATAAAATAGAGTTATTCAAAATTATTCAGCTGTTTTTGTTTAAAGAAATATATAAACTATAAAAATATATAGCAATTATCAAAATAGTAAAAAAATGTATTTAAAAAACTATATTATACAGGACTTTAGCTTTAAAAAGTGTTCATATGAAAATAAATCTAAAAAGGATGAAATAACTTCCGATGTCATTTTAGTTAACTTCATATTCAAATTACAACAATTTATTTACCGCTTTCATTGCAGTCGGGAGACGTCTTCTGTACATTGCAACCGTCTTTTACATATCAAGAAACATGCTGGCGTCTGCACTCGAATTCAAAAGAAAAGTTATACATGAAATGGACGGTTTCTAACGAAGAAGAAGACGTCTTTCGTCCGTACTGACAACGGTAAATGAATTACAATAATTTAAATATTAAGTTAACTAAAATAGCATCGGAAGTAATCTCATCCTTTTTAGATTTATTTTCGTATGACATTTTTTTAAAGCTAAAGTCCTGTTTATTATAGTGTTTTGCAGTCAGGAGTTTTCAAAATTTGCAATTTTTTAAATATTTCATTCAGGGTGATGCGCTACACATCGTCTCTCTCAGCATGGCATACGTGCGAGAGAGATAACAGAATTTTCCTATAGCGAATTTATCGCCACGATTGATCTTCTGAATAAAAAAAAAGATAACGGTGAACTGTAGAAATTGCGAGGCGAATTTCACTCTTCTTCTCTTCTATTCGACAGATCAACCGTGACAAAGGAATTCAAATTACAGTTTATGTTACCCACCGAGTAGTACCACATCATCTTAATTCAATATTATATAAATCGCGTCACATATCAATGAGCAATATTACAAAAGAAGCTTTTTTAATATAAACCGATTATGAAATTCCAAACGCATCGTTTAATATTAATTACTTGATATATTAAAAGTAAACTCATCGAACAGTAATAATATATTATTATATAACAAAATATATTGTTTTCAGTTATAAAATGTGACATTGCTGTTACGTATTGCAAAAAGAAGTTCTTCAACATTCTTTTAACAATATAATACACAGTCAAATCAATAAAACAAGGATGCAAATTTGAAATTTGTACATTGCTTCCTCGTGATTCGCGGCCGCCCCCAGATTCTCCTATAGAAATAACTCCTATAGAAATAACATTACCAAATGGTTATTTCGATTATGGTTTCCTCATAAAGGAAGGGGTATTAACGATTTCAACAGAATATAAAATTTAGTAAAATCACAAATTTCATAAAGTTTAAACGTCTCAATCGATTCTCACCAAATTGAAGTATCCTTCTCCCTTATCCAATTTATATGCGAAGTATCAATTTGATAGATAAAAATTTATGATGGTTAGAGTAAAAATAGATTTTTCTTTTGAAAAATTACGAAAATTCATAGTTGAATAAAATCTGAACGCCTTGATCAATTCATGCCAAACTCGATACCGAACGAGTTTGTCCCCAGGCCCATTATTGTATAAAGTTTTAACTCGATAGCTCAAAGTTTACGAAAGTTACAGAGATCACACACTTTTTTTCCAAAAATTCAAACAACCATAAAAAGAGACATCCCTCAGTGATTCGAGCGAAAATTGCAGCAAATCAAGGGGTGTTGCGATTCGATTCGTGTGCAAAGGTTCAGAAAGATCCGATGACCCGTTATCGAGATATAGCCATTTCAAATTTGCAAGCTTACCACACACACATACACGCGCAGCACGCACACACGAAAGCACGCGCGCACAGTCATTTTTTCTAAACATAATTTCTCGACATTTTTGAACATTTTAAGTTTTCTAACATTAAAATCGCCAGAAATTTTATTTTCACTGAAACAAAGCTTTCTTACGAACTTTCTTTCTCAGGAGCTTGCAGGAAGCAAAAAGGATAGAAAGTATAGAATCTTGCAAGTTGCTTCCTCATTATTTTACACCATTAACAAAGCTTCCTCCATGAGGAATCTAAAATCGATCAACATGTTTCCGCATAGAGGTTTCTTTGTAAGCGATGTGAAATAATGAGGTAGCAACTTGCAAGTTTCTATTTTGCAGCCTTGTTTTAACAGTGTAACGCGTCATTAAAAAAATTGAGTTTCGCGTCGATGTTTTATGTCGACGAAAGCTATCTAAAATACGATGAATCACAAGTTCTGAGAGGTATATATCTAGAATGTTCTAATATATATCTAGAATGTTCTAGTATATATCTAGAATGTTCTAGTATATATCTAGAATGTTCTAGTATATATCTAGAATGTTCTAGTATATATCTAGAATGTTCAATCAGTGACAAATAAGTGAAGACTATTATACGTCAGTCTTCACTTCCTATTCTATGTGGTCGTTGAATACTACTCATTTACTTCGTACTTTGAATTTCTCGGGTAAAGGTGGTCCAAAGGGGAAACGTGCTCTGGACTCGAGTTCGAAATAGGCAAAGCGGATAAGTAAAGTCACCGAGAGCTTTCTCGAGTCGAACGAAGATCAATCGTTTAGAAATGCTGAAAGACTCGGTGCTACTGAAGCTGCTGAAACAGTCGAGGGAACTCGCAGGAGCCAAGGTGAAGAGGTCTTTTCGAGAGGATGCCCTGCGGCACTCGACGATCGAGTCTGAAGCTGATTTCCCATTAGCTTCGTTTAAATCGCGTCCACCCTGAAATCTGCACCTCGGGCGTGGCTAACCTCGCATTTCAAAAGATTTACTTCAACGATATTTCAATTAAAATATCTTATTTAGTTTGCGATCTCGTTAAAGCAATAATTCTCGTATCAAGATAACGCTAAATAAGAACGCGATTGATTGAGACAGATTGACGAAAATGAGAAGGAAATTAAACGGAACATTTGAAAAAAGGGAGGCACGTGTCTAGTCTGTAACAATTAAAAGTTGAACAGACGACAGAACGAGTCGTCCGGCTAAGGCCACTCTTCGGGTTTTCTCATCTATTTTCTCGCGCTGAAAGCTGAAACTAAACCGCGTGCGGTGTTGCGATCGGACGACTCTTCGTAATAGTTTCACCTCCAGCAGACAAGTAATGTTTTCTTTCAAGGAAAAAAACGTGTATACTACGCTACGAACGTTTATTCTTCGTTAAATCAAAGTTCTCTTGCGGCAAGATGATTGCAAAAACGGGCAAACTGGCGGAACGTAGCGAGAGACAAAATGTCAGTAATTAATAATTGGAGCGGTGATTAAAAAATTGTGTCTTATAAAATTATAATTTTATAACAAAAAAATTGATAATCGTTACATCAATAATGGTATCACAATTGATAGCAGCATAAACTGAAAATTCATAGTTAAAAGCGACAGTTGTCATTGAAATGTTTGGCAGGACTACAATATTCTCGACATTCACGATACTCCGTCTATGAATTACTGGACACCCATTATACATGTAACGCGGATAAAATGGAACGTCATGTCAATCCAAGTAACGAGACACTATCACCTCATCATTAATTGAACGCCGTCGTATTTCCAACCTCTCTAAGATTCCAACTTACCGGTTTGTCGTTGACGACCACGATCATGACAATGTCTACGGAAGTTCAGACAGGCGGAGAAGAATTTCACGATTTCCTCTTCACCGGAATTATGATCTCGTTCGAGTTTGCCAATCTCGTGCACGGAAATCACACACCGGTCGCACTATACTTATTATATATACTGGAGTGTAGCAGCCACCTCGAGCAGCTAGTGGTAGGCTAAGATTGCCGTTACTCCTGGCTGATGGTTAAATCTCGATTACCACTCCGGCACTAGCAACGCGTTAAGGTTTCTCCGCTTCATAAACCGGTGGAGTCGGGAAGTAAAGTAATAGCTCCATAGGAAGCTGTGTCTCAGCTTAAAGTACATCCTCAGCGCGAAAGTAATGTGCGCTTGTATTCTAACCAGCCAAAATCACCGTACGTGCGTACCTTGTGATGCGTTGTTTTTACTTTAAAAGAATAAATTGATACATTACGCTAATAATATAATTGAGGTATAGAGATTCCTCTTTGAAACTGTTTGGAATGTGAGCCGAAGCGGCTAATCACCGGCCGGTCGTTCGAACCTCGACCTGAATCACTGCCGCGGTGACTCTCACGGGCAGTCTTCACCGTCCGGAGTACACGCGTTACCGGGTCTAATCCGTCCTGCCTATTCCACTGACATCAGCCACCAGGGTAACCGGACACATTCCCTGAACTCATTGGCACGAAACTCGTTCATTGTACTCCTGCGCAACTTTGCAAATGCACGAAACACAAATCCAGTCACTAAACGATAAGAAAAAAAAAAATTATGATTCCACTGTACCAACTGTTGATCGTCGACATAGATCCTTTCGAGTTCTACTCGTATATCGTAGGCGAGAGTTCACGCTCGGTACAAATTTTTCATCTCGACACGAATAAACTTCGTCACGCATTACCCACGTGACAAACGCCGATCAAGATCCCGAGCAGTCGCGAAGATCTACACGATCTACTAACCGTACAGCAAGTCGAGATAGTTGCGTGGTGCGAAGACCGTGATACCACGTGACGTGGTTTCCTCGGTTCGTACCGGGGTACTGGGGTAGCCCATTGGCTTGTTTTTGCAGGAACCGTCGTGCGCCGTCCTTGCGTCTCGACGCCACTGTCCCCTTCCAATCTACTCCCCGTGTTCGTACTCGCGCCTCTCTCTTTCCTCTCCTCTCTCCCACATCGTAACTTCAACCCCCTCGACGTCCGGCACATCCCCACCCGCTCGTTCAGCCCCGCAACTCGTAGTATCTCGCACGACGGCGGCGCACCGTGCCTCCAGGACCTCCGGTGGTACCCCACCACATACCAGTTTGTTCCTAGCCTTGCAGCACGACGCCGGAGCCCCCACCGGCTCACTCTCTTGCGTTTTCTCTATTCCTACATTCTACACCGACATACCTCTTTGACTACGTTTCTACGGCTTTTTGTCTCTCTCGCACCCTCGTATCTCGCGATATTCTCTATCAGCGTAACCTCTTCACCGACACTGCTACTACTACTACTGCTAGTCTACTACCACAACTACCATTACTAATGTTACTCCTACTACTACTAGCACGTAACTACTACTACGGTACACGAGCCCTCCTCTCGAAGCCCCTCCTTGCCTCTCTCGCTTCATCCACACTTTCAACGACCGCGCGCGTCAGAAGAGACCAGATCAGCACCAGCAGCGGTACGTCTCCCCCACTAACTTCTCCTGCCACTATTCGCGAGAAATCACCCCTCCAAAATCTATCGGTCTCACTCTTGCGCACGGTTTCTCATAACCAACGGGCCACCAGGGGAGAGCGCTGCAGGGGAGGTGGAGCAAGAGAGAGCACGAGAATTCTCTCCACCGCACGACCCCCGGATCGATCCACCCGTCGGTCCAACGGCCCTCTCACTCTCATTCCCTTCCGCACCACCGCCAGCCCGATGCATCCTGTATGCCCGTTACCAATGCCGATGTCAATGTGTTAAGAACTATTACGACGTCAGTGTGGGTGCATTTGCGTGTACGATGGGCATCTACACGGGGATGAACGGAAGCGCAGATCTGACCAGAGAAGGTAAAGTGCCAGGGATGCGGCGGGACCGTGGTTGTAGTCGTGGTGGTCGCCCCTACCACTGACAGCACTGACGTCGAGTCGCATCCAAGTTAGACTCTCGTTCTCTCGGCCAGAGTGAGAAAAAGTGAGGGCCGAAAGGGTGCGGAACTAGGGGTTCGTGGACCTCGACCCTCGAGCCACCACCCCCGTCACCGTAAGGTTAACAAAGCTCTGCCTCATTAGGCCTCGCTGACGCCCTCGCTTCGCTGCTCCAGCACAGAAATATGCGTTATACTTGTAAGAGCGCACCTGTCGCACACAGTGCACACTATAACGTTTTAGCGATGCAGAGCACGCTGTGATATTACCGAGAAGGAAAGAACGGACAGATTAAAAATAAACGTGGGCTTAGAGCTTTTCATTTGAAGATCGATCTTAACGATAACGAGATTAGAGAGAGTTTCATAGGGATCGTTAACTCCTCGATTCGCCATGAATATTTGCTTTGCTTTAAATATTCGGAATACCTTAACTTCACAAGCTCGGGATACCTACTAGTGAATAAATAATATCACCTTTCTCCCTGTTGCATCAACGATTAATCAAAAGCGTCATATGACCGATTCCACATCAAATTGGACAAGTATTGACCCCGTATCTCTTTAATAAAATGAACCTATTTAGCTTTCCCATAGAGGAAACTATGTTTTTGTGAGAAAAAGTTTTCTCGAGATTTTGATGTTGGAAAACTTCAAAAGTCCCAAAACGACGAAAAATCGCGCGCGCGCGCGTGTGTGTGTGAGATAAGCTTGAAAAATTGCAATGGATATATCTCAAGAACGGATTACTCAATCATCTTGAGTAACTCCAATTAATTTTGTTGATAACCAACTAATCTGTGGACGTAACCAACTATTTTATCGGAGCAATCGATTAATTTGTTCATCCAACCATCGTCGAGATAAAATTGTCGTAGTTGGATCGAAAACATATCAATTCGTGAAAACCTATACGAAAGAAATGGGTACGTTTAACTGGTTATTTACTAGTGTTTTTACCCTAGATGTAATTTATCCTTCATATATCCCCTAACTAATGAAAAATTATCATACAAATTTTGTTGAAATAAACAAAAATGGCTACATGGCTTCAATGAAATTTCAATTGATTAAATGTCTTTAAATTTCTCATAATTTGACATTAATCTAATAATAGATAATATTACGTTAAATATATTATTTCAATGGCAAAAAATAAAAGTTTAATAGGCCAAGATTACAATAAATATTCATTGACTCGATGAAACTTTTCCTTTCAGTGTACAACACGCGTAACTAAAATGAATTTTTACGATGATGCATTGTTTAATATTAATACATAAGTTAAAGCCGACAAAAATGATACAAATAAATAATATCACCAATTGGCTTATAACAGTATCAATAGAGATGTATTCAATCCTACATTGTACGTAACATTTGCGACAGGAATGGTTGCAAACATTTCTATACGAAACATCGAGAGGAAAATGATAATCATATTGCGCACGTACTTTTCTTGTCCACGCATAACCTGCTTATACTACTTATACGTCCAAAGATTTGATCGCGCATGGAACGCCAGATATGAAAATATTTAGTACAATAAAATATCACACGTAATGCGCCGTTTAAAGTCGATCTCCCCTACAGCTTTGAGAAATAATTGCGCCAGACTGAAATTCGAGAATCTCCATGAATAGCATCGTCGGCCTCGGCATCTCGACAAGACCGTAGAGGGTTCGGTCCTCGTCACCTCGGGGTTAATGAAGTCTCGCCTCATCAAGCGACGACGTCGGCACCGTACCGTGGATTACGAATGGCTCGTGTTACAAGATATTCGTTCGGCACCTGTGGCTTCTGTTCTCATGAATCGGAGAGTCTCCGCGAGTACCTCGTGTACAAAATGACGCGAATCCTCTTAACGCCGTTTTCTGTTAATCACGTTTTCTTTAAGATTTAAAATATTTTTAGAATTTATTAACTCGGATGAATCGTCACTGTGTCAATTATCTCAGCTTCTCGCGAATTTTAATCGCTTCCTCGATTGAAATGTAAATTATATGCAGCAGCAACAGCAAAAAATGCATTTTTATTGGATAATGATGCTTATTTCAGAACAGTTGAACGCTCACAATAATTTTGTGGCGAAACGTTATACGTTTCGGAGGGTCGCGAAGGCCTGCAGCTCGGTGATTAGAGAGAAACGTTAGCGAGCCCCGTTAATGTTGCCACGTTGAAGCACCGGGTAACCGCCAAGTTAAGTGGAACGATCGTTAAAGGGTCTGGAAGTTATTTCTGGTAACGAGCCTGGAACCAACTGATGGCCGAGAGTGCACAAGTGTGTACCGGTCACACGGACCCTCGACCAAGACGATGGTTTCTGAAAACTTCAAAAGCTCGTTCACGACAAGCCACACAGCTCGACTCGCTTCACGCTCGGATACTTCCAAGTTTCTGACTCCCGAAACATTTTTTTGCATCGTAATTCTTCATTAAATTAATTTATTATCACCTAAAGCTACGTAATAAAATATACGATATTCAATATTCTTTTCGTTCTTCAATCAGGAAACAGAATTATAAAAATTATTTCCACTTATCGCAATTTAAGAAAACGAAAAAAAACCTCAAATCCAACAATTTGATCTGATTGCAATTAGAAATATTGAAGTAAAAATTGAATATTAAGTTTTTTTCCGGTAGAGAATTTTCACCTCATTTCCTTACATTTCTTCGAATCAAGGGTCCATCGATTTCAATAAATAGAAACGTGTTTTATTCTTTTTTTATAGGTGAAAAAAAATCGTATCAAAGATTCCATATAATCGATTGTACGTAATGCTCTTCTGATCATGTGAAAAAATCCTCTAATTTGAATACAACAAATTTTAGAAAGAGTTACTTTTTTTTCAATATTATTTTCTCTACAAAAAATGAATGATACAGTTTTTTATTTTCTGATCTCGGGATTTTTTTACATGGGCCGAACACCATTACGGACAATCGTTCATACGGAATTTTTTATATAATTTTTTTAACCGATAGAACAAATAAAGAACGTATTTTTTTTTTTACTAAAATCGGTCGACCCCTCAGAGTATACGCGACAGCGGACTCCGATTGAATAGATAGTGTACGTCATCTGAATATGGATTACGAAACTTTCCGTTATTAGACGGGATTTATACATAGATGTATTTATCGAAATGCAAGGAACAGCATGGCAACGCGAGGACTTTCGTGTATATGAAACCGTTTGAGAGTTCAGTCATGGAGTCGGAATACATATATGCCGGAATATACATAGCGTGTGCCTGGAGGGAAAATCAATGGCGATCATTACGTGTGTACCTCGCAGTTCAATTTACTGAATGCTCAGGCAGGACGTGGTAGAGGATTCGCGGTATGAACGTAAAAAGCATCAAATCCAACAAATTTATCTCAATGCAATTAGGAATATTGAAATAAAAATTGGATATTAAGTTTCTTTCCGGTTGAGAATATTCACCTCATTTCCTTACATTTCTTTGACTTAAGGGTCCATCGATTTCAGTAAAGAAAAACCTGTTTTATTCTTGTTTTATAGGTGAAAAAATAATCGTATCAAAGATTCCACCGGATCAATTGTTCGTAATGCTCTTTTGATCGTGTAAAAAAATACCCAGATTCGAATACGACAAATAGTAGAAGAAGTTTTTGATATTCTGATCTGGAGACTTTTTTACATAGTCAGAGCACCATTACGAACAATCAATCGTATGGGATTTTTTATAAATTTTTTTTCCGGATAGAAAAAATAAAACCCGTTTTTTTTTTTTTTAACTAAAATCAGTGAGCCTTCCAGAGTATACGTGACAGCAGACTCCGATTGAGCAGATAGTATACGTCATCCGTATATGGATAATGAACTTTTCCGTTATTAAACAGAATTTATACGAAGATGCAACCGTTTGAGAGTTCTGTTACGGAGTCGGATTACATACATGTCTGAATATATATAGGGTGTGCCTGGAGGGAAAATCAATGGCGATATTTACGTATGTACCTCGCAGCTCAATTTAGTGAATTCTCAGGTAGGACAAGGTGGAAGATTCGCGGTATGGCACTGGTCGTGCTGGAACAGTGCGTATTTCGACTTTAATTTAGTTCGTACGCAGCGTGGAATCTACCACAGGCTTGCATATAAACTGCACGCACACGGTATTCGTACAGCTGGATAATGGTAGATGCACCGATAGTGTAGTGGCAATGACCGAGAGTCCGCTACTACTCGGAGTTTACGCCAGTCATAAAATAGGCTCTGGAATTGCATGTAGCTCTACGTGTTTGTTGTGCACTTGCAGCCACCTCCTGATGTTTCGGACACCTTTTGATTTTCGCTGAAAAAAGGAAGTGAAGAAATGCGAACTAAATTGTAGGTATACCGATGTAAACTAGAGGAATGAGAGTTGCATGCGCTCACAAGTGTATTATTTCCCTGCACCCGGCTATTCTCTCTGACGTAGTGCAATAGTCAATGTCGTTATATACATACACACAAGCTCGTCTCTCGGATCTTTTCACATCGAAGAAATCCAATCTCTTTCCTTCAATCTTTCTCGCGGGATCGTGTTTCCTCAAAGTATACTATACAGATAATAGAGCAGGAATACGAGTATGTTGATACGTTGAGAAGGAATCCGTACAGTTGGTTGGTGTACGTGGAGAAGGATAAAGAAGGTGCAAAGAACCAATGAGACTGGAATGAAAGTACAAGAGTGTGCTCAAAAACTATTCATCTCTCGAATCAAATAAGAGCCTCTGCACTCTCGAGTTATATATTGAAGAAATATATCGAGATCACCGGGAGTCGTATCTCAAAAGATATTACAGCGTTACCGGGCTTCACCGTATAGTGCTATATATTTATCTACTAGCGTAAGTTAGTATCATTTTTAACAGTTTTATGAGCTTCTACATTGAGAAAATAAATTATCGAAAAGAAGTGTTTTTTTTATCGATTAAATAATTTAAATCGTTAATTACAAGAATTTCGTGGCCAAACAGTCACCGATCGAACAAGTCTCCGTTTGTACAGGACGCAAATCAGCAATTGCTCAACTCATCAAGGCAATTTCATAATTGCAAAATTCTCCGTGGGACGACTCTCCATGGGCTATAACTCGCTAACCATTACACATAAGGCTTTCCGCGCGAACCGACGATTTGCTCAACTCACCAGATATGTACATGACTTTGCAATTTACCTACTGTCTATGCAGCATACCGCATGCTTCACCGTTGGAGCAACATCTCTTTGAAAAGTTTATCAATCTGGTGAATTGGACCAAAGAGAATTTCTCGGCTTGATGAATTTGCGATTTGGTTAATCACATACTGTACAAATGGAGTCATGCTACCAATCGGAGTTCTATATTAAAAATTAAATCTAAAAGAAAAAAAAACAATAGTTTGATTGCCCGGAAAATAACAAATAACATTGGATGGTCATGCAGTACGAAATACTGCTGTTTTTTGACATAGTTTGACTGCATAATTTGATTGCCAAACGCACAAATACATTGTGCGCTCTGGGCTTATTATTTTCTAATTTAGCTTAAGAAGATCTCATTTTACATTTGACATTAAACAATCAACAAGTTATATTGTTATATTTCACACGATTTTCTCTGCGCGTGTGTCAACCAAACGTTTGAACTTGAGAACATTCATTTTACAATACGAAGAGGTTAATGTTCGATTTAAAATTCGGTCATTTACCTAACATGCGATATTCGTCAATACGGAATAATTAAAGAGAATACAGCCATTGTGCGCTGTGCTTAACCAGAAGAAATTGACAACAGGACAAAGTCGAAAAAATAGAGAAGGAACACGTATGTAAAGAAGACTAAAAAAAAAACAATAAATAATAAGAAAGACACAGACTAAACAAATAAGGAAGAAACAGACTGACGCTTTGAAAGTGGCGAAAAGGCCGCGGTTACTTTGACAGCGTTGTAAGCCGATACTTGTTTATACAACAAAGTACAATATGCAATAGAAGAACGGATCGTTAAATCCAGCGAAACTTCATGTTGCTCAATTAAACTTGCTCACTGTGGTTACGGTCTCGTGCAAGCCTCCGGCGCTAATATAAAAAAAAACCTTGCAAACCGCTTCTCCATTTTTTTACACCGTTCACAACTATCAGGAAGTATGTTAATCGATTTTTGTTTCCACATAAAGGAAGTTTTGTGAGGATGGTGCAAAATAATGAAAAAGCAATTTGCAAGGTTTCACTTTGCAGGCTTTTGTTCCTTACGGAAATAAACTATTTGCAAAATATATAACATATATATCTCAGATATATCGGATATATTTCAATGAAAAATTCTATATCTCCGATATAAATTACGATGGGGAATAAGTAAAACCTGAATGCATTATCTGCTGGTGACGAATTTCCGTTCGTACGATCGCGAGTGATATTAATCGCCGATGATCTTGATTTGTTGTTATTTGTGGAATGAAAGAGGATTGCTGTTTAATAATATATTAACTGAATAGTAAATCTTGATAAAAGATTATAGTTTCGGAGTTCAGCGCATTTGCAAGTCGTTACAAGGTACGAATGTCTCGTTTAATGGTATTTCAAACACTAAACGAAATTTAAGTCCCTGAGGGGAATAAGATTGCTCGTTGGAACAATTTTTCAGATATAAATCTGATCGTTTGACGTCAAATGAACTTGCTATGTACTAATGAAAAAATGTACATAGCAAATGTGGTGGGGATACGCGGTACGAGGTACGTGCGCAAAGTCTTAAACGGTTTATACCTTCGCTCGTTTCGGTGAGATATCATTAAACAAATGCAAAACGTAAAATACCCTTGTAGATACCACGGGAGACAATTTATGTCAAGCTTAAGTCATCAGATAAATTCGGAGAATAAGGCGGCTGGCTTATGAATTGCGTTTCTTCAATAAAATAGTAAGCATTGAAGATTTTTTCATACTTTTTCTCGCGAAGCATTCAACGACATTAAGTATCCCTCGGATTCCTGCCCTCGCGAGTTTGTTAATTTTATTATGGGAAACATCAAATCCCCTTTGATGCGCCGAAATATCCGATATTTTTAAAGATATATACGAAATATATGCAACGAAAAAATATATCTAAAATGTATCGAAAATATATTTTTTATATATAAGTCGACGAAAATATCTATATTTCAGATATATTTTTGGATATATTTTGTTTTCCGTAGGGGATTCACACCAGCTGCGCTCACACAGTTAAAAATCCAGTATATGAAAGGGTTATTGGTGTGTACTTTGTGACTAGTGTTGACACATTTGATATTAACATTGATAGTAACATTTTTCACAATGTAAAATTCAGTCGAGCAAAACTGCTTTAGAATTATTCGACACCCACCACAAAACTTTCAAGACATCTTCGGTTTGAATAGCGAAAAGTTGATAAATTTTTATAGCAATCAATGCAATATATTGCCACGAATAAAATCCAAATATCTCATTGAATTTCACTCGCTTACTTTCAAATTAAATTTCTTAAAAGTTTTGCTATAATACTTATTAAAAACAGCTATTGACAACCGGTCATCGACACGGTTATCGGTGTAGAATGTATAAAGATTCCGCGTAGGGTTAATTTTAAACACAAGTTTTTCAACATTCAATGTAGCTGTTAAATTTTATGAATAAGAGCAATCGGACATTATCCTTTTTCGAAAATTCAAAGTTTTATATTACTATTCGTCCTTTAATTATATTTTGTTTATCTACAAAAATGTTTCGCTATATCTTAAAATCAACGGAAGTCACAAGGGCAATCAAAGGTTTTTGGAAAAGACAATAAAATCGCATATATCGATTTTTCCAAAATTTAGTCGTCAATCATCAGTCAATGATGTTCTATTAACGTACGAACTTTTATCCAGGTATTTCGAAATTTGTCGGTGCTACGAGGGACCGCAGACTTTTTTTTTTAATACAAAATAAAATATAAACCCATCTGTGGATTCCGGATAAATCCAATACCAACTGTTCTTTGATGATGCTGTATTTATGTAAAAAAAAAATGTAATTCGATATCTCGATAGATAGATCGATCGCAGACATTATTTGAAAAATACAAAATACCGTAAAATCTGAGCGGCTGCATGAATTATTACAAAAATTACAATAAATGAAGGGGTCGTACACATTTATTTGTTTGCGGAATTGCATCGCTGCAGCGCAAGCCATTCTTCAGTTATAGACGTTTCAATTTTGTGGTGTCATTGCATACTCACGGGGATGCGTACGCGCTTGTACAGACATTTCTTTTTATATTCGATTTCTAGAGATTTTGGCATATTTTGAAAACATTGGCATTGAAAATTAAAAAAAAAAAAAACATTTATTTTACCATCACGATGGTTCTTTTGTTATGAAGCAAAAGAATCAATCCTCGCCCGGACAAAACATGATACAGAGGCTGTATAGATGGTTTATAAGTGAAATACGGGAGAGGATAGTGTAGAAAAGAGTGGCGTTTCCACCGTATGGTAGAAGAGAGCCAGTCATTTACATTCGCTGTATCGTGTATCCCATCGTGAACCAGTACAACTGCGAGCAGGTGCTCACAGAGAGACCCGCATGTAGGTTGTAGGTGTTCGTAGGTTGTACGTATTTCCACAGCCGGTGGGCTGCGAGCTTGTCGTGTCATCCGTTACTACTCGCAAGTGCGCTCGTGCGGGCGAGCAAGAGTCCACGGAATTTAAAAGTCAAAGCGAATGCAGATTAGGGCGAGACGTGGCAAGCTACCCTGTCGAGTTATGCCGCCACCACCACTGGTAAAACCAAAGCACAGCAGACTAGAGCCCAGTTGTCTCTCTTTCACTCACCTCGTTCTCCTACCGCTACTGCTGCTGCTGCTGTTACTACTGCTGCTGCTGCTGCTGCTGCTGCTGCTGCTGCTGCTGCTGTTTCTGCTGCTTCTGCTGATGGTTCTGGTTTTCGTACTCTCTTCATCTCTGATGCTGCTTTCATCCTCTTGCTCGATCTTTTGCTCTTCACCCTTTGCGCTTCTCTACCCCCTAACCCTCACGCCCTTTCTCGCTCACGCACTATGCCTCTTCCCTCTTATTCTCGCTTTGTGCACGACAGTGCGCATCCGCACGAGGCAGAAAGCATTTTGAATGTCGAGGGGTTTATACGTAACGGCGACCATCGGTACCACTACCACCCTGTAACCGCGCTATACTTCTGTAGGGTAGATACTGAATTCCAGAGCTGGTATTCGACCTCGAAGAGGATTATTGTTGCCCTTGCGACGCGCGAGTCAACGCTAGGTATCCTCATCTGCTCGTTCCACGTACTATTCCCTCTGCCACCTTCAGCACCGGCGGAAAACCGGAGGCGTCCCATGTCCGATCCTCATCACACCCTCTTGCCAGGACTTTTCTACCTCTTTTTCTTCTCTCTGTGTCTGGCAAGCGAGTCCCCTGCTACTCTGACTCTGGCATACCTACTGGTTCCCTCTTTTTGTAAACCACAACCTCAGTATTCGTACGAGACTCGGGATAAATTCCGAGTGAGGAAAAAAAAGGCGTACGAGAGAAGAACTGTGCACCGATGCCTCTCAGATTGCTTTCTATTGTTACCAACAGCCACAAAGTTAATCTATTCAGTATATTATTATGTATGGAATCATTACATATTTATTGGATTATTGTTCGAGAGTTTATGTTGAATTTCATTTCATTTGAACTTCGATATTTCCTCTCCTTTCCCTTTCCGCATCTGTTTCTATCTTAACTTTCCCTTTCCAAACTCTGTTCCCGCAGGCTTTTAGTTCTGTGAATATACATTCTGTATTTTGCTTCCGACCGCCTGACTGCCAGCCCGTGCAGCTAGTCGATTACCCAGAGCTCTATTGTCTGACTTCACGACGCGAGGCTCTACAGATCGTCGGCAAGAGAAACACTCCATCCAGTGAGTGCGGTACCGAAATAGAAACGACTGGGATATACCGATAACGGTATATACCGCAGAACTACAGATCACATGTACAGGGAGATTTATTTCGTCGTCTGAATTATACATACACAGGCTGAGGAAAAAAAATCAAAGAAACTATTGATACCGCAAAATATTTCTAATTTTTTTTTTCCATTTTATCGAATTAACATTTATTTGAGGTTTACGAATCGTCGAGAGACATTTAACTTATTGCCCATTATCAGAATTACGTTATCAACACTGATAGAACGATTTAGCAAAATCAATTAAATCTACTATCACGGGTGGTCAACTAAATGTTAGGTTAATTCAACAAAATATTTAGTTGTTCGACTAAATATTCAATTTAAAAAGTAATCAGTTCGATCGACTAAATACTTAGTTTTGTTTAGTCTTAGTTTAGTCTTTAGTTTTTCTCACAGTGTAGTTACACTATAAATATATTCTTTATGAAAATTCGTATTCTTGTATAGGAAGCTTTTATGTATAAATTGGTTTATTAGATTTAATATACAATTATAATGTAAAATTAATGTACGGAATACTAAATACATTTAAAAAAGTCGTGTTTAATGTACAACTACTTTAATATTGTTTTATAGTTGTATATTAAATGTAATATACGCGGTTTGTGCATAAAAATGTCTTATACAAATATATTCATATTCTGCAAATTAAGGTGATATGCTATAACGACTGAGCCGCCATGAATGTCAGTGAGATATTGTAATTGACAATCGCGGAGGACCGAGAGAAACCGACAGAAGTTTGTAGCACATCGCGTTAATGGATAATCTACTAGACACAAGATAAAATCTACACAGATTAAATTGTCACTCGTAACGGCCCTTCATCGTGACACTTCATTCCCAAAGTGTCATTTTCTGTTCATCCTCTTATCGATCTTGGTTCACATATAATTATTATAGAAGAGTTTATAATTTTTTATACTCTGGAATTGATCAACAACGTTGATTGATCGGTGCTCGGTCGATTGGTAATAATGCTTATATATTCGTCATTCATATAGAACCGCTTATATTTTTCACTGTCTGGAAAAACTGTCTACCAGCGAGCGTAGCAATTCCAGCACCGATGCCCCCGAGGCGTCCGTTTGTTTTCAACATTTAATCCCGGGACCATGGCTTTCCAGAGCCGATTTGCATCGACTATCTCTCGCGTCTTCTTCACCCCTCTCGAACCGTCGCTCTTCACCATAGAGAAAGAGACCAAGCTCGGCGAAAGAGGGAAATATGGTATAGAGAAGTCGAGCGGAGGATCCATTTGCGACTACGTGCATGCGGATTTCGTTTCTCCGCTATCTTTTTTGGTTCTCTCATTTTTCATCCGGCAACGAAGAACGGAGGAGTTAGCTCGTAGGGTGAAACACCCGACCACGAGAAATTTCGTTGGAATTTCCATACCCTAACGAACCGCCACCAGCGTCAACGCTTCCACTCTTTTCGCGGATACTCGTAGATTCACCCCTCGGCCAAATACATCCATTCCAATTTTTCTTCACTTCGTTTCCTTTCTCTCTCTCTCTCTCTCTCTTTCTCTCTCTCTCTCTCTCTCTCTCTCTCTCTCTCTCTCTCTCTCTCTCTCTCTCTCTCTCTCTCTCTCTCTCTCTCTCTCTCTCTCTCTCTCTCTCTCTCTCTCTCTCTCTCTCTCTCTCTCTCTCTCTCTCTCTCTCTCCCTCTCTCTCTCTCCCTCTCTCTCTCTCTCTCTCTCTCTCTCCTCGTCGTCCGATCTTTATCCCTTCCTTTCTTTTCATCGACAAGCGAAACCCCGGTGAGCTTCGAACATTATTTATACAAGATTCTCGTGACACGTTCACCACAGCCACTCTGCTGAGATTTTCTCCAACAAATTATTTGACGCTCCATGCGTATCGTGAATTCGTCGATGACGTGAGTACAATATTTTCAGAATTTATGATGAAATGATTTTCGGAAACGACCGTTGGAACAAAATGTATCATAGTTTATAATAGTCAACCATAATATTAGTCTAAAGAGATTAGGGTGAACTCAGATAAGCCGTGGTAGCTCTTGCAGCTATTAAGTGAAAACCACTTTGTCAATATGACCATTTTTATAGTTAGACTATTTTTATAGCGAAACCAATTAAAAATATTTATGGTAATTATAAAAATAGTCCCACGGACCAAAAACTAAGAGTTAGTTGTCACTTTTAATAGTTGCCACTACATTTTTTGTCTTCTCAGTATAAGAAGTACCAGGTTAATTGATTATAATTGCTATGACTGCCAAGGTATGCAAATGAAAAAAATATATATATATTATATAACGCAATGACACGGATATTATTGACATCTCAACTAAGATGTTTGAGATAAACTTTTTTTCAGAAGAGCAAAGTGAGGAGATCGTGTTCCGGACCGACTGACATTGACTTTGATATGATTGACAAGGTTCTTCAGAGATCTTTTATATATTGACACGAATGTCAAATTTTCCTTCCTCGAAAACAGGGAAAATTTTCACCACCATATAAGAGACAATGAGAAAATAAGATGACAAAACCGAATATAATGAGGCGTTCATGGTTAAGGAGCATGGTCCGATTCATAGAAGAACTCCATGATAACGATTATAATGGTACAAATGTTATCTTGAATTACTTAAAGAAAGTACGACTGTTCTGTGCTGTGCAATCAATTGAACTCAAATGAGACGTGGCAGGAGCACATCTGTGTTGCTTGTAATGTGACGATCAAGCCATCGATAATTCGTGTGTCGTGACGACTTGATTCGTATTTGATCTTTAAAAATCGTCGGGAGTAAGACTATTTTGTTATAATATTTCATACGGTTCCTATCTAAATGATGATTTCTCTCCATAATAAGAGAATTGAATTTCATTCGGATTACAATCAGTGAAGAAATAGGAAACAAAAAAGAAAAGCTTTTTACTTTTCTTTTCGTGGAATAGAAAAGAAAAAACGACAGGGATTTCCTTTCATCTTGTTACATGTCCACGTCTGTGTTTCGATAGAGGCAGAGTGAGGTAGAGTGTTCGCCTTAATAACCCAGAGTTAGAAGCGAAATACAGAGTGCCCGGTGCCCTTTCAACGACGATCTGTCATTAGTCCTAAAGACCAGACCAGCCGCCTCTCTGTTACCTCTATCTCTTCCCCTTTTTCAATCTCCCAGTGTGCGAAAGAACGAAGAAAAAAGTCTGCATGGTGTGCGAAAAAGCGTTCGAACGTGAACTGTTGATACGTTTATTGCCAAAGTGTGCGAGATGTGAGAAAGAAAAAAAGCCCAGTACGGCACCAAAGGGCTTTGATAGAGGTATATAACGGTGCGAAAGGGCTGGGCGAAGCGGTGAGGCAAACGTGGCTTGGCGACAAACAGCAGTCACTCGAAAAGCAAAAGTAGAGATCTAGCTAACCGTGACTAAAGTCATAAGAACGTAGCTTATATGTTTATAACCAGAAAATACGCCCTTCTGGTTTCAGTGAACGCTATATAATATCCTTCTCATGAAAGCTCAAGAAGTCTGCTTGCAGCGTGGACCTCGCTTTGGCGATCTTTCACTTCCGATCGTTGCCAACTGTGCTCGCAAACGGCTCTGCAACGGCGTACCAGCGGCAGAAGCCAGAGTTACGTTGCTCATGGCCCGAGGCCTTCCCCGGGGTATCGGCCGTCGGTGGTGCACCGCGGCCTCTCCTTTCCTTTCCTCCTGATTGAATTTGAATATTGAATTAGCATCGTTCGCTTGCCACGAGCTACCGTTGCCGCATCACCAGCGTTAAAGAACCGTAACCTTCGTATTCTCCTTTTCTTCTTCGCGGAAGAAAAGCTCGCATCATCTTGCACTCCTTTTGAGATTCTCTTCGACTCCCTGGCTCGTCCAACTTCCATATGTTTCTACGCACCGCATACTCTGCCATTTTACTTCGTTCCATCATTCTGTCTTTTTCACCCTATTGCGGTAGTTTCAGCACCGCACCGACTCCGGTTACATTATGACTTAACGGCCTTCATCCGTATATACGTCTTACAAGAGAGTAGGTTGCCCCGCTGTGCGTTAACTTTTCGCTTTATTACGCACGATCGACCGCGACGTCTCAATCGACACTTCGATATTCCATCACTCGTGCTGCCACGGCCTCTTGGAAGTGCCTTCCGTCCAACGCACCGCCTCTCTCCGCTACTTTCTCGCTCCATCGTCGATGCAATCTCTCGGCTAAAATTTAAAGCTATCCCAACGATAATCCACCCTGAGAGGAAAGTTCGCAAACGAGAAACGAGTTTTCCTCCTGATGGTTATCCACCGCTATACATCGCACTCGCGAGACTCTCACTCTTCTTCGCGCTATATTTACATTATAAATATTCCAGATCGCGGAAGCAAAATAACGCGAGGCCGCAAAAAAAAATTAATCCATAACCGTGTTAGAGTCGAAAGACGAAATCTTTCACAGCGAATAAGTGCTGACAGGTCGACCGAGTAAAAAAATTATGCACCCTTCGGAGAATTTTTTTTTCTTTTTACCGACGAAGAAAACGCTATAGATATATCAAACCATATCCCGTCATCATTATACGCAAGTGAGATTGTTGCTTTGGTAATATTTCACTTTTTCCTATATTTTTCAGACTCGAACTCCACGCTCCCTTTTCTTGATTTGTATCAAAGGAAAACTCGACAGAAGACAGAGGTAGATGCAAAACGTTGAATGTAGAGCGTTACTGGAAAACGAAGTATTCACGGCATGTTCTTGCTACTTGGGGTCGGTGTCGCCAATGTTTGGAGAACACAGTTTGTCAGCAGTGAAATAGAGGAGTTGTTTGTCGTCGTCTTGTCGACAGATGGGAACCTTACGTTCTTGGGCTTCAGCCCTGCTTGAGTAACATGACGTGTCACAGTCGACGGCTGTTGTTCATCATTGTCACGTCTACGAATAAATATTAATCACGATAATAAAAATACATTTTTATGGAATAACTTTTTTTAATCCTTTATGCTTCATTCATTTTTAAATGATGATTCATGTTTCAAATATAAGAAAATTCAACTTCCAGTAAAGCTTTACAAAAATTCTAACTGCGTACATTAATTATGCAAGCAGCACAATTTAAGATAAAACTTTTAATCAAGAATCTAAGATTGATAGTAGCCCTTATCGCATGAACCAGGATTCATAAACAAATACCACAAAGAAAAAAAATGTCATTCATTCAATAACAATTCTATCACGGACTGCCACAAACATATGTTGTTATTTCAACTCTACTTCTAATTCTTACAATTCAATTAAAAATTGAGCAATAACTCAATTTTTTCTTATATCTTTATATGGTTCCAATCTCATATTCAATTGTAAAATTATTAAGTAAAAAGTGCATTTCTTACGTATTGCGCGTATTTCTTCTTCCGGTGCCTCCAGGGCTAAAATGATGGTTTTTTTTTCGAATAAAATGAAATTTTTAGAGAAATTTCATTTTACAAAATCTAATATTTTTAAAAAATTGTTCATTCGCTTAATTTCACAAATTTTAAGCAGATACAAACCAATGTATACGATATTTAAGAAAGTTTGCAAAGTAGTAGCTTGTACATTGCTACCTGAGTAATTTTCACCTTTAACAAAGCTTCCGCTTTGAGGAAACCAAAATCGATTAAAAGAAGCGATCTACTTCCAAAGTGGCTTTGTAAAAGATGAACAATAATAAGGAAGTAACGTGTAAGGTTCTAGTAATGTCGGTGCAGCAGATGTTGAAGTAGAGAGAAGCAGCATCATCGGAGACAACGAAACGATAAACTCAATCCATTCGCATTGTGCGAGGTAAGAAGAGAAGCAAATCAGATCAACTAATACTACTACAACTATTAAACTATAAAGTACTAGCTCCTATGTAAGTTATACGTAGAGAACGTCGATGGAGACTGCAGTAAAAGCGAATAGAAGGAGAAAAAAAGTCATCGAACAATTACTGAACGGTACAATAATTGTCTCCTGAAGTAGCGAAGATTGATTAGTTATTGGCATATTTGTATCTCTTTTTATCCAATATGTTTTATAAGAAGTTAAATGGTAGATAAAAATCAGCGGCGGTTACTCTATCTTAAACTGCAAAAGCCAGACTGATAAAGAGGGTGATTCAGTTGGCGATGAGAACATCGATATAAGCATTGTTTGTGGAGCAGGTTTCTGAGATTAATGCGACGAAAGGATGTCTGATGAGGTCCTTGTACAGGACTAGCATAACAACTTCATTTCCAGAGAAGCCGCTAGCTGTAGAACAATACAAATTCGCTGTAATGGTTGAGCTATCGGTACAATAGAGTGGCGAATACGTCCTTCACGATGCAGGAGTTTCACTACTTTAAAATCAGTAAGCACTATTTATTATAATGTGTATTGGGCTCAACAATACTTAACTATGTTCCTTTTATTATTTAAACTATATCTTTATATTTTTGTCGAATTTGATTACTTCACTGAGAATTAATGAAGCAACTAGCTTCAATGATATTTAATTCTAAAGAAATTGTGAAAGAAAATTTCGCTGCTATCCTTAACTACAATCGCGTATCTGCATTTCATGGTCTAAGCTTATTGTGAAACCCTCTTTACTATTATATATTAAATGGAAAATCATTGGATATTTCAATGCGTTTTTTCTACATTCAATAGTTTGCCATTGAATTTTCTCTCTCCACAATATATTCTTCAGAAGACGATTGCAGCATTCACAAAATACGCTGTAAGACAATAATATATTCTATCGAATGACACATAATCTTTAGAGTATTTCAATAAGTTCTTTGAAAATTCAATGGTTTTCAGTAGACATTATTCAACAGTGTGATATTAAATTGTCAAGCGCACCTGTACAACCACGAGTGGCTAACATACCAGTAGAGGATGCGCACGATTCCTTAGATTGATGTGTATCTTGAACCGCATTTAGCCCAAGATTCACCTTTTGAAAAGTCAAGTATCAACTCCACGTAATGCATATCCATAGTCGGGAATCTACTGTCTCCGAAGTTTCCTCTGGACGGCATTAACAGTTGAGTTCCGTATCACCCGACCACCATCAGCAAGTCTCAGTAAATAGAAATCTCAGCTATGAATGGGTACGCTAGAGAATCGTATCAGAACTTCAACGCCATGATATCAATACCACAGTACTTGCTATGGGTACCGTGGTAGGTAAGCCTCAGATGTGAATATTCGCATCGGCCAACAGGAATTATCTTCCTCTACTCATTAAGGTCGGATAAGTTTCGTAAAGCGCTTTTGAAACTGTCATCCCTCTTAATCTTCTCTCGCTGGATAGACACGGGCCGGGTCATGTTTGGCCGATGTACACAGAATTATTCAAACGCCATCCGTCCGCTTATATGCCTCATGCATCTCGTTCTTCCGTCGTCCTTTCCCTCTGTATATCCCCCTCATCATCCGACTCGCTTGGTTGCTGCTCCAATACTCTCGTAGGTGTATAACGTCACCAACTAAACCAGACACACATTTGTGCTTTTGCGATAAACTCACGTCAAGCTTCACACTCTATGGCGTATATATACTCCCCGGGAATTCTCTATGCAGATCGGCACGGGTGTTTCACTCGCCCTTCCTGTCCTTTACACAACTCGATCCTTTCACATCACGCGTTTGTTATACCAGCTCGTATTATGCATTGTGGAACCCTGTTACCATTGCTGTTTCTCGACGAGCAACACGACGCAAAGCGCGTAGATGGATACGCGTAAACCCTGGTCAACTCGTTCAATGTATACTATACGAAATACGTGCCCCAACATGCCCATGCATACGGTACTTAATGTACGAAATGTCAAATTTGTAATAGCTCAAGTGCGTGAGGTACGAGGTACAGCAGTTGAATTAAATGACCGAGTAAATGTTGTCATGGCATCAATCGGTCAAACACGAATTTCGCGTTTGGTATTACAGACATGGGCTCGAGATATCCTACGGAAATATTAATCTCGTTACCCTTCAAACACAAGAAATTTGTAATCGACATTGACTCTCGGTGCATCGATGCGCGGTATTTCATCAAATGTCAATGTTTGAATAAATTTTAATGTAACGATCTCGAAAGTTAAGTGTAAATTTAGCGTGTGAGACACACTCACCAGTTTGATGTTTGCGGTACAGTTAGATATACATGTTAGAACCTTGCGAGTACAGGACTACACGAAATATGTTACTAACTTGCGATACAAGGGTTAATACACTATCTATGGTACATCCACGGTTAACACGCTGAGAGGTCCCAGATGGTTTGGTCGGGCGTCTGACCAATTTCGGATATATCTACTGGGACCCTATTTTATATTCAAATGAATCTACAGCGAGGGCTACACGAAGCTAGACATATTATATTAACGTCGATCGTTTAACATCTTTTGTGTCTAGACAGCTATTTAACACGTTTTTGAATATACGGAGTCAACGTTCTAGTATAAATAATTATATAAATAGAGAAAAATTTCTAATAATCAACTGGCAGGATTTGTAGTTGCATCATTATTATTTTTACCATACAAATAAGAATTATTCCTACACGGAGAGAACACGGAGAAAAATGTATCATTGCGGAAGCCAATTACGTGGTTAAAAATGATATTGCAAATTGATTTGGTTGCACCAACCAGCTAGTTGGTTAACCTAACTATCAGTCGATTAGCTAGCCAAACTAATTAGTTGGTTAGAAGAACCAGTTAGTTGCTTATCCCAACTAATAACATTTTTCAGATATATTTAACCACGTAATTGATTGGTGTTGTCTCTAACCACGTTTCGTCGTGTCTATATGATAAAAATCAGGAGATAAATTGACTACCCATACTGGATTCTTCTCTCCGGGCATAATATAATTAATACGATATATATTTAAATGATAAACTGTCAAATTGAATATGGAATTGATCTCGCCCATAATTTGACACTTTTATACTAGACATAAGACGATTGTGCTTAGTGAAATACAGACAACGATATGGAAAAATCGTAGATACGGATTCTTATGACTCTGCTATCTTTTCGTGATCGTCTCCAAACTTTTACAGCAAAAGATTATCACCCGGCGCGGCGGTGCTTTGTTACGAAGCAGATTTTATTACCGTCGGATGGGCTCTCCTCCCGCAGTTGTTCCCTCGTTTGCTCGGTGACGCAGCGTAACAGCACAAACCGGCAGCCGTACAGGCTGACGGTGATCAAAATTCATACGCCACATTAACTCGTCTAATGACCCGTCGTCGTTCTACCAGTCTAACGACGCGCCAGCATCTCCGCTCGTTCTCCTCATTCCACTACTCGCCCACATTCTTGTCCTTGTCATGCTTGTCATAGTAGACGTGACACAGGATTTTTTTTCTATCTCCATACCTAAGCTCCTCAAGGGTTTGTGTGCTGCGGTCATAACGCGACCACACTCCTGCGGTCACCGTGGGTCCAGCCTCCATTTTGTGGAATATATACGGTTTTCCTAATTTTCTTTTTAATTATTTTCACCCTCCAGCTCTTTAGATAGCAACCATATTTCTCAGACTCCCTTCCTCCTACGACTAGAAAAACTTTATAAAAATCATCCCTGATACTCCTCTTGTATTGGTTGCGTCCCTAACGTTAAAAATATATCTCGCATATAACCCATGTACTCTCGACAAAAAATTTAATATGCAGGATATATTTTGTGATATACATTCATTGTATACTTACTTATAATTGCAAATATATTTAAAATATATATTGAATATTTGTTAGATATAAACGCTTTTTTGACATAGAATAAAATATTTTTTCCTACTTTGAGCCATATGTTTCGTAGTTATTAACACACGTATGATTGCATTTTGAAATATTGAAATCCTCCCTTTTGAACGACCCCCAAAGGCGACAAATACGTTGTAGTTTTATGGTGGGGGGTGGGGACATTACCTTTAGACAAGGCGAAACACTCATTCCACGATACCTGATGTGTTTTCTTTCACATTCACACGATCCGTATGGTGCTGTCTATCTCGCACTTAATCACGTGGTTGCTGTACCACGTGAAACCTACTCAGTCGGTGACAAACTTTTCGAAACCTATTTTTTGAGGGTCCAATGAGATTGTAAAATAAAACGAGTTTTACGTAATAGTCT
Organism: Cylloceria caligata; assembly: GCA_963942595.1. NCBI lineage: Eukaryota > Metazoa > Arthropoda > Insecta > Hymenoptera > Ichneumonidae > Cylloceria > Cylloceria caligata. The sequence goes on from OZ012703.1 coordinate 6,800,767, forward strand.
ACTGTGTATCATGCAAAGCCTTGCTCTCATCTGCAAAATTCCGAGATCCTAGAAATAATTTGAATGGTAAGGTTTGTTACTGACCGAGTTAGCATTTATGGACTCACAAATGAGCGAGAGAGAGAGAGAGAGAGAGAGAGAGAGAGAGAGAGAGAGAGAGAGAGAGAGAGAGAGAGAGAGAGAGAGAGATTTCGCATTCCCTCAAAGCTGCTCTTGCTCAGACGGTTAATTGGGTTATCCTTGGTTATTATTTATGTAAATTAGCTCTCAGGACACACGAATACCCTCGAAGGACAGTTTGTGTACAGTGTGTATGTTGGGCAAGAGCCGGGGTTTAACCTACACTATTCGCTACTATCGGTGAATCAAAGTTTGATCGAAGCTCGAATTTAAGTGAAGCTACTAGGTTCACCGAACGTCTACCATTAACCAATTTGATATTTCATAGAGTACGGTATATGCGAGTATTACGCGTAACGTTTATACTTCGAATTACTGGATTTAGTTCTTGCCAGAATCATACCCGAAACCTGCAAATTATTGCTATTGCCTGGCAAACGTTAGTTATAACTGCGTTTATATAGTTAGCACAAAGCGAGGATATGGAGGAACAAATCGCGAAGTATTGACCAACGTAACATTGCCCCTATACCGATATTATTTGGATATCCGTTGATTTTCGATAGTAGACCATGCACTGTTCACAAAATTACGTGTATACCGTAGGTACCTATTGCTTCTATAACTACTTCGATTGGAACAATTATTTGACGTAATTCACACGTTTGAAAATTAACTTGAGCGTAACGAGATTGATAGAAAAATCTTCAATAGCTTCGCTCTATTTATCTACTGATATGTCACTGCTACCGGTGATCCGAATATCGATGATGTGGTACTTTATAATCGAGTTTTTCAATGACGCATTCATGCGCTGTAGAGAACTACTGATGGTCTCAGGCCACGAGTGAATGAGTTCAAACTGGTCGTTTGCTATTGGTTGATCTGTGTTCACGAGCAGTACTAACGTACAAGTACTCGGGTTTATATACGTTTATCGAATAATTTCAGACTTTATAACACTGCAACAGACAGGAGCCTAACCACTCTCGAAAATACTTTATCGCCTGTTCGTGAAAATTCAATCTATATTTACGAGCTCGTTACAATACACTTACGAATACCATGGATTTATAATACGCACTTGTTACGTGATAAAGTACAGAAGGGGATACACAGCATGAATGGTTCGTAATGAAGTATGGGTGTTCGAGGAAGAAAACGAAGAAGGAGCTGTTAGCCACCCTGGGCGCTTAATCAGAACTTGATTAAGGGATTGCGCGACCACCGACGGAGTCTCGTCTGCGTTATGCACACCAGCATATTAACATTCACACCCCGTTTATCATTAAGCTTTTACAAACAGTATGAATGTCGAAACTACACAAAACTCATTCGGGAATATAAAAAAAAAAATTTTTTAATTAAACAATTTTTAAATAAATTATGAAGCAAATATAATATTTTCTAAAATCAAAAATACATTTTAATCTCACAATTAATAAAACATCGCTCATTGTATTTGTTTTGGTATAAAATATAGGATTGCCACACTTTTTAATTCATAATTTTAGTCAAAGCCTTCCAATACTATAGATTTCCTTAGATGTTGAATAATAAAATATGTTATAAGTGAAAAACAAATTTATTTAGTAAAGAAATGTATTTTTGAAGGAATGAAGAAAAAAAAACTTTCTTAGAGAATCACATATTACAATTGAAATAAGGTACGGGAAAATAAAAGTCGAGTTGGAAGGAAGGTTTTCAATCGTAAAGTAAAGAGATTTGAGAAAAAGCTGAATTTAAGGCGTGAGCAGAGGTTCTCTGGGATCATGATATTCTATTCCCAGAGGAGTCGTCAACAGCAACATCGACGCAGGCTACAATCTGCAGAACCCAATCACTGCAAATGACTTGTCACCTTTTACCCCTTGTGGATAGCTTTGGGAGTATCGAGAACGGTGACTCGGTCTATCCATAAAAGCCCCTCTTGGTAATAGGGGGGAAAAAACAGAAAATATCCTTGTTGTTCAGTCGAGAGAAGTGGGTTGTCCCGTGACAAATATCTCTCTTGAGCGAAGGGAGTACTTACAATTCCACTACTCTTCACCAGTGCACGATCCTGCTGCGACACTAATATCCCTTTGGGATAGAGCATCGTCTTCTAGAAAACAATAAGAACTGGAATAAAGAGGAAAAGATTTCCTGGATCTTCACTGAGAAAATAAGAACTGCATACTACTTATTATCTAACTGAATTCTCGAGTTTGTGATGTAAGTTGACCCTTTTCGAAACGGACAGATATATTTATTTTGGAAACGGTTAAATTCCGTTATTGAATAACCGTTCCGTTATTGTTGATCCGTAATAATTTATCTCTGACTAGTATCGTACCCGGCTTTGCCCAGGTTTATTTTTAGTATCGTTACCTTAAATAAAACCAAATGCTATGATTTTCAAATAGAATTTGTATTTATTGAACGTTTAAACATTATCATTGAAGTATAGTTTACCAAAGTCAATCCTTCAACACCTGTGTATAAACAATATTTTTTGTTGACTTATTTTCATCTGTCAGCACATATAAGTTTTTAGGTGTCTCCGCCCGTGACATTGCTACGTAGAATTCAATAATACTTTTAGAAAATTCAAATGTCCGTAACTCCTTAAGGACTCAACTTGAAGTGCTGAAAATAGTTGCGTTGACCTAGAAATCAGGAGACCTTTCGAAAATGTCCAAGATCACCTTCCTAGCACGCTCCGTCTAGGAGGAGTTTAAGGGACGGAAATCCACACTTTAAGAATTATAGTATAGATTCGTAACTTATATGAATAATCAAGAGACGCGGTAACGATGCCAAGTTCAAACGAAAATTAAATTATATAGTTATACCCTTGAGTACAGGTATACTTAAAAAGATATTGACACAGTTAGCTCATTTATTACTATTACTATTATAACAACAACTACTACTACTTCTACTACCACTATTACTAATTCTATTTATAAAATGAATGACTGTAAATTTGCTCAGCTGACGTTATTTAAGCCGATAAATAAATTTTGTATTAAGATGATCAAGTGATTATCTCGATGAATTAATTAAATTTATTCATACGAATTTTCCGGCAGTTCTATCGATTCGTCTTCAGTTTCGCTGAAGCTTTACGTGTTGAAGAGGAAGGTCTCTCATCCCAGAGGGGTGCACATACTCGACGAAACCTCGAATGAGAATGACGGGGGGCCGGGTAGTCGGTGTGCCAAAGGCTGCCAACGTGGGCAGCTAGTGGCGGTCCGGCCGTGAGACAGACGACTGTGGAGCCTGTTTCGCCCTTATTAATGACGACAATAACTCTACGACGACTACCGACAGGCCGAGAAGACCGAGGTACAGGAAGGTAGAGGAAGGAAGAGCGAGAACTACCCGATAACGACCACGTACCGACCATTTCCCTGTTTCTGGCGAGCGCTTGGACTATTGCCCTTTAATTATTGCCAATGGCAGGGCCACTATCCTCCATTCTCCGGAGTATGCAACCGACGTTACGCAAAATCAATAAGACTCGTAAAACGAAATTTCATTTCGGAATATGTATTATATCTCCGATGACGTTATACCATATTATCAGCAAATAATCAATTTGTATTGGAGTTTTCCAAATATTGAGCCCGGAGCGAATTATCAATTGGTGCATCCGGCTATAATTGTTATGAGAGAATGGAGATGCACCGATGACCTAAGGGAAAAATCAAATATTTTAAATAAAAATTCAGATTTATGTTAAAAAATTACGACGCGTACAAAGTTTGAAGCATTTATTATAAAAATACGTGCGTTATATGCGATTAAATTAACAACTGTTTCCTCTCTTTTAATGACAAGAACAATTACGTTTCTAATCAGTATTGTCTTGGATAATACCAACCGGATATTGAGTAATATCACCCAGGAAATTACTTCCAATACGAGACGAGATATTGGTAAGGCACTGCTGCTATGTGTAACCTTTATTCTCTAACTATACTTAATGACATTACAATGAGCTTTTTTTTCACGTAATATTTTTCGCAGCCCAATAATATCGGAATTTGTTTCTGGATTGTTATCGGAAACATATGTTTCGCTTCCCGAAACCGCATGCAATACACATTTTTCATAATTAAATTGGTCGGACACAATACTATTTCGTTCCTCGAACTATTTTGGTGAAAAACTTTTAAATATTATCATGCATAAATACTCAAGAGGGTTTGTGTCATTGCACAAATTGTTCTGTCGCATGGGACGAATTTATATTAATTAATATATAAAATGGAAAAAATTTAGACGTGGAGTTTTTCTCAACCTCCGATAATCTCTCGGTGTCTTAGATCTTCGTAAGTCGTAGCAATAAAATATCTGCAGAGCAGCCGGGGTTTTTTCGATAATAAAAACATTAAAAAATAATTCATCGAAGTCGAAATCAATCACGAAAAAGTAATTCACGAAATGGGTCGTGTATGAATTCGCATATCTTCTTCAGATATGCGGATTATACCTTCAGGTACAGTGCAAAGTACAGTGCAAGGATCAGTAAGGGTACTAACGTCTAGCATGTAGCGCGAAGCCTTTTTAACCTGATTGAAACATCGATACGCGGAAAGTATCTTGCCCCCCTACTTCTAACCGCTCAAATTTCATTCGACGTCTCGGGAAAAATCCGCTCTTGTTTGTCTCTTGGCAAATTAATTAGCTTACACAAGACGCTTGGAAAATCTAAGACACACCTATCTTTTTCAGATTTTGCAATCATAGAACTTTTAAAAGTCAATCTAAGATCTACCACCGTAGGGAATGGTCGCATCATCGATTCGCTACGTACGCATTACTGTAGACTCATATTAATTGAAGTACTTCAAAACTTCAAACAAACTTAGCATTGTAACACAACTTCCGTATTCAATTTTAACAGCTAGAGTGAAATAGTGCATATAATTGTTGTACTTGTTTTTTTTAATAAACAATATCTTTGCCTAACGTCAGTGTAAACTATTATTTTTATATTTAGAGCTTTTATGCTTCTTAGCGAAAGTGGCGCTTATTAGTATCGCGTGCGGAAAAAATACTGCGCATGCGTAAATCACACTTGTTACTGTTTCGCACACTTTTTTTTAACTATCTAGTTACTTTTTCGCACGGTTTCACAGCACTACAGGCATGAAAAGGGCATGTTTTTTGTGCTTTTGTTACAAAAAGTATTATGTGACACACGTACGAAAAAGCGGAAACTCGACGAAGAGTGTGAAGTAAACGCACTCGCCTATAGCTCCTCGTACCACAAACAGCCACTGGATTTCGGTTCGTGCAGCCAGATTCACAACCTACGTCGAAGGTCCACATTTTCGTACTTGTATCACAGAGTACTATTTTGAATTCAATGATTTCAAAAATAATACTAAGATATTATCTCCATCGTTTTATACACAGGTAATATTCGTTATATTCATTTTCTATTTTTTTCTTTTACTGCTAAAAAATGATGAAACGCATAATTTTTATTACTTGTTACCAGAGAAAGAGAGTACAAGTGATAACAACATTATATGTTTCTTAAATTGGCCGATATTGAGGTGCCCGATACTAAATACTCCCCTACCACTTCGTGTAAATTCCTGGGTTATTAAACTAATGCGAAACATGATCGAATCTAACAAACCGATATGCCCTGGAAGTCGAGTGGAACCGAGTCGACTCAACAAAAAAGAAAAAAGTGAAACTGGAATCACGTAATAATATTCAGAAAAAAATATAAATAAACTACAGAGGAAAGGGACTTGCCAATCTTTGGGGTCACGTAAAATTGACAAACGCAACTGGATGCCTGAGCAAGAGCGAAACGTTGCAGAAATGCACGAAGCTCATGCTATAGATTGTAATATGAGAGGGTCGGGATTATGATCCGGAAAATAGCATATTTTTTACGAAATCTTAATGAAACTCGAGCTTAAAATGTAATTCTTAGAATGAACGTGAGCAAAACAAAATAAATTTGCAGTATCGGAATAATTCATGAGAGCTAACGATAACGCACTGGTAAAATTTAACTGGCACGGCAACATGCGTGACAACACGTGAACGCATCGGGTTTGCATGAGCAACTATATCCGTATCGCGAGAACAATATCCGATTGAATTTTTGAGATCCCCGCATAGTTAAATAAATTTAGCAAGACTCACTCAAAGTTGACTGTGGTAATACGAGGAGGGCGAGAGCTATGACCAAAGAATACACTAGAACCTATGCACTTGTAACGAATGATACTCGCGAGCAATGAAAATATCAGTCGTGAATAGTACGAGAGCGAAGTACGGGACCCACGTACACTGTGTCGGATGTACCCGGTCGTGAAAACAAAATGATCAAACGCGATCGGGAGCAGTTAGAAAAACTGTCGACACGGGAGCGCGATCCCGACTCGAGGCACCTCACCGGCGGCGTCCCGAATCAGACTAGCTATTGTCAGTATTTTACGAGAGCCAAACGTTATTATTATTTCGAATCATGCATAATTTCTTAACTGATAGCTATTTTCCTCTCACTCGAGTCAACACGCGGTTATTTTGACAGCATATTTTAATCAATCGCTATGTATCCCATTGAAGTAACATGCTTTAATTATGTACGAAGTTTTGGTAAATGCACCCGTACTCGAAAATATTATACGTGTCAGACTTATCAAATTAAAAAAGACTGATTACAAAGAAGAAGAAACTTTTACGTAAAGAAATATATTTTGTACTCCTACATAAATGATATAAATTGAATTATTAACTGAAACATATTACGGTTAAAAAGGTATAAGGAATTTTCCATAAATTAAGAAACATCTTGATGGTAGAGGCTATAAAATGTTGCATTTCGTAGAAATATAAAGAGATAGTAGGAACGTAATCTTTCATTTATCTTCATCCTTTTTATACTGCTCACCACTTCAGTTCTGGTTAAACGTGTACGGAAAGTTTAATCCTCCTTACACTGTTCGCCCGTTCTTTTCAGGTTGAAAAAGTACGGAAACTATTAGAGATTTTCGCACAAGCTAGGGCTAACGCTGTAAGCAGATCCTGAAGCGTTACGAAAGAGCATCAATAATGAACGCGTACGACGTAATCGCCAGTAATGGTAGATTTAATCCCAAGCTGGATACAGGAGGTGCCTTCTAAAGCATGGAGCAACCAAAGAACGTAGAGTGGTTTTAAGTATACCGTATGGTCAAGCTTGCTGTAAGCTCCGGGGTTTTGTATTTGCAGACGGATTCACCGATGGAACCGCTTTTTTAGTGACAAATTGACTCTTTGACGATGCGTCAATTGAGTATAAAACGAGTGAAACTATTTAGTATTCAGTGAGCAATCTAGGGAAAAAACAGACCAATCGCGTTCGAGGTAAATAATATTCATTCATTTCACCTTTGCGAATGGCGTCGATTGGTCAATAAAAAGAAACAATCCATTCGCTTAAATTAGCCTATGGGATTACAATAGATTTTCCAGTAGAGTTAACTTTAACTACGCAATCGAAGCCCTAAAGGTGTAGTTTAAGACATGCATAAGACCTTCCGAGACTGTTATAATTGTAAATGTTTTACAAAGATAAGAACAAAAGAAACAATGAACTTAATAAGGTGTAAGTTTCGCGTTTAAGGCACGATCGTCGTTACTAGTGGATTAATGATATCTTTTCCAGTTAATACGCGACCGTCGTATGAAGTTTGCGAAGTTTGGTTAATTCGATAACGCGTCTGGCGTACATTTATTCCGCGAGTTAAAGAGTGCAGAAGCGAGACCGAGTGGCACAAGATCGAAAAGGTTGGTTAGTCGAAAAGAGAAAGAGTACGAGTACCACAGTCTAACGAAACTACGATAGTGGAACACCGGTTAAACTTTGTTAGGGTACACCAGAGCTTAACCGCTCGCTCGTTGGCTAGCTCACTTGCCAAGCTCACTCCGCGTGTACCCACTACGCTCGGTCCATCAATTTGAGTCGGCTAAGCAGTTAATCAAGTTGCTCGGTCGAGCCGGCCAACCATTCTACCTCAGCAGTGCGAACGACTTGTCTCTTTTTTTCTCTCCTTTCCCCTACTGAACTTTGCATACACGAGTCACTCTGACCCTACTTCGCAGAGACAAAGAGCGAGCCAGATTGAGCTATGCCTCGGGAAAGTCATTGAACCGTATCGTTTGATACGAAACACTAAAGTCGAGAACAGACCGAGTTACCTAACAGTGACCGCTACATTCCTGGCGATAATTTCTTATTACTCAGCACAATCGACGAGGGAACGAATTAACCAGTTTTTTAAACGTCTTCTCGTAGCATACTTTGGAGAACACAGAAATTATATAAATGGTCATTCAAAGACATCATATCGAGTGATCAATCGAAGTTGACATTTACTACCTCTTGCTTCTAACCTGAGACCTTGAAACATGTTAAAACCTTTTATACCTATCGTGCCATATTTGGCATATTCACTTTGAATGCTTTTTCTAACTTTATTCTTATCGTAATGAACTGAGGTTGGGGGGCTTCGTAATTGAAAAAATTGTGAATATGAAATTAGTTTGCAACTGCACGCATGAAATTTTGCAACTTGATAAGAGTTGAAATGTAAAAAAAAAATTAAATTCTTTCATAAGTGAAACACTTTTTTGTAACCCAGTTCATCGGTGGCAATTTTTTTAAAATTTTCAACTCGTGTAGTGTTTAGGTTATATCAATAGATCAAATTGGCTTTGCAACGTAATAGAAGATTCTATCCGGACCAAGCATAGGTATTTCCATTTGAAACTCTTATGCAAAAGTTACAGCGGAAATTTTATTAAAAAATATTGCGTTTTGAAAAATTTACCTCAAAAGTGAATATATCTTCTCCGCAATAGCTTAAAATGGAAATTCTCAATCTCGTATCGGACAGTGACTTAATATACTCGAGATCAAAGTAATACGCCTGTCAATACTATCTTCACGAACGTTTACTTTCTTGATTGAAAAAATCAATTCTGCTGTAGCAGTTGACTAGTTAAGTTCCATCAGAGTTCGAATGAGAATCGAAGCAATTCGATATCAACGAAAAAAAAACCTGTACAGCAATTCAATTTTTTTATCACTGCTGAGTGCAATTCTCTTTTTGCATTTCGCCGGAACCAAAAGGGATAAAGTATGCTGGAACATAACCACATCCTGTGCCACATTGTGTCAAGTTGTTTCCTCACTTCCACCGATGGACAATGTCCATCAAGCGAGAAAGTGAGAGAACATGAGAAAACGAGAGAATGCCGTGTACCAAAATGGTGTTAGCCCCAGTCAAATTAATCTTCAAATTGCAAAGCAATATTCAAATTCGTCTGCTGTTGACAGACGGATTTACATATTCAGCCAATAGTCCCTCGAATCGATCGATTAACCGAACGATTCTCGCGAATGCCGAGTGCGGCTCTGTCGATTTTGCCAAAACTAGGCGCAATGCATGCATTCCTCAACCCCCGTCGGCTCGACCCTCCGCATACAGACCTCGACGAGAAACTCTATATCTCTCTTTGTGTATATAGCTCTGTCGGCTATCAAAGTTTGGTTTATCGACGCTTTTGGAAACGTAATCGAGTGTGCCGGAGTCACGACAAAAGCATGCGGAAGAAAAAGTATCCACATCAATCTTATCTCGTCGTCTACACCACTCGCAACAACTCCTATTGAGCTTACTAAAGAATTTCGATTCCTTCCGACCCATAAGCACCTTTTGCGAATGCGATTATTCAATATACAACCATCAATCAAATAACAGTGTTCAACGGAATATATGTTCTCTTCTTTTTTCTAAATGTCAATTACTCGGCTTTTCCGCAAAAATAACGCTTAAACTTGTTTAAATTTAATCATTAATTCATTATTGGAGAAAAGTTAGGTAAATATTTGCATTGTGTTGAAAAATTACATCTTTTATGTTATCAATGTCACATGAAAAAATGGTAATAACATGTTTGATTGTTCATCGATAAGGGAACTTATCATTTTAACACGACTTTGGTAAAAAAAATTTAGGAGATGATTAAACAATTAGAAAAATGAAATTTTTTAGGGTCGTCCCCGGTGTCCAAGACCGACTCGCTGGCAATACGAGTTTCCGAGCAACGATTTTCTTTTGAATCTTATACTTTTTAGGATGAACATACATAAGTGTCTGTTTTCGCTCGACGAAATTGTATCACGAGAAAACTTTTTCGTTTAAAAACAAATTATACAATTTTCCACGACTAACTCGTTCGGCAAGAAATGCAGAAATAATTTCAGATGCTCTCTGCATCAATATTTGTTAGAACAAATTATACTGTTTCATTATAGTTAATAAATATAGTAACAATTTGATTGTAATCGAATAATTAATTTGATATCTGAATATTGTAAATTGAACGAAGCACTAAAACAGAATATTTCGTTCGCTATTTGCGGCTGATTCACTGATTGAAAATTAACTATTGCTCGTGTTTACCAACGAATTTTTAACAGTTAAAAACAATTTTTTTCGTCAACGTTCAATGTACATACTGCGGAATACGTCTTTTCACTTCAATCGTTTCCAATAATTTCTACGTCTTCTCAATCATTGTTTCAATATACCAACGTCAATTTGGCTAAACCCCCGACAATCGACCCTAAGGGCAATGAAAACGCGTAGATGAATGTATCTGATATGAGATGACTCGAGATGCATCGCAACGGTATCAACAAACTGAAACAGAGTTCGGTGCTCACGCGCTACCTCATAATTAAAACGTCACTCGTCATCGTTGAAACGCACAGATCAAAGAGGTCGGGGAAGTAATGGATGAATACTTCGTGAGTAGTGGACTGGATGCTGCTAAAGCTCTCTAGGCTAACGCTGAAATACGTGCATAAGTGTCACGATGTTGCGACGGGCCTGAGGGTTGAAACCGTATGCGTACGAGTACCAGCGGAATGGAGATTCCGCGGACGGATTACGCACTTCGAAGTACGATCAACGAGGCTTGTCAAGACCCTAAGAATTCCGCGGTAATCAAGAGAGAACGCGATAACGTCGAGAGAGACAGAAAGATGTGTAGAATGAGATACACGAGTGAAGTGGGTAAAGTTCGACGTTGAGCAGCACGTATGAACAAATCCTCACTAGGATATTCCTCTGTATATACATTCGTATGAACATGGAGGCAAAAGACTGTCAAATTCACGTGGTAACTGTGCCGGAGACCGGGACTACAGAGGTTCCACAACGTATTTAAACGTTTCGCACGTAGTATACTACAAAATTGCACGACGATCTGCCTTCCGGCGTAAATTTACCAGCTGCATTTGAATGCGTGGTAATTGCGTAATGGCCAGCATCGGCTGCTGCTATAAACGCTTCACATGAGTACGTTGCCATACATTGCATATGCGGGATGGAGAAGTTACACGAGAGGCTTGTTTAAGGAGGGTGAAATAAAGGGAAAATTGATGGTTTACCGTGGTAATTTAGATTGTATAATGAAATTTAGATTCTCTGCTATGAGGTACAAACGATAATGACGGTAATCATAACTTCGTCTTGCCGCAACGAGAGACAGAAAAATGTAGATCGTACGATAACGATGGCATCGGTTCTGCCCAATATAAACTATTAATACAATCAGTTGATTACCACCACGGCAATGTTTCGTTGCCTGAAAGCTTAAAGCCTGTTTGTAATTACTTAAGGTATAACTAAACTATTACTTCACTTCGCATTTGTGTATTCACAATACTTTACAGATATCCATACTATGAATGGGAAAAAATGATTTTGTTTGTCTTGCAAAATGTGTTTTTGCCGATTATGATCTTGTTTCCGGAGTAAAGCCATAAGTACAGGCCACAAAAAATTGCTACGCAGGAATAGGTTTTGCTATCACGACGAAACTTTTTTGTTACGTGCAGCGATGAGGTTCACAACGGAAAGTACGCCTACTGGTAGATCAGGCGAATAAAGGATTGAAAAAAGTAATATTAGTGATGAAAATTTTAACTAAGCCGGATAATTATTTTCTCTATCCGTTATCAAACAGATATGCAACCTCGCATTTCAGTGAAAGCACACAAAAAAAAAAATGTATTTCACTGAAATTAATTTACTTATATGAATTTATTTTAATAAAAAAAACCAGCACTTTAGATTAATTTGGAAAACGACAAAAGAGAGCTGCAAATACGCATATTGATATTCATTTTAGAACAGTCAGAACAATTTTCGCTTCGGGACGTAAGCGAAACGGAATGAAACAATATTTCATTAGAATTTGCAACACCTCGTTGCACTGATGGAGGTTTGACTGCGCAGATATGTCGCAATAAGTTTGAAACAGTGCACAGCAGTGTACTTAGTCATACTTCTATGAACGCGTCTTGCCGTAAAGTGGAGCCATAAATCCAAAGTTTTGACAGTGACGATATAACATTTTCACCCTGTACAAATGGATGTAATCAGTTGTACATAATTGCGGAAGTATAGGACTTCCGCAATTATATTCCGCTGTAAACGGTTCGAAGCCAGAACGATTAAAGACCAAACGAAGGCGTCAACGGACCTCTAAAACAGGTTGTTACGCTTTTATTGATCCAGAGCTATAAGTGTATTAAGCTTTGTAACTGCGCAGATTGGACAGTAACCATCGACAAAAGGCGACCACCCGATCTAGCAGTTTCGTATACCAAGATTCTTGCAACAGAGAAATCTGCACCTATCTCTCTGAATTATTATCATTTTCAGACAATTCTGCCTCTCTAAATTATTGTCAGTTTCGTTGGTTTCTCCCGCATAGTAGCAACTTCCCGTGAACACGATAAAGACAGGTGAGCACGAGCGAGAGATCACTGTATCTCTCTCATTTCTGTATTTGTGCTTAGTGCACTGATTATGTCTCACTTCAACTTGTTACTGAATTGGTACGTAACGTATTGTATACATCACGTTCGCTAATCACCCCCGACTTATGTGGTATCACCCCAAACGTTCCTAATTATCTTGGAAGCTTTATATTTAATCCTCCGCGGTCGTATCTACTTATAGTCAAAATACTATTGTCGACACCACGCAAAGATAGAGATGCACTGAAACTCTACTCGCGGTGACTGCATTCGTGACTGGCGTACTAGCAACTGTTAATGTAGCTTCTACGAGGTGACCTCTCGCCACTAGTGATGTGCACGAACCGGTTTCATGGGATTTGAGCAGAGACCTCAGTATCGATACTGGAGCGAGCTTAGTTCGAGTAGCTGTCCACCTTCGTATATCACGAACATTCAAACTGATCTGAGGATTCAAACGGTTTGGAGAATTCTAACAACTCGAACGATTCGGAGGATTCAAACGGTTCAAAGGATTCGAACGATCCGCTGGCTTTATACGGTTTGTATCGGTATTTTTTATGTTTCATATAATGTGCCCAGCAAAAAATTACTATCAAAGATACTTATGTTTCCGACTCATCACACTAATTCTAAGACCTCTCATACAGATTGTGAAAAATGACTATAATGTAAAAAAAAATCAAGATAACACATTGTTGAAGCATAAGCTTTTTCTTCGACTACCCTTTGAACTCGTAATCACAAAGAGTATTAATAAAATGCATTCCAAGCCATAATGCGATAACGAAAATCTCCATTATCACAGCAATCAGGATGTTCGATGTGTAAGTCGTGGCAAAAGTGCCAGAACCTCTCTTATAAATTGAAGAAAAGTATCGTAATCGAATAATTGAAAACCATAGTAAGCGACAGTAGTTCGTATAGCAAAATTTTTCGATCGATATCATGTGTATAATCTCTTCCAGCTTGACAAATTTAACGCAACCAGAATAGGGGCATAAATGACGGGCGACAGCACACCGGTTCCCTTATCATGTGGATACGCAACGGATGGATTAGCATTGACGCTCGTTGCCAACGATATACACGCCATAGTCTACCGTAGTGCACGATGCAGGTCTGCGCAGAACTGCTTTATGGATGCTGACACTGCTGGTGCATGTGTAAAGGCTCGCTCGTAGTTACCTAATTTCAGGGACATTACATCGAGAATACCGTGAGACTGGGTAACCGTACGAGGGGTATATTCCGGCCTGCTGCACGAAGACAAGGAGGTCAACGTTAGGTATCGTTGGGATGAGCAGGAAACACGCGCTCCTCTACTCTGGTAACTGTCACTCATGGAGAGCGAACCTTACTCAATGGTTTACGTATTACCAAGCTCGTACGCCTCAGACAACCGGGCCGAGCTGTTGTTCGACGACGGTAGTGTACCTACGGACATCCCGGTGGGATATTTACTCGCAACATGGTGTAGGTACGACAGCCGTTGTTTAAAGTCCCTCGCTATCTTGATTAGCTCAAAGCCCTCATCCGTTTACGTGTTTATTGCAGTTTTACGCGTGGCTACATATCTAATTAAGAGTATGAAACACACAGTGAAAATTCTGTATAACACTGCTACTGCACGCATGCATACTCAGCGACCAGTAATCCCTGTATACCCGAGATACTCGTAAAACTGCCATCCACGGCGTTGATAATGAAAATATTGCTGAATCCTCAGTCTATTTTTTTTCCAATTCGACTTTTATTTTGCACTAAAAGAAAGGTGAGATATTTCCAATAGAAATTCGATTTATTCAACTATAAATTCATTCATTCAGGAAAATGGTCATTGGCAAAGGAAATATTTATAGGAAAATACCAAACGTTTTTATTCAGTGAGATAGTTCATTGTTATTTTTCCATAAGTGGCATAAACTATAGTTAAGGTCATAAAAATGAGAGGATTTTTTTCAAATGCAAGAAGGAAAGAATTGACGTGAAAAACTTGTCGTAATGTTCAGTGAAATAGTTCAGGTGTGAAGAACATTGAAGGACATCTGCGACAGAATATTGAGATAGCATTTCGAGAAATTGAGATTTCTAAACCCAGATACTGTTCTCTTGTCAAGCCTTATTCGTTAGAAAGCCAAAGAGCAGCGGAAACAATCGTTATTAGCGAGGAAACGATAGATATCGTAATTTTAGTAAACGTAAAGAAGGTGGTTTTCGGATAATTCCGAAAAGGAGATATCGCAAATCCACGGCCAGATTCGTTATCAGCGCGACAAAATACATCAGATAGGGTCTACCCAAAGTGCGAAATATCGAAAAATTCGTTTTTTGCGTTTTTCTCGGCTCCTATGGGAGATAAAGCGAAAAGGGGCTTAATACAGGATCCTTGATTTTCCCTGATTTTGTTAATCGATAAAAAGGTCATAACTTTTGAATGGTTCAACCGATCTTCAAATGTCTTTTTGCATTAGAAAGAGGACAAAAAAAGAAAGGAAATGCGACTAGGTTCATCCCGATATTTCAATTTTTCGATCCGAGAGCGCAGATTGTATGTTACCTCTGAAATACAATTTTTAACATGACTAAAAAATCGATTATCTGTCGCAAAAAAATTGAAAAATATTATACTATTGTCCTAAATGCATGGAAATTGATGTATTATCAAGCCTTGTTCCTTAGAAAGCCAAAGAGCAGCGGAAACAATCGTTATTAGCGAGGAAACGATAGATATCGTAATTTTAGTAAACGTAAAGAAGGTGGTTTTCGGATAATTCGATTTTCTGCGATTTTCTCAGCTCCTGTTGGAGATATCGCAAATCCACGGCCAGATTCGTTATCAGCGCGACGAAATACATCAGATAGCGTCTACCCAAAGTGCGAAATATCGAAAAATTCGTTTTTTGCGTTTTTCGCGGCTCCTATGGGAGATAGAGCGAAAAGGGGCTCAATACAGGATCCGTGATTTTCCCTGATTTTGTTAATCGATAAAAAGGTCATAACTTTTGAATGATTCAACCGATCCTCAAAATTCTTTTTGCATTCGAAAGAGGACAGAAAAAGAAAGGAAATGCGACTAGGTTCATCCCGATATTTCAATTTTTCGATCCGAGAGCGCAGATTGTATGTTACCTCTGAAATACAATTTTTCACATAACTTAAAAATCGATTATCTGTCGCAAAAAAATTGAAAAATATTATACTATTGTCCTAAATGCATGGAAATTGATGTATTATCAAGCCTTGTTCCTTAGAAAGCCAAAGAGCAGCGGAAACAATCGTTATTAGCGAGGAAACGATAGATATCGTAATTTTAGTAAACGTAAAGAAGGTGGTTTTCGGATAATTCGATTTTCTACGATTTTCTCAGCTCCTGTTGGAGATATCGCAAATCCACGGCCAGATTCGTTATCAGCGCGACGAAATACATCAGATAGGGTCTACCCAAAGTGCGAAATATCGACAAATTCGTTTTTTGCGTTTTTCGCAGCTCCTATGGGAGATAGAGCGAAAAGGGGCTCAATACAGGATCCTTGATTTTCCCTGACTTTGCTAATCAATAAAAAGGTCATAACTTTTGAATGGTTCAACCGATCCTCAAAATTCTTTTTGCATTCGAAAAAGGACAGAAAAAGAAAGGAAATGCGACTAGGTTCATCCCGATATTTCAATTTTTCGATCCGAGAGTGCAGATTGTATGTTACCTCTGAAATACAATTTTTCACATAAATAAAAAATCGATTATCTGTCGCAAAAAAATTGAAAAATATTATACTATTGTCCTAAATGCATGGAAATTGATGTATTATCAAGCCTTGTTCGTTAGAAAGCCAAAGAGCAGCGGAAACAATCGTTATTAGCGAGGCAACGATAGATATCGTAATTTTAGTAAACGTAAAGAAGGTGGTTTTCGGATAATTCGATTTTCTGCGATTTTCTCAGCTCCTGTTGGAGATATCGCAAATCCACGGCCAGATTCGTTATCAGCGCGACGAAACACATCAGACAGGGTCTACCCAAAGTGCGAAATATCGAAAAATTCGTTTTTTGCGTTTTTCGCGGCTCCTATGGGAGATAGAGCGAAAAGGGGCTCAATACAGGATCCGTGATTTTCCCTGATTTTGTTAATCGATAAAAAGGTCATAACTTTTGAATGATTCAACCGATCCTCAAAATTCTTTTTGCATTCGAAAGAGGACAGAAAAAGAAAGGAAATGCGACTAGGTTCATCCCGATATTTCAATTTTTCGATCCGAGAGCGCAGATTGTATGTTACCTCTGAAATACAATTTTTCACATAAATAAAAAATCGATTATCTGTCGCAAAAAAATTGAAAAATATTATACTATTGTCCTAAATGCATGGAAACTGATGTATTATCAAGCCTTGTTCGTTAGAAAGCCAAAGAGCAGCGGAAACAATCGTTATTAGCGAGGCAACGATAGATATCGTAATTTTAGTAAACGTAAAGAAGGTGGTTTTCGGATAATTCGATTTTCTGCGATTTTCTCAGCTCCTGTTGGAGATATCGCAAATCCACGGCCAGATTCGTTATCAGCGCGACGAAACACATCAGATAGGGTCTACCCAAAGTGCGAAATATCGAAAAATTCGTTTTTTGCGTTTTTCGCGGCTCCTATGGGAGATAGAGCGAAAAGGGGCTCAATACAGGATCCTTGATTTTCCCTGATTTTGCTAATCAATAAAAAGGTCATAACTTTTGAATGGTTCAACCGATCCTCAAAATTCTTTTTGCATTCGAAAAAGGACAGAAAAAGAAAGGAAATGCGACTAGGTTCATCCCGATATTTCAATTTTTCGATCCGAGAGCGCAGATTGTATGTTACCTCTGAAATACAATTTTTCACATAACTTAAAAATCGATTATCTGTCGCAAAAAAATTGAAAAATATTATACTATTGTCCTAAATGCATGGAAATTGATGTATTATCAAGCCTTGTTCCTTAGAAAGCCAAAGAGCAGCGGAAACAATCGTTATTAGCGAGGAAACGATAGATATCGTAATTTTAGTAAACGTAAAGAAGGTGGTTTTCGGATAATTCGATTTTCTGCGATTTTCTCAGCTCCTGTTGGAGATATCGCAAATCCACGGCCAGATTCGTTATCAGCGCGACGAAATACATCAGATAGGGTCTACCCAAAGTGCGAAATATCGAAAAATTCGTTTTTTGCGTTTTTCGCGGCTCCTATGGGAGATAGAGCGAAAAGGGGCTCAATACAGGATCCGTGATTTTCCCTGATTTTGTTAATCGATAAAAAGGTCATAACTTTTGAATGATTCAACCGATCCTCAAAATTCTTTTTGCATTCGAAAGAGGACAGAAAAAGAAAGGAAATGCGACTAGGTTCATCCCGATATTTCAATTTTTCGATCCGAGAGCGCAGATTGTATGTTACCTCTGAAATACAATTTTTCACATAACTTAAAAATCGATTATCTGTCGCAAAAAAATTGAAAAATATTATACTATTGTCCTAAATGCATGGAAATTGATGTATTATCAAGCCTTGTTCCTTAGAAAGCCAAAGAGCAGCGGAAACAATCGTTATTAGCGAAGAAACGATAGATATCGTAATTTTAGTAAACGTAAAGAAGGTGGTTTTCGGATAATTCGATTTTCTGCGATTTTCTCAGCTCCTGTTGGAGATATCGCAAATCCACGGCCAGATTCGTTATCAGCGCGACGAAATACATCAGATAGGGTCTACCCAAAGTGCGAAATATCGAAAAATTCGTTTTTTGCGTTTTTCGCGGCTCCTATGGGAGATAGAGCGAAAAGGGGCTCAATACAGGATCCGTGATTTTCCCTGATTTTGTTAATCGATAAAAAGGTCATAACTTTTGAATGATTCAACCGATCCTCAAAATTCTTTTTGCATTCGAAAGAGGACAGAAAAAGAAAGGAAATGCGACTAGGTTCATCCCGATATTTCAATTTTTCGATCCGAGAGCGCAGATTGTATGTTACCTCTGAAATACAATTTTTCACATAAATAAAAAATCGATTATCTGTCGCAAAAAAATTGAAAAATATTATACTATTGTCCTAAATGCATGGAAATTGATGTATTATCAAGCCTTGTTCGTTAGGAAGCCAAAGAGCAGCGGAAACAATCGTTATTAGCGAGGCAACGATAGATATCGTAATTTTAGTAAACGTAAAGAAGGTGGTTTTCGGATAATTCGATTTTCTGCGATTTTCTCAGCTCCTGTTGGAGATATCGCAAATCCACGGCCAGATTCGTTATCAGCGCGACGAAACACATCAGATAGGGTCTACCCAAAGTGCGAAATATCGAAAAATTCGTTTTTTGCGTTTTTCGCGGCTCCTATGGGAGATAGAGCGAAAAGGGGCTCAATACAGGATCCTTGATTTTCCCTGATTTTGCTAATCAATAAAAAGGTCATAACTTTTGAATGGTTCAACCGATCCTCAAAATTCTTTTTGCATTCGAAAAAGGACAGAAAAAGAAAGGAAATGCGACTAGGTTCATCCCGATATTTCAATTTTTCGATCCGAGAGCGCAGATTGTATGTTACCTCTGAAATACAATTTTTCACATAACTTAAAAATCGATTATCTGTCGCAAAAAAATTGAAAAATATTATACTATTGTCCTAAATGCATGGAAATTGATGTATTATCAAGCCTTGTTCCTTAGAAAGCCAAAGAGCAGCGGAAACAATCGTTATTAGCGAGGAAACGATAGATATCGTAATTTTAGTAAACGTAAAGAAGGTGGTTTTCGGATAATTCGATTTTCTGCGATTTTCTCAGCTCCTGTTGGAGATATCGCAAATCCACGGCCAGATTCGTTATCAGCGCGACGAAATACATCAGATAGGGTCTACCCAAAGTGCGAAATATCGAAAAATTCGTTTTTTGCGTTTTTCGCGGCTCCTATGGGAGATAGAGCGAAAAGGGGCTCAATACAGGATCCGTGATTTTCCCTGATTTTGTTAATCGATAAAAAGGTCATAACTTTTGAATGATTCAACCGATCCTCAAAATTCTTTTTGCATTCGAAAGAGGACAGAAAAAGAAAGGAAATGCGACTAGGTTCATCCCGATATTTCAATTTTTCGATCCGAGAGCGCAGATTGTATGTTACCTCTGAAATACAATTTTTCACATAACTTAAAAATCGATTATCTGTCGCAAAAAAATTGAAAAATATTATACTATTGTCCTAAATGCATGGAAATTGATGTATTATCAAGCCTTGTTCCTTAGAAAGCCAAAGAGCAGCGGAAACAATCGTTATTAGCGAGGAAACGATAGATATCGTAATTTTAGTAAACGTAAAGAAGGTGGTTTTCGGATAATTCGATTTTCTACGATTTTCTCAGCTCCTGTTGGAGATATCGCAAATCCACGGCCAGATTCGTTATCAGCGCGACGAAATACATCAGATAGGGTCTATCTAAAGTGCGAAATATCGAAAAATTCGTTTTTTGCGTTTTTCTCGGCTCCTATGGGAGATAGAGCGAAAAAGGGCTTAATACAGGATCCTTGATTTTCCCTGATTTTGCTAATCAATAAAAAGGTCATAACTTTTGAATGGTTCAACCGATCCTCAAAATTCTTTTTGCATTCGAAAGAGGACAGAAAAAGAAAGGAAATGCGCTTAGGTTCATCCCGATATTTCAATTTTTCGATCCGAGAGCGCAGATTGTATGTTACCTCTGAAATACAATTTTTCACATAAAAAATCGATTATCTGTCGCAAAAAAATTATACTATTGTCCTAAATGCATGGGAATTGATGTATTATCAAGCCTTGTTCCTTAGAAAGCCAAAGAGCAGCGGAAACAATCGTTATTAGCGAGGAAACGATAGATATCGTAATTTTAGTAAACGTAAAGAAGGTGGTTTTCGGATAATTCGATTTTCTGCGATTTTCTCAGCTCCTGTTGGAGATATCGCAAATCCACGGCCAGATTCGTTATCAGCGCGACGAAATACATCAGATAGGGTCTATCTAAAGTGCGAAATATCGAAAAATTCGTTTTTTGCGTTTTTCTCGGCTCCTATGGGAGATAGAGCGAAAAAGGGCTTAATACAGGATCCTTGATTTTCCCTGATTTTGCTATTCAATAAAAAGGTCATAACTTTTGAATGGTTCAACCGATCCTCAAAATTCTTTTTGCATTCGAAAGAGGACAGAAAAAGAAAGGAAATGCGACTAGGTTCATCCCGATATTTCATTTTTTCGAGCCGAGAGCGCAGATTGTATGTTACCTCTGAAATACAATTTTTCACATAAATAAAAAATCGATTATCTGTCGCAAAAATTTGAAAAAAATTATACTATTGTCCTAAATGCATGGAAATGGATGTATTATCAAGCCTTGTTCGTTAGAAAGCCAAAGAGCAGCGGAAACAATCGTTATGAGCGAGGCAACGATATCGTAATTTTAGTAAACGTAAAGAAGGTGTTTTCGGATAATTCGATTTTCTGCGATTTTCTCAGCTCCTGTTGGAGATATCGCAAATCCACGGCCAGATTCGTTATCAGCGCGACGAAATACATCAGATAGGGTCTATCTAAAGTGCGAAATATCGAAAAATTCGTTTTTTGCGTTTTTCTCGGCTCCTATGGGAGATAGAGCGAAAAAGGGCTTAATACAGGATCCTTGATTTTCCCTGATTTTGCTATTCAATAAAAAGGTCATAACTTTTGAATGGTTCAACCGATCCTCAAAATTCTTTTTGCATTCGAAAGAGGACAGAAAAAGAAAGGAAATGCGACTAGGTTCATCCCGATATTTCAATTTTTCGAGCCGAGAACGCAGATTGTATGTTACCTCTGAAATACAATTTTTCACATAACTAAAAAATCGATTATCTGTCGCAAAAAAATTATACTATTGTCCTAAATGCATGGGAATTGATGTATTATAAAGCCTTGTTCCTTAGAAAGCCAAAGAGCAGCGGAAACAATCGTTATTAGCGAGGAAACGATAGATATCGTAATTTTAGTAAACGTAAAGAAGGTGGTTTTCGGATAATTCGATTTTCTGCGATTTTCTCAGCTCCTGTTGGAGATATCGCAAATCCACGGCCAGATTCGTTATCAGCGCGACGAAATACATCAGATAGGGTCTACCCAAAGTGCGAAATATCGAAAAATTCGTTTTTTGCGTTTTTCGCGGCTCCTATGGGAGATAGAGCGAAAAGGGGCTCAATACAGGATCCTTGATTTTCCCTGATTTTGCTAATCAATAAAAAGGTCATAACTTTTGAATGGTACAACCGATCCTCAAAATTCTTTTTGCATTCGAAAGAGGACAGAAAAAGAAAGGAAATGCGACTAGGTTCATCCCGATATTTCATTTTTTCGAGCCGAGAGCGCAGATTGTATGTTACCTCTGAAATACAATTTTTCACATAAATAAAAAATCGATTATCTGTCGCAAAAAAATTGAAAAAAATTATACTATTGTCCTAAATGCATGGAAATTGATGTATTATCAAGCCTTGTTCGTTAGAAAGCCAAAGAGCAGCGGAAACAGTCGTTATTAGCGAGGCAACGATATCGTAATTTTAGTAAACGTAAAGAAGGTGGTTTTCGGATAATTCGATTTTCTGCGATTTTCTCAGCTCCTGTTGGAGATATCGCAAATCCACGGCCAGATTCGTTATCAGCGCGACGAAATACATCAGATAGGGTCTACCCAAAGTGCGAAATATCGAAAAATTCGTTTTTTGCGTTTTTCGCGGCTCCTATGGGAGATAGAGCGAAAAGGGGCTCAATACAGGATCCTTGATTTTCCCTGATTTTGCTAATCAATAAAAAGGTCATAACTTTTGAATGGTTCAACCGATCCTCAAAATTCTTTTTGCATTCGAAAGAGGACAGAAAAAGAAAGGAAATGCGCTTAGGTTCATCCCGATCCTTCAATTTTTCGAGCCGAGAACGCAGATTGTATGTTACCTCTGAAATACAATTTTTCACATAACTAAAAAATCGATTATCTGTCGCAAAAAAATTGAAAAAAATTATACTATTGTCCTAAATGCATGGAAATTGATGTATTATCAAGCCTTGTTCGTTAGAAAGCCAAAGAGCAGCGGAAACAATCGTTATTAGCGAGGCAACGATAGATATCGTAATTTTAGTAAACGTAAAGAAGGTGGTTTTCGGATAATTCGATTTTCTGCGATTTTCTCAGCTCCTGTTGGAGATATCGCAAATCCACGGCCAGATTCGTTATCAGCGCGACGAAATACATCAGATAGGGTCTATCTAAAGTGCGAAATATCGAAAAATTCGTTTTTTGCGTTTTTCTCGGCTCCTATGGGAGATAGAGCGAAAAAGGGCTTAATACAGGATACTTGATTTTCCCTGATTTTGCTATTCAATAAAAAGGTCATAACTTTTGAATGGTTCAACCGATCCTCAAAATTCTTTTTGCATTCGAAAGAGGACAGAAAAAGAAAGGAAATGCGCTTAGGTTCATCCCGATCCTTCAATTTTTCGAGCCGAGAACGCAGATTGTATGTTACCTCTGAAATACAATTTTTCACATAACTAAAAAATCGATTATCTGTCGCAAAAAAATTGAAAAAAATTATACTATTGTCCTAAATGCATGGAAATTGATGTATTATCAAGCCTTGTTCGTTAGAAAGCCAAAGAGCAGCGGAAACAATCGTTATTAGCTCGGCAACGATAGATATCGTAATTTTAGTAAACGTAAAGAAGGTGGTTTTCGGATAATTCGATTTTCTGCGATTTTCTCAGCTCCTGTTGGAGATATCGCAAATCCACGGCCAGATTCGTTATCAGCGCGACGAAACACATCAGATAGGGTCTACCCAAAGTGCGAAATATCGAAAAATTCGTTTTTTGCGTTTTTCGCGGCTCCTATGGGAGATAGAGCGAAAAGGGGCTCAATACAGGATCCTTGATTTTCCCTGATTTTGCTAATCAATAAAAAGGTCATAACTTTTGAATGGTTCAACCGATCCTCAAAATTCTTTTTGCATTCGAAAGAGGACAGAAAAAGAAAGGAAATGCGACTAGGTTCATCCCGATATTTCAATTTTTCGATCCGACAGCGCAGATTGTATGTTGCCTGTGAAATACAATTTTTCACATAACTTAAAAATCGATTATCTGTCGCAAAAAAATTGAAAAAAATTATACTATTGTCCTAAATGCATGGAAATTGATGTATTATCAAGCCTTGTTCGTTAGAAAGCCAAAGAGCAGCGGAAACAATCGTTATTAGCGAGGAAACGATAGATATCGTAATTTTAGTAAACGTAAAGAAGGTGGTTTTCGGATAATTCGATTTTCTGCGCTTTTCTCAGCTCCTGTTGGAGATATCGCAAATCCACGGCCAGATTCGTTATCAGCGCGACGAAATACATCAGATAGGGTCTACCCAAAGTGCGAAATATCGAAAAATTCGTTTTTTACGTTTTTCGCGGCTCCTATGGGAGATAGAGCGAAAAGGGGCTCAATACAGGATCCTTGATTTTCCCTGATTTTGCTAATCAATAAAAAGGTCATAACTTTTGAATGGTTCAACCGATCCTCAAAATTCTTTTTGCATTCGAAAGAGGACAGAAAAAGAAAGGAAATGCGACTAGGTTCATCCCGATATTTTAATTTTTCGATCCGACAGCGCAGATTGTTAGTTGCCTGTGAAATACAATTTTTCACATAACTTAAAAATCGATTATCTGTCGCAAAAAAATTGAAAAAAATTATACTATTGTCCTAAATGCATGGAAATTGATGTATTATCAAGCCTTGTTCGTTAGAAAGCCAAAGAGCAGCGGAAACAGTCGTTATTAGCGAGGCAACGATATCGTAATTTTAGTAAACGTAAAGAAGGTGGTTTTCGGATAATTCGATTTTCTGCGATTTTCTCAGCTACTGTTGGAGATATCGCAAATCCACGGCCAGATTCGTTATCAGCGCGACGAAATACATCAGATAGGGTCTACCCAAAGTGCGAAATATCGAAAAATTCGTTTTTTGCGTTTTTCGCGGCTCCTATGGGAGATAGAGCGAAAAGGGGCTCAATACAGGATCCTTGATTTTCCCTGATTTTGCTAATCAATAAAAAGGTCATAACTTTTGAATGGTTCAACCGATCCTCAAAATTCTTTTTGCATTCGAAAGAGGACAGAAAAAGAAAGGAAATGCGACTAGGTTCATCCCGATATTTCAATTTTTCGAGCCGAGAACGCAGATTGTATGTTACCTCTGAAATACAATTTTTCACATAACTAAAAAATCGATTATCTGTCGCAAAAAAATTATACTATTGTCCTAAATGCATGGGAATTGATGTATTATAAAGCCTTGTTCCTTAGAAAGCCAAAGAGCAGCGGAAACAATCGTTATTAGCGAGGAAACGATAGATATCGTAATTTTAGTAAACGTAAAGAAGGTGGTTTTCGGATAATTCGATTTTCTGCGATTTTCTCAGCTCCTGTTGGAGATATCGCAAATCCACGGCCAGATTCGTTATCAGCGCGACGAAATACATCAGATAGGGTCTACCCAAAGTGCGAAATATCGAAAAATTCGTTTTTTGCGTTTTTCGCGGCTCCTATGGGAGATAGAGCGAAAAGGGGCTCAATACAGGATCCTTGATTTTCCCTGATTTTGCTAATCAATAAAAAGGTCATAACTTTTGAATGGTTCAACCGATCCTCAAAATTCTTTTTGCATTCGAAAGAGGACAGAAAAAGAAAGGAAATGCGACTAGGTTCATCCCGATATTTCAATTTTTCGATCCGACAGCGCAGATTGTATGTTGCCTGTGAAATACAATTTTTCACATAACTTAAAAATCGATTATCTGTCGCAAAAAAATTGAAAAAAATTATACTATTGTCCTAAATGCATGGAAATTGATGTATTATCAAGCCTTGTTCGTTAGAAAGCCAAAGAGCAGCGGAAACAATCGTTATTAGCGAGGAAACGATAGATATCGTAATTTTAGTAAACGTAAAGAAGGTGGTTTTCGGATAATTCGATTTTCTGCGCTTTTCTCAG
Source organism: Cylloceria caligata (assembly GCA_963942595.1). Lineage (NCBI taxonomy): Eukaryota > Metazoa > Arthropoda > Insecta > Hymenoptera > Ichneumonidae > Cylloceria > Cylloceria caligata. The sequence continues at coordinate 6,826,771 of OZ012703.1, forward strand.
CTCCTGTTGGAGATATCGCAAATCCACGGCCAGATTCGTTATCAGCGCGACGAAATACATCAGATAGGGTCTACCCAAAGTGCGAAATATCGAAAAATTCGTTTTTTACGTTTTTCGCGGCTCCTATGGGAGATAGAGCGAAAAGGGGCTCAATACAGGATCCTTGATTTTCCCTGATTTTGCTAATCAATAAAAAGGTCATAACTTTTGAATGGTTCAACCGATCCTCAAAATTCTTTTTGCATTCGAAAGAGGACAGAAAAAGAAAGGAAATGCGACTAGGTTCATCCCGATATTTTAATTTTTCGATCCGACAGCGCAGATTGTTAGTTGCCTGTGAAATACAATTTTTCACATAACTTAAAAATCGATTATCTGTCGCAAAAAAATTGAAAAAAATTATACTATTGTCCTAAATGCATGGAAATTGATGTATTATCAAGCCTTGTTCGTTAGAAAGCCAAAGAGCAGCGGAAACAGTCGTTATTAGCGAGGCAACGATATCGTAATTTTAGTAAACGTAAAGAAGGTGGTTTTCGGATAATTCGATTTTCTGCGATTTTCTCAGCTCCTGTTGGAGATATCGCAAATCCACGGCCAGATTCGTTATCAGCGCGACGAAATACATCAGATAGGGTCTACCCAAAGTGCGAAATATCGAAAAATTCGTTTTTTGCGTTTTTCGCGGCTCCTATGGGAGATAGAGCGAAAAGGGGCTCAATACAGGATCCTTGATTTTCCCTGATTTTGCTAATCAATAAAAAGGTCATAACTTTTGAATGGTTCAACCGATCCTCAAAATTCTTTTTGCATTCGAAAGAGGACAGAAAAAGAAAGGAAATGCGACTAGGTTCATCCCGATATTTCAATTTTTCGAGCCGAGAACGCAGATTGTATGTTACCTCTGAAATACAATTTTTCACATAACTAAAAAATCGATTATCTGTCGCAAAAAAATTATACTATTGTCCTAAATGCATGGGAATTGATGTATTATAAAGCCTTGTTCCTTAGAAAGCCAAAGAGCAGCGGAAACAATCGTTATTAGCGAGGAAACGATAGATATCGTAATTTTAGTAAACGTGAAGAAGGTGGTTTTCGGATAATTCGATTTTCTGCGATTTTCTCAGCTCCTGTTGGAGATATCGCAAATCCACGGCCAGATTCGTTATCAGCGCGACGAAATACATCAGATAGGGTCTACCCAAAGTGCGAAATATCGAAAAATTCGTTTTTTGCGTTTTTCGCGGCTCCTATGGGAGATAGAGCGAAAAGGGGCTCAATACAGGATCCTTGATTTTCCCTGATTTTGCTAATCAATAAAAAGGTCATAACTTTTGAATGGTTCAACCGATCCTCAAAATTCTTTTTGCATTCGAAAGAGGACAGAAAAAGAAAGGAAATGCGACTAGGTTCATCCCGATATTTCAATTTTTCGAGCCGAGAACGCAGATTGTATGTTACCTCTGAAATACAATTTTTCACATAACTAAAAAATCGATTATCTGTCGCAAAAAAATTATACTATTGTCCTAAATGCATGGGAATTGATGTATTATAAAGCCTTGTTCCTTAGAAAGCCAAAGAGCAGCGGAAACAATCGTTATTAGCGAGGAAACGATAGATATCGTAATTTTAGTAAACGTAAAGAAGGTGGTTTTCGGATAATTCGATTTTCTGCGATTTTCTCAGCTCCTGTTGGAGATATCGCAAATCCACGGCCAGATTCGTTATCAGCGCGACGAAATACATCAGATAGGGTCTACCCAAAGTGCGAAATATCGAAAAATTCGTTTTTTGCGTTTTTCGCGGCTCCTATGGGAGATAGAGCGAAAAGGGGCTCAATACAGGATCCTTGATTTTCCCTGATTTTGCTAATCAATAAAAAGGTCATAACTTTTGAATGGTTCAACCGATCCTCAAAATTCTTTTTGCATTCGAAAGAGGACAGAAAAAGAAAGGAAATGCGACTAGGTTCATCCCGATATTTCAATTTTTCGATCCGACAGCGCAGATTGTATGTTGCCTGTGAAATACAATTTTTCACATAACTTAAAAATCGATTATCTGTCGCAAAAAAATTGAAAAAAATTATACTATTGTCCTAAATGCATGGAAATTGATGTATTATCAAGCCTTGTTCGTTAGAAAGCCAAAGAGCAGCGGAAACAATCGTTATTAGCGAGGAAACGATAGATATCGTAATTTTAGTAAACGTAAAGAAGGTGGTTTTCGGATAATTCGATTTTCTGCGCTTTTCTCAGCTCCTGTTGGAGATATCGCAAATCCACGGCCAGATTCGTTATCAGCGCGACGAAATACATCAGATAGGGTCTACCCAAAGTGCGAAATATCGAAAAATTCGTTTTTTACGTTTTTCGCGGCTCCTATGGGAGATAGAGCGAAAAGGGGCTCAATACAGGATCCTTGATTTTCCCTGATTTTGCTAATCAATAAAAAGGTCATAACTTTTGAATGGTTCAACCGATCCTCAAAATTCTTTTTGCATTCGAAAGAGGACAGAAAAAGAAAGGAAATGCGACTAGGTTCATCCCGATATTTTAATTTTTCGATCCGACAGCGCAGATTGTTAGTTGCCTGTGAAATACAATTTTTCACATAACTTAAAAATCGATTATCTGTCGCAAAAAAATTGAAAAAAATTATACTATTGTCCTAAATGCATGGAAATTGATGTATTATCAAGCCTTGTTCGTTAGAAAGCCAAAGAGCAGCGGAAACAGTCGTTATTAGCGAGGCAACGATATCGTAATTTTAGTAAACGTAAAGAAGGTGGTTTTCGGATAATTCGATTTTCTGCGATTTTCTCAGCTCCTGTTGGAGATATCGCAAATCCACGGCCAGATTCGTTATCAGCGCGACGAAATACATCAGATAGGGTCTACCCAAAGTGCGAAATATCGAAAAATTCGTTTTTTGCGTTTTTCGCGGCTCCTATGGGAGATAGAGCGAAAAGGGGCTCAATACAGGATCCTTGATTTTCCCTGATTTTGCTAATCAATAAAAAGGTCATAACTTTTGAATGGTTCAACCGATCCTCAAAATTCTTTTTGCATTCGAAAGAGGACAGAAAAAGAAAGGAAATGCGACTAGGTTCATCCCGATATTTCAATTTTTCGAGCCGAGAACGCAGATTGTATGTTACCTCTGAAATACAATTTTTCACATAACTAAAAAATCGATTATCTGTCGCAAAAAAATTATACTATTGTCCTAAATGCATGGGAATTGATGTATTATAAAGCCTTGTTCCTTAGAAAGCCAAAGAGCAGCGGAAACAATCGTTATTAGCGAGGAAACGATAGATATCGTAATTTTAGTAAACGTAAAGAAGGTGGTTTTCGGATAATTCGATTTTCTGCGATTTTCTCAGCTCCTGTTGGAGATATCGCAAATCCACGGCCAGATTCGTTATCAGCGCGACGAAATACATCAGATAGGGTCTATCTAAAGTGCGAAATATCGAAAAATTCGTTTTTTGCGTTTTTCTCGGCTCCTATGGGAGATAGAGCGAAAAAGGGCTTAATACAGGATACTTGATTTTCCCTGATTTTGCTATTCAATAAAAAGGTCATAACTTTTGAATGGTTCAACCGATCCTCAAAATTCTTTTTGCATTCGAAAGAGGACAGAAAAAGAAAGGAAATGCGCTTAGGTTCATCCCGATCCTTCAATTTTTCGAGCCGAGAACGCAGATTGTATGTTACCTCTGAAATACAATTTTTCACATAACTAAAAAATCGATTATCTGTCGCAAAAAAATTGAAAAAAATTATACTATTGTCCTAAATGCATGGAAATTGATGTATTATCAAGCCTTGTTCGTTAGAAAGCCAAAGAGCAGCGGAAACAATCGTTATTAGCGAGGCAACGATAGATATCGTAATTTTAGTAAACGTAAAGAAGGTGGTTTTCGGATAATTCGATTTTCTGCGATTTTCTCAGCTCCTGTTGGAGATATCGCAAATCCACGGCCAGATTCGTTATCAGCGCGACGAAATACATCAGATAGGGTCTATCTAAAGTGCGAAATATCGAAAAATTCGTTTTTTGCGTTTTTCTCGGCTCCTATGGGAGATAGAGCGAAAAAGGGCTTAATACAGGATACTTGATTTTCCCTGATTTTGCTATTCAATAAAAAGGTCATAACTTTTGAATGGTTCAACCGATCCTCAAAATTCTTTTTGCATTCGAAAGAGGACAGAAAAAGAAAGGAAATGCGCTTAGGTTCATCCCGATCCTTCAATTTTTCGAGCCGAGAACGCAGATTGTATGTTACCTCTGAAATACAATTTTTCACATAACTAAAAAATCGATTATCTGTCGCAAAAAAATTGAAAAAAATTATACTATTGTCCTAAATGCATGGAAATTGATGTATTATCAAGCCTTGTTCGTTAGAAAGCCAAAGAGCAGCGGAAACAATCGTTATTAGCTCGGCAACGATAGATATCGTAATTTTAGTAAACGTAAAGAAGGTGGTTTTCGGATAATTCGATTTTCTGCGATTTTCTCAGCTCCTGTTGGAGATATCGCAAATCCACGGCCAGATTCGTTATCAGCGCGACGAAACACATCAGATAGGGTCTACCCAAAGTGCGAAATATCGAAAAATTCGTTTTTTGCGTTTTTCGCGGCTCCTATGGGAGATAGAGCGAAAAGGGGCTCAATACAGGATCCTTGATTTTCCCTGATTTTGCTAATCAATAAAAAGGTCATAACTTTTGAATGGTTCAACCGATCCTCAAAATTCTTTTTGCATTCGAAAGAGGACAGAAAAAGAAAGGAAATGCGACTAGGTTCATCCCGATATTTCAATTTTTCGATCCGACAGCGCAGATTGTATGTTGCCTGTGAAATACAATTTTTCACATAACTTAAAAATCGATTATCTGTCGCAAAAAAATTGAAAAAAATTATACTATTGTCCTAAATGCATGGAAATTGATGTATTATCAAGCCTTGTTCGTTAGAAAGCCAAAGAGCAGCGGAAACAATCGTTATTAGCGAGGAAACGATAGATATCGTAATTTTAGTAAACGTAAAGAAGGTGGTTTTCGGATAATTCGATTTTCTGCGCTTTTCTCAGCTCCTGTTGGAGATATCGCAAATCCACGGCCAGATTCGTTATCAGCGCGACGAAATACATCAGATAGGGTCTACCCAAAGTGCGAAATATCGAAAAATTCGTTTTTTGCGTTTTTCGCGGCTCCTATGGGAGATAGAGCGAAAAAGGGCTTAATACAGGATACTTGATTTTCCCTGATTTTGCTATTCAATAAAAAGGTCATAACTTTTGAATGGTTCAACCGATCCTCAAAATTCTTTTTGCATTCGAAAGAGGACAGAAAAAGAAAGGAAATGCGACTAGGTTCATCCCGATATTTCAATTTTTCGATCCGAGAGCGCAGATTGTATGTTACCTCTGAAATACAATTTTTCACATGACTAAAAAATCGATTATCTGTCGCAAAAAAATTGAAAAAAATTATACTATTGTCCTAAATGCATAGAAATTGATGTATTATCAAGCCTTGTTCGTTAGAAAGCCAAAGAGCAGCGGAAACAATCGTTATTAGCGAGGAAACGATAGATATCGTAATTTTAGTAAACGTAAAGAAGGTGGTTTTCGGATAATTCGATTTTCTGCGATTTTCTCAGCTCCTGTTGGAGATATCGCAAATCCACGGCCAGATTCGTTATCAGCGCGACGAAATACATCAGATAGGGTGTACCCAAAGTGCGAAATATCGGAAATTTCGTTTTTTGCGTTTTTCGCGCCTCCTATGGGAGATAGAGCGAAAAGGGGCTCAATACAGGATCCTTGATTTTCCCTGATTTTGCTAATCAATAAAAAGGTCATAACTTTTGAATGGTTCAACCGATCCTCAAAATTCTTTTTGCATTCGAAAGAGGACAGAAAAAGAAAGGAAATGCGACTAGGTTCATCCCGATATTTCAATTTTTCGATCCGACAGCGCAGATTGTATGTTGCCTGTGAAATACAATTTTTCACATAACTTAAAAATCGATTATCTGTCGCAAAAAAATTGAAAAAAATTATACTATTGTCCTAAATGCATGGAAATTGATGTATTATCAAGCTTTGTTCGTTAGAAAGCCAAAGAGCAGCGGAAACAATCGTTATTAGCGAGGAAACGATAGATATCGTAATTTTAGTAAACGTAAAGAAGGTGGTTTTCGGATAATTCGATTTTCTGCGATTTTCTCAGCTCCTGTTGGAGATATCGCAAATCCACGGCCAGATTCGTTATCAGCGCGACGAAATACATCAGATAGGGTCTACCCAAAGTGCGAAATATCGAAAATTTCGTTTTTTGCGTTTTTCGCGGCTCCTATGGGAGATAGAGCGAAAAGGGGCTCAATACAGGATCCTTGATTTTCCCTGATTTTGCTAATCAATAAAAAGGTCATAACTTTTGAATGGTTCAACCGATCCTCAAAATTCTTTTTGCATTCGAAAGAGGACAAAAAAAGAAAGGAAATGCGACTAGGTTCATCCCGATATTTCATTTTTTCGAGCCGAGAGCGCAGATTGTATGTTACCTCTGAAATACAATTTTTCACATAAATAAAAAATCGATTATCTGTCGCAAAAAAATTGAAAAAAATTATACTATTGTCCTAAATGCATGGAAATTGATGTATTATCAAGCCTTGTTCGTTAGAAAGCCAAAGAGCAGCGGAAACAATCGTTATTAGCGAGGCAACGATAGATATCGTAATTTTAGTAAACGTAAAGAAGGTGGTTTTCGGATAATTCGATTTTCTGCGATTTTCTCAGCTCCTGTTGGAGATATCGCAAATCCACGGCCAGATTCGTTATCAGCGCGACGAAATACATCAGATAGGGTCTACCCAAAGTGCGAAATATCGAAAAATTCGTTTTTTGCGTTTTTCGCGGCTCCTATGGGAGATAGAGCGAAAAGGGGCTCAATACAGGATCCTTGATTTTCCCTGATTTTGCCAATCAATAAAAAGGTCATAACTTTTGAATGGTTCAACCGATCCTCAAAATTCTTTTTGCATTCGAAAGAGGACAGAAAAAGAAAGGAAATGCGACTAGGTTCATCCCGATATTTCAATTTTTCGATCCGAGAGCGCAGATTGTATGTTACCTCTGAAATACAATTTTTCACATGACTAAAAAATCGATTATCTGTCGCAAAAAAATTGAAAAAAATTATACTATTGTCCTAAATGCATGGAAATTGATGTATTATCAAGCCTTGTTCGTTAGAAAGCCAAAGAGCAGCGGAAACAATCGTTATTAGCGAGGAAACGATAGATATCGTAATTTTAGTAAACGTAAAGAAGGTGGTTTTCGGATAATTCGATTTTCTGCGATTTTCTCAGCTCCTGTTGGAGATATCGCAAATCCACGGCCAGATTCGTTATCAGCGCGACGAAATAAATCAGATAGGGTCTACCCAAAGTGCGAAATATCGAAAAATTCGTTTTTTGCGTTTTTCGCGGCTCCTATGGGAGATAGAGCGAAAAGGGGCTCAATACAGGATCCTTGATTTTCCCTGATTTTGCTAATCAATAAAAAGGTCATAACTTTTGAATGGTTCAACCGATCCTCAAAATTCTTTTTGCATTCGAAAGAGGACAGAAAAAGAAAGGAAATGCGACTAGGTTCATCCCGATATTTCAATTTTTCGAGCCGAGAACGCAGATTGTATGTTACCTCTGAAATACAATTTTTCACATAACTAAAAAATCGATTATCTGTCGCAAAAAAATTATACTATTGTCCTAAATGCATGGGAATTGATGTATTATCAAGCCTTGTTCCTTAGAAAGCCAAAGAGCAGCGGAAACAATCGTTATTAGCGAGGAAACGATAGATATCGTAATTTTAGTAAACGTAAAGAAGGTGGTTTTCGGATAATTCGATTGTCTGCGATTTTCTCAGCTCCTGTTGGAGATATCGCAAATCCACGGCCAGATTCGTTATCAGCGCGACGAAATACATCAGATAGGGTCTACCCAAAGTGCGAAATATCGAAAAATTCGTTTTTTGCGTTTTTCTCGGCTCCTATGGGAGATAGAGCGAAAAAGGGCTTAATACAGGATACTTGATTTTCCCTGATTTTGCTATTCAATAAAAAGGTCATAACTTTTGAATGGTTCAACCGATCCTCAAAATTCTTTTTGCATTCGAAAGAGGACAGAAAAAGAAAGGAAATGCGCTTAGGTTCATCCCGATCCTTCAATTTTTCGAGCCGAGAACGCAGATTGTATGTTACCTCTGAAATACAATTTTTCACATAACTAAAAAATCGATTATCTGTCGCAAAAAAATTATACTATTGTCCTAAATGCATGGGAATTGATGTATTATAAAGCCTTGTTCCTTAGAAAGCCAAAGAGCAGCGGAAACAATCGTTATTAGCGAGGAAACGATAGATATCGTAATTTTAGTAAACGTAAAGAAGGTGGTTTTCGGATAATTCGATTTTCTGCGATTTTCTCAGCTCCTGTTGGAGATATCGCAAATCCACGGCCAGATTCGTTATCAGCGCGACGAAACACATCAGATAGGGTCTACCCAAAGTGCAAAATATCGAAAAATTCGTTTTTTGCGTTTTTCGCGGCTCCTATGGGAGATAGAGCGAAAAGGGGCTCAATACAGGATCCTTGATTTTCCCTGATTTTGCTAATCAATAAAAAGGTCATAACTTTTGAATGGTTCAACCGATCCTCAAAATTCTTTTTGCATTCGAAAGAGGACAGAAAAAGAAAGGAAATGCGACTAGGTTCATCCCGATATTTCAATTTTTCGAGCCGAGAACGCAGATTGTATGTCACCTCTGAAATACAATTTTTCACATAACTAAAAAATCGATTATCTGTCGCAAAAAAATTATACTATTGTCCTAAATGCATGGGAATTGATGTATTATCAAGCCTTGTTCCTTAGAAAGCCAAAGAGCAGCGGAAACAATCGTTATTAGCGAGGGAACGATAGATATCGTAATTTTAGTAAACGTAAAGAAGGTGGTTTTCGGATAATTCGATTTTCTGCGATTTTCTCAGCTCCTGTTGGAGATATCGCAAATCCACGGCCAGATTCGTTATCAGCGCGACGAAATACATCAGATAGGGTCTATCTAAAGTGCGAAATATCGAAAAATTCGTTTTTTGCGTTTTTCTCGGCTCCTATGGGAGATAGAGCGAAAAAGGGCTTAATACAGGATCCTTGATTTTCCCTGATTTTGCTAATCAATAAAAAGGTCATAACTTTTGAATGGTTCAACCGATCCTCAAAATTCTTTTTGCATTCGAAAGAGGACAGAAAAAGAAAGGAAATGCGCTTAGGTTCATCCCGATATTTCAATTTTTCGATCCGAGAGCGCAGATTGTATGTTACCTCTGAAATACAATTTTTCACATAAAAAATCGATTATCTGTCGCAAAAAAATTATACTATTGTCCTAAATGCATGGGAATTGATGTATTATCAAGCCTTGTTCCTTAGAAAGCCAAAGAGCAGCGGAAACAATCGTTATTAGCGAGGAAACGATAGATATCGTAATTTTAGTAAACGTAAAGAAGGTGGTTTTCGGATAATTCGATTTTCTGCGATTTTCTCAGCTCCTGTTGGAGATATCGCAAATCCACGGCCAGATTCGTTATCAGCGCGACGAAATACATCAGATAGGGTCTATCTAAAGTGCGAAATATCGAAAAATTCGTTTTTTGCGTTTTTCTCGGCTCCTATGGGAGATGGAGCGAAAAAGGGCTTAATACAGGATCCTTGATTTTCCCTGATTTTGCTATTCAATAAAAAGGTCATAACTTTTGAATGGTTCAACCGATCCTCAAAATTCTTTTTGCATTCGAAAAAGGACAGAAAAAGAAAGGAAATGCGACTAGGTTCATCCCGATATTTCAATTTTTCGATCCGAGAGCGCAGATTGTATGTTACCTCTGAAATACAATTTTTCACATAACTTAAAAATCGATTATCTGTCGCAAAAAAATTGAAAAATATTATACTATTGTCCTAAATGCATGGAAATTGATGTATTATCAAGCCTTGTTCCTTAGAAAGCCAAAGAGCAGCGGAAACAATCGTTATTAGCGAGGAAACGATAGATATCGTAATTTTAGTAAACGTAAAGAAGGTGGTTTTCGGATAATTCGATTTTCTGCGATTTTCTCAGCTCCTGTTGGAGATATCGCAAATCCACGGCCAGATTCGTTATCAGCGCGACGAAATACATCAGATAGGGTCTACCCAAAGTGCGAAATATCGAAAAATTCGTTTTTTGCGTTTTTCGCGGCTCCTATGGGAGATAGAGCGAAAAGGGGCTCAATACAGGATCCGTGATTTTCCCTGATTTTGTTAATCGATAAAAAGGTCATAACTTTTGAATGATTCAACCGATCCTCAAAATTCTTTTTGCATTCGAAAGAGGACAGAAAAAGAAAGGAAATGCGACTAGGTTCATCCCGATATTTCAATTTTTCGATCCGAGAGCGCAGATTGTATGTTACCTCTGAAATACAATTTTTCACATAAATAAAAAATCGATTATCTGTCGCAAAAAAATTGAAAAATATTATACTATTGTCCTAAATGCATGGAAACTGATGTATTATCAAGCCTTGTTCGTTAGAAAGCCAAAGAGCAGCGGAAACAATCGTTATTAGCGAGGCAACGATAGATATCGTAATTTTAGTAAACGTAAAGAAGGTGGTTTTCGGATAATTCGATTTTCTGCGATTTTCTCAGCTCCTGTTGGAGATATCGCAAATCCACGGCCAGATTCGTTATCAGCGCGACGAAACACATCAGATAGGGTCTACCCAAAGTCCGAAATATCGAAAAATTCGTTTTTTGCGTTTTTCGCGGCTCCTATGGGAGATAGAGCGAAAAGGGGCTCAATACAGGATCCTTGATTTTCCCTGATTTTGCTAATCAATAAAAAGGTCATAACTTTTGAATGGTTCAACCGATCCTCAAAATTCTTTTTGCATTCGAAAAAGGACAGAAAAAGAAAGGAAATGCGACTAGGTTCATCCCGATATTTCAATTTTTCGATCCGAGAGCGCAGATTGTATGTTACCTCTGAAATACAATTTTTCACATAACTTAAAAATCGATTATCTGTCGCAAAAAAATTGAAAAATATTATACTATTGTCCTAAATGCATGGAAATTGATGTATTATCAAGCCTTGTTCCTTAGAAAGCCAAAGAGCAGCGGAAACAATCGTTATTAGCGAGGAAACGATAGATATCGTAATTTTAGTAAACGTAAAGAAGGTGGTTTTCGGATAATTCGATTTTCTGCGATTTTCTCAGCTCCTGTTGGAGATATCGCAAATCCACGGCCAGATTCGTTATCAGCGCGACGAAATACATCAGATAGGGTCTACCCAAAGTGCGAAATATCGAAAAATTCGTTTTTTGCGTTTTTCGCGGCTCCTATGGGAGATAGAGCGAAAAGGGGCTCAATACAGGATCCGTGATTTTCCCTGATTTTGTTAATCGATAAAAAGGTCATAACTTTTGAATGATTCAACCGATCCTCAAAATTCTTTTTGCATTCGAAAGAGGACAGAAAAAGAAAGGAAATGCGACTAGGTTCATCCCGATATTTCAATTTTTCGATCCGAGAGCGCAGATTGTATGTTACCTCTGAAATACAATTTTTCACATAACTTAAAAATCGATTATCTGTCGCAAAAAAATTGAAAAATATTATACTATTGTCCTAAATGCATGGAAATTGATGTATTATCAAGCCTTGTTCCTTAGAAAGCCAAAGAGCAGCGGAAACAATCGTTATTAGCGAGGAAACGATAGATATCGTAATTTTAGTAAACGTAAAGAAGGTGGTTTTCGGATAATTCGATTTTCTGCGATTTTCTCAGCTCCTGTTGGAGATATCGCAAATCCACGGCCAGATTCGTTATCAGCGCGACGAAATACATCAGATAGGGTCTACCCAAAGTGCGAAATATCGAAAAATTCGTTTTTTGCGTTTTTCGCGGCTCCTATGGGAGATAGAGCGAAAAGGGACTCAATACAGGATCCTTGATTTTCCCTGATTTTGCTAATCAATAAAAAGGTCATAACTTTTGAATGGTTCAACCGATCCTCAAAATTCTTTTTGCATTCGAAAGAGGACAGAAAAAGAAAGGAAATGCGACTAGGTTCATCCCGATATTTTAATTTTTCGATCCGACAGCGCAGATTGTATGTTGCCTGTGAAATACAATTTTTCACATAACTTAAAAATCGATTATCTGTCGCAAAAAAATTGAAAAAAATTATACTATTGTCCTAAATGCATGGAAATTGATGTATTATCAAGCCTTGTTCGTTAGAAAGCCAAAGAGCAGCGGAAACAGTCGTTATTAGCGAGGCAACGATATCGTAATTTTAGTAAACGTAAAGAAGGTGGTTTTCGGATAATTCGATTTTCTGCGATTTTCTCAGCTCCTGTTGGAGATATCGCAAATCCACGGCCAGATTCGTTATCAGCGCGACGAAACACATCAGATAGGGTCTACCCAAAGTGCGAAATATCGAAAAATTCGTTTTTTGCGTTTTTCGCGGCTCCTATGGGAGATAGAGCGAAAAGGGGCTCAATACAGGATCCGTGATTTTCCCTGATTTTGTTAATCGATAAAAAGGTCATAACTTTTGAATGATTCAACCGATCCTCAAAATTCTTTTTGCATTCGAAAGAGGACAGAAAAAGAAAGGAAATGCGACTAGGTTCATCCCGATATTTTAATTTTTCGATCCGACAGCGCAGATTGTATGTTGCCTGTGAAATACAATTTTTCACATAACTTAAAAATCGATTATCTGTCGCAAAAAAATTGAAAAAAATTATACTATTGTCCTAAATGCATGGAAATTGATGTATTATCAAGCCTTGTTCGTTAGAAAGCCAAAGAGCAGCGGAAACAGTCGTTATTAGCGAGGCAACGATATCGTAATTTTAGTAAACGTAAAGAAGGTGGTTTTCGGATAATTCGATTTTCTGCGATTTTCTCAGCTCCTGTTGGAGATATCGCAAATCCACGGCCAGATTCGTTATCAGCGCGACGAAACACATCAGATAGGGTCTACCCAAAGTGCGAAATATCGAAAAATTCGTTTTTTGCGTTTTTCGCGGCTCCTATGGGAGATAGAGCGAAAAGGGGCTCAATACAGGATCCTTGATTTTCCCTGATTTTGCTAATCAATAAAAAGGTCATAACTTTTGAATGGTTCAACCGATCCTCAAAATTCTTTTTGCATTCGAAAAAGGACAGAAAAAGAAAGGAAATGCGACTAGGTTCATCCCGATATTTCAATTTTTCGATCCGAGAGCGCAGATTGTATGTTACCTCTGAAATACAATTTTTCACATAACTTAAAAATCGATTATCTGTCGCAAAAAAATTGAAAAATATTATACTATTGTCCTAAATGCATGGAAATTGATGTATTATCAAGCCTTGTTCCTTAGAAAGCCAAAGAGCAGCGGAAACAATCGTTATTAGCGAGGAAACGATAGATATCGTAATTTTAGTAAACGTAAAGAAGGTGGTTTTCGGATAATTCGATTTTCTGCGATTTTCTCAGCTCCTGTTGGAGATATCGCAAATCCACGGCCAGATTCGTTATCAGCGCGACGAAATACATCAGATAGGGTCTACCCAAAGTGCGAAATATCGAAAAATTCGTTTTTTGCGTTTTTCGCGGCTCCTATGGGAGATAGAGCGAAAAGGGGCTCAATACAGGATCCGTGATTTTCCCTGATTTTGTTAATCGATAAAAAGGTCATAACTTTTGAATGATTCAACCGATCCTCAAAATTCTTTTTGCATTCGAAAGAGGACAGAAAAAGAAAGGAAATGCGACTAGGTTCATCCCGATATTTCAATTTTTCGATCCGAGAGCGCAGATTGTATGTTACCTCTGAAATACAATTTTTCACATAAATAAAAAATCGATTATCTGTCGCAAAAAAATTGAAAAATATTATACTATTGTCCTAAATGCATGGAAACTGATGTATTATCAAGCCTTGTTCGTTAGAAAGCCAAAGAGCAGCGGAAACAATCGTTATTAGCGAGGCAACGATAGATATCGTAATTTTAGTAAACGTAAAGAAGGTGGTTTTCGGATAATTCGATTTTCTGCGATTTTCTCAGCTCCTGTTGGAGATATCGCAAATCCACGGCCAGATTCGTTATCAGCGCGACGAAACACATCAGATAGGGTCTACCCAAAGTGCGAAATATCGAAAAATTCGTTTTTTGCGTTTTTCGCGGCTCCTATGGGAGATAGAGCGAAAAGGGGCTCAATACAGGATCCTTGATTTTCCCTGATTTTGCTAATCAATAAAAAGGTCATAACTTTTGAATGGTTCAACCGATCCTCAAAATTCTTTTTGCATTCGAAAAAGGACAGAAAAAGAAAGGAAATGCGACTAGGTTCATCCCGATATTTCAATTTTTCGATCCGAGAGCGCAGATTGTATGTTACCTCTGAAATACAATTTTTCACATGACTAAAAAATCGATTATCTGTCGCAAAAAAATTGAAAAAAATTATACTATTGTCCTAAATGCATAGAAATTGATGTATTATCAAGCCTTGTTCGTTAGAAAGCCAAAGAGCAGCGGAAACAATCGTTATTAGCGAGGAAACGATAGATATCGTAATTTTAGTAAACGTAAAGAAGGTGGTTTTCGGATAATTCGATTTTCTGCGATTTTCTCAGCTCCTGTTGGAGATATCGCAAATCCACGGCCAGATTCGTTATCAGCGCGACGAAATACATCAGATAGGGTCTACCCAAAGTGCGAAATATCGAAAAATTCGTTTTTTGCGTTTTTCGCGGCTCCTATGGGAGATAGAGCGAAAAAGGGCTTAATACAGGATACTTGATTTTCCCTGATTTTGCTATTCAATAAAAAGGTCATAACTTTTGAATGGTTCAACCGATCCTCAAAATTCTTTTTGCATTCGAAAGAGGACAGAAAAAGAAAGGAAATGCGACTAGGTTCATCCCGATATTTCAATTTTTCGATCCGAGAGCGCAGATTGTATGTTACCTCTGAAATACAATTTTTCACATGACTAAAAAATCGATTATCTGTCGCAAAAAAATTGAAAAAAATTATACTATTGTCCTAAATGCATAGAAATTGATGTATTATCAAGCCTTGTTCGTTAGAAAGCCAAAGAGCAGCGGAAACAATCGTTATTAGCGAGGAAACGATAGATATCGTAATTTTAGTAAACGTAAAGAAGGTGGTTTTCGGATAATTCGATTTTCTGCGATTTTCTCAGCTCCTGTTGGAGATATCGCAAATCCACGGCCAGATTCGTTATCAGCGCGACGAAATACATCAGATAGGGTGTACCCAAAGTGCGAAATATCGAAAATTTCGTTTTTTGCGTTTTTCGCGGCTCCTATGGGAGATAGAGCGAAAAGGGGCTCAATACAGGATCCTTGATTTTCCCTGATTTTGCCAATCAATAAAAAGGTCATAACTTTTGAATGGTTCAACCGATCCTCAAAATTCTTTTTGCATTCGAAAGAGGACAGAAAAAGAAAGGAAATGCGACTAGGTTCATCCCGATATTTCAATTTTTCGAGCCGAGAACGCAGATTGTATGTTACCTCTGAAATACAATTTTTCACATAACTAAAAAATCGATTATCTGTCGCAAAAAAATTATACTATTGTCCTAAATGCATGGGAATTGATGTATTATCAAGCCTTGTTCCTTAGAAAGCCAAAGAGCAGCGGAAACAATCGTTATTAGCGAGGAAACGATAGATATCGTAATTTTAGTAAACGTAAAGAAGGTGGTTTTCGGATAATTCGATTGTCTGCGATTTTCTCAGCTCCTGTTGGAGATATCGCAAATCCACGGCCAGATTCGTTATCAGCGCGACGAAATACATCAGATAGGGTCTACCCAAAGTGCGAAATATCGAAAAATTCGTTTTTTGCGTTTTTCTCGGCTCCTATGGGAGATAGAGCGAAAAAGGGCTTAATACAGGATACTTGATTTTCCCTGATTTTGCTATTCAATAAAAAGGTCATAACTTTTGAATGGTTCAACCGATCCTCAAAATTCTTTTTGCATTCGAAAGAGGACAGAAAAAGAAAGGAAATGCGCTTAGGTTCATCCCGATCCTTCAATTTTTCGAGCCGAGAACGCAGATTGTATGTTACCTCTGAAATACAATTTTTCACATAACTAAAAAATCGATTATCTGTCGCAAAAAAATTATACTATTGTCCTAAATGCATGGGAATTGATGTATTATAAAGCCTTGTTCCTTAGAAAGCCAAAGAGCAGCGGAAACAATCGTTATTAGCGAGGAAACGATAGATATCGTAATTTTAGTAAACGTAAAGAAGGTGGTTTTCGGATAATTCGATTTTCTGCGATTTTCTCAGCTCCTGTTGGAGATATCGCAAATCCACGGCCAGATTCGTTATCAGCGCGACGAAATACATCAGATAGGGTCTATCTAAAGTGCGAAATATCGAAAAATTCGTTTTTTGCGTTTTTCTCGGCTCCTATGGGAGATAGAGCGAAAAAGGGCTTAATACAGGATACTTGATTTTCCCTGATTTTGCTATTCAATAAAAAGGTCATAACTTTTGAATGGTTCAACCGATCCTCAAAATTCTTTTTGCATTCGAAAGAGGACAGAAAAAGAAAGGAAATGCGCTTAGGTTCATCCCGATCCTTCAATTTTTCGAGCCGAGAACGCAGATTGTATGTTACCTCTGAAATACAATTTTTCACATAACTAAAAAATCGATTATCTGTCGCAAAAAAATTGAAAAAAATTATACTATTGTCCTAAATGCATGGAAATTGATGTATTATCAAGCCTTGTTCGTTAGAAAGCCAAAGAGCAGCGGAAACAATCGTTATTAGCGAGGCAACGATAGATATCGTAATTTTAGTAAACGTAAAGAAGGTGGTTTTCGGATAATTCGATTTTCTGCGATTTTCTCAGCTCCTGTTGGAGATATCGCAAATCCACGGCCAGATTCGTTATCAGCGCGACGAAATACATCAGATAGGGTCTATCTAAAGTGCGAAATATCGAAAAATTCGTTTTTTGCGTTTTTCTCGGCTCCTATGGGAGATAGAGCGAAAAAGGGCTTAATACAGGATACTTGATTTTCCCTGATTTTGCTATTCAATAAAAAGGTCATAACTTTTGAATGGTTCAACCGATCCTCAAAATTCTTTTTGCATTCGAAAGAGGACAGAAAAAGAAAGGAAATGCGCTTAGGTTCATCCCGATCCTTCAATTTTTCGAGCCGAGAACGCAGATTGTATGTTACCTCTGAAATACAATTTTTCACATAACTAAAAAATCGATTATCTGTCGCAAAAAAATTGAAAAAAATTATACTATTGTCCTAAATGCATGGAAATCGATGTATTATCAAGCCTTGTTCCTTAGAAAGCCAAAGAGCAGCGGAAACAATCGTTATTAGCGAGGAAACGATAGATATCGTAATTTTAGTAAACGTAAAGAAGGTGGTTTTCGGATAATTCGATTTTCTGCGATTTTCTCAGCTCCTGTTGGAGATATCGCAAATCCACGGCCAGATTCGTTATCAGCGCGACGAAATACATCAGATAGGGTCTATCTAAAGTGCGAAATATCGAAAAATTCGTTTTTTGCGTTTTTCTCGGCTCCTATGGGAGATGGAGCGAAAAAGGGCTTAATACAGGATCCTTGATTTTCCCTGATTTTGCTATTCAATAAAAAGGTCATAACTTTTGAATGGTTCAACCGATCCTCAAAATTCTTTTTGCATTCGAAAAAGGACAGAAAAAGAAAGGAAATGCGACTAGGTTCATCCCGATATTTCAATTTTTCGATCCGAGAGCGCAGATTGTATGTTACCTCTGAAATACAATTTTTCACATAACTTAAAAATCGATTATCTGTCGCAAAAAAATTGAAAAATATTATACTATTGTCCTAAATGCATGGAAATTGATGTATTATCAAGCCTTGTTCCTTAGAAAGCCAAAGAGCAGCGGAAACAATCGTTATTAGCGAGGAAACGATAGATATCGTAATTTTAGTAAACGTAAAGAAGGTGGTTTTCGGATAATTCGATTTTCTGCGATTTTCTCAGCTCCTGTTGGAGATATCGCAAATCCACGGCCAGATTCGTTATCAGCGCGACGAAATACATCAGATAGGGTCTACCCAAAGTGCGAAATATCGAAAAATTCGTTTTTTGCGTTTTTCGCGGCTCCTATGGGAGATAGAGCGAAAAGGGGCTCAATACAGGATCCGTGATTTTCCCTGATTTTGTTAATCGATAAAAAGGTCATAACTTTTGAATGATTCAACCGATCCTCAAAATTCTTTTTGCATTCGAAAGAGGACAGAAAAAGAAAGGAAATGCGACTAGGTTCATCCCGATATTTCAATTTTTCGATCCGAGAGCGCAGATTGTATGTTACCTCTGAAATACAATTTTTCACATAAATAAAAAATCGATTATCTGTCGCAAAAAAATTGAAAAATATTATACTATTGTCCTAAATGCATGGAAACTGATGTATTATCAAGCCTTGTTCGTTAGAAAGCCAAAGAGCAGCGGAAACAATCGTTATTAGCGAGGCAACGATAGATATCGTAATTTTAGTAAACGTAAAGAAGGTGGTTTTCGGATAATTCGATTTTCTGCGATTTTCTCAGCTCCTGTTGGAGATATCGCAAATCCACGGCCAGATTCGTTATCAGCGCGACGAAACACATCAGATAGGGTCTACCCAAAGTGCGAAATATCGAAAAATTCGTTTTTTGCGTTTTTCGCGGCTCCTATGGGAGATAGAGCGAAAAGGGGCTCAATACAGGATCCTTGATTTTCCCTGATTTTGCTAATCAATAAAAAGGTCATAACTTTTGAATGGTTCAACCGATCCTCAAAATTCTTTTTGCATTCGAAAAAGGACAGAAAAAGAAAGGAAATGCGACTAGGTTCATCCCGATATTTCAATTTTTCGATCCGAGAGCGCAGATTGTATGTTACCTCTGAAATACAATTTTTCACATAACTTAAAAATCGATTATCTGTCGCAAAAAAATTGAAAAATATTATACTATTGTCCTAAATGCATGGAAATTGATGTATTATCAAGCCTTGTTCCTTAGAAAGCCAAAGAGCAGCGGAAACAATCGTTATTAGCGAGGAAACGATAGATATCGTAATTTTAGTAAACGTAAAGAAGGTGGTTTTCGGATAATTCGATTTTCTGCGATTTTCTCAGCTCCTGTTGGAGATATCGCAAATCCACGGCCAGATTCGTTATCAGCGCGACGAAATACATCAGATAGGGTCTACCCAAAGTGCGAAATATCGAAAAATTCGTTTTTTGCGTTTTTCGCGGCTCCTATGGGAGATAGAGCGAAAAGGGGCTCAATACAGGATCCGTGATTTTCCCTGATTTTGTTAATCGATAAAAAGGTCATAACTTTTGAATGATTCAACCGATCCTCAAAATTCTTTTTGCATTCGAAAGAGGACAGAAAAAGAAAGGAAATGCGACTAGGTTCATCCCGATATTTCAATTTTTCGATCCGAGAGCGCAGATTGTATGTTACCTCTGAAATACAATTTTTCACATAACTTAAAAATCGATTATCTGTCGCAAAAAAATTGAAAAATATTATACTATTGTCCTAAATGCATGGAAATTGATGTATTATCAAGCCTTGTTCCTTAGAAAGCCAAAGAGCAGCGGAAACAATCGTTATTAGCGAGGAAACGATAGATATCGTAATTTTAGTAAACGTAAAGAAGGTGGTTTTCGGATAATTCGATTTTCTGCGATTTTCTCAGCTCCTGTTGGAGATATCGCAAATCCACGGCCAGATTCGTTATCAGCGCGACGAAATACATCAGATAGGGTCTACCCAAAGTGCGAAATATCGAAAAATTCGTTTTTTGCGTTTTTCGCGGCTCCTATGGGAGATAGAGCGAAAAGGGACTCAATACAGGATCCTTGATTTTCCCTGATTTTGCTAATCAATAAAAAGGTCATAACTTTTGAATGGTTCAACCGATCCTCAAAATTCTTTTTGCATTCGAAAGAGGACAGAAAAAGAAAGGAAATGCGACTAGGTTCATCCCGATATTTTAATTTTTCGATCCGACAGCGCAGATTGTATGTTGCCTGTGAAATACAATTTTTCACATAACTTAAAAATCGATTATCTGTCGCAAAAAAATTGAAAAAAATTATACTATTGTCCTAAATGCATGGAAATTGATGTATTATCAAGCCTTGTTCGTTAGAAAGCCAAAGAGCAGCGGAAACAGTCGTTATTAGCGAGGCAACGATATCGTAATTTTAGTAAACGTAAAGAAGGTGGTTTTCGGATAATTCGATTTTCTGCGATTTTCTCAGCTCCTGTTGGAGATATCGCAAATCCACGGCCAGATTCGTTATCAGCGCGACGAAACACATCAGATAGGGTCTACCCAAAGTGCGAAATATCGAAAAATTCGTTTTTTGCGTTTTTCGCGGCTCCTATGGGAGATAGAGCGAAAAGGGGCTCAATACAGGATCCGTGATTTTCCCTGATTTTGTTAATCGATAAAAAGGTCATAACTTTTGAATGATTCAACCGATCCTCAAAATTCTTTTTGCATTCGAAAGAGGACAGAAAAAGAAAGGAAATGCGACTAGGTTCATCCCGATATTTTAATTTTTCGATCCGACAGCGCAGATTGTATGTTGCCTGTGAAATACAATTTTTCACATAACTTAAAAATCGATTATCTGTCGCAAAAAAATTGAAAAAAATTATACTATTGTCCTAAATGCATGGAAATTGATGTATTATCAAGCCTTGTTCGTTAGAAAGCCAAAGAGCAGCGGAAACAGTCGTTATTAGCGAGGCAACGATATCGTAATTTTAGTAAACGTAAAGAAGGTGGTTTTCGGATAATTCGATTTTCTGCGATTTTCTCAGCTCCTGTTGGAGATATCGCAAATCCACGGCCAGATTCGTTATCAGCGCGACGAAACACATCAGATAGGGTCTACCCAAAGTGCGAAATATCGAAAAATTCGTTTTTTGCGTTTTTCGCGGCTCCTATGGGAGATAGAGCGAAAAGGGGCTCAATACAGGATCCTTGATTTTCCCTGATTTTGCTAATCAATAAAAAGGTCATAACTTTTGAATGGTTCAACCGATCCTCAAAATTCTTTTTGCATTCGAAAAAGGACAGAAAAAGAAAGGAAATGCGACTAGGTTCATCCCGATATTTCAATTTTTCGATCCGAGAGCGCAGATTGTATGTTACCTCTGAAATACAATTTTTCACATAACTTAAAAATCGATTATCTGTCGCAAAAAAATTGAAAAATATTATACTATTGTCCTAAATGCATGGAAATTGATGTATTATCAAGCCTTGTTCCTTAGAAAGCCAAAGAGCAGCGGAAACAATCGTTATTAGCGAGGAAACGATAGATATCGTAATTTTAGTAAACGTAAAGAAGGTGGTTTTCGGATAATTCGATTTTCTGCGATTTTCTCAGCTCCTGTTGGAGATATCGCAAATCCACGGCCAGATTCGTTATCAGCGCGACGAAATACATCAGATAGGGTCTACCCAAAGTGCGAAATATCGAAAAATTCGTTTTTTGCGTTTTTCGCGGCTCCTATGGGAGATAGAGCGAAAAGGGGCTCAATACAGGATCCGTGATTTTCCCTGATTTTGTTAATCGATAAAAAGGTCATAACTTTTGAATGATTCAACCGATCCTCAAAATTCTTTTTGCATTCGAAAGAGGACAGAAAAAGAAAGGAAATGCGACTAGGTTCATCCCGATATTTCAATTTTTCGATCCGAGAGCGCAGATTGTATGTTACCTCTGAAATACAATTTTTCACATAAATAAAAAATCGATTATCTGTCGCAAAAAAATTGAAAAATATTATACTATTGTCCTAAATGCATGGAAACTGATGTATTATCAAGCCTTGTTCGTTAGAAAGCCAAAGAGCAGCGGAAACAATCGTTATTAGCGAGGCAACGATAGATATCGTAATTTTAGTAAACGTAAAGAAGGTGGTTTTCGGATAATTCGATTTTCTGCGATTTTCTCAGCTCCTGTTGGAGATATCGCAAATCCACGGCCAGATTCGTTATCAGCGCGACGAAACACATCAGATAGGGTCTACCCAAAGTGCGAAATATCGAAAAATTCGTTTTTTGCGTTTTTCGCGGCTCCTATGGGAGATAGAGCGAAAAGGGGCTCAATACAGGATCCTTGATTTTCCCTGATTTTGCTAATCAATAAAAAGGTCATAACTTTTGAATGGTTCAACCGATCCTCAAAATTCTTTTTGCATTCGAAAAAGGACAGAAAAAGAAAGGAAATGCGACTAGGTTCATCCCGATATTTCAATTTTTCGATCCGAGAGCGCAGATTGTATGTTACCTCTGAAATACAATTTTTCACATGACTAAAAAATCGATTATCTGTCGCAAAAAAATTGAAAAAAATTATACTATTGTCCTAAATGCATAGAAATTGATGTATTATCAAGCCTTGTTCGTTAGAAAGCCAAAGAGCAGCGGAAACAATCGTTATTAGCGAGGAAACGATAGATATCGTAATTTTAGTAAACGTAAAGAAGGTGGTTTTCGGATAATTCGATTTTCTGCGATTTTCTCAGCTCCTGTTGGAGATATCGCAAATCCACGGCCAGATTCGTTATCAGCGCGACGAAATACATCAGATAGGGTCTACCCAAAGTGCGAAATATCGAAAAATTCGTTTTTTGCGTTTTTCGCGGCTCCTATGGGAGATAGAGCGAAAAAGGGCTTAATACAGGATCCTTGATTTTCCCTGATTTTGCTAATCAATAAAAAGGTCATAACTTTTGAATGGTTCAACCGATCCTCAAAATTCTTTTTGCATTCGAAAGAGGACAGAAAAAGAAAGGAAATGCGACTAGGTTCATCCCGATATTTCAATTTTTCGATCCGAGAGCGCAGATTGTATGTTACCTCTGAAATACAATTTTTCACATGACTAAAAAATCGATTATCTGTCGCAAAAAAATTGAAAAAAATTATACTATTGTCCTAAATGCATAGAAATTGATGTATTATCAAGCCTTGTTCGTTAGAAAGCCAAAGAGCAGCGGAAACAATCGTTATTAGCGAGGAAACGATAGATATCGTAATTTTAGTAAACGTAAAGAAGGTGGTTTTCGGATAATTCGATTTTCTGCGATTTTCTCAGCTCCTGTTGGAGATATCGCAAATCCACGGCCAGATTCGTTATCAGCGCGACGAAATACATCAGATAGGGTGTACCCAAAGTGCGAAATATCGAAAATTTCGTTTTTTGCGTTTTTCGCGGCTCCTATGGGAGATAGAGCGAAAAGGGGCTCAATACAGGATCCTTGATTTTCCCTGATTTTGCCAATCAATAAAAAGGTCATAACTTTTGAATGGTTCAACCGATCCTCAAAATTCTTTTTGCATTCGAAAGAGGACAGAAAAAGAAAGGAAATGCGACTAGGTTCATCCCGATATTTCAATTTTTCGAGCCGAGAACGCAGATTGTATGTTACCTCTGAAATACAATTTTTCACATAACTAAAAAATCGATTATCTGTCGCAAAAAAATTATACTATTGTCCTAAATGCATGGGAATTGATGTATTATCAAGCCTTGTTCCTTAGAAAGCCAAAGAGCAGCGGAAACAATCGTTATTAGCGAGGAAACGATAGATATCGTAATTTTAGTAAACGTAAAGAAGGTGGTTTTCGGATAATTCGATTGTCTGCGATTTTCTCAGCTCCTGTTGGAGATATCGCAAATCCACGGCCAGATTCGTTATCAGCGCGACGAAATACATCAGATAGGGTCTACCCAAAGTGCGAAATATCGAAAAATTCGTTTTTTGCGTTTTTCTCGGCTCCTATGGGAGATAGAGCGAAAAAGGGCTTAATACAGGATACTTGATTTTCCCTGATTTTGCTATTCAATAAAAAGGTCATAACTTTTGAATGGTTCAACCGATCCTCAAAATTCTTTTTGCATTCGAAAGAGGACAGAAAAAGAAAGGAAATGCGCTTAGGTTCATCCCGATCCTTCAATTTTTCGAGCCGAGAACGCAGATTGTATGTTACCTCTGAAATACAATTTTTCACATAACTAAAAAATCGATTATCTGTCGCAAAAAAATTATACTATTGTCCTAAATGCATGGGAATTGATGTATTATAAAGCCTTGTTCCTTAGAAAGCCAAAGAGCAGCGGAAACAATCGTTATTAGCGAGGAAACGATAGATATCGTAATTTTAGTAAACGTAAAGAAGGTGGTTTTCGGATAATTCGATTTTCTGCGATTTTCTCAGCTCCTGTTGGAGATATCGCAAATCCACGGCCAGATTCGTTATCAGCGCGACGAAATACATCAGATAGGGTCTATCTAAAGTGCGAAATATCGAAAAATTCGTTTTTTGCGTTTTTCTCGGCTCCTATGGGAGATAGAGCGAAAAAGGGCTTAATACAGGATACTTGATTTTCCCTGATTTTGCTATTCAATAAAAAGGTCATAACTTTTGAATGGTTCAACCGATCCTCAAAATTCTTTTTGCATTCGAAAGAGGACAGAAAAAGAAAGGAAATGCGCTTAGGTTCATCCCGATCCTTCAATTTTTCGAGCCGAGAACGCAGATTGTATGTTACCTCTGAAATACAATTTTTCACATAACTAAAAAATCGATTATCTGTCGCAAAAAAATTGAAAAAAATTATACTATTGTCCTAAATGCATGGAAATTGATGTATTATCAAGCCTTGTTCGTTAGAAAGCCAAAGAGCAGCGGAAACAATCGTTATTAGCGAGGCAACGATAGATATCGTAATTTTAGTAAACGTAAAGAAGGTGGTTTTCGGATAATTCGATTTTCTGCGATTTTCTCAGCTCCTGTTGGAGATATCGCAAATCCACGGCCAGATTCGTTATCAGCGCGACGAAATACATCAGATAGGGTCTATCTAAAGTGCGAAATATCGAAAAATTCGTTTTTTGCGTTTTTCTCGGCTCCTATGGGAGATAGAGCGAAAAAGGGCTTAATACAGGATACTTGATTTTCCCTGATTTTGCTATTCAATAAAAAGGTCATAACTTTTGAATGGTTCAACCGATCCTCAAAATTCTTTTTGCATTCGAAAGAGGACAGAAAAAGAAAGGAAATGCGCTTAGGTTCATCCCGATCCTTCAATTTTTCGAGCCGAGAACGCAGATTGTATGTTACCTCTGAAATACAATTTTTCACATAACTAAAAAATCGATTATCTGTCGCAAAAAAATTGAAAAAAATTATACTATTGTCCTAAATGCATGGAAATCGATGTATTATCAAGCCTTGTTCGTTAGAAAGCCAAAGAGCAGCGGAAACAATCGTTATTAGCGAGGCAACGATAGATATCGTAATTTTAGTAAACGTAAAGAAGGTGGTTTTCGGATAATTCGATTTTCTGCGATTTTCTCAGCTCCTGTTGGAGATATCGCAAATCCACGGCCAGATTCGTTATCAGCGCGACGAAATACATCAGATAGGGTCTATCTAAAGTGCGAAATATCGAAAAATTCGTTTTTTGCGTTTTTCTCGGCTCCTATGGGAGATAGAGCGAAAAAGGGCTTAATACAGGATACTTGATTTTCCCTGATTTTGCTATTCAATAAAAAGGTCATAACTTTTGAATGGTTCAACCGATCCTCAAAATTCTTTTTGCATTCGAAAGAGGACAGAAAAAGAAAGGAAATGCGCTTAGGTTCATCCCGATCCTTCAATTTTTCGAGCCGAGAACGCAGATTGTATGTTACCTCTGAAATACAATTTTTCACATAACTAAAAAATCGATTATCTGTCGCAAAAAAATTGAAAAAAATTATACTATTGTCCTAAATGCATGGAAATTGATGTATTATCAAGCCTTGTTCGTTAGAAAGCCAAAGAGCAGCGGAAACAATCGTTATTAGCTCGGCAACGATAGATATCGTAATTTTAGTAAACGTAAAGAAGGTGGTTTTCGGATAATTCGATTTTCTGCGATTTTCTCAGCTCCTGTTGGAGATATCGCAAATCCACGGCCAGATTCGTTATCAGCGCGACGAAACACATCAGATAGGGTCTACCCAAAGTGCGAAATATCGAAAAATTCGTTTTTTGCGTTTTTCGCGGCTCCTATGGGAGATAGAGCGAAAAAGGGCTCAATACAGGATCCTTGATTTTCCCTGATTTTGCTAATCAATAAAAAGGTCATAACTTTTGAATGGTTCAACCGATCCTCAAAATTCTTTTTGCATTCGAAAGAGGACAGAAAAAGAAAGGAAATGCGACTAGGTTCATCCCGATATTTCAATTTTTCGATCCGACAGCGCAGATTGTATGTTGCCTGTGAAATACAATTTTTCACATAACTTAAAAATCGATTATCTGTCGCAAAAAAATTGAAAAAAATTATACTATTGTCCTAAATGCATGGAAATTGATGTATTATCAAGCCTTGTTCGTTAGAAAGCCAAAGAGCAGCGGAAACAATCGTTATTAGCGAGGAAACGATAGATATCGTAATTTTAGTAAACGTAAAGAAGGTGGTTTTCGGATAATTCGATTTTCTGCGATTTTCTCAGCTCCTGTTGGAGATATCGCAAATCCACGGCCAGATTCGTTATCAGCGCGACGAAATACATCAGATAGGGTCTACCCAAAGTGCGAAATATCGAAAAATTCGTTTTTTGCGTTTTTCGCGGCTCCTATGGGAGATAGAGCGAAAAAGGGCTTAATACAGGATACTTGATTTTCCCTGATTTTGCTATTCAATAAAAAGGTCATAACTTTTGAATGGTTCAACCGATCCTCAAAATTCTTTTTGCATTCGAAAGAGGACAGAAAAAGAAAGGAAATGCGACTAGGTTCATCCCGATATTTCAATTTTTCGATCCGAGAGCGCAGATTGTATGTTACCTCTGAAATACAATTTTTCACATGACTAAAAAATCGATTATCTGTCGCAAAAAAATTGAAAAAAATTATACTATTGTCCTAAATGCATAGAAATTGATGTATTATCAAGCCTTGTTCGTTAGAAAGCCAAAGAGCAGCGGAAACAATCGTTATTAGCGAGGAAACGATAGATATCGTAATTTTAGTAAACGTAAAGAAGGTGGTTTTCGGATAATTCGATTTTCTGCGATTTTCTCAGCTCCTGTTGGAGATATCGCAAATCCACGGCCAGATTCGTTATCAGCGCGACGAAATACATCAGATAGGGTCTACCCAAAGTGCGAAATATCGAAAATTTCGTTTTTTGCGTTTTTCGCGCCTCCTATGGGAGATAGAGCGAAAAGGGGCTCAATACAGGATCCTTGATTTTCCCTGATTTTGCTAATCAATAAAAAGGTCATAACTTTTGAATGGTTCAACCGATCCTCAAAATTCTTTTTGCATTCGAAAGAGGACAGAAAAAGAAAGGAAATGCGACTAGGTTCATCCCGATATTTCAATTTTTCGATCCGACAGCGCAGATTGTATGTTGCCTGTGAAATACAATTTTTCACATAACTTAAAAATCGATTATCTGTCGCAAAAAAATTGAAAAAAATTATACTATTGTCCTAAATGCATGGAAATTGATGTATTATCAAGCCTTGTTCGTTAGAAAGCCAAAGAGCAGCGGAAACAATCGTTATTAGCGAGGAAACGATAGATATCGTAATTTTAGTAAACGTAAAGAAGGTGGTTTTCGGATAATTCGATTTTCTGCGATTTTCTCAGCTCCTGTTGGAGATATCGCAAATCCACGGCCAGATTCGTTATCAGCGCGACGAAATACATCAGATAGGGTCTACCCAAAGTGCGAAATATCGAAAAATTCGTTTTTTGCGTTTTTCGCGGCTCCTATGGGAGATAGAGCGAAAAAGGGCTTAATACAGGATCCTTGATTTTCCCTGATTTTGCTAATCAATAAAAAGGTCATAACTTTTGAATGGTTCAACCGATCCTCAAAATTCTTTTTGCATTCGAAAGAGGACAGAAAAAGAAAGGAAATGCGACTAGGTTCATCCCGATATTTCAATTTTTCGATCCGAGAGCGCAGATTGTATGTTACCTCTGAAATACAATTTTTCACATGACTAAAAAATCGATTATCTGTCGCAAAAAAATTGAAAAAAATTATACTATTGTCCTAAATGCATAGAAATTGATGTATTATCAAGCCTTGTTCGTTAGAAAGCCAAAGAGCAGCGGAAACAATCGTTATTAGCGAGGAAACGATAGATATCGTAATTTTAGTAAACGTAAAGAAGGTGGTTTTCGGATAATTCGATTTTCTGCGATTTTCTCAGCTCCTGTTGGAGATATCGCAAATCCACGGCCAGATTCGTTATCAGCGCGACGAAATACATCAGATAGGGTGTACCCAAAGTGCGAAATATCGAAAATTTCGTTTTTTGCGTTTTTCGCGGCTCCTATGGGAGATAGAGCGAAAAGGGGCTCAATACAGGATCCTTGATTTTCCCTGATTTTGCCAATCAATAAAAAGGTCATAACTTTTGAATGGTTCAACCGATCCTCAAAATTCTTTTTGCATTCGAAAGAGGACAGAAAAAGAAAGGAAATGCGACTAGGTTCATCCCGATATTTCAATTTTTCGAGCCGAGAACGCAGATTGTATGTTACCTCTGAAATACAATTTTTCACATAACTAAAAAATCGATTATCTGTCGCAAAAAAATTATACTATTGTCCTAAATGCATGGGAATTGATGTATTATCAAGCCTTGTTCCTTAGAAAGCCAAAGAGCAGCGGAAACAATCGTTATTAGCGAGGAAACGATAGATATCGTAATTTTAGTAAACGTAAAGAAGGTGGTTTTCGGATAATTCGATTGTCTGCGATTTTCTCAGCTCCTGTTGGAGATATCGCAAATCCACGGCCAGATTCGTTATCAGCGCGACGAAATACATCAGATAGGGTCTACCCAAAGTGCGAAATATCGAAAAATTCGTTTTTTGCGTTTTTCTCGGCTCCTATGGGAGATAGAGCGAAAAAGGGCTTAATACAGGATACTTGATTTTCCCTGATTTTGCTATTCAATAAAAAGGTCATAACTTTTGAATGGTTCAACCGATCCTCAAAATTCTTTTTGCATTCGAAAGAGGACAGAAAAAGAAAGGAAATGCGCTTAGGTTCATCCCGATCCTTCAATTTTTCGAGCCGAGAACGCAGATTGTATGTTACCTCTGAAATACAATTTTTCACATAACTAAAAAATCGATTATCTGTCGCAAAAAAATTATACTATTGTCCTAAATGCATGGGAATTGATGTATTATAAAGCCTTGTTCCTTAGAAAGCCAAAGAGCAGCGGAAACAATCGTTATTAGCGAGGAAACGATAGATATCGTAATTTTAGTAAACGTAAAGAAGGTGGTTTTCGGATAATTCGATTTTCTGCGATTTTCTCAGCTCCTGTTGGAGATATCGCAAATCCACGGCCAGATTCGTTATCAGCGCGACGAAATACATCAGATAGGGTCTATCTAAAGTGCGAAATATCGAAAAATTCGTTTTTTGCGTTTTTCTCGGCTCCTATGGGAGATAGAGCGAAAAAGGGCTTAATACAGGATACTTGATTTTCCCTGATTTTGCTATTCAATAAAAAGGTCATAACTTTTGAATGGTTCAACCGATCCTCAAAATTCTTTTTGCATTCGAAAGAGGACAGAAAAAGAAAGGAAATGCGCTTAGGTTCATCCCGATCCTTCAATTTTTCGAGCCGAGAACGCAGATTGTATGTTACCTCTGAAATACAATTTTTCACATAACTAAAAAATCGATTATCTGTCGCAAAAAAATTGAAAAAAATTATACTATTGTCCTAAATGCATGGAAATTGATGTATTATCAAGCCTTGTTCGTTAGAAAGCCAAAGAGCAGCGGAAACAATCGTTATTAGCGAGGCAACGATAGATATCGTAATTTTAGTAAACGTAAAGAAGGTGGTTTTCGGATAATTCGATTTTCTGCGATTTTCTCAGCTCCTGTTGGAGATATCGCAAATCCACGGCCAGATTCGTTATCAGCGCGACGAAATACATCAGATAGGGTCTATCTAAAGTGCGAAATATCGAAAAATTCGTTTTTTGCGTTTTTCTCGGCTCCTATGGGAGATAGAGCGAAAAAGGGCTTAATACAGGATACTTGATTTTCCCTGATTTTGCTATTCAATAAAAAGGTCATAACTTTTGAATGGTTCAACCGATCCTCAAAATTCTTTTTGCATTCGAAAGAGGACAGAAAAAGAAAGGAAATGCGCTTAGGTTCATCCCGATCCTTCAATTTTTCGAGCCGAGAACGCAGATTGTATGTTACCTCTGAAATACAATTTTTCACATAACTAAAAAATCGATTATCTGTCGCAAAAAAATTGAAAAAAATTATACTATTGTCCTAAATGCATGGAAATCGATGTATTATCAAGCCTTGTTCGTTAGAAAGCCAAAGAGCAGCGGAAACAATCGTTATTAGCGAGGCAACGATAGATATCGTAATTTTAGTAAACGTAAAGAAGGTGGTTTTCGGATAATTCGATTTTCTGCGATTTTCTCAGCTCCTGTTGGAGATATCGCAAATCCACGGCCAGATTCGTTATCAGCGCGACGAAATACATCAGATAGGGTCTATCTAAAGTGCGAAATATCGAAAAATTCGTTTTTTGCGTTTTTCTCGGCTCCTATGGGAGATAGAGCGAAAAAGGGCTTAATACAGGATACTTGATTTTCCCTGATTTTGCTATTCAATAAAAAGGTCATAACTTTTGAATGGTTCAACCGATCCTCAAAATTCTTTTTGCATTCGAAAGAGGACAGAAAAAGAAAGGAAATGCGCTTAGGTTCATCCCGATCCTTCAATTTTTCGAGCCGAGAACGCAGATTGTATGTTACCTCTGAAATACAATTTTTCACATAACTAAAAAATCGATTATCTGTCGCAAAAAAATTGAAAAAAATTATACTATTGTCCTAAATGCATGGAAATTGATGTATTATCAAGCCTTGTTCGTTAGAAAGCCAAAGAGCAGCGGAAACAATCGTTATTAGCTCGGCAACGATAGATATCGTAATTTTAGTAAACGTAAAGAAGGTGGTTTTCGGATAATTCGATTTTCTGCGATTTTCTCAGCTCCTGTTGGAGATATCGCAAATCCACGGCCAGATTCGTTATCAGCGCGACGAAACACATCAGATAGGGTCTACCCAAAGTGCGAAATATCGAAAAATTCGTTTTTTGCGTTTTTCGCGGCTCCTATGGGAGATAGAGCGAAAAAGGGCTCAATACAGGATCCTTGATTTTCCCTGATTTTGCTAATCAATAAAAAGGTCATAACTTTTGAATGGTTCAACCGATCCTCAAAATTCTTTTTGCATTCGAAAGAGGACAGAAAAAGAAAGGAAATGCGACTAGGTTCATCCCGATATTTCAATTTTTCGATCCGACAGCGCAGATTGTATGTTGCCTGTGAAATACAATTTTTCACATAACTTAAAAATCGATTATCTGTCGCAAAAAAATTGAAAAAAATTATACTATTGTCCTAAATGCATGGAAATTGATGTATTATCAAGCCTTGTTCGTTAGAAAGCCAAAGAGCAGCGGAAACAATCGTTATTAGCGAGGAAACGATAGATATCGTAATTTTAGTAAACGTAAAGAAGGTGGTTTTCGGATAATTCGATTTTCTGCGATTTTCTCAGCTCCTGTTGGAGATATCGCAAATCCACGGCCAGATTCGTTATCAGCGCGACGAAATACATCAGATAGGGTCTACCCAAAGTGCGAAATATCGAAAAATTCGTTTTTTGCGTTTTTCGC
Source organism: Cylloceria caligata (assembly GCA_963942595.1). Lineage (NCBI taxonomy): Eukaryota > Metazoa > Arthropoda > Insecta > Hymenoptera > Ichneumonidae > Cylloceria > Cylloceria caligata. The sequence goes on from OZ012703.1 coordinate 6,858,763, forward strand.
GGCTCCTATGGGAGATAGAGCGAAAAAGGGCTTAATACAGGATACTTGATTTTCCCTGATTTTGCTATTCAATAAAAAGGTCATAACTTTTGAATGGTTCAACCGATCCTCAAAATTCTTTTTGCATTCGAAAGAGGACAGAAAAAGAAAGGAAATGCGACTAGGTTCATCCCGATATTTCAATTTTTCGATCCGAGAGCGCAGATTGTATGTTACCTCTGAAATACAATTTTTCACATGACTAAAAAATCGATTATCTGTCGCAAAAAAATTGAAAAAAATTATACTATTGTCCTAAATGCATAGAAATTGATGTATTATCAAGCCTTGTTCGTTAGAAAGCCAAAGAGCAGCGGAAACAATCGTTATTAGCGAGGAAACGATAGATATCGTAATTTTAGTAAACGTAAAGAAGGTGGTTTTCGGATAATTCGATTTTCTGCGATTTTCTCAGCTCCTGTTGGAGATATCGCAAATCCACGGCCAGATTCGTTATCAGCGCGACGAAATACATCAGATAGGGTCTACCCAAAGTGCGAAATATCGAAAATTTCGTTTTTTGCGTTTTTCGCGCCTCCTATGGGAGATAGAGCGAAAAGGGGCTCAATACAGGATCCTTGATTTTCCCTGATTTTGCTAATCAATAAAAAGGTCATAACTTTTGAATGGTTCAACCGATCCTCAAAATTCTTTTTGCATTCGAAAGAGGACAGAAAAAGAAAGGAAATGCGACTAGGTTCATCCCGATATTTCAATTTTTCGATCCGACAGCGCAGATTGTATGTTGCCTGTGAAATACAATTTTTCACATAACTTAAAAATCGATTATCTGTCGCAAAAAAATTGAAAAAAATTATACTATTGTCCTAAATGCATGGAAATTGATGTATTATCAAGCCTTGTTCGTTAGAAAGCCAAAGAGCAGCGGAAACAATCGTTATTAGCGAGGCAACGATAGATATCGTAATTTTAGTAAACGTAAAGAAGGTGGTTTTCGGATAATTCGATTTTCTGCGATTTTCTCAGCTCCTGTTGGAGATATCGCAAATCCACGGCCAGATTCGTTATCAGCGCGACGAAATACATCAGATAGGGTCTACCCAAAGTGCGAAATATCGAAAATTTCGTTTTTTGCGTTTTTCGCGGCTCCTATGGGAGATAGAGCGAAAAGGGGCTCAATACAGGATCCTTGATTTTCCCTGATTTTGCTAATCAATAAAAAGGTCATAACTTTTGAATGGTTCAACCGATCCTCAAAATTCTTTTTGCATTCGAAAGAGGACAAAAAAAGAAAGGAAATGCGACTAGGTTCATCCCGATATTTCATTTTTTCGAGCCGAGAGCGCAGATTGTATGTTACCTCTGAAATACAATTTTTCACATAAATAAAAAATCGATTATCTGTCGCAAAAAAATTGAAAAAAATTATACTATTGTCCTAAATGCATGGAAATTGATGTATTATCAAGCCTTGTTCGTTAGAAAGCCAAAGAGCAGCGGAAACAATCGTTATTAGCGAGGCAACGATAGATATCGTAATTTTAGTAAACGTAAAGAAGGTGGTTTTCGGATAATTCGATTTTCTGCGATTTTCTCAGCTCCTGTTGGAGATATCGCAAATCCACGGCCAGATTCGTTATCAGCGCGACGAAATACATCAGATAGGGTCTACCCAAAGTGCGAAATATCGAAAAATTCGTTTTTTGCGTTTTTCGCGGCTCCTATGGGAGATAGAGCGAAAAGGGGCTCAATACAGGATCCTTGATTTTCCCTGATTTTGCCAATCAATAAAAAGGTCATAACTTTTGAATGGTTCAACCGATCCTCAAAATTCTTTTTGCATTCGAAAGAGGACAGAAAAAGAAAGGAAATGCGACTAGGTTCATCCCGATATTTCAATTTTTCGATCCGAGAGCGCAGATTGTATGTTACCTCTGAAATACAATTTTTCACATAACTTAAAAATCGATTATCTGTCGCAAAAAAATTGAAAAATATTATACTATTGTCCTAAATGCATGGAAATTGATGTATTATCAAGCCTTGTTCCTTAGAAAGCCAAAGAGCAGCGGAAACAATCGTTATTAGCGAGGAAACGATAGATATCGTAATTTTAGTAAACGTAAAGAAGGTGGTTTTCGGATAATTCGATTTTCTGCGATTTTCTCAGCTCCTGTTGGAGATATCGCAAATCCACGGCCAGATTCGTTATCAGCGCGACGAAATACATCAGATAGGGTCTACCCAAAGTGCGAAATATCGAAAAATTCGTTTTTTGCGTTTTTCGCGGCTCCTATGGGAGATAGAGCGAAAAGGGGCTCAATACAGGATCCTTGATTTTCCCTGATTTTGCTAATCAATAAAAAGGTCATAACTTTTGAATGGTTCAACCGATCCTCAAAATTCTTTTTGCATTCGAAAGAGGACAGAAAAAGAAAGGAAATGCGCTTAGGTTCATCCCGATCCTTCAATTTTTCGAGCCGAGAACGCAGATTGTATGTTACCTCTGAAATACAATTTTTCACATAACTAAAAAATCGATTATCTGTCGCAAAAAAATTGAAAAAAATTATACTATTGTCCTAAATGCATGGAAATTGATGTATTATCAAGCCTTGTTCGTTAGAAAGCCAAAGAGCAGCGGAAACAATCGTTATTAGCGAGGCAACGATAGATATCGTAATTTTAGTAAACGTAAAGAAGGTGGTTTTCGGATAATTCGATTTTCTGCGATTTTCTCAGCTCCTGTTGGAGATATCGCAAATCCACGGCCAGATTCGTTATCAGCGCGACGAAATACATCAGATAGGGTCTATCTAAAGTGCGAAATATCGAAAAATTCGTTTTTTGCGTTTTTCTCGGCTCCTATGGGAGATAGAGCGAAAAAGGGCTTAATACAGGATACTTGATTTTCCCTGATTTTGCTATTCAATAAAAAGGTCATAACTTTTGAATGGTTCAACCGATCCTCAAAATTCTTTTTGCATTCGAAAGAGGACAGAAAAAGAAAGGAAATGCGCTTAGGTTCATCCCGATCCTTCAATTTTTCGAGCCGAGAACGCAGATTGTATGTTACCTCTGAAATACAATTTTTCACATAACTAAAAAATCGATTATCTGTCGCAAAAAAATTGAAAAAAATTATACTATTGTCCTAAATGCATGGAAATTGATGTATTATCAAGCCTTGTTCGTTAGAAAGCCAAAGAGCAGCGGAAACAATCGTTATTAGCGAGGCAACGATAGATATCGTAATTTTAGTAAACGTAAAGAAGGTGGTTTTCGGATAATTCGATTTTCTGCGATTTTCTCAGCTCCTGTTGGAGATATCGCAAATCCACGGCCAGATTCGTTATCAGCGCGACGAAATACATCAGATAGGGTCTATCTAAAGTGCGAAATATCGAAAAATTCGTTTTTTGCGTTTTTCTCGGCTCCTATGGGAGATAGAGCGAAAAAGGGCTTAATACAGGATACTTGATTTTCCCTGATTTTGCTATTCAATAAAAAGGTCATAACTTTTGAATGGTTCAACCGATCCTCAAAATTCTTTTTGCATTCGAAAGAGGACAGAAAAAGAAAGAAAATGCGCTTAGGTTCATCCCGATCCTTCAATTTTTCGAGCCGAGAACGCAGATTGTATGTTACCTCTGAAATACAATTTTTCACATAACTAAAAAATCGATTATCTGTCGCAAAAAAATTGAAAAAAATTATACTATTGTCCTAAATGCATGGAAATTGATGTATTATCAAGCCTTGTTCGTTAGAAAGCCAAAGAGCAGCGGAAACAATCGTTATTAGCTCGGCAACGATAGATATCGTAATTTTAGTAAACGTAAAGAAGGTGGTTTTCGGATAATTCGATTTTCTGCGATTTTCTCAGCTCCTGTTGGAGATATCGCAAATCCACGGCCAGATTCGTTATCAGCGCGACGAAACACATCAGATAGGGTCTACCCAAAGTGCGAAATATCGAAAAATTCGTTTTTTGCGTTTTTCGCGGCTCCTATGGGAGATAGAGCGAAAAGGGGCTCAATACAGGATCCTTGATTTTCCCTGATTTTGCTAATCAATAAAAAGGTCATAACTTTTGAATGGTTCAACCGATCCTCAAAATTCTTTTTGCATTCGAAAGAGGACAGAAAAAGAAAGGAAATGCGACTAGGTTCATCCCGATATTTCAATTTTTCGATCCGACAGCGCAGATTGTATGTTGCCTGTGAAATACAATTTTTCACATAACTTAAAAATCGATTATCTGTCGCAAAAAAATTGAAAAAAATTATACTATTGTCCTAAATGCATGGAAATTGATGTATTATCAAGCCTTGTTCGTTAGAAAGCCAAAGAGCAGCGGAAACAATCGTTATTAGCGAGGAAACGATAGATATCGTAATTTTAGTAAACGTAAAGAAGGTGGTTTTCGGATAATTCGATTTTCTGCGATTTTCTCAGCTCCTGTTGGAGATATCGCAAATCCACGGCCAGATTCGTTATCAGCGCGACGAAATACATCAGATAGGGTCTACCCAAAGTGCGAAATATCGAAAAATTCGTTTTTTGCGTTTTTCGCGGCTCCTATGGGAGATAGAGCGAAAAAGGGCTTAATACAGGATACTTGATTTTCCCTGATTTTGCTATTCAATAAAAAGGTCATAACTTTTGAATGGTTCAACCGATCCTCAAAATTCTTTTTGCATTCGAAAGAGGACAAAAAAAGAAAGGAAATGCGACTAGGTTCATCCCGATATTTCATTTTTTCGAGCCGAGAGCGCAGATTGTATGTTACCTCTGAAATACAATTTTTCACATAAATAAAAAATCGATTATCTGTCGCAAAAAAATTGAAAAAAATTATACTATTGTCCTAAATGCATGGAAATTGATGTATTATCAAGCCTTGTTCGTTAGAAAGCCAAAGAGCAGCGGAAACAATCGTTATTAGCGAGGCAACGATAGATATCGTAATTTTAGTAAACGTAAAGAAGGTGGTTTTCGGATAATTCGATTTTCTGCGATTTTCTCAGCTCCTGTTGGAGATATCGCAAATCCACGGCCAGATTCGTTATCAGCGCGACGAAATATATCAGATAGGGTCTACCCAAAGTGCGAAATATCGAAAAATTCGTTTTTTGCGTTTTTCGCGGCTCCTATGGGAGATAGAGCGAAAAGGGGCTCAATACAGGATCCTTGATTTTCCCTGATTTTGCCAATCAATAAAAAGGTCATAACTTTTGAATGGTTCAACCGATCCTCAAAATTCTTTTTGCATTCGAAAGAGGACAGAAAAAGAAAGGAAATGCGACTAGGTTCATCCCGATATTTCAATTTTTCGATCCGAGAGCGCAGATTGTATGTTACCTCTGAAATACAATTTTTCACATAACTTAAAAATCGATTATCTGTCGCAAAAAAATTGAAAAATATTATACTATTGTCCTAAATGCATGGAAATTGATGTATTATCAAGCCTTGTTCCTTAGAAAGCCAAAGAGCAGCGGAAACAATCGTTATTAGCGAGGAAACGATAGATATCGTAATTTTAGTAAACGTAAAGAAGGTGGTTTTCGGATAATTCGATTTTCTGCGATTTTCTCAGCTCCTGTTGGAGATATCGCAAATCCACGGCCAGATTCGTTATCAGCGCGACGAAATACATCAGATAGGGTCTACCCAAAGTGCGAAATATCGAAAAATTCGTTTTTTGCGTTTTTCGCGGCTCCTATGGGAGATAGAGCGAAAAGGGGCTCAATACAGGATCCTTGATTTTCCCTGATTTTGCTAATCAATAAAAAGGTCATAACTTTTGAATGGTTCAACCGATCCTCAAAATTCTTTTTGCATTCGAAAGAGGACAGAAAAAGAAAGGAAATGCGCTTAGGTTCATCCCGATCCTTCAATTTTTCGAGCCGAGAACGCAGATTGTATGTTACCTCTGAAATACAATTTTTCACATAACTAAAAAATCGATTATCTGTCGCAAAAAAATTGAAAAAAATTATACTATTGTCCTAAATGCATGGAAATTGATGTATTATCAAGCCTTGTTCGTTAGAAAGCCAAAGAGCAGCGGAAACAATCGTTATTAGCGAGGCAACGATAGATATCGTAATTTTAGTAAACGTAAAGAAGGTGGTTTTCGGATAATTCGATTTTCTGCGATTTTCTCAGCTCCTGTTGGAGATATCGCAAATCCACGGCCAGATTCGTTATCAGCGCGACGAAATACATCAGATAGGGTCTATCTAAAGTGCGAAATATCGAAAAATTCGTTTTTTGCGTTTTTCTCGGCTCCTATGGGAGATAGAGCGAAAAAGGGCTTAATACAGGATACTTGATTTTCCCTGATTTTGCTATTCAATAAAAAGGTCATAACTTTTGAATGGTTCAACCGATCCTCAAAATTCTTTTTGCATTCGAAAGAGGACAGAAAAAGAAAGGAAATGCGCTTAGGTTCATCCCGATCCTTCAATTTTTCGAGCCGAGAACGCAGATTGTATGTTACCTCTGAAATACAATTTTTCACATAACTAAAAAATCGATTATCTGTCGCAAAAAAATTGAAAAAAATTATACTATTGTCCTAAATGCATGGAAATTGATGTATTATCAAGCCTTGTTCGTTAGAAAGCCAAAGAGCAGCGGAAACAATCGTTATTAGCGAGGCAACGATAGATATCGTAATTTTAGTAAACGTAAAGAAGGTGGTTTTCGGATAATTCGATTTTCTGCGATTTTCTCAGCTCCTGTTGGAGATATCGCAAATCCACGGCCAGATTCGTTATCAGCGCGACGAAATACATCAGATAGGGTCTATCTAAAGTGCGAAATATCGAAAAATTCGTTTTTTGCGTTTTTCTCGGCTCCTATGGGAGATAGAGCGAAAAAGGGCTTAATACAGGATACTTGATTTTCCCTGATTTTGCTATTCAATAAAAAGGTCATAACTTTTGAATGGTTCAACCGATCCTCAAAATTCTTTTTGCATTCGAAAGAGGACAGAAAAAGAAAGAAAATGCGCTTAGGTTCATCCCGATCCTTCAATTTTTCGAGCCGAGAACGCAGATTGTATGTTACCTCTGAAATACAATTTTTCACATAACTAAAAAATCGATTATCTGTCGCAAAAAAATTGAAAAAAATTATACTATTGTCCTAAATGCATGGAAATTGATGTATTATCAAGCCTTGTTCGTTAGAAAGCCAAAGAGCAGCGGAAACAATCGTTATTAGCTCGGCAACGATAGATATCGTAATTTTAGTAAACGTAAAGAAGGTGGTTTTCGGATAATTCGATTTTCTGCGATTTTCTCAGCTCCTGTTGGAGATATCGCAAATCCACGGCCAGATTCGTTATCAGCGCGACGAAACACATCAGATAGGGTCTACCCAAAGTGCGAAATATCGAAAAATTCGTTTTTTGCGTTTTTCGCGGCTCCTATGGGAGATAGAGCGAAAAGGGGCTCAATACAGGATCCTTGATTTTCCCTGATTTTGCTAATCAATAAAAAGGTCATAACTTTTGAATGGTTCAACCGATCCTCAAAATTCTTTTTGCATTCGAAAGAGGACAGAAAAAGAAAGGAAATGCGACTAGGTTCATCCCGATATTTCAATTTTTCGATCCGACAGCGCAGATTGTATGTTGCCTGTGAAATACAATTTTTCACATAACTTAAAAATCGATTATCTGTCGCAAAAAAATTGAAAAAAATTATACTATTGTCCTAAATGCATGGAAATTGATGTATTATCAAGCCTTGTTCGTTAGAAAGCCAAAGAGCAGCGGAAACAATCGTTATTAGCGAGGAAACGATAGATATCGTAATTTTAGTAAACGTAAAGAAGGTGGTTTTCGGATAATTCGATTTTCTGCGATTTTCTCAGCTCCTGTTGGAGATATCGCAAATCCACGGCCAGATTCGTTATCAGCGCGACGAAATACATCAGATAGGGTCTACCCAAAGTGCGAAATATCGAAAAATTCGTTTTTTGCGTTTTTCGCGGCTCCTATGGGAGATAGAGCGAAAAAGGGCTTAATACAGGATACTTGATTTTCCCTGATTTTGCTATTCAATAAAAAGGTCATAACTTTTGAATGGTTCAACCGATCCTCAAAATTCTTTTTGCATTCGAAAGAGGACAGAAAAAGAAAGGAAATGCGACTAGGTTCATCCCGATATTTCAATTTTTCGATCCGAGAGCGCAGATTGTATGTTACCTCTGAAATACAATTTTTCACATGACTAAAAAATCGATTATCTGTCGCAAAAAAATTGAAAAAAATTATACTATTGTCCTAAATGCATAGAAATTGATGTATTATCAAGCCTTGTTCGTTAGAAAGCCAAAGAGCAGCGGAAACAATCGTTATTAGCGAGGAAACGATAGATATCGTAATTTTAGTAAACGTAAAGAAGGTGGTTTTCGGATAATTCGATTTTCTGCGATTTTCTCAGCTCCTGTTGGAGATATCGCAAATCCACGGCCAGATTCGTTATCAGCGCGACGAAATACATCAGATAGGGTGTACCCAAAGTGCGAAATATCGAAAATTTCGTTTTTTGCGTTTTTCGCGCCTCCTATGGGAGATAGAGCGAAAAGGGGCTCAATACAGGATCCTTGATTTTCCCTGATTTTGCTAATCAATAAAAAGGTCATAACTTTTGAATGGTTCAACCGATCCTCAAAATTCTTTTTGCATTCGAAAGAGGACAGAAAAAGAAAGGAAATGCGACTAGGTTCATCCCGATATTTCAATTTTTCGATCCGACAGCGCAGATTGTATGTTGCCTGTGAAATACAATTTTTCACATAACTTAAAAATCGATTATCTGTCGCAAAAAAATTGAAAAAAATTATACTATTGTCCTAAATGCATGGAAATTGATGTATTATCAAGCCTTGTTCGTTAGAAAGCCAAAGAGCAGCGGAAACAATCGTTATTAGCGAGGAAACGATAGATATCGTAATTTTAGTAAACGTAAAGAAGGTGGTTTTCGGATAATTCGATTTTCTGCGATTTTCTCAGCTCCTGTTGGAGATATCGCAAATCCACGGCCAGATTCGTTATCAGCGCGACGAAATACATCAGATAGGGTCTACCCAAAGTGCGAAATATCGAAAAATTCGTTTTTTGCGTTTTTCGCGGCTCCTATGGGAGATAGAGCGAAAAGGGGCTCAATACAGGATCCTTGATTTTCCCTGATTTTGCTAATCAATAAAAAGGTCATAACTTTTGAATGGTTCAACCGATCCTCAAAATTCTTTTTGCATTCGAAAGAGGACAGAAAAAGAAAGGAAATGCGACTAGGTTCATCCCGATATTTCAATTTTTCGATCCGACAGCGCAGATTGTATGTTGCCTGTGAAATACAATTTTTCACATAACTTAAAAATCGATTATCTGTCGCAAAAAAATTGAAAAAAATTATACTATTGTCCTAAATGCATGGAAATTGATGTATTATCAAGCCTTGTTCGTTAGAAAGCCAAAGAGCAGCGGAAACAATCGTTATTAGCGAGGAAACGATAGATATCGTAATTTTAGTAAACGTAAAGAAGGTGGTTTTCGGATAATTCGATTTTCTGCGATTTTCTCAGCTCCTGTTGGAGATATCGCAAATCCACGGCCAGATTCGTTATCAGCGCGACGAAATACATCAGATAGGGTCTACCCAAAGTGCGAAATATCGAAAAATTCGTTTTTTGCGTTTTTCGCGGCTCCTATGGGAGATAGAGCGAAAAGGGACTCAATACAGGATCCTTGATTTTCCCTGATTTTGCTAATCAATAAAAAGGTCATAACTTTTGAATGGTTCAACCGATCCTCAAAATTCTTTTTGCATTCGAAAGAGGACAGAAAAAGAAAGGAAATGCGACTAGGTTCATCCCGATATTTTAATTTTTCGATCCGACAGCGCAGATTGTATGTTGCCTGTGAAATACAATTTTTCACATAACTTAAAAATCGATTATCTGTCGCAAAAAAATTGAAAAAAATTATACTATTGTCCTAAATGCATGGAAATTGATGTATTATCAAGCCTTGTTCGTTAGAAAGCCAAAGAGCAGCGGAAACAGTCGTTATTAGCGAGGCAACGATATCGTAATTTTAGTAAACGTAAAGAAGGTGGTTTTCGGATAATTCGATTTTCTGCGATTTTCTCAGCTCCTGTTGGAGATATCGCAAATCCACGGCCAGATTCGTTATCAGCGCGACGAAACACATCAGATAGGGTCTACCCAAAGTGCGAAATATCGAAAAATTCGTTTTTTGCGTTTTTCGCGGCTCCTATGGGAGATAGAGCGAAAAGGGGCTCAATACAGGATCCGTGATTTTCCCTGATTTTGTTAATCGATAAAAAGGTCATAACTTTTGAATGATTCAACCGATCCTCAAAATTCTTTTTGCATTCGAAAGAGGACAGAAAAAGAAAGGAAATGCGACTAGGTTCATCCCGATATTTTAATTTTTCGATCCGACAGCGCAGATTGTATGTTGCCTGTGAAATACAATTTTTCACATAACTTAAAAATCGATTATCTGTCGCAAAAAAATTGAAAAAAATTATACTATTGTCCTAAATGCATGGAAATTGATGTATTATCAAGCCTTGTTCGTTAGAAAGCCAAAGAGCAGCGGAAACAGTCGTTATTAGCGAGGCAACGATATCGTAATTTTAGTAAACGTAAAGAAGGTGGTTTTCGGATAATTCGATTTTCTGCGATTTTCTCAGCTCCTGTTGGAGATATCGCAAATCCACGGCCAGATTCGTTATCAGCGCGACGAAACACATCAGATAGGGTCTACCCAAAGTGCGAAATATCGAAAAATTCGTTTTTTGCGTTTTTCGCGGCTCCTATGGGAGATAGAGCGAAAAGGGGCTCAATACAGGATCCTTGATTTTCCCTGATTTTGCTAATCAATAAAAAGGTCATAACTTTTGAATGGTTCAACCGATCCTCAAAATTCTTTTTGCATTCGAAAAAGGACAGAAAAAGAAAGGAAATGCGACTAGGTTCATCCCGATATTTCAATTTTTCGATCCGAGAGCGCAGATTGTATGTTACCTCTGAAATACAATTTTTCACATAACTTAAAAATCGATTATCTGTCGCAAAAAAATTGAAAAATATTATACTATTGTCCTAAATGCATGGAAATTGATGTATTATCAAGCCTTGTTCCTTAGAAAGCCAAAGAGCAGCGGAAACAATCGTTATTAGCGAGGAAACGATAGATATCGTAATTTTAGTAAACGTAAAGAAGGTGGTTTTCGGATAATTCGATTTTCTGCGATTTTCTCAGCTCCTGTTGGAGATATCGCAAATCCACGGCCAGATTCGTTATCAGCGCGACGAAATACATCAGATAGGGTCTACCCAAAGTGCGAAATATCGAAAAATTCGTTTTTTGCGTTTTTCGCGGCTCCTATGGGAGATAGAGCGAAAAGGGGCTCAATACAGGATCCGTGATTTTCCCTGATTTTGTTAATCGATAAAAAGGTCATAACTTTTGAATGATTCAACCGATCCTCAAAATTCTTTTTGCATTCGAAAGAGGACAGAAAAAGAAAGGAAATGCGACTAGGTTCATCCCGATATTTCAATTTTTCGATCCGAGAGCGCAGATTGTATGTTACCTCTGAAATACAATTTTTCACATAAATAAAAAATCGATTATCTGTCGCAAAAAAATTGAAAAATATTATACTATTGTCCTAAATGCATGGAAACTGATGTATTATCAAGCCTTGTTCGTTAGAAAGCCAAAGAGCAGCGGAAACAATCGTTATTAGCGAGGCAACGATAGATATCGTAATTTTAGTAAACGTAAAGAAGGTGGTTTTCGGATAATTCGATTTTCTGCGATTTTCTCAGCTCCTGTTGGAGATATCGCAAATCCACGGCCAGATTCGTTATCAGCGCGACGAAACACATCAGATAGGGTCTACCCAAAGTGCGAAATATCGAAAAATTCGTTTTTTGCGTTTTTCGCGGCTCCTATGGGAGATAGAGCGAAAAGGGGCTCAATACAGGATCCTTGATTTTCCCTGATTTTGCTAATCAATAAAAAGGTCATAACTTTTGAATGGTTCAACCGATCCTCAAAATTCTTTTTGCATTCGAAAAAGGACAGAAAAAGAAAGGAAATGCGACTAGGTTCATCCCGATATTTCAATTTTTCGATCCGAGAGCGCAGATTGTATGTTACCTCTGAAATACAATTTTTCACATGACTAAAAAATCGATTATCTGTCGCAAAAAAATTGAAAAAAATTATACTATTGTCCTAAATGCATAGAAATTGATGTATTATCAAGCCTTGTTCGTTAGAAAGCCAAAGAGCAGCGGAAACAATCGTTATTAGCGAGGAAACGATAGATATCGTAATTTTAGTAAACGTAAAGAAGGTGGTTTTCGGATAATTCGATTTTCTGCGATTTTCTCAGCTCCTGTTGGAGATATCGCAAATCCACGGCCAGATTCGTTATCAGCGCGACGAAATACATCAGATAGGGTCTACCCAAAGTGCGAAATATCGAAAAATTCGTTTTTTGCGTTTTTCGCGGCTCCTATGGGAGATAGAGCGAAAAAGGGCTTAATACAGGATACTTGATTTTCCCTGATTTTGCTATTCAATAAAAAGGTCATAACTTTTGAATGGTTCAACCGATCCTCAAAATTCTTTTTGCATTCGAAAGAGGACAGAAAAAGAAAGGAAATGCGACTAGGTTCATCCCGATATTTCAATTTTTCGATCCGAGAGCGCAGATTGTATGTTACCTCTGAAATACAATTTTTCACATGACTAAAAAATCGATTATCTGTCGCAAAAAAATTGAAAAAAATTATACTATTGTCCTAAATGCATAGAAATTGATGTATTATCAAGCCTTGTTCGTTAGAAAGCCAAAGAGCAGCGGAAACAATCGTTATTAGCGAGGAAACGATAGATATCGTAATTTTAGTAAACGTAAAGAAGGTGGTTTTCGGATAATTCGATTTTCTGCGATTTTCTCAGCTCCTGTTGGAGATATCGCAAATCCACGGCCAGATTCGTTATCAGCGCGACGAAATACATCAGATAGGGTGTACCCAAAGTGCGAAATATCGAAAATTTCGTTTTTTGCGTTTTTCGCGGCTCCTATGGGAGATAGAGCGAAAAGGGGCTCAATACAGGATCCTTGATTTTCCCTGATTTTGCCAATCAATAAAAAGGTCATAACTTTTGAATGGTTCAACCGATCCTCAAAATTCTTTTTGCATTCGAAAGAGGACAGAAAAAGAAAGGAAATGCGACTAGGTTCATCCCGATATTTCAATTTTTCGAGCCGAGAACGCAGATTGTATGTTACCTCTGAAATACAATTTTTCACATAACTAAAAAATCGATTATCTGTCGCAAAAAAATTATACTATTGTCCTAAATGCATGGGAATTGATGTATTATAAAGCCTTGTTCCTTAGAAAGCCAAAGAGCAGCGGAAACAATCGTTATTAGCGAGGAAACGATAGATATCGTAATTTTAGTAAACGTAAAGAAGGTGGTTTTCGGATAATTCGATTTTCTGCGATTTTCTCAGCTCCTGTTGGAGATATCGCAAATCCACGGCCAGATTCGTTATCAGCGCGACGAAATACATCAGATAGGGTCTATCTAAAGTGCGAAATATCGAAAAATTCGTTTTTTGCGTTTTTCTCGGCTCCTATGGGAGATAGAGCGAAAAAGGGCTTAATACAGGATACTTGATTTTCCCTGATTTTGCTATTCAATAAAAAGGTCATAACTTTTGAATGGTTCAACCGATCCTCAAAATTCTTTTTGCATTCGAAAGAGGACAGAAAAAGAAAGGAAATGCGCTTAGGTTCATCCCGATCCTTCAATTTTTCGAGCCGAGAACGCAGATTGTATGTTACCTCTGAAATACAATTTTTCACATAACTAAAAAATCGATTATCTGTCGCAAAAAAATTGAAAAAAATTATACTATTGTCCTAAATGCATGGAAATTGATGTATTATCAAGCCTTGTTCGTTAGAAAGCCAAAGAGCAGCGGAAACAATCGTTATTAGCGAGGCAACGATAGATATCGTAATTTTAGTAAACGTAAAGAAGGTGGTTTTCGGATAATTCGATTTTCTGCGATTTTCTCAGCTCCTGTTGGAGATATCGCAAATCCACGGCCAGATTCGTTATCAGCGCGACGAAATACATCAGATAGGGTCTATCTAAAGTGCGAAATATCGAAAAATTCGTTTTTTGCGTTTTTCTCGGCTCCTATGGGAGATAGAGCGAAAAAGGGCTTAATACAGGATACTTGATTTTCCCTGATTTTGCTATTCAATAAAAAGGTCATAACTTTTGAATGGTTCAACCGATCCTCAAAATTCTTTTTGCATTCGAAAGAGGACAGAAAAAGAAAGGAAATGCGCTTAGGTTCATCCCGATCCTTCAATTTTTCGAGCCGAGAACGCAGATTGTATGTTACCTCTGAAATACAATTTTTCACATAACTAAAAAATCGATTATCTGTCGCAAAAAAATTGAAAAAAATTATACTATTGTCCTAAATGCATGGAAATCGATGTATTATCAAGCCTTGTTCGTTAGAAAGCCAAAGAGCAGCGGAAACAATCGTTATTAGCGAGGCAACGATAGATATCGTAATTTTAGTAAACGTAAAGAAGGTGGTTTTCGGATAATTCGATTTTCTGCGATTTTCTCAGCTCCTGTTGGAGATATCGCAAATCCACGGCCAGATTCGTTATCAGCGCGACGAAATACATCAGATAGGGTCTATCTAAAGTGCGAAATATCGAAAAATTCGTTTTTTGCGTTTTTCTCGGCTCCTATGGGAGATAGAGCGAAAAAGGGCTTAATACAGGATACTTGATTTTCCCTGATTTTGCTATTCAATAAAAAGGTCATAACTTTTGAATGGTTCAACCGATCCTCAAAATTCTTTTTGCATTCGAAAGAGGACAGAAAAAGAAAGGAAATGCGCTTAGGTTCATCCCGATCCTTCAATTTTTCGAGCCGAGAACGCAGATTGTATGTTACCTCTGAAATACAATTTTTCACATAACTAAAAAATCGATTATCTGTCGCAAAAAAATTGAAAAAAATTATACTATTGTCCTAAATGCATGGAAATTGATGTATTATCAAGCCTTGTTCGTTAGAAAGCCAAAGAGCAGCGGAAACAATCGTTATTAGCTCGGCAACGATAGATATCGTAATTTTAGTAAACGTAAAGAAGGTGGTTTTCGGATAATTCGATTTTCTGCGATTTTCTCAGCTCCTGTTGGAGATATCGCAAATCCACGGCCAGATTCGTTATCAGCGCGACGAAACACATCAGATAGGGTCTACCCAAAGTGCGAAATATCGAAAAATTCGTTTTTTGCGTTTTTCGCGGCTCCTATGGGAGATAGAGCGAAAAAGGGCTCAATACAGGATCCTTGATTTTCCCTGATTTTGCTAATCAATAAAAAGGTCATAACTTTTGAATGGTTCAACCGATCCTCAAAATTCTTTTTGCATTCGAAAGAGGACAGAAAAAGAAAGGAAATGCGACTAGGTTCATCCCGATATTTCAATTTTTCGATCCGACAGCGCAGATTGTATGTTGCCTGTGAAATACAATTTTTCACATAACTTAAAAATCGATTATCTGTCGCAAAAAAATTGAAAAAAATTATACTATTGTCCTAAATGCATGGAAATTGATGTATTATCAAGCCTTGTTCGTTAGAAAGCCAAAGAGCAGCGGAAACAATCGTTATTAGCGAGGAAACGATAGATATCGTAATTTTAGTAAACGTAAAGAAGGTGGTTTTCGGATAATTCGATTTTCTGCGATTTTCTCAGCTCCTGTTGGAGATATCGCAAATCCACGGCCAGATTCGTTATCAGCGCGACGAAATACATCAGATAGGGTCTACCCAAAGTGCGAAATATCGAAAAATTCGTTTTTTGCGTTTTTCGCGGCTCCTATGGGAGATAGAGCGAAAAAGGGCTTAATACAGGATACTTGATTTTCCCTGATTTTGCTATTCAATAAAAAGGTCATAACTTTTGAATGGTTCAACCGATCCTCAAAATTCTTTTTGCATTCGAAAGAGGACAGAAAAAGAAAGGAAATGCGACTAGGTTCATCCCGATATTTCAATTTTTCGATCCGAGAGCGCAGATTGTATGTTACCTCTGAAATACAATTTTTCACATGACTAAAAAATCGATTATCTGTCGCAAAAAAATTGAAAAAAATTATACTATTGTCCTAAATGCATAGAAATTGATGTATTATCAAGCCTTGTTCGTTAGAAAGCCAAAGAGCAGCGGAAACAATCGTTATTAGCGAGGAAACGATAGATATCGTAATTTTAGTAAACGTAAAGAAGGTGGTTTTCGGATAATTCGATTTTCTGCGATTTTCTCAGCTCCTGTTGGAGATATCGCAAATCCACGGCCAGATTCGTTATCAGCGCGACGAAATACATCAGATAGGGTCTACCCAAAGTGCGAAATATCGAAAATTTCGTTTTTTGCGTTTTTCGCGCCTCCTATGGGAGATAGAGCGAAAAGGGGCTCAATACAGGATCCTTGATTTTCCCTGATTTTGCTAATCAATAAAAAGGTCATAACTTTTGAATGGTTCAACCGATCCTCAAAATTCTTTTTGCATTCGAAAGAGGACAGAAAAAGAAAGGAAATGCGACTAGGTTCATCCCGATATTTCAATTTTTCGATCCGACAGCGCAGATTGTATGTTGCCTGTGAAATACAATTTTTCACATAACTTAAAAATCGATTATCTGTCGCAAAAAAATTGAAAAAAATTATACTATTGTCCTAAATGCATGGAAATTGATGTATTATCAAGCCTTGTTCGTTAGAAAGCCAAAGAGCAGCGGAAACAATCGTTATTAGCGAGGCAACGATAGATATCGTAATTTTAGTAAACGTAAAGAAGGTGGTTTTCGGATAATTCGATTTTCTGCGATTTTCTCAGCTCCTGTTGGAGATATCGCAAATCCACGGCCAGATTCGTTATCAGCGCGACGAAATACATCAGATAGGGTCTACCCAAAGTGCGAAATATCGAAAATTTCGTTTTTTGCGTTTTTCGCGGCTCCTATGGGAGATAGAGCGAAAAGGGGCTCAATACAGGATCCTTGATTTTCCCTGATTTTGCTAATCAATAAAAAGGTCATAACTTTTGAATGGTTCAACCGATCCTCAAAATTCTTTTTGCATTCGAAAGAGGACAAAAAAAGAAAGGAAATGCGACTAGGTTCATCCCGATATTTCATTTTTTCGAGCCGAGAGCGCAGATTGTATGTTACCTCTGAAATACAATTTTTCACATAAATAAAAAATCGATTATCTGTCGCAAAAAAATTGAAAAAAATTATACTATTGTCCTAAATGCATGGAAATTGATGTATTATCAAGCCTTGTTCGTTAGAAAGCCAAAGAGCAGCGGAAACAATCGTTATTAGCGAGGCAACGATAGATATCGTAATTTTAGTAAACGTAAAGAAGGTGGTTTTCGGATAATTCGATTTTCTGCGATTTTCTCAGCTCCTGTTGGAGATATCGCAAATCCACGGCCAGATTCGTTATCAGCGCGACGAAATACATCAGATAGGGTCTACCCAAAGTGCGAAATATCGAAAAATTCGTTTTTTGCGTTTTTCGCGGCTCCTATGGGAGATAGAGCGAAAAGGGGCTCAATACAGGATCCTTGATTTTCCCTGATTTTGCCAATCAATAAAAAGGTCATAACTTTTGAATGGTTCAACCGATCCTCAAAATTCTTTTTGCATTCGAAAGAGGACAGAAAAAGAAAGGAAATGCGACTAGGTTCATCCCGATATTTCAATTTTTCGATCCGAGAGCGCAGATTGTATGTTACCTCTGAAATACAATTTTTCACATAACTTAAAAATCGATTATCTGTCGCAAAAAAATTGAAAAATATTATACTATTGTCCTAAATGCATGGAAATTGATGTATTATCAAGCCTTGTTCCTTAGAAAGCCAAAGAGCAGCGGAAACAATCGTTATTAGCGAGGAAACGATAGATATCGTAATTTTAGTAAACGTAAAGAAGGTGGTTTTCGGATAATTCGATTTTCTGCGATTTTCTCAGCTCCTGTTGGAGATATCGCAAATCCACGGCCAGATTCGTTATCAGCGCGACGAAATACATCAGATAGGGTCTACCCAAAGTGCGAAATATCGAAAAATTCGTTTTTTGCGTTTTTCGCGGCTCCTATGGGAGATAGAGCGAAAAGGGGCTCAATACAGGATCCTTGATTTTCCCTGATTTTGCTAATCAATAAAAAGGTCATAACTTTTGAATGGTTCAACCGATCCTCAAAATTCTTTTTGCATTCGAAAGAGGACAGAAAAAGAAAGGAAATGCGCTTAGGTTCATCCCGATCCTTCAATTTTTCGAGCCGAGAACGCAGATTGTATGTTACCTCTGAAATACAATTTTTCACATAACTAAAAAATCGATTATCTGTCGCAAAAAAATTGAAAAAAATTATACTATTGTCCTAAATGCATGGAAATTGATGTATTATCAAGCCTTGTTCGTTAGAAAGCCAAAGAGCAGCGGAAACAATCGTTATTAGCGAGGCAACGATAGATATCGTAATTTTAGTAAACGTAAAGAAGGTGGTTTTCGGATAATTCGATTTTCTGCGATTTTCTCAGCTCCTGTTGGAGATATCGCAAATCCACGGCCAGATTCGTTATCAGCGCGACGAAATACATCAGATAGGGTCTATCTAAAGTGCGAAATATCGAAAAATTCGTTTTTTGCGTTTTTCTCGGCTCCTATGGGAGATAGAGCGAAAAAGGGCTTAATACAGGATACTTGATTTTCCCTGATTTTGCTATTCAATAAAAAGGTCATAACTTTTGAATGGTTCAACCGATCCTCAAAATTCTTTTTGCATTCGAAAGAGGACAGAAAAAGAAAGAAAATGCGCTTAGGTTCATCCCGATCCTTCAATTTTTCGAGCCGAGAACGCAGATTGTATGTTACCTCTGAAATACAATTTTTCACATAACTAAAAAATCGATTATCTGTCGCAAAAAAATTGAAAAAAATTATACTATTGTCCTAAATGCATGGAAATTGATGTATTATCAAGCCTTGTTCGTTAGAAAGCCAAAGAGCAGCGGAAACAATCGTTATTAGCTCGGCAACGATAGATATCGTAATTTTAGTAAACGTAAAGAAGGTGGTTTTCGGATAATTCGATTTTCTGCGATTTTCTCAGCTCCTGTTGGAGATATCGCAAATCCACGGCCAGATTCGTTATCAGCGCGACGAAACACATCAGATAGGGTCTACCCAAAGTGCGAAATATCGAAAAATTCGTTTTTTGCGTTTTTCGCGGCTCCTATGGGAGATAGAGCGAAAAGGGGCTCAATACAGGATCCTTGATTTTCCCTGATTTTGCTAATCAATAAAAAGGTCATAAAAGGTCACTTTTGAATGGTTCAACCGATCCTCAAAATTCTTTTTGCATTCGAAAGAGGACAGAAAAAGAAAGGAAATGCGACTAGGTTCATCCCGATATTTCAATTTTTCGATCCGACAGCGCAGATTGTATGTTGCCTGTGAAATACAATTTTTCACATAACTTAAAAATCGATTATCTGTCGCAAAAAAATTGAAAAAAATTATACTATTGTCCTAAATGCATGGAAATTGATGTATTATCAAGCCTTGTTCGTTAGAAAGCCAAAGAGCAGCGGAAACAATCGTTATTAGCGAGGAAACGATAGATATCGTAATTTTAGTAAACGTAAAGAAGGTGGTTTTCGGATAATTCGATTTTCTGCGATTTTCTCAGCTCCTGTTGGAGATATCGCAAATCCACGGCCAGATTCGTTATCAGCGCGACGAAATACATCAGATAGGGTCTACCCAAAGTGCGAAATATCGAAAAATTCGTTTTTTGCGTTTTTCGCGGCTCCTATGGGAGATAGAGCGAAAAAGGGCTTAATACAGGATACTTGATTTTCCCTGATTTTGCTATTCAATAAAAAGGTCATAACTTTTGAATGGTTCAACCGATCCTCAAAATTCTTTTTGCATTCGAAAGAGGACAGAAAAAGAAAGGAAATGCGCTTAGGTTCATCCCGATCCTTCAATTTTTCGAGCCGAGAACGCAGATTGTATGTTACCTCTGAAATACAATTTTTCACATAACTAAAAAATCGATTATCTGTCGCAAAAAAATTGAAAAAAATTATACTATTGTCCTAAATGCATGGAAATTGATGTATTATCAAGCCTTGTTCGTTAGAAAGCCAAAGAGCAGCGGAAACAATCGTTATTAGCTCGGCAACGATAGATATCGTAATTTTAGTAAACGTAAAGAAGGTGGTTTTCGGATAATTCGATTTTCTGCGATTTTCTCAGCTCCTGTTGGAGATATCGCAAATCCACGGCCAGATTCGTTATCAGCGCGACGAAACACATCAGATAGGGTCTACCCAAAGTGCGAAATATCGAAAAATTCGTTTTTTGCGTTTTTCGCGGCTCCTATGGGAGATAGAGCGAAAAAGGGCTCAATACAGGATCCTTGATTTTCCCTGATTTTGCTAATCAATAAAAAGGTCATAACTTTTGAATGGTTCAACCGATCCTCAAAATTCTTTTTGCATTCGAAAGAGGACAGAAAAAGAAAGGAAATGCGACTAGGTTCATCCCGATATTTCAATTTTTCGATCCGACAGCGCAGATTGTATGTTGCCTGTGAAATACAATTTTTCACATAACTTAAAAATCGATTATCTGTCGCAAAAAAATTGAAAAAAATTATACTATTGTCCTAAATGCATGGAAATTGATGTATTATCAAGCCTTGTTCGTTAGAAAGCCAAAGAGCAGCGGAAACAATCGTTATTAGCGAGGAAACGATAGATATCGTAATTTTAGTAAACGTAAAGAAGGTGGTTTTCGGATAATTCGATTTTCTGCGATTTTCTCAGCTCCTGTTGGAGATATCGCAAATCCACGGCCAGATTCGTTATCAGCGCGACGAAATACATCAGATAGGGTCTACCCAAAGTGCGAAATATCGAAAAATTCGTTTTTTGCGTTTTTCGCGGCTCCTATGGGAGATAGAGCGAAAAAGGGCTTAATACAGGATACTTGATTTTCCCTGATTTTGCTATTCAATAAAAAGGTCATAACTTTTGAATGGTTCAACCGATCCTCAAAATTCTTTTTGCATTCGAAAGAGGACAGAAAAAGAAAGGAAATGCGACTAGGTTCATCCCGATATTTCAATTTTTCGATCCGAGAGCGCAGATTGTATGTTACCTCTGAAATACAATTTTTCACATGACTAAAAAATCGATTATCTGTCGCAAAAAAATTGAAAAAAATTATACTATTGTCCTAAATGCATAGAAATTGATGTATTATCAAGCCTTGTTCGTTAGAAAGCCAAAGAGCAGCGGAAACAATCGTTATTAGCGAGGAAACGATAGATATCGTAATTTTAGTAAACGTAAAGAAGGTGGTTTTCGGATAATTCGATTTTCTGCGATTTTCTCAGCTCCTGTTGGAGATATCGCAAATCCACGGCCAGATTCGTTATCAGCGCGACGAAATACATCAGATAGGGTCTACCCAAAGTGCGAAATATCGAAAATTTCGTTTTTTGCGTTTTTCGCGCCTCCTATGGGAGATAGAGCGAAAAGGGGCTCAATACAGGATCCTTGATTTTCCCTGATTTTGCTAATCAATAAAAAGGTCATAACTTTTGAATGGTTCAACCGATCCTCAAAATTCTTTTTGCATTCGAAAGAGGACAGAAAAAGAAAGGAAATGCGACTAGGTTCATCCCGATATTTCAATTTTTCGATCCGACAGCGCAGATTGTATGTTGCCTGTGAAATACAATTTTTCACATAACTTAAAAATCGATTATCTGTCGCAAAAAAATTGAAAAAAATTATACTATTGTCCTAAATGCATGGAAATTGATGTATTATCAAGCCTTGTTCGTTAGAAAGCCAAAGAGCAGCGGAAACAATCGTTATTAGCGAGGCAACGATAGATATCGTAATTTTAGTAAACGTAAAGAAGGTGGTTTTCGGATAATTCGATTTTCTGCGATTTTCTCAGCTCCTGTTGGAGATATCGCAAATCCACGGCCAGATTCGTTATCAGCGCGACGAAATACATCAGATAGGGTCTACCCAAAGTGCGAAATATCGAAAATTTCGTTTTTTGCGTTTTTCGCGGCTCCTATGGGAGATAGAGCGAAAAGGGGCTCAATACAGGATCCTTGATTTTCCCTGATTTTGCTAATCAATAAAAAGGTCATAACTTTTGAATGGTTCAACCGATCCTCAAAATTCTTTTTGCATTCGAAAGAGGACAAAAAAAGAAAGGAAATGCGACTAGGTTCATCCCGATATTTCATTTTTTCGAGCCGAGAGCGCAGATTGTATGTTACCTCTGAAATACAATTTTTCACATAAATAAAAAATCGATTATCTGTCGCAAAAAAATTGAAAAAAATTATACTATTGTCCTAAATGCATGGAAATTGATGTATTATCAAGCCTTGTTCGTTAGAAAGCCAAAGAGCAGCGGAAACAATCGTTATTAGCGAGGCAACGATAGATATCGTAATTTTAGTAAACGTAAAGAAGGTGGTTTTCGGATAATTCGATTTTCTGCGATTTTCTCAGCTCCTGTTGGAGATATCGCAAATCCACGGCCAGATTCGTTATCAGCGCGACGAAATACATCAGATAGGGTCTACCCAAAGTGCGAAATATCGAAAAATTCGTTTTTTGCGTTTTTCGCGGCTCCTATGGGAGATAGAGCGAAAAGGGGCTCAATACAGGATCCTTGATTTTCCCTGATTTTGCCAATCAATAAAAAGGTCATAACTTTTGAATGGTTCAACCGATCCTCAAAATTCTTTTTGCATTCGAAAGAGGACAGAAAAAGAAAGGAAATGCGACTAGGTTCATCCCGATATTTCAATTTTTCGATCCGAGAGCGCAGATTGTATGTTACCTCTGAAATACAATTTTTCACATAACTTAAAAATCGATTATCTGTCGCAAAAAAATTGAAAAATATTATACTATTGTCCTAAATGCATGGAAATTGATGTATTATCAAGCCTTGTTCCTTAGAAAGCCAAAGAGCAGCGGAAACAATCGTTATTAGCGAGGAAACGATAGATATCGTAATTTTAGTAAACGTAAAGAAGGTGGTTTTCGGATAATTCGATTTTCTGCGATTTTCTCAGCTCCTGTTGGAGATATCGCAAATCCACGGCCAGATTCGTTATCAGCGCGACGAAATACATCAGATAGGGTCTACCCAAAGTGCGAAATATCGAAAAATTCGTTTTTTGCGTTTTTCGCGGCTCCTATGGGAGATAGAGCGAAAAGGGGCTCAATACAGGATCCTTGATTTTCCCTGATTTTGCTAATCAATAAAAAGGTCATAACTTTTGAATGGTTCAACCGATCCTCAAAATTCTTTTTGCATTCGAAAGAGGACAGAAAAAGAAAGGAAATGCGCTTAGGTTCATCCCGATCCTTCAATTTTTCGAGCCGAGAACGCAGATTGTATGTTACCTCTGAAATACAATTTTTCACATAACTAAAAAATCGATTATCTGTCGCAAAAAAATTGAAAAAAATTATACTATTGTCCTAAATGCATGGAAATTGATGTATTATCAAGCCTTGTTCGTTAGAAAGCCAAAGAGCAGCGGAAACAATCGTTATTAGCGAGGCAACGATAGATATCGTAATTTTAGTAAACGTAAAGAAGGTGGTTTTCGGATAATTCGATTTTCTGCGATTTTCTCAGCTCCTGTTGGAGATATCGCAAATCCACGGCCAGATTCGTTATCAGCGCGACGAAATACATCAGATAGGGTCTATCTAAAGTGCGAAATATCGAAAAATTCGTTTTTTGCGTTTTTCTCGGCTCCTATGGGAGATAGAGCGAAAAAGGGCTTAATACAGGATACTTGATTTTCCCTGATTTTGCTATTCAATAAAAAGGTCATAACTTTTGAATGGTTCAACCGATCCTCAAAATTCTTTTTGCATTCGAAAGAGGACAGAAAAAGAAAGAAAATGCGCTTAGGTTCATCCCGATCCTTCAATTTTTCGAGCCGAGAACGCAGATTGTATGTTACCTCTGAAATACAATTTTTCACATAACTAAAAAATCGATTATCTGTCGCAAAAAAATTGAAAAAAATTATACTATTGTCCTAAATGCATGGAAATTGATGTATTATCAAGCCTTGTTCGTTAGAAAGCCAAAGAGCAGCGGAAACAATCGTTATTAGCTCGGCAACGATAGATATCGTAATTTTAGTAAACGTAAAGAAGGTGGTTTTCGGATAATTCGATTTTCTGCGATTTTCTCAGCTCCTGTTGGAGATATCGCAAATCCACGGCCAGATTCGTTATCAGCGCGACGAAACACATCAGATAGGGTCTACCCAAAGTGCGAAATATCGAAAAATTCGTTTTTTGCGTTTTTCGCGGCTCCTATGGGAGATAGAGCGAAAAGGGGCTCAATACAGGATCCTTGATTTTCCCTGATTTTGCTAATCAATAAAAAGGTCATAAAAGGTCACTTTTGAATGGTTCAACCGATCCTCAAAATTCTTTTTGCATTCGAAAGAGGACAGAAA
Organism: Cylloceria caligata; assembly: GCA_963942595.1. Lineage (NCBI taxonomy): Eukaryota > Metazoa > Arthropoda > Insecta > Hymenoptera > Ichneumonidae > Cylloceria > Cylloceria caligata. The sequence continues at coordinate 6,883,499 of OZ012703.1, forward strand.
AAGAAAGGAAATGCGACTAGGTTCATCCCGATATTTCAATTTTTCGATCCGACAGCGCAGATTGTATGTTGCCTGTGAAATACAATTTTTCACATAACTTAAAAATCGATTATCTGTCGCAAAAAAATTGAAAAAAATTATACTATTGTCCTAAATGCATGGAAATTGATGTATTATCAAGCCTTGTTCGTTAGAAAGCCAAAGAGCAGCGGAAACAATCGTTATTAGCGAGGAAACGATAGATATCGTAATTTTAGTAAACGTAAAGAAGGTGGTTTTCGGATAATTCGATTTTCTGCGATTTTCTCAGCTCCTGTTGGAGATATCGCAAATCCACGGCCAGATTCGTTATCAGCGCGACGAAATACATCAGATAGGGTCTACCCAAAGTGCGAAATATCGAAAAATTCGTTTTTTGCGTTTTTCGCGGCTCCTATGGGAGATAGAGCGAAAAAGGGCTTAATACAGGATACTTGATTTTCCCTGATTTTGCTATTCAATAAAAAGGTCATAACTTTTGAATGGTTCAACCGATCCTCAAAATTCTTTTTGCATTCGAAAGAGGACAGAAAAAGAAAGGAAATGCGACTAGGTTCATCCCGATATTTCAATTTTTCGATCCGAGAGCGCAGATTGTATGTTACCTCTGAAATACAATTTTTCACATGACTAAAAAATCGATTATCTGTCGCAAAAAAATTGAAAAAAATTATACTATTGTCCTAAATGCATAGAAATTGATGTATTATCAAGCCTTGTTCGTTAGAAAGCCAAAGAGCAGCGGAAACAATCGTTATTAGCGAGGAAACGATAGATATCGTAATTTTAGTAAACGTAAAGAAGGTGGTTTTCGGATAATTCGATTTTCTGCGATTTTCTCAGCTCCTGTTGGAGATATCGCAAATCCACGGCCAGATTCGTTATCAGCGCGACGAAATACATCAGATAGGGTGTACCCAAAGTGCGAAATATCGAAAATTTCGTTTTTTGCGTTTTTCGCGCCTCCTATGGGAGATAGAGCGAAAAGGGGCTCAATACAGGATCCTTGATTTTCCCTGATTTTGCTAATCAATAAAAAGGTCATAACTTTTGAATGGTTCAACCGATCCTCAAAATTCTTTTTGCATTCGAAAGAGGACAGAAAAAGAAAGGAAATGCGACTAGGTTCATCCCGATATTTCAATTTTTCGATCCGACAGCGCAGATTGTATGTTGCCTGTGAAATACAATTTTTCACATAACTTAAAAATCGATTATCTGTCGCAAAAAAATTGAAAAAAATTATACTATTGTCCTAAATGCATGGAAATTGATGTATTATCAAGCCTTGTTCGTTAGAAAGCCAAAGAGCAGCGGAAACAATCGTTATTAGCGAGGAAACGATAGATATCGTAATTTTAGTAAACGTAAAGAAGGTGGTTTTCGGATAATTCGATTTTCTGCGATTTTCTCAGCTCCTGTTGGAGATATCGCAAATCCACGGCCAGATTCGTTATCAGCGCGACGAAATACATCAGATAGGGTCTACCCAAAGTGCGAAATATCGAAAAATTCGTTTTTTGCGTTTTTCGCGGCTCCTATGGGAGATAGAGCGAAAAGGGGCTCAATACAGGATCCTTGATTTTCCCTGATTTTGCTAATCAATAAAAAGGTCATAACTTTTGAATGGTTCAACCGATCCTCAAAATTCTTTTTGCATTCGAAAGAGGACAGAAAAAGAAAGGAAATGCGACTAGGTTCATCCCGATATTTCAATTTTTCGATCCGACAGCGCAGATTGTATGTTGCCTGTGAAATACAATTTTTCACATAACTTAAAAATCGATTATCTGTCGCAAAAAAATTGAAAAAAATTATACTATTGTCCTAAATGCATGGAAATTGATGTATTATCAAGCCTTGTTCGTTAGAAAGCCAAAGAGCAGCGGAAACAATCGTTATTAGCGAGGAAACGATAGATATCGTAATTTTAGTAAACGTAAAGAAGGTGGTTTTCGGATAATTCGATTTTCTGCGATTTTCTCAGCTCCTGTTGGAGATATCGCAAATCCACGGCCAGATTCGTTATCAGCGCGACGAAATACATCAGATAGGGTCTACCCAAAGTGCGAAATATCGAAAAATTCGTTTTTTGCGTTTTTCGCGGCTCCTATGGGAGATAGAGCGAAAAAGGGCTTAATACAGGATACTTGATTTTCCCTGATTTTGCTATTCAATAAAAAGGTCATAACTTTTGAATGGTTCAACCGATCCTCAAAATTCTTTTTGCATTCGAAAGAGGACAGAAAAAGAAAGGAAATGCGACTAGGTTCATCCCGATATTTCAATTTTTCGATCCGAGAGCGCAGATTGTATGTTACCTCTGAAATACAATTTTTCACATGACTAAAAAATCGATTATCTGTCGCAAAAAAATTGAAAAAAATTATACTATTGTCCTAAATGCATAGAAATTGATGTATTATCAAGCCTTGTTCGTTAGAAAGCCAAAGAGCAGCGGAAACAATCGTTATTAGCGAGGAAACGATAGATATCGTAATTTTAGTAAACGTAAAGAAGGTGGTTTTCGGATAATTCGATTTTCTGCGATTTTCTCAGCTCCTGTTGGAGATATCGCAAATCCACGGCCAGATTCGTTATCAGCGCGACGAAATACATCAGATAGGGTGTACCCAAAGTGCGAAATATCGAAAATTTCGTTTTTTGCGTTTTTCGCGGCTCCTATGGGAGATAGAGCGAAAAGGGGCTCAATACAGGATCCTTGATTTTCCCTGATTTTGCCAATCAATAAAAAGGTCATAACTTTTGAATGGTTCAACCGATCCTCAAAATTCTTTTTGCATTCGAAAGAGGACAGAAAAAGAAAGGAAATGCGACTAGGTTCATCCCGATATTTCAATTTTTCGAGCCGAGAACGCAGATTGTATGTTACCTCTGAAATACAATTTTTCACATAACTAAAAAATCGATTATCTGTCGCAAAAAAATTATACTATTGTCCTAAATGCATGGGAATTGATGTATTATCAAGCCTTGTTCCTTAGAAAGCCAAAGAGCAGCGGAAACAATCGTTATTAGCGAGGAAACGATAGATATCGTAATTTTAGTAAACGTAAAGAAGGTGGTTTTCGGATAATTCGATTGTCTGCGATTTTCTCAGCTCCTGTTGGAGATATCGCAAATCCACGGCCAGATTCGTTATCAGCGCGACGAAATACATCAGATAGGGTCTACCCAAAGTGCGAAATATCGAAAAATTCGTTTTTTGCGTTTTTCTCGGCTCCTATGGGAGATAGAGCGAAAAAGGGCTTAATACAGGATACTTGATTTTCCCTGATTTTGCTATTCAATAAAAAGGTCATAACTTTTGAATGGTTCAACCGATCCTCAAAATTCTTTTTGCATTCGAAAGAGGACAGAAAAAGAAAGGAAATGCGCTTAGGTTCATCCCGATCCTTCAATTTTTCGAGCCGAGAACGCAGATTGTATGTTACCTCTGAAATACAATTTTTCACATAACTAAAAAATCGATTATCTGTCGCAAAAAAATTATACTATTGTCCTAAATGCATGGGAATTGATGTATTATAAAGCCTTGTTCCTTAGAAAGCCAAAGAGCAGCGGAAACAATCGTTATTAGCGAGGAAACGATAGATATCGTAATTTTAGTAAACGTAAAGAAGGTGGTTTTCGGATAATTCGATTTTCTGCGATTTTCTCAGCTCCTGTTGGAGATATCGCAAATCCACGGCCAGATTCGTTATCAGCGCGACGAAATACATCAGATAGGGTCTATCTAAAGTGCGAAATATCGAAAAATTCGTTTTTTGCGTTTTTCTCGGCTCCTATGGGAGATAGAGCGAAAAAGGGCTTAATACAGGATACTTGATTTTCCCTGATTTTGCTATTCAATAAAAAGGTCATAACTTTTGAATGGTTCAACCGATCCTCAAAATTCTTTTTGCATTCGAAAGAGGACAGAAAAAGAAAGGAAATGCGCTTAGGTTCATCCCGATCCTTCAATTTTTCGAGCCGAGAACGCAGATTGTATGTTACCTCTGAAATACAATTTTTCACATAACTAAAAAATCGATTATCTGTCGCAAAAAAATTGAAAAAAATTATACTATTGTCCTAAATGCATGGAAATTGATGTATTATCAAGCCTTGTTCGTTAGAAAGCCAAAGAGCAGCGGAAACAATCGTTATTAGCGAGGCAACGATAGATATCGTAATTTTAGTAAACGTAAAGAAGGTGGTTTTCGGATAATTCGATTTTCTGCGATTTTCTCAGCTCCTGTTGGAGATATCGCAAATCCACGGCCAGATTCGTTATCAGCGCGACGAAATACATCAGATAGGGTCTATCTAAAGTGCGAAATATCGAAAAATTCGTTTTTTGCGTTTTTCTCGGCTCCTATGGGAGATAGAGCGAAAAAGGGCTTAATACAGGATACTTGATTTTCCCTGATTTTGCTATTCAATAAAAAGGTCATAACTTTTGAATGGTTCAACCGATCCTCAAAATTCTTTTTGCATTCGAAAGAGGACAGAAAAAGAAAGGAAATGCGCTTAGGTTCATCCCGATCCTTCAATTTTTCGAGCCGAGAACGCAGATTGTATGTTACCTCTGAAATACAATTTTTCACATAACTAAAAAATCGATTATCTGTCGCAAAAAAATTGAAAAAAATTATACTATTGTCCTAAATGCATGGAAATTGATGTATTATCAAGCCTTGTTCGTTAGAAAGCCAAAGAGCAGCGGAAACAATCGTTATTAGCTCGGCAACGATAGATATCGTAATTTTAGTAAACGTAAAGAAGGTGGTTTTCGGATAATTCGATTTTCTGCGATTTTCTCAGCTCCTGTTGGAGATATCGCAAATCCACGGCCAGATTCGTTATCAGCGCGACGAAATACATCAGATAGGGTCTACCCAAAGTGCGAAATATCGAAAAATTCGTTTTTTGCGTTTTTCGCGGCTCCTATGGGAGATAGAGCGAAAAAGGGCTTAATACAGGATACTTGATTTTCCCTGATTTTGCTATTCAATAAAAAGGTCATAACTTTTGAATGGTTCAACCGATCCTCAAAATTCTTTTTGCATTCGAAAGAGGACAGAAAAAGAAAGGAAATGCGACTAGGTTCATCCCGATATTTCAATTTTTCGATCCGAGAGCGCAGATTGTATGTTACCTCTGAAATACAATTTTTCACATGACTAAAAAATCGATTATCTGTCGCAAAAAAATTGAAAAAAATTATACTATTGTCCTAAATGCATAGAAATTGATGTATTATCAAGCCTTGTTCGTTAGAAAGCCAAAGAGCAGCGGAAACAATCGTTATTAGCGAGGAAACGATAGATATCGTAATTTTAGTAAACGTAAAGAAGGTGGTTTTCGGATAATTCGATTTTCTGCGATTTTCTCAGCTCCTGTTGGAGATATCGCAAATCCACGGCCAGATTCGTTATCAGCGCGACGAAATACATCAGATAGGGTCTACCCAAAGTGCGAAATATCGAAAATTTCGTTTTTTGCGTTTTTCGCGCCTCCTATGGGAGATAGAGCGAAAAGGGGCTCAATACAGGATCCTTGATTTTCCCTGATTTTGCTAATCAATAAAAAGGTCATAACTTTTGAATGGTTCAACCGATCCTCAAAATTCTTTTTGCATTCGAAAGAGGACAGAAAAAGAAAGGAAATGCGACTAGGTTCATCCCGATATTTCAATTTTTCGATCCGACAGCGCAGATTGTATGTTGCCTGTGAAATACAATTTTTCACATAACTTAAAAATCGATTATCTGTCGCAAAAAAATTGAAAAAAATTATACTATTGTCCTAAATGCATGGAAATTGATGTATTATCAAGCCTTGTTCGTTAGAAAGCCAAAGAGCAGCGGAAACAATCGTTATTAGCGAGGCAACGATAGATATCGTAATTTTAGTAAACGTAAAGAAGGTGGTTTTCGGATAATTCGATTTTCTGCGATTTTCTCAGCTCCTGTTGGAGATATCGCAAATCCACGGCCAGATTCGTTATCAGCGCGACGAAATACATCAGATAGGGTCTACCCAAAGTGCGAAATATCGAAAATTTCGTTTTTTGCGTTTTTCGCGGCTCCTATGGGAGATAGAGCGAAAAGGGGCTCAATACAGGATCCTTGATTTTCCCTGATTTTGCTAATCAATAAAAAGGTCATAACTTTTGAATGGTTCAACCGATCCTCAAAATTCTTTTTGCATTCGAAAGAGGACAGAAAAAGAAAGGAAATGCGACTAGGTTCATCCCGATATTTCAATTTTTCGATCCGAGAGCGCAGATTGTATGTTACCTCTGAAATACAATTTTTCACATGACTAAAAAATCGATTATCTGTCGCAAAAAAATTGAAAAAAATTATACTATTGTCCTAAATGCATAGAAATTGATGTATTATCAAGCCTTGTTCGTTAGAAAGCCAAAGAGCAGCGGAAACAATCGTTATTAGCGAGGAAACGATAGATATCGTAATTTTAGTAAACGTAAAGAAGGTGGTTTTCGGATAATTCGATTTTCTGCGATTTTCTCAGCTCCTGTTGGAGATATCGCAAATCCACGGCCAGATTCGTTATCAGCGCGACGAAATACATCAGATAGGGTCTACCCAAAGTGCGAAATATCGAAAATTTCGTTTTTTGCGTTTTTCGCGCCTCCTATGGGAGATAGAGCGAAAAGGGGCTCAATACAGGATCCTTGATTTTCCCTGATTTTGCTAATCAATAAAAAGGTCATAACTTTTGAATGGTTCAACCGATCCTCAAAATTCTTTTTGCATTCGAAAGAGGACAGAAAAAGAAAGGAAATGCGACTAGGTTCATCCCGATATTTCAATTTTTCGATCCGACAGCGCAGATTGTATGTTGCCTGTGAAATACAATTTTTCACATAACTTAAAAATCGATTATCTGTCGCAAAAAAATTGAAAAAAATTATACTATTGTCCTAAATGCATGGAAATTGATGTATTATCAAGCCTTGTTCGTTAGAAAGCCAAAGAGCAGCGGAAACAATCGTTATTAGCGAGGCAACGATAGATATCGTAATTTTAGTAAACGTAAAGAAGGTGGTTTTCGGATAATTCGATTTTCTGCGATTTTCTCAGCTCCTGTTGGAGATATCGCAAATCCACGGCCAGATTCGTTATCAGCGCGACGAAATACATCAGATAGGGTCTACCCAAAGTGCGAAATATCGAAAATTTCGTTTTTTGCGTTTTTCGCGGCTCCTATGGGAGATAGAGCGAAAAGGGGCTCAATACAGGATCCTTGATTTTCCCTGATTTTGCTAATCAATAAAAAGGTCATAACTTTTGAATGGTTCAACCGATCCTCAAAATTCTTTTTGCATTCGAAAGAGGACAAAAAAAGAAAGGAAATGCGACTAGGTTCATCCCGATATTTCATTTTTTCGAGCCGAGAGCGCAGATTGTATGTTACCTCTGAAATACAATTTTTCACATAAATAAAAAATCGATTATCTGTCGCAAAAAAATTGAAAAAAATTATACTATTGTCCTAAATGCATGGAAATTGATGTATTATCAAGCCTTGTTCGTTAGAAAGCCAAAGAGCAGCGGAAACAATCGTTATTAGCGAGGCAACGATAGATATCGTAATTTTAGTAAACGTAAAGAAGGTGGTTTTCGGATAATTCGATTTTCTGCGATTTTCTCAGCTCCTGTTGGAGATATCGCAAATCCACGGCCAGATTCGTTATCAGCGCGACGAAATACATCAGATAGGGTCTACCCAAAGTGCGAAATATCGAAAAATTCGTTTTTTGCGTTTTTCGCGGCTCCTATGGGAGATAGAGCGAAAAGGGGCTCAATACAGGATCCTTGATTTTCCCTGATTTTGCCAATCAATAAAAAGGTCATAACTTTTGAATGGTTCAACCGATCCTCAAAATTCTTTTTGCATTCGAAAGAGGACAGAAAAAGAAAGGAAATGCGACTAGGTTCATCCCGATATTTCAATTTTTCGATCCGAGAGCGCAGATTGTATGTTACCTCTGAAATACAATTTTTCACATGACTAAAAAATCGATTATCTGTCGCAAAAAAATTGAAAAAAATTATACTATTGTCCTAAATGCATGGAAATTGATGTATTATCAAGCCTTGTTCGTTAGAAAGCCAAAGAGCAGCGGAAACAATCGTTATTAGCGAGGAAACGATAGATATCGTAATTTTAGTAAACGTAAAGAAGGTGGTTTTCGGATAATTCGATTTTCTGCGATTTTCTCAGCTCCTGTTGGAGATATCGCAAATCCACGGCCAGATTCGTTATCAGCGCGACGAAATACATCAGATAGGGTCTACCCAAAGTGCGAAATATCGAAAAATTCGTTTTTTGCGTTTTTCGCGGCTCCTATGGGAGATAGAGCGAAAAGGGGGTCAATACAGGATCCTTGATTTTCCCTGATTTTGCTAATCAATAAAAAGGTCATAACTTTTGAATGGTTCAACCGATCCTCAAAATTCTTTTTGCATTCGAAAGAGGACAGAAAAAGAAAGGAAATGCGACTAGGTTCATCCCGATATTTCAATTTTTCGAGCCGAGAACGCAGATTGTATGTTACCTCTGAAATACAATTTTTCACATAACTAAAAAATCGATTATCTGTCGCAAAAAAATTATACTATTGTCCTAAATGCATGGGAATTGATGTATTATCAAGCCTTGTTCCTTAGAAAGCCAAAGAGCAGCGGAAACAATCGTTATTAGCGAGGAAACGATAGATATCGTAATTTTAGTAAACGTAAAGAAGGTGGTTTTCGGATAATTCGATTGTCTGCGATTTTCTCAGCTCCTGTTGGAGATATCGCAAATCCACGGCCAGATTCGTTATCAGCGCGACGAAATACATCAGATAGGGTCTACCCAAAGTGCGAAATATCGAAAAATTCGTTTTTTGCGTTTTTCGCGGCTCCTATGGGAGATAGAGCGAAAAGGGGCTCAATACAGGATCCTTGATTTTCCCTGATTTTGCTAATCAATAAAAAGGTCATAACTTTTGAATGGTTCAACCGATCCTCAAAATTCTTTTTGCATTCGAAAGAGGACAGAAAAAGAAAGGAAATGCGACTAGGTTCATCCCGATATTTCAATTTTTCGATCCGAGAGCGCAGATTGTATGTTACCTCTGAAATACAATTTTTCACATGACTAAAAAATCGATTATCTGTCGCAAAAAAATTGAAAAAAATTATACTATTGTCCTAAATGCATGGAAATTGATGTATTATCAAGCCTTGTTCGTTAGAAAGCCAAAGAGCAGCGGAAACAATCGTTATTAGCGAGGAAACGATAGATATCGTAATTTTAGTAAACGTAAAGAAGGTGGTTTTCGGATAATTCGATTTTCTGCGATTTTCTCAGCTCCTGTTGGAGATATCGCAAATCCACGGCCAGATTCGTTATCAGCGCGACGAAATACATCAGATAGGGTCTATCTAAAGTGCGAAATATCGAAAAATTCGTTTTTTGCGTTTTTCTCGGCTCCTATGGGAGATAGAGCGAAAAAGGGCTTAATACAGGATACTTGATTTTCCCTGATTTTGCTATTCAATAAAAAGGTCATAACTTTTGAATGGTTCAACCGATCCTCAAAATTCTTTTTGCATTCGAAAGAGGACAGAAAAAGAAAGGAAATGCGCTTAGGTTCATCCCGATCCTTCAATTTTTCGAGCCGAGAACGCAGATTGTATGTTACCTCTGAAATACAATTTTTCACATAACTAAAAAATCGATTATCTGTCGCAAAAAAATTGAAAAAAATTATACTATTGTCCTAAATGCATGGAAATCGATGTATTATCAAGCCTTGTTCGTTAGAAAGCCAAAGAGCAGCGGAAACAATCGTTATTAGCGAGGCAACGATAGATATCGTAATTTTAGTAAACGTAAAGAAGGTGGTTTTCGGATAATTCGATTTTCTGCGATTTTCTCAGCTCCTGTTGGAGATATCGCAAATCCACGGCCAGATTCGTTATCAGCGCGACGAAATACATCAGATAGGGTCTACCCAAAGTGCGAAATATCGAAAATTTCGTTTTTTGCGTTTTTCGCGCCTCCTATGGGAGATAGAGCGAAAAGGGGCTCAATACAGGATCCTTGATTTTCCCTGATTTTGCTAATCAATAAAAAGGTCATAACTTTTGAATGGTTCAACCGATCCTCAAAATTCTTTTTGCATTCGAAAGAGGACAGAAAAAGAAAGGAAATGCGACTAGGTTCATCCCGATATTTCAATTTTTCGATCCGACAGCGCAGATTGTATGTTGCCTGTGAAATACAATTTTTCACATAACTTAAAAATCGATTATCTGTCGCAAAAAAATTGAAAAAAATTATACTATTGTCCTAAATGCATGGAAATTGATGTATTATCAAGCCTTGTTCGTTAGAAAGCCAAAGAGCAGCGGAAACAATCGTTATTAGCGAGGCAACGATATCGTAATTTTAGTAAACGTAAAGAAGGTGGTTTTCGGATAATTCGATTTTCTGCGATTTTCTCAGCTCCTGTTGGAGATATCGCAAATCCACGGCCAGATTCGTTATCAGCGCGACGAAATACATCAGATAGGGTCTACCCAAAGTGCGAAATATCGAAAAATTCGTTTTTTGCGTTTTTCTCGGCTCCTATGGGAGATAGAGCGAAAAGGGGCTTAATACAGGATCCGTGATTTTCCCTGATTTTGTTAATCGATAAAAAGGTCATAACTTTTGAATGATTTAACCGATCCTCAAAATTCTATTTGCATTCGAAAGAGGACAGAAAAAGAAAGGAAATGCGACTAGGTTCATCCCGATATTTCAATTTTTCGATCCGAGAGCGCAGATTGTATGTTACCTCTGAAATACAATTTTTCACATGACTAAAAAATCGATTATCTTTCGCAAAAAAATTGAAAAAAATTATACTATTGTCCTAAATGCATGGAAATAGATGTATTATCAAGCCTTGTTCGTTAGAAAGCCAAAGAGCAGCGGAAACAATCGTTATTAGCGAGGAAACGATAGATATCGTAATTTTAGTAAACGTGAAGAAGGTGGTTTTCGGATAATTCGATTTTCTGCGATTTTCTCAGCTCCTGTTGGAGATATCGCAAATCCACGGCCAGATTCGTTATCAGCGCGACGAAATACATCAGATAGGGTCTACCCAAAGTGCGAAATATCGAAAAATTCGTTTTTTGCGTTTTTCTCGGCTCCTATGGGAGATAGAGCGAAAAGGGGCTTAATACAGGATCCGTGATTTTCCCTGATTTTGTTAATCGATAAAAAGGTCATAACTTTTGAATGATTCAACCGATCCTCAAAATTCTTTTTGCATTCGAAAGAGGACAGAAAAAGAAAGGAAATGCGACTAGGTTCATCCCGATATTTCATTTTTTCGAGCCGAGAGCGCAGATTGTATGTTACCTCTGAAATACAATTTTTCACATAACTAAAAAATCGATTATCTGTCGCAAAAAAATTGAAAAAAATTATACTATTGTCCTAAATGCATGGAAATTGATGTATCATCAAGCCTTGTTCGTTAGAAAGCCAAAGAGCAGCGGAAACAATCGTTATTAGCGAGGCAACGATAGATATCGTAATTTTAGTAAACGTAAAGAAGGTGGTTTTCGGATAATTCGATTTTCTGCGATTTTCTCAGCTCCTGTTGGAGATATCGCAAATCCACGGCCAGATTCGTTATCAGCGCGACGAAATACATCAGATAGGGTCTACCCAAAGTGCGAAATATCGAAAAATTCGTTTTTTACGTTTTTCTCGGCTCCTATGGGAGATAGAGCGAAAAAGGGCTTAATACAGGATCCTTGATTTTCCCTGATTTTGCTAATCAATAAAAAGGTCATAACTTTTGAATGGTTCAACCGATCCTCAAAATTCTTTTTGCATTCGAAAGAGGACAGAAAAAGAAAGGAAATGCGACTAGGTTCATCCCGATATTTCAATTTTTCGATCCGACAGCGCAGATTGTATGTTACCTCTGGAATACAATTTTTCACATAACTTAAAAATCGATTATCTGTCGCAAAAAAATTGAAAAAAATTATACTATTGTCCTAAATGCATGGAAATTGATGTATTATCAAGCCTTGTTCGTTAGAAAGCCAAAGAGCAGCGGAAACAATCGTTATTAGCGAGGCAACGATATCGTAATTTTAGTAAACGTAAAGAAGGTGGTTTTCGGATAATTCGATTTTCTGCGATTTTCTCAGCTCCTGTTGGAGATATCGCAAATCCACAGCCAGATTCGTTATCAGCGCGACGAAATACATCAGATAGGGTCTACCCAAAGTGCGAAATATCGAAAAATTCGTTTTTTGCGTTTTTCTCGGCTCCTATGGGAGATAGAGCGAAAAAGGGCTTAATACAGGATCCTTGATTTTCCCTGATTTTGCTAATCAATAAAAAGGTCATAACTTTTGAATGGTTCAACCGATCCTCAAAATTCTTTTTGCATTCGAAAGAGGACAGAAAAAGAAAGGAAATGCGACTAGGTTCATCCCGATATTTCAATTTTTCGAGCCGAGAACGCAGATTGTATGTTACCTCTGAAATACAATTTTTCACATAACTAAAAAATCGATTATCTGTCGCAAAAAAATTATACTATTGTCCTAAATGCATGGGAATTGATGTATTATCAAGCCTTGTTCCTTAGAAAGCCAAAGAGCAGCGGAAACAATCGTTATTAGCGAGGAAACGATAGATATCGTAATTTTAGTAAACGTAAAGAAGGTGGTTTTCGGATAATTCGATTTTCTGCGATTTTCTCAGCTCCTGTTGGAGATATCGCAAATCCACGGCCAGATTCGTTATCAGCGCGACGAAATACATCAGATAGGGTCTACCCAAAGTGCGAAATATCGAAAAATTCGTTTTTTGCGTTTTTCTCGGCTCCTATGGGAGATAGAGCGAAAAAGGGCTTAATACAGGATCCTTGATTTTCCCTGATTTTGCTAATCAATAAAAAGGTCATAACTTTTGAATGGTTCAACCGATCCTCAAAATTCTTTTTGCATTCGAAAGAGGACAGAAAAAGAAAGGAAATGCGACTAGGTTGAACCCGATATTTCAATTTTTCGATCCGACAGCGCAGATTGTATGTTACCTCTGAAATACAATTTTTCACATAACTTAAAAATCGATTATCTGTCGCAAAAAAATTTAAAAAAATTATACTATTGTCCTAAATGCATGGAAATTGATGTATTATCAAGCCTTGTTCGTTAGAAAGCCAAAGAGCAGCGGAAACAATCGTTATTAGCGAGGAAACGATAGATATCGTAATTTTAGTAAACGTAAAGAAGGTGGTTTTCGGATAATTCGATTTTCTGCGATTTTCTCAGCTCCTGTTGGAGATATCGCAAATCCACGGCCAGATTCGTTATCAGCGCGACGAAATACATCGGATAGGGTCTACCCAAAGTGCGAAATATCGAAAAATTCGTTTTTTGCGTTTTTCTCGGCTCCTATGGGAGATGGAGCGAAAAAGGGCTCAATACAGGCTCCTTGATTTTCCCTGATTTTGCTAATCAATAAAAAGGTCATAACTTTTGAATGGTTCAACCGATCCTCAAAATTCTTTTTGCATTCGAAAGAGGACAGAAAAAGAAAGGAAATGCGACTAGGTTCATCCCGATATTTCAATTTTTCGAGCCGAGAACGCAGATTGTATGTTACCTCTGAAATACAATTTTTCACATAACTAAAAAATCGATTATCTGTCGCAAAAAAATTATACTATTGTCCTAAATGCATGGGAATTGATGTATTATCAAGCCTTGTTCCTTAGAAAGCCAAAGAGCAGCGGAAACAATCGTTATTAGCGAGGAAACGATAGATATCGTAATTTTAGTAAACGTAAAGAAGGTGGTTTTCGGATAATTCGATTTTCTGCGATTTTCTCAGCTCCTGTTGGAGATATCGCAAATCCACGGCCAGATTCGTTATCAGCGCGACGAAATACATCGGATAGGGTCTACCCAAAGTGCGAAATATCGAAAAATTCGTTTTTTGCGTTTTTCTCGGCTCCTATGGGAGATGGAGCGAAAAAGGGCTCAATACAGGCTCCTTGATTTTCCCTGATTTTGCTAATCAATAAAAAGGTCATAACTTTTGAATGGTTCAACCGATCCTCAAAATTCTTTTTGCATTCGAAAGAGGACAGAAAAAGAAAGGAAATGCGACTAGGTTCATCCCGATATTTCAATTTTTCGAGCCGAGAACGCAGATTGTATGTTACCTCTGAAATACAATTTTTCACATAACTAAAAAATCGATTATCTGTCGCAAAAAAATTATACTATTGTCCTAAATGCATGGGAATTGATGTATTATCAAGCCTTGTTCCTTAGAAAGCCAAAGAGCAGCGGAAACAATCGTTATTAGCGAGGAAACGATAGATATCGTAATTTTAGTAAACGTAAAGAAGGTGGTTTTCGGATAATTCGATTTTCTGCGATTTTCTCAGCTCCTGTTGGAGATATCGCAAATCCACGGCCAGATTCGTTATCAGCGCGACGAAATACATCAGATAGGGTCTACCCAAAGTGCGAAATATCGAAAAATTCGTTTTTTGCGTTTTTCTCGGCTCCTATGGGAGATAGAGCGAAAAAGGGCTTAATACAGGATCCTTGATTTTCCCTGATTTTGCTAATCAATAAAAAGGTCATAACTTTTGAATGGTTCAACCGATCCTCAAAATTCTTTTTGCATTCGAAAGAGGACAGAAAAAGAAAGGAAATGCGACTAGGTTCATCCCGATATTTCAATTTTTCGATCCGAGAGCGCAGATTGTATGTTACCTCTGAAATACAATTTTTCACATGACTAAAAAATCGATTATCTTTCGCAAAAAAATTGAAAAAAATTATACTATTGTCCTAAATGCATGGAAATAGATGTATTATCAAGCCTTGTTCGTTAGAAAGCCAAAGAGCAGCGGAAACAATCGTTATTAGCGAGGAAACGATAGATATCGTAATTTTAGTAAACGTGAAGAAGGTGGTTTTCGGATAATTCGATTTTCTGCGATTTTCTCAGCTCCTGTTGGAGATATCGCAAATCCACGGCCAGATTCGTTATCAGCGCGACGAAATACATCAGATAGGGTCTACCCAAAGTGCGAAATATCGAAAAATTCGTTTTTTGCGTTTTTCTCGGCTCCTATGGGAGATAGAGCGAAAAGGGGCTTAATACAGGATCCGTGATTTTCCCTGATTTTGTTAATCGATAAAAAGGTCATAACTTTTGAATGATTCAACCGATCCTCAAAATTCTTTTTGCATTCGAAAGAGGACAGAAAAAGAAAGGAAATGCGACTAGGTTCATCCCGATATTTCATTTTTTCGAGCCGAGAGCGCAGATTGTATGTTACCTCTGAAATACAATTTTTCACATAACTAAAAAATCGATTATCTGTCGCAAAAAAATTGAAAAAAATTATACTATTGTCCTAAATGCATGGAAATTGATGTATCATCAAGCCTTGTTCGTTAGAAAGCCAAAGAGCAGCGGAAACAATCGTTATTAGCGAGGCAACGATAGATATCGTAATTTTAGTAAACGTAAAGAAGGTGGTTTTCGGATAATTCGATTTTCTGCGATTTTCTCAGCTCCTGTTGGAGATATCGCAAATCCACGGCCAGATTCGTTATCAGCGCGACGAAATACATCAGATAGGGTCTACCCAAAGTGCGAAATATCGAAAAATTCGTTTTTTACGTTTTTCTCGGCTCCTATGGGAGATAGAGCGAAAAAGGGCTTAATACAGGATCCTTGATTTTCCCTGATTTTGCTAATCAATAAAAAGGTCATAACTTTTGAATGGTTCAACCGATCCTCAAAATTCTTTTTGCATTCGAAAGAGGACAGAAAAAGAAAGGAAATGCGACTAGGTTCATCCCGATATTTCAATTTTTCGATCCGACAGCGCAGATTGTATGTTACCTCTGGAATACAATTTTTCACATAACTTAAAAATCGATTATCTGTCGCAAAAAAATTGAAAAAAATTATACTATTGTCCTAAATGCATGGAAATTGATGTATTATCAAGCCTTGTTCGTTAGAAAGCCAAAGAGCAGCGGAAACAATCGTTATTAGCGAGGCAACGATATCGTAATTTTAGTAAACGTAAAGAAGGTGGTTTTCGGATAATTCGATTTTCTGCGATTTTCTCAGCTCCTGTTGGAGATATCGCAAATCCACAGCCAGATTCGTTATCAGCGCGACGAAATACATCAGATAGGGTCTACCCAAAGTGCGAAATATCGAAAAATTCGTTTTTTGCGTTTTTCTCGGCTCCTATGGGAGATAGAGCGAAAAAGGGCTTAATACAGGATCCTTGATTTTCCCTGATTTTGCTAATCAATAAAAAGGTCATAACTTTTGAATGGTTCAACCGATCCTCAAAATTCTTTTTGCATTCGAAAGAGGACAGAAAAAGAAAGGAAATGCGACTAGGTTCATCCCGATATTTCAATTTTTCGAGCCGAGAACGCAGATTGTATGTTACCTCTGAAATACAATTTTTCACATAACTAAAAAATCGATTATCTGTCGCAAAAAAATTATACTATTGTCCTAAATGCATGGGAATTGATGTATTATCAAGCCTTGTTCCTTAGAAAGCCAAAGAGCAGCGGAAACAATCGTTATTAGCGAGGAAACGATAGATATCGTAATTTTAGTAAACGTAAAGAAGGTGGTTTTCGGATAATTCGATTTTCTGCGATTTTCTCAGCTCCTGTTGGAGATATCGCAAATCCACGGCCAGATTCGTTATCAGCGCGACGAAATACATCAGATAGGGTCTACCCAAAGTGCGAAATATCGAAAAATTCGTTTTTTGCGTTTTTCTCGGCTCCTATGGGAGATAGAGCGAAAAAGGGCTTAATACAGGATCCTTGATTTTCCCTGATTTTGCTAATCAATAAAAAGGTCATAACTTTTGAATGGTTCAACCGATCCTCAAAATTCTTTTTGCATTCGAAAGAGGACAGAAAAAGAAAGGAAATGCGACTAGGTTGAACCCGATATTTCAATTTTTCGATCCGACAGCGCAGATTGTATGTTACCTCTGAAATACAATTTTTCACATAACTTAAAAATCGATTATCTGTCGCAAAAAAATTTAAAAAAATTATACTATTGTCCTAAATGCATGGAAATTGATGTATTATCAAGCCTTGTTCGTTAGAAAGCCAAAGAGCAGCGGAAACAATCGTTATTAGCGAGGAAACGATAGATATCGTAATTTTAGTAAACGTAAAGAAGGTGGTTTTCGGATAATTCGATTTTCTGCGATTTTCTCAGCTCCTGTTGGAGATATCGCAAATCCACGGCCAGATTCGTTATCAGCGCGACGAAATACATCGGATAGGGTCTACCCAAAGTGCGAAATATCGAAAAATTCGTTTTTTGCGTTTTTCTCGGCTCCTATGGGAGATGGAGCGAAAAAGGGCTCAATACAGGCTCCTTGATTTTCCCTGATTTTGCTAATCAATAAAAAGGTCATAACTTTTGAATGGTTCAACCGATCCTCAAAATTCTTTTTGCATTCGAAAGAGGACAGAAAAAGAAAGGAAATGCGACTAGGTTCATCCCGATATTTCAATTTTTCGAGCCGAGAACGCAGATTGTATGTTACCTCTGAAATACAATTTTTCACATAACTAAAAAATCGATTATCTGTCGCAAAAAAATTATACTATTGTCCTAAATGCATGGGAATTGATGTATTATCAAGCCTTGTTCCTTAGAAAGCCAAAGAGCAGCGGAAACAATCGTTATTAGCGAGGAAACGATAGATATCGTAATTTTAGTAAACGTAAAGAAGGTGGTTTTCGGATAATTCGATTTTCTGCGATTTTCTCAGCTCCTGTTGGAGATATCGCAAATCCACGGCCAGATTCGTTATCAGCGCGACGAAATACATCAGATAGGGTCTACCCAAAGTGCGAAATATCGAAAAATTCGTTTTTTGCGTTTTTCTCGGCTCCTATGGGAGATAGAGCGAAAAAGGGCTTAATACAGGATCCTTGATTTTCCCTGATTTTGCTAATCAATAAAAAGGTCATAACTTTTGAATGGTTCAACCGATCCTCAAAATTCTTTTTGCATTCGAAAGAGGACAGAAAAAGAAAGGAAATGCGACTAGGTTCATCCCGATATTTCAATTTTTCGATCCGACAGCGCAGATTGTATGTTGCCTGTGAAATACAATTTTTCACATAACTTAAAAATCGATTATCTGTCGCAAAAAAATTGAAAAAAATTATACTATTGTCCTAAATGCATGGAAATTGATGTATTATCAAGCCTTGTTCGTTAGAAAGCCAAAGAGCAGCGGAAACAATCGTTATTAGCGAGGAAACGATAGATATCGTAATTTTAGTAAACGTAAAGAAGGTGGTTTTCGGATAATTCGATTTTCTGCGATTTTCTCAGCTCCTGTTGGAGATATCGCAAATCCACGGCCAGATTCGTTATCAGCGCGACGAAATACATCAGATAGGGTCTACCCAAAGTGCGAAATATCGAAAAATTCGTTTTTTGCGTTTTTCGCGGCTCCTATGGGAGATAGAGCGAAAAGGGGCTCAATACAGGATCCTTGATTTTCCCTGATTTTGCTAATCAATAAAAAGGTCATAACTTTTGAATGGTTCAACCGATCCTCAAAATTCTTTTCGCATTCGAAAGAGGACAGAAAAAGAAAGGAAATGCGACTAGGTTCATCCCGATATTTCATTTTTTCGAGCCGAGAGCGCAGATTGTATGTTACCTCTGAAATACAATTTTTCACATAAATAAAAAATCGATTATCTGTCGCAAAAAAATTGAAAAAAATTATACTATTGTCCTAAATGCATGGAAAATGATGTATTATCAAGCCTTGTTCGTTAGAAAGCCAAAGAGCAGCGGAAACAATCGTTATTAGCGAGGCAACGATAGATATCGTAATTTTAGTAAACGTAAAGAAGGTGGTTTTCGGATAATTCGATTTTCTGCGATTTTCTCAGCTCCTGTTGGAGATATCGCAAATCCACGGCCAGATTCGTTATCAGCGCGACGAAATACATCAGATAGGGTCTACCCAAAGTGCGAAATATCGAAAAATTCGTTTTTTGCGTTTTTCTCGGCTCCTATGGGAGATAGAGCGAAAAAGGGCTCAATACAGGATCTCTGATTTTCCCTGATTTTGCTAATCAATAAAAAGGTCATAACTTTTGAATGGTTCAACCGATCCTCAAAATTCTTTTTGCATTCGAAAGAGGACAGAAAAAGAAAGGAAATGCGACTAGGTTCATCCCGATATTTCAATTTTTCGAGCCGAGAACGCAGATTGTATGTTACCTCTGAAATACAATTTTTCACATAACTAAAAAATCGATTATCTGTCGCAAAAAAATTATACTATTGTCCTAAATGCATGGGAATTGATGTATTATCAAGCCTTGTTCCTTAGAAAGCCAAAGAGCAGCGGAAACAATCGTTATTAGCGAGGAAACGATAGATATCGTAATTTTAGTAAACGTAAAGAAGGTGGTTTTCGGATAATTCGATTTTCTGCGATTTTCTCAGCTCCTGTTGGAGATATCGCAAATCCACGGCCAGATTCGTTATCAGCGCGACGAAATACATCAGATAGGGTCTACCCAAAGTGCGAAATATCGAAAAATTCGTTTTTTGCGTTTTTCGCGGCTCCTATGGGAGATAGAGCGAAAAGGGGCTCAATACAGGATCCTTGATTTTCCCTGATTTTGCTAATCAATAAAAAGGTCATAACTTTTGAATGGTTCAACCGATCCTCAAAATTCTTTTTGCATTCGAAAGAGGACAGAAAAAGAAAGGAAATGCGACTAGGTTCATCCCGATATTTCAATTTTTCGAGCCGAGAACGCAGATTGTATGTTACCTCTGAAATACAATTTTTCACATAACTTAAAAATCGATTATCTGTCGCAAAAAAATTGAAAAAAATTATACTATTGTCCTAAATGCATGGAAATTGATGTATTATCAAGCCTTGTTCGTTAGAAAGCCAAAGAGCAGCGGAAACAATCGTTATTAGCGAGGGAACGATAGATATCGTAATTTTAGTAAACGTAAAGAAGGTGGTTTTCGGATAATTCGATTTTCTGCGATTTTCTCAGCTCCTGTTGGAGATATCGCAAATCCACGGCCAGATTCGTTATCAGCGCGACGAAATACATCAGATAGGGTCTACCCAAAGTGCGAAATATCGAAAAATTCGTTTTTTGCGTTTTTCGCGGCTCCTATGGGAGATAGAGCGAAAAGGGGCTCAATACAGGATCCTTGATTTTCCCTGATTTTGCTAATCAATAAAAAGGTCATAACTTTTGAATGGTTCAACCGATCCTCAAAATTCTTTTCGCATTCGAAAGAGGACAGAAAAAGAAAGGAAATGCGACTAGGTTCATCCCGATATTTCAATTTTTCGATCCGACAGCGCAGATTGTATGTTGCCTGTGAAATACAATTTTTCACATAACTTAAAAATCGATTATCTGTCGCAAAAAAATTGAAAAAAATTATACTATTGTCCTAAATGCATGGAAATTGATGTATTATCAAGCCTTGTTCGTTAGAAAGCCAAAGAGCAGCGGAAACAATCGTTATTAGCGAGGCAACGATATCGTAATTTTAGTAAACGTAAAGAAGGTGGTTTTCGGATAATTCGATTTTCTGCGATTTTCTCAGCTCCTGTTGGAGATATCGCAAATCCACGGCCAGATTCGTTATCAGCGCGACGAAATACATCAGATAGGGTCTACCCAAAGTGCGAAATATCGAAAAATTCGTTTTTTGCGTTTTTCTCGGCTCCTATGGGAGATAGAGCGAAAAGGGGCTTAATACAGGATCCGTGATTTTCCCTGATTTTGTTAATCGATAAAAAGGTCATAACTTTTGAATGATTTAACCGATCCTCAAAATTCTATTTGCATTCGAAAGAGGACAGAAAAAGAAAGGAAATGCGACTAGGTTCATCCCGATATTTCAATTTTTCGATCCGAGAGCGCAGATTGTATGTTACCTCTGAAATACAATTTTTCACATGACTAAAAAATCGATTATCTTTCGCAAAAAAATTGAAAAAAATTATACTATTGTCCTAAATGCATGGAAATAGATGTATTATCAAGCCTTGTTCGTTAGAAAGCCAAAGAGCAGCGGAAACAATCGTTATTAGCGAGGAAACGATAGATATCGTAATTTTAGTAAACGTGAAGAAGGTGGTTTTCGGATAATTCGATTTTCTGCGATTTTCTCAGCTCCTGTTGGAGATATCGCAAATCCACGGCCAGATTCGTTATCAGCGCGACGAAATACATCAGATAGGGTCTACCCAAAGTGCGAAATATCGAAAAATTCGTTTTTTGCGTTTTTCTCGGCTCCTATGGGAGATAGAGCGAAAAGGGGCTTAATACAGGATCCGTGATTTTCCCTGATTTTGTTAATCGATAAAAAGGTCATAACTTTTGAATGATTCAACCGATCCTCAAAATTCTTTTTGCATTCGAAAGAGGACAGAAAAAGAAAGGAAATGCGACTAGGTTCATCCCGATATTTCATTTTTTCGAGCCGAGAGCGCAGATTGTATGTTACCTCTGAAATACAATTTTTCACATAACTAAAAAATCGATTATCTGTCGCAAAAAAATTGAAAAAAATTATACTATTGTCCTAAATGCATGGAAATTGATGTATCATCAAGCCTTGTTCGTTAGAAAGCCAAAGAGCAGCGGAAACAATCGTTATTAGCGAGGCAACGATAGATATCGTAATTTTAGTAAACGTAAAGAAGGTGGTTTTCGGATAATTCGATTTTCTGCGATTTTCTCAGCTCCTGTTGGAGATATCGCAAATCCACGGCCAGATTCGTTATCAGCGCGACGAAATACATCAGATAGGGTCTACCCAAAGTGCGAAATATCGAAAAATTCGTTTTTTACGTTTTTCTCGGCTCCTATGGGAGATAGAGCGAAAAAGGGCTTAATACAGGATCCTTGATTTTCCCTGATTTTGCTAATCAATAAAAAGGTCATAACTTTTGAATGGTTCAACCGATCCTCAAAATTCTTTTTGCATTCGAAAGAGGACAGAAAAAGAAAGGAAATGCGACTAGGTTCATCCCGATATTTCAATTTTTCGATCCGACAGCGCAGATTGTATGTTACCTCTGGAATACAATTTTTCACATAACTTAAAAATCGATTATCTGTCGCAAAAAAATTGAAAAAAATTATACTATTGTCCTAAATGCATGGAAATTGATGTATTATCAAGCCTTGTTCGTTAGAAAGCCAAAGAGCAGCGGAAACAATCGTTATTAGCGAGGCAACGATATCGTAATTTTAGTAAACGTAAAGAAGGTGGTTTTCGGATAATTCGATTTTCTGCGATTTTCTCAGCTCCTGTTGGAGATATCGCAAATCCACAGCCAGATTCGTTATCAGCGCGACGAAATACATCAGATAGGGTCTACCCAAAGTGCGAAATATCGAAAAATTCGTTTTTTGCGTTTTTCTCGGCTCCTATGGGAGATAGAGCGAAAAAGGGCTTAATACAGGATCCTTGATTTTCCCTGATTTTGCTAATCAATAAAAAGGTCATAACTTTTGAATGGTTCAACCGATCCTCAAAATTCTTTTTGCATTCGAAAGAGGACAGAAAAAGAAAGGAAATGCGACTAGGTTCATCCCGATATTTCAATTTTTCGAGCCGAGAACGCAGATTGTATGTTACCTCTGAAATACAATTTTTCACATAACTAAAAAATCGATTATCTGTCGCAAAAAAATTATACTATTGTCCTAAATGCATGGGAATTGATGTATTATCAAGCCTTGTTCCTTAGAAAGCCAAAGAGCAGCGGAAACAATCGTTATTAGCGAGGAAACGATAGATATCGTAATTTTAGTAAACGTAAAGAAGGTGGTTTTCGGATAATTCGATTTTCTGCGATTTTCTCAGCTCCTGTTGGAGATATCGCAAATCCACGGCCAGATTCGTTATCAGCGCGACGAAATACATCAGATAGGGTCTACCCAAAGTGCGAAATATCGAAAAATTCGTTTTTTGCGTTTTTCTCGGCTCCTATGGGAGATAGAGCGAAAAAGGGCTTAATACAGGATCCTTGATTTTCCCTGATTTTGCTAATCAATAAAAAGGTCATAACTTTTGAATGGTTCAACCGATCCTCAAAATTCTTTTTGCATTCGAAAGAGGACAGAAAAAGAAAGGAAATGCGACTAGGTTGAACCCGATATTTCAATTTTTCGATCCGACAGCGCAGATTGTATGTTACCTCTGAAATACAATTTTTCACATAACTTAAAAATCGATTATCTGTCGCAAAAAAATTTAAAAAAATTATACTATTGTCCTAAATGCATGGAAATTGATGTATTATCAAGCCTTGTTCGTTAGAAAGCCAAAGAGCAGCGGAAACAATCGTTATTAGCGAGGAAACGATAGATATCGTAATTTTAGTAAACGTAAAGAAGGTGGTTTTCGGATAATTCGATTTTCTGCGATTTTCTCAGCTCCTGTTGGAGATATCGCAAATCCACGGCCAGATTCGTTATCAGCGCGACGAAATACATCGGATAGGGTCTACCCAAAGTGCGAAATATCGAAAAATTCGTTTTTTGCGTTTTTCTCGGCTCCTATGGGAGATGGAGCGAAAAAGGGCTCAATACAGGCTCCTTGATTTTCCCTGATTTTGCTAATCAATAAAAAGGTCATAACTTTTGAATGGTTCAACCGATCCTCAAAATTCTTTTTGCATTCGAAAGAGGACAGAAAAAGAAAGGAAATGCGACTAGGTTCATCCCGATATTTCAATTTTTCGAGCCGAGAACGCAGATTGTATGTTACCTCTGAAATACAATTTTTCACATAACTAAAAAATCGATTATCTGTCGCAAAAAAATTATACTATTGTCCTAAATGCATGGGAATTGATGTATTATCAAGCCTTGTTCCTTAGAAAGCCAAAGAGCAGCGGAAACAATCGTTATTAGCGAGGAAACGATAGATATCGTAATTTTAGTAAACGTAAAGAAGGTGGTTTTCGGATAATTCGATTTTCTGCGATTTTCTCAGCTCCTGTTGGAGATATCGCAAATCCACGGCCAGATTCGTTATCAGCGCGACGAAATACATCGGATAGGGTCTACCCAAAGTGCGAAATATCGAAAAATTCGTTTTTTGCGTTTTTCTCGGCTCCTATGGGAGATGGAGCGAAAAAGGGCTCAATACAGGCTCCTTGATTTTCCCTGATTTTGCTAATCAATAAAAAGGTCATAACTTTTGAATGGTTCAACCGATCCTCAAAATTCTTTTTGCATTCGAAAGAGGACAGAAAAAGAAAGGAAATGCGACTAGGTTCATCCCGATATTTCAATTTTTCGAGCCGAGAACGCAGATTGTATGTTACCTCTGAAATACAATTTTTCACATAACTAAAAAATCGATTATCTGTCGCAAAAAAATTATACTATTGTCCTAAATGCATGGGAATTGATGTATTATCAAGCCTTGTTCCTTAGAAAGCCAAAGAGCAGCGGAAACAATCGTTATTAGCGAGGAAACGATAGATATCGTAATTTTAGTAAACGTAAAGAAGGTGGTTTTCGGATAATTCGATTTTCTGCGATTTTCTCAGCTCCTGTTGGAGATATCGCAAATCCACGGCCAGATTCGTTATCAGCGCGACGAAATACATCAGATAGGGTCTACCCAAAGTGCGAAATATCGAAAAATTCGTTTTTTGCGTTTTTCTCGGCTCCTATGGGAGATAGAGCGAAAAAGGGCTTAATACAGGATCCTTGATTTTCCCTGATTTTGCTAATCAATAAAAAGGTCATAACTTTTGAATGGTTCAACCGATCCTCAAAATTCTTTTTGCATTCGAAAGAGGACAGAAAAAGAAAGGAAATGCGACTAGGTTCATCCCGATATTTCAATTTTTCGATCCGAGAGCGCAGATTGTATGTTACCTCTGAAATACAATTTTTCACATGACTAAAAAATCGATTATCTTTCGCAAAAAAATTGAAAAAAATTATACTATTGTCCTAAATGCATGGAAATAGATGTATTATCAAGCCTTGTTCGTTAGAAAGCCAAAGAGCAGCGGAAACAATCGTTATTAGCGAGGAAACGATAGATATCGTAATTTTAGTAAACGTGAAGAAGGTGGTTTTCGGATAATTCGATTTTCTGCGATTTTCTCAGCTCCTGTTGGAGATATCGCAAATCCACGGCCAGATTCGTTATCAGCGCGACGAAATACATCAGATAGGGTCTACCCAAAGTGCGAAATATCGAAAAATTCGTTTTTTGCGTTTTTCTCGGCTCCTATGGGAGATAGAGCGAAAAGGGGCTTAATACAGGATCCGTGATTTTCCCTGATTTTGTTAATCGATAAAAAGGTCATAACTTTTGAATGATTCAACCGATCCTCAAAATTCTTTTTGCATTCGAAAGAGGACAGAAAAAGAAAGGAAATGCGACTAGGTTCATCCCGATATTTCATTTTTTCGAGCCGAGAGCGCAGATTGTATGTTACCTCTGAAATACAATTTTTCACATAACTAAAAAATCGATTATCTGTCGCAAAAAAATTGAAAAAAATTATACTATTGTCCTAAATGCATGGAAATTGATGTATCATCAAGCCTTGTTCGTTAGAAAGCCAAAGAGCAGCGGAAACAATCGTTATTAGCGAGGCAACGATAGATATCGTAATTTTAGTAAACGTAAAGAAGGTGGTTTTCGGATAATTCGATTTTCTGCGATTTTCTCAGCTCCTGTTGGAGATATCGCAAATCCACGGCCAGATTCGTTATCAGCGCGACGAAATACATCAGATAGGGTCTACCCAAAGTGCGAAATATCGAAAAATTCGTTTTTTACGTTTTTCTCGGCTCCTATGGGAGATAGAGCGAAAAAGGGCTTAATACAGGATCCTTGATTTTCCCTGATTTTGCTAATCAATAAAAAGGTCATAACTTTTGAATGGTTCAACCGATCCTCAAAATTCTTTTTGCATTCGAAAGAGGACAGAAAAAGAAAGGAAATGCGACTAGGTTCATCCCGATATTTCAATTTTTCGATCCGACAGCGCAGATTGTATGTTACCTCTGGAATACAATTTTTCACATAACTTAAAAATCGATTATCTGTCGCAAAAAAATTGAAAAAAATTATACTATTGTCCTAAATGCATGGAAATTGATGTATTATCAAGCCTTGTTCGTTAGAAAGCCAAAGAGCAGCGGAAACAATCGTTATTAGCGAGGCAACGATATCGTAATTTTAGTAAACGTAAAGAAGGTGGTTTTCGGATAATTCGATTTTCTGCGATTTTCTCAGCTCCTGTTGGAGATATCGCAAATCCACAGCCAGATTCGTTATCAGCGCGACGAAATACATCAGATAGGGTCTACCCAAAGTGCGAAATATCGAAAAATTCGTTTTTTGCGTTTTTCTCGGCTCCTATGGGAGATAGAGCGAAAAAGGGCTTAATACAGGATCCTTGATTTTCCCTGATTTTGCTAATCAATAAAAAGGTCATAACTTTTGAATGGTTCAACCGATCCTCAAAATTCTTTTTGCATTCGAAAGAGGACAGAAAAAGAAAGGAAATGCGACTAGGTTCATCCCGATATTTCAATTTTTCGAGCCGAGAACGCAGATTGTATGTTACCTCTGAAATACAATTTTTCACATAACTAAAAAATCGATTATCTGTCGCAAAAAAATTATACTATTGTCCTAAATGCATGGGAATTGATGTATTATCAAGCCTTGTTCCTTAGAAAGCCAAAGAGCAGCGGAAACAATCGTTATTAGCGAGGAAACGATAGATATCGTAATTTTAGTAAACGTAAAGAAGGTGGTTTTCGGATAATTCGATTTTCTGCGATTTTCTCAGCTCCTGTTGGAGATATCGCAAATCCACGGCCAGATTCGTTATCAGCGCGACGAAATACATCAGATAGGGTCTACCCAAAGTGCGAAATATCGAAAAATTCGTTTTTTGCGTTTTTCTCGGCTCCTATGGGAGATAGAGCGAAAAAGGGCTTAATACAGGATCCTTGATTTTCCCTGATTTTGCTAATCAATAAAAAGGTCATAACTTTTGAATGGTTCAACCGATCCTCAAAATTCTTTTTGCATTCGAAAGAGGACAGAAAAAGAAAGGAAATGCGACTAGGTTGAACCCGATATTTCAATTTTTCGATCCGACAGCGCAGATTGTATGTTACCTCTGAAATACAATTTTTCACATAACTTAAAAATCGATTATCTGTCGCAAAAAAATTTAAAAAAATTATACTATTGTCCTAAATGCATGGAAATTGATGTATTATCAAGCCTTGTTCGTTAGAAAGCCAAAGAGCAGCGGAAACAATCGTTATTAGCGAGGAAACGATAGATATCGTAATTTTAGTAAACGTAAAGAAGGTGGTTTTCGGATAATTCGATTTTCTGCGATTTTCTCAGCTCCTGTTGGAGATATCGCAAATCCACGGCCAGATTCGTTATCAGCGCGACGAAATACATCGGATAGGGTCTACCCAAAGTGCGAAATATCGAAAAATTCGTTTTTTGCGTTTTTCTCGGCTCCTATGGGAGATGGAGCGAAAAAGGGCTCAATACAGGCTCCTTGATTTTCCCTGATTTTGCTAATCAATAAAAAGGTCATAACTTTTGAATGGTTCAACCGATCCTCAAAATTCTTTTTGCATTCGAAAGAGGACAGAAAAAGAAAGGAAATGCGACTAGGTTCATCCCGATATTTCAATTTTTCGAGCCGAGAACGCAGATTGTATGTTACCTCTGAAATACAATTTTTCACATAACTAAAAAATCGATTATCTGTCGCAAAAAAATTATACTATTGTCCTAAATGCATGGGAATTGATGTATTATCAAGCCTTGTTCCTTAGAAAGCCAAAGAGCAGCGGAAACAATCGTTATTAGCGAGGAAACGATAGATATCGTAATTTTAGTAAACGTAAAGAAGGTGGTTTTCGGATAATTCGATTTTCTGCGATTTTCTCAGCTCCTGTTGGAGATATCGCAAATCCACGGCCAGATTCGTTATCAGCGCGACGAAATACATCAGATAGGGTCTACCCAAAGTGCGAAATATCGAAAAATTCGTTTTTTGCGTTTTTCTCGGCTCCTATGGGAGATAGAGCGAAAAAGGGCTTAATACAGGATCCTTGATTTTCCCTGATTTTGCTAATCAATAAAAAGGTCATAACTTTTGAATGGTTCAACCGATCCTCAAAATTCTTTTTGCATTCGAAAGAGGACAGAAAAAGAAAGGAAATGCGACTAGGTTCATCCCGATATTTCAATTTTTCGATCCGACAGCGCAGATTGTATGTTGCCTGTGAAATACAATTTTTCACATAACTTAAAAATCGATTATCTGTCGCAAAAAAATTGAAAAAAATTATACTATTGTCCTAAATGCATGGAAATTGATGTATTATCAAGCCTTGTTCGTTAGAAAGCCAAAGAGCAGCGGAAACAATCGTTATTAGCGAGGAAACGATAGATATCGTAATTTTAGTAAACGTAAAGAAGGTGGTTTTCGGATAATTCGATTTTCTGCGATTTTCTCAGCTCCTGTTGGAGATATCGCAAATCCACGGCCAGATTCGTTATCAGCGCGACGAAATACATCAGATAGGGTCTACCCAAAGTGCGAAATATCGAAAAATTCGTTTTTTGCGTTTTTCGCGGCTCCTATGGGAGATAGAGCGAAAAGGGGCTCAATACAGGATCCTTGATTTTCCCTGATTTTGCTAATCAATAAAAAGGTCATAACTTTTGAATGGTTCAACCGATCCTCAAAATTCTTTTCGCATTCGAAAGAGGACAGAAAAAGAAAGGAAATGCGACTAGGTTCATCCCGATATTTCATTTTTTCGAGCCGAGAGCGCAGATTGTATGTTACCTCTGAAATACAATTTTTCACATAAATAAAAAATCGATTATCTGTCGCAAAAAAATTGAAAAAAATTATACTATTGTCCTAAATGCATGGAAAATGATGTATTATCAAGCCTTGTTCGTTAGAAAGCCAAAGAGCAGCGGAAACAATCGTTATTAGCGAGGCAACGATAGATATCGTAATTTTAGTAAACGTAAAGAAGGTGGTTTTCGGATAATTCGATTTTCTGCGATTTTCTCAGCTCCTGTTGGAGATATCGCAAATCCACGGCCAGATTCGTTATCAGCGCGACGAAATACATCAGATAGGGTCTACCCAAAGTGCGAAATATCGAAAAATTCGTTTTTTGCGTTTTTCTCGGCTCCTATGGGAGATAGAGCGAAAAAGGGCTCAATACAGGATCTCTGATTTTCCCTGATTTTGCTAATCAATAAAAAGGTCATAACTTTTGAATGGTTCAACCGATCCTCAAAATTCTTTTTGCATTCGAAAGAGGACAGAAAAAGAAAGGAAATGCGACTAGGTTCATCCCGATATTTCAATTTTTCGAGCCGAGAACGCAGATTGTATGTTACCTCTGAAATACAATTTTTCACATAACTAAAAAATCGATTATCTGTCGCAAAAAAATTATACTATTGTCCTAAATGCATGGGAATTGATGTATTATCAAGCCTTGTTCCTTAGAAAGCCAAAGAGCAGCGGAAACAATCGTTATTAGCGAGGAAACGATAGATATCGTAATTTTAGTAAACGTAAAGAAGGTGGTTTTCGGATAATTCGATTTTCTGCGATTTTCTCAGCTCCTGTTGGAGATATCGCAAATCCACGGCCAGATTCGTTATCAGCGCGACGAAATACATCAGATAGGGTCTACCCAAAGTGCGAAATATCGAAAAATTCGTTTTTTGCGTTTTTCGCGGCTCCTATGGGAGATAGAGCGAAAAGGGGCTCAATACAGGATCCTTGATTTTCCCTGATTTTGCTAATCAATAAAAAGGTCATAACTTTTGAATGGTTCAACCGATCCTCAAAATTCTTTTTGCATTCGAAAGAGGACAGAAAAAGAAAGGAAATGCGACTAGGTTCATCCCGATATTTCAATTTTTCGAGCCGAGAACGCAGATTGTATGTTACCTCTGAAATACAATTTTTCACATAACTTAAAAATCGATTATCTGTCGCAAAAAAATTGAAAAAAATTATACTATTGTCCTAAATGCATGGAAATTGATGTATTATCAAGCCTTGTTCGTTAGAAAGCCAAAGAGCAGCGGAAACAATCGTTATTAGCGAGGGAACGATAGATATCGTAATTTTAGTAAACGTAAAGAAGGTGGTTTTCGGATAATTCGATTTTCTGCGATTTTCTCAGCTCCTGTTGGAGATATCGCAAATCCACGGCCAGATTCGTTATCAGCGCGACGAAATACATCAGATAGGGTCTACCCAAAGTGCGAAATATCGAAAAATTCGTTTTTTGCGTTTTTCGCGGCTCCTATGGGAGATAGAGCGAAAAGGGGCTCAATACAGGATCCTTGATTTTCCCTGATTTTGCTAATCAATAAAAAGGTCATAACTTTTGAATGGTTCAACCGATCCTCAAAATTCTTTTCGCATTCGAAAGAGGACAGAAAAAGAAAGGAAATGCGACTAGGTTCATCCCGATATTTCAATTTTTCGATCCGACAGCGCAGATTGTATGTTGCCTGTGAAATACAATTTTTCACATAACTTAAAAATCGATTATCTGTCGCAAAAAAATTGAAAAAAATTATACTATTGTCCTAAATGCATGGAAATTGATGTATTATCAAGCCTTGTTCGTTAGAAAGCCAAAGAGCAGCGGAAACAATCGTTATTAGCGAGGAAACGATAGATATCGTAATTTTAGTAAACGTAAAGAAGGTGGTTTTCGGATAATTCGATTTTCTGCGATTTTCTCAGCTCCTGTTGGAGATATCGCAAATCCACGGCCAGATTCGTTATCAGCGCGACGAAATACATCAGATAGGGTCTACCCAAAGTGCGAAATATCGAAAAATTCGTTTTTTGCGTTTTTCGCGGCTCCTATGGGAGATAGAGCGAAAAGGGGCTCAATACAGGATCCTTGATTTTCCCTGATTTTGCTAATCAATAAAAAGGTCATAACTTTTGAATGGTTCAACCGATCCTCAAAATTCTTTTTGCATTCGAAAGAGGACAGAAAAAGAAAGGAAATGCGACTAGGTTCATCCCGATATTTCATTTTTTCGAGCCGAGAGCGCAGATTGTATGTTACCTCTGAAATACAATTTTTCACATAAATAAAAAATCGATTATCTGTCGCAAAAAAATTGAAAAAAATTATACTATTGTCCTAAATGCATGGAAAATGATGTATTCTCAAGCCTTGTTCGTTAGAAAGCCAAAGAGCAGCGGAAACAATCGTTATTAGCGAGGCAACGATATCGTAATTTTAGTAAACGTAAAGAAGGTGGTTTTCGGATAATTCGATTTTCTGCGATTTTCTCAGCTCCTGTTGGAGATATCGCAAATCCACAGCCAGATTCGTTATCAGCGCGACGAAATACATCAGATAGGGTCTACCCAAAGTGCGAAATATCGAAAAATTCGTTTTTTGCGTTTTTCTCGGCTCCTATGGGAGATAGAGCGAAAAGGGGCTCAATACAGGATCCTTGATTTTCCCTGATTTTGCTAATCAATAAAAAGGTCATAACTTTTGAATGGTTCAACCGATCCTCAAAATTCTTTTTGCATTCGAAAGAGGACAGAAAAAGAAAGGAAATGCGACTAGGTTCATCCCGATATTTCATTTTTTCGAGCCGAGAGCGCAGATTGTATGTTACCTCTGAAATACAATTTTTCACATAACTAAAAAATCGATTATCTGTCGCAAAAAAATTGAAAAAAATTATACTATTGTCCTAAATGCATGGAAATTGATGTATCATCAAGCCTTGTTCGTTAGAAAGCCAAAGAGCAGCGGAAACAATCGTTATTAGCGAGGCAACGATAGATATCGTAATTTTAGTAAACGTAAAGAAGGTGGTTTTCGGATAATTCGATTTTCTGCGATTTTCTCAGCTCCTGTTGGAGATATCGCAAATCCACGGCCAGATTCGTTATCAGCGCGACGAAATACATCAGATAGGGTCTACCCAAAGTGCGAAATATCGAAAAATTCGTTTTTTACGTTTTTCTCGGCTCCTATGGGAGATAGAGCGAAAAAGGGCTTAATACAGGATCCTTGATTTTCCCTGATTTTGCTAATCAATAAAAAGGTCATAACTTTTGAATGGTCCAACCGATCCTCAAAATTCTTTTTGCATTCGAAAGAGGACAGAAAAAGAAAGGAAATGCGACTAGGTTCATCCCGATATTTCAATTTTTCGAGCCGAGAACGCAGATTGTATGTTACCTCTGAAATACAATTTTTCACATAACTAAAAAATCGATTATCTGTCGCAAAAAAATTATACTATTGTCCTAAATGCATGGGAATTGATGTATTATCAAGCCTTGTTCCTTAGAAAGCCAAAGAGCAGCGGAAACAATCGTTATTAGCGAGGAAACGATAGATATCGTAATTTTAGTAAACGTAAAGAAGGTGGTTTTCGGATAATTCGATTTTCTGCGATTTTCTCAGCTCCTGTTGGAGATATCGCAAATCCACGGCCAGATTCGTTATCAGCGCGACGAAATACATCAGATAGGGTCTACCCAAAGTGCGAAATATCGAAAAATTCGTTTTTTGCGTTTTTCTCGGCTCCTATGGGAGATAGAGCGAAAAAGGGCTTAATACAGGATCCTTGATTTTCCCTGATTTTGCTAATCAATAAAAAGGTCATAACTTTTGAATGGTTCAACCGATCCTCAAAATTCTTTTTGCATTCGAAAGAGGACAGAAAAAGAAAGGAAATGCGACTAGGTTGAACCCGATATTTCAATTTTTCGATCCGACAGCGCAGATTGTATGTTACCTCTGAAATACAATTTTTCACATAACTTAAAAATCGATTATCTGTCGCAAAAAAATTAAAAAAAATTATACTATTGTCCTAAATGCATGGAAATTGATGTATTATCAAGCCTTGTTCGTTAGAAAGCCAAAGAGCAGCGGAAACAATCGTTATTAGCGAGGAAACGATAGATATCGTAATTTTAGTAAACGTAAAGAAGGTGGTTTTCGGATAATTCGATTTTCTGCGATTTTCTCAGCTCCTGTTGGAGATATCGCAAATCCACGGCCAGATTCGTTATCAGCGCGACGAAATACATCGGATAGGGTCTACCCAAAGTGCGAAATATCGAAAAATTCGTTTTTTGCGTTTTTCTCGGCTCCTATGGGAGATAGAGCGAAAAAGGGCTCAATACAGGCTCCTTGATTTTCCCTGATTTTGCTAATCAATAAAAAGGTCATAACTTTTGAATGGTTCAACCGATCCTCAAAATTCTTTTTGCATTCGAAAGAGGACAGAAAAAGAAAGGAAATGCGACTAGGTTCATCCCGATATTTCAATTTTTCGAGCCGAGAACGCAGATTGTATGTTACCTCTGAAATACAATTTTTCACATAACTAAAAAATCGATTATCTGTCGCAAAAAAATTATACTATTGTCCTAAATGCATGGGAATTGATGTATTATCAAGCCTTGTTCCTTAGAAAGCCAAAGAGCAGCGGAAACAATCGTTATTAGCGAGGAAACGATAGATATCGTAATTTTAGTAAACGTAAAGAAGGTGGTTTTCGGATAATTCGATTTTCTGCGATTTTCTCAGCTCCTGTTGGAGATATCGCAAATCCACGGCCAGATTCGTTATCAGCGCGACGAAATACATCAGATAGGGTCTACCCAAAGTGCGAAATATCGAAAAATTCGTTTTTTGCGTTTTTCTCGGCTCCTATGGGAGATAGAGCGAAAAAGGGCTTAATACAGGATCCTTGATTTTCCCTGATTTTGCTAATCAATAAAAAGGTCATAACTTTTGAATGGTTCAACCGATCCTCAAAATTCTTTTTGCATTCGAAAGAGGACAGAAAAAGAAAGGAAATGCGATTAGGTTCATCCCGATATTTCAATTTTTCGATCCGACAGCGCAGATTGTATGTTGCCTGTGAAATACAATTTTTCACATAACTTAAAAATCGATTATCTGTCGCAAAAAAATTGAAAAAAATTATACTATTGTCCTAAATGCATGGAAATTGATGTATTATCAAGCCTTGTTCGTAGAAAGCCAAAGAGCAGCGGAAACAATCGTTATTAGCGAGGAAACGATAGATATCGTAATTTTAGTAAACGTAAAGAAGGTGGTTTTCGGATAATTCGATTTTCTGCGATTTTCTCAGCTCCTGTTGGAGATATCGCAAATCCACGGCCAGATTCGTTATCAGCGCGACGAAATACATCAGATAGGGTCTACCCAAAGTGCGAAATATCGAAAAATTCGTTTTTTGCGTTTTTCGCGGCTCCTATGGGAGATAGAGCGAAAAGGGGCTCAATACAGGATCCTTGATTTTCCCTGATTTTGCTAATCAATAAAAAGGTCATAACTTTTGAATGGTTCAACCGATCCTCAAAATTCTTTTCGCATTCGAAAGAGGACAGAAAAAGAAAGGAAATGCGACTAGGTTCATCCCGATATTTCAATTTTTCGATCCGACAGCGCAGATTGTATGTTGCCTGTGAAATACAATTTTTCACATAACTTAAAAATCGATTATCTGTCGCAAAAAAATTGAAAAAAATTATACTATTGTCCTAAATGCATGGAAATTGATGTATTATCAAGCCTTGTTCGTTAGAAAGCCAAAGAGCAGCGGAAACAATCGTTATTAGCGAGGAAACGATAGATATCGTAATTTTAGTAAACGTAAAGAAGGTGGTTTTCGGATAATTCGATTTTCTGCGATTTTCTCAGCTCCTGTTGGAGATATCGCAAATCCACGGCCAGATTCGTTATCAGCGCGACGAAATACATCAGATAGGGTCTACCCAAAGGGCGAAATATCGAAAAATTCGTTTTTTGCGTTTTTCGCGGCTCCTATGGGAGATAGAGCGAAAAGGGGCTTAATACAGGATCCTTGATTTTCCCTGATTTTGCTAATCAATAAAAAGGTCATAACTTTTGAATGGTTCAACCGATCCTCAAAATTCTTTTTGCATTCGAAAGAGGACAGAAAAAGAAAGGAAATGCGACTAGGTTCATCCCGATATTTCATTTTTTCGAGCCGAGAGCGCAGATTGTATGTTACCTCTGAAATACAATTTTTCACATAAATAAAAAATCGATTATCTGTCGCAAAAAAATTGAAAAAAATTATACTATTGTCCTAAATGCATGGAAAATGATGTATTATCAAGCCTTGTTCGTTAGAAAGCCAAAGAGCAGCGGAAACAATCGTTATTAGCGAGGCAACGATAGATATCGTAATTTTAGTAAACGTAAAGAAGGTGGTTTTCGGATAATTCGATTTTCTGCGATTTTCTCAGCTCCTGTTGGAGATATCGCAAATCCACGGCCAGATTCGTTATCAGCGCGACGAAATACATCAGATAGGGTCTACCCAAAGTGCGAAATATCGAAAAATTCGTTTTTTGCGTTTTTCTCGGCTCCTATGGGAGATAGAGCGAAAAAGGGCTTAATACAGGATCCTTGATTTTCCCTGATTTTGCTAATCAATAAAAAGGTCATAACTTTTGAATGGTTCAACCGATCCTCAAAATTCTTTTTGCATTCGAAAGAGGACAGAAAAAGAAAGGAAATGCGACTAGGTTGATCCCGATATTTCAATTTTTCGATCCGACAGCGCAGATTGTATGTTACCTCTGAAATACAATTTTTCACATAACTTAAAATTCGATTATCTGTCGCAAAAAAATTAAAAAAAATTATACTATTGTCCTAAATGCATGGAAATTGATGTATTATCAAGCCTTGTTCGTTAGAAAGCCAAAGAGCAGCGGAAACAATCGTTATTAGCGAGGAAACGATAGATATCGTAATTTTAGTAAACGTAAAGAAGGTGGTTTTCGGATAATTCGATTTTCTGCGATTTTCTCAGCTCCTGTTGGAGATATCGCAAATCCACGGCCAGATTCGTTATCAGCGCGACGAAATACATCAGATAGGGTCTACCCAAAGTGCGAAATATCGAAAAATTCGTTTTTTGCGTTTTTCTCGGCTCCTATGGGAGATAGAGCGAAAAAGGGCTCAATACAGGATCTCTGATTTTCCCTGATTTTGCTAATCAATAAAAAGGTCATAACTTTTGAATGGTTCAACCGATCCTCAAAATTCTTTTTGCATTCGAAAGAGGACAGAAAAAGAAAGGAAATGCGACTAGGTTCATCCCGATATTTCAATTTTTCGAGCCGAGAACGCAGATTGTATGTTACCTCTGAAATACAATTTTTCACATAACTAAAAAATCGATTATCTGTCGCAAAAAAATTATACTATTGTCCTAAATGCATGGGAATTGATGTATTATCAAGCCTTGTTCCTTAGAAAGCCAAAGAGCAGCGGAAACAATCGTTATTAGCGAGGAAACGATAGATATCGTAATTTTAGTAAACGTAAAGAAGGTGGTTTTCGGATAATTCGATTTTCTGCGATTTTCTCAGCTCCTGTTGGAGATATCGCAAATCCACGGCCAGATTCGTTATCAGCGCGACGAAATACATCAGATAGGGTCTACCCAAAGTGCGAAATATCGAAAAATTCGTTTTTTGCGTTTTTCGCGGCTCCTATGGGAGATAGAGCGAAAAGGGGCTCAATACAGGATCCTTGATTTTCCCTGATTTTGCTAATCAATAAAAAGGTCATAACTTTTGAATGGTTCAACCGATCCTCAAAATTCTTTTTGCATTCGAAAGAGGACAGAAAAAGAAAGGAAATGCGACTAGGTTCATCCCGATATTTCAATTTTTCGAGCCGAGAACGCAGATTGTATGTTACCTCTGAAATACAATTTTTCACATAACTTAAAAATCGATTATCTGTCGCAAAAAAATTGAAAAAAATTATACTATTGTCCTAAATGCATGGAAATTGATGTATTATCAAGCCTTGTTCGTTAGAAAGCCAAAGAGCAGCGGAAACAATCGTTATTAGCGAGGGAACGATAGATATCGTAATTTTAGTAAACGTAAAGAAGGTGGTTTTCGGATAATTCGATTTTCTGCGATTTTCTCAGCTCCTGTTGGAGATATCGCAAATCCACGGCCAGATTCGTTATCAGCGCGACGAAATACATCAGATAGGGTCTACCCAAAGTGCGAAATATCGAAAAATTCGTTTTTTGCGTTTTTCGCGGCTCCTATGGGAGATAGAGCGAAAAGGGGCTCAATACAGGATCCTTGATTTTCCCTGATTTTGCTAATCAATAAAAAGGTCATAACTTTTGAATGGTTCAACCGATCCTCAAAATTCTTTTCGCATTCGAAAGAGGACAGAAAAAGAAAGGAAATGCGACTAGGTTCATCCCGATATTTCAATTTTTCGATCCGACAGCGCAGATTGTATGTTGCCTGTGAAATACAATTTTTCACATAACTTAAAAATCGATTATCTGTCGCAAAAAAATTGAAAAAAATTATACTATTGTCCTAAATGCATGGAAATTGATGTATTATCAAGCCTTGTTCGTTAGAAAGCCAAAGAGCAGCGGAAACAATCGTTATTAGCGAGGAAACGATAGATATCGTAATTTTAGTAAACGTAAAGAAGGTGGTTTTCGGATAATTCGATTTTCTGCGATTTTCTCAGCTCCTGTTGGAGATATCGCAAATCCACGGCCAGATTCGTTATCAGCGCGACGAAATACATCAGATAGGGTCTACCCAAAGTGCGAAATATCGAAAAATTCGTTTTTTGCGTTTTTCGCGGCTCCTATGGGAGATAGAGCGAAAAGGGGCTCAATACAGGATCCTTGATTTTCCCTGATTTTGCTAATCAATAAAAAGGTCATAACTTTTGAATGGTTCAACCGATCCTCAAAATTCTTTTTGCATTCGAAAGAGGACAGAAAAAGAAAGGAAATGCGACTAGGTTCATCCCGATATTTCATTTTTTCGAGCCGAGAGCGCAGATTGTATGTTACCTCTGAAATACAATTTTTCACATAAATAAAAAATCGATTATCTGTCGCAAAAAAATTGAAAAAAATTATACTATTGTCCTAAATGCATGGAAAATGATGTATTCTCAAGCCTTGTTCGTTAGAAAGCCAAAGAGCAGCGGAAACAATCGTTATTAGCGAGGCAACGATAGATATCGTAATTTTAGTAAACGTAAAGAAGGTGGTTTTCGGATAATTCGATTTTCTGCGATTTTCTCAGCTCCTGTTGGAGATATCGCAAATCCACGGCCAGATTCGTTATCAGCGCGACGAAATACATCAGATAGGGTCTACCCAAAGTGCGAAATATCGAAAAATTCGTTTTTTGCGTTTTTCTCGGCTCCTATGGGAGATAGAGCGAAAAAGGGCTTAATACAGGATCCTTGATTTTCCCTGATTTTGCTAATCAATAAAAAGGTCATAACTTTTGAATGGTTCAACCGATCCTCAAAATTCTTTTTGCATTCGAAAGAGGACAGAAAAAGAAAGGAAATGCGACTAGGGTCATCCCGATATTTCATTTTTTCGAGCCGAGAGCGCAGATTGTATGTTACCTCTGAAATACAATTTTTCACATAAATAAAAAATCGATTATCTGTCGCAAAAAAATTATACTATTGTCCTAAATGCATGGGAATTGATGTATTATCAAGCCTTGTTCCTTAGAAAGCCAAAGAGCAGCGGAAACAATCGTTATTAGCGAGGAAACGATAGATATCGTAATTTTAGTAAACGTAAAGAAGGTGGTTTTCGGATAATTCGATTTTCTGCGATTTTCTCAGCTCCTGTTGGAGATATCGCAAATCCACGGCCAGATTCGTTATCAGCGCGACGAAATACATCAGATAGGGTCTACCCAAAGTGCGAAATATCGAAAAATTCGTTTTTTGCGTTTTTCGCGGCTCCTATGGGAGATAGAGCGAAAAGGGGCTCAATACAGGATCCTTGATTTTCCCTGATTTTGCTAATCAATAAAAAGGTCATAACTTTTGAATGGTTCAACCGATCCTCAAAATTCTTTTTGCATTCGAAAGAGGACAGAAAAAGAAAGGAAATGCGACTAGGTTCATCCCGATATTTCAATTTTTCGAGCCGAGAACGCAGATTGTATGTTACCTCTGAAATACAGTTTTTCACATAACTTAAAAATCGATTATCAGTCGCAAAAAAATTGAAAAAAATTATACTATTGTCCTAAATGCATGGAAATTGATGTATTATCAAGCCTTGTTCGTTAGAAAGCCAAAGAGCAGCGGAAACAATCGTTATTAGCGAGGAAACGATAGATATCGTAATTTTAGTAAACGTAAAGAAGGTGGTTTTCGGATAATTCGATTTTCTGCGATTTTCTCAGCTCCTGTTGGAGATATCGCAAATCCACGGCCAGATTCGTTATCAGCGCGACGAAATACATCGGATAGGGTCTACCCAAAGTGCGAAATATCGAAAAATTCGTTTTTTGCGTTTTTCTCGGCTCCTATGGGAGATAGAGCGAAAAAGGGCTCAATACAGGCTCCTTGATTTTCCCTGATTTTGCTAATCAATAAAAAGGTCATAACTTTTGAATGGTTCAACCGATCCTCAAAATTCTTTTTGCATTCGAAAGAGGACAGAAAAAGAAAGGAAATGCGACTAGGTTCATCCCGATATTTCAATTTTTCGAGCCGAGAACGCAGATTGTATGTTACCTCTGAAATACAATTTTTCACATAACTAAAAAATCGATTATCTGTCGCAAAAAAATTATACTATTGTCCTAAATGCATGGGAATTGATGTATTATCAAGCCTTGTTCCTTAGAAAGCCAAAGAGCAGCGGAAACAATCGTTATTAGCGAGGAAACGATAGATATCGTAATTTTAGTAAACGTAAAGAAGGTGGTTTTCGGATAATTCGATTTTCTGCGATTTTCTCAGCTCCTGTTGGAGATATCGCAAATCCACGGCCAGATTCGTTATCAGCGCGACGAAATACATCAGATAGGGTCTACCCAAAGTGCGAAATATCGAAAAATTAGTTTTTTGCGTTTTTCGCGGCTCCTATGGGAGATAGAGCGAAAAGGGGCTCAATACAGGATCCTTGATTTTCCCTGATTTTGCTAATCAATAAAAAGGTCATAACTTTTGAATGGTTCAACCGATCCTCAAAATTCTTTTTGCATTCGAAAGAGGACAGAAAAAGAAAGGAAATGCGACTAGGTTCATCCCGATATTTCATTTTTTCGAGCCGAGAGCGCAGATTGTATGTTACCTCTGAAATACAATTTTTCACATAAATAAAAAATCGATTATCTGTCGCAAAAAAATTGAAAAAAATTATACTATTGTCCTAAATGCATGGAAAATGATGTATTATCAAGCCTTGTTCGTTAGAAAGCCAAAGAGCAGCGGAAACAATCGTTATTAGCGAGGCAACGATAGATATCGTAATTTTAGTAAACGTAAAGAAAGTGGTTTTCGGATAATTCGATTTTCTGCGATTTTCTCAGCTCCTGTTGGAGATATCGCAAATCCACGGCCAGATTCGTTATCAGCGCGACGAAATACATCAGATAGGGTCTACCCAAAGTGCGAAATATCGAAAAATTCGTTTTTTGCGTTTTTCGCGGCTCCTATGGGAGATAGAGCGAAAAGGGGCTCAATACAGGATCCTTGATTTTCCCTGATTTTGCTAATCAATAAAAAGGTCATAACTTTTGAATGGTTCAACCGATCCTCAAAATTCTTTTTGCATTCGAAAGAGGACAGAAAAAGAAAGGAAATGCGACTAGGTTCATCCCGATATTTCAATTTTTCGAGCCGAGAACGCAGATTGTATGTTACCTCTGAAATACAATTTTTCACATAACTAAAAAATCGATTATCTGTCGCAAAAAAATTATACTATTGTCCTAAATGCATGGGAATTGATGTATTATCAAGCCTTGTTCCTTAGAAAGCCAAAGAGCAGCGGAAACAATCGTTATTAGCGAGGAAACGATAGATATCGTAATTTTAGTAAACGTAAAGAAGGTGGTTTTCGGATAATTCGATTTTCTGCGATTTTCTCAGCTCCTGTTGGAGATATCGCAAATCCACGGCCAGATTCGTTATCAGCGCGACGAAATACATCAGATAGGGTCTACCCAAAGTGCGAAATATCGAAAAATTCGTTTTTTGCGTTTTTCGCGGCTCCTATGGGAGATAGAGCGAAAAGGGGCTCAATCCAGGATCCTTGATTTTCCCTGATTTTGCTAATCAATAAAAAGGTCATAACTTTTGAATGGTTCAACCGATCCTCAAAATTCTTTTTGCATTCGAAAGAGGACAGAAAAAGAAAGGAAATGCGACTAGGTTCATCCCGATATTTCATTTTTTCGAGCCGAGAGCGCAGATTGTATGTTACCTCTGAAATACAATTTTTCACATAAATAAAAAATCGATTATCTGTCGCAAAAAAATTATACTATTGTCCTAAATGCATGGGAATTGATGTATTATCAAGCCTTGTTCCTTAGAAAGCCAAAGAGCAGCGGAAACAATCGTTATTAGCGAGGAAACGATAGATATCGTAATTTTAGTAAACGTAAAGAAGGTGGTTTTCGGATAATTCGATTTTCTGCGATTTTCTCAGCTCCTGTTGGAGATATCGCAAATCCACGGCCAGATTCGTTATCAGCGCGACGAAATACATCAGATAGGGTCTACCCAAAGTGCGAAATATCGAAAAATTCGTTTTTTGCGTTTTTCGCGGCTCCTATGGGAGATAGAGCGAAAAGGGGCTCAATACAGGATCCTTGATTTTCCCTGATTTTGCTAATCAATAAAAAGGTCATAACTTTTGAATGGTTCAACCGATCCTCAAAATTCTTTTTGCATTCGAAAGAGGACAGAAAAAGAAAGGAAATGCGACTAGGTTCATCCCGATATTTCAATTTTTCGAGCCGAGAACGCAGATTGTATGTTACCTCTGAAATACAATTTTTCACATAACTAAAAAATCGATTATCTGTCGCAAAAAAATTATACTATTGTCCTAAATGCATGGGAATTGATGTATTATCAAGCCTTGTTCCTTAGAAAGCCAAAGAGCAGCGGAAACAATCGTTATTAGCGAGGAAACGATAGATATCGTAATTTTAGTAAACGTAAAGAAGGTGGTTTTCGGATAATTCGATTTTCTGCGATTTTCTCAGCTCCTGTTGGAGATATCGCAAATCCACGGCCAGATTCGTTATCAGCGCGACGAAATACATCAGATAGGGTCTACCCAAAGTGCGAAATATCGAAAAATTCGTTTTTTGCGTTTTTCGCGGCTCCTATGGGAGATAGAGCGAAAAGGGGCTCAATACAGGATCCTTGATTTTCCCTGATTTTGCTAATCAATAAAAAGGTCATAACTTTTGAATGGTTCAACCGATCCTCAAAATTCTTTTTGCATTCGAAAGAGGACAGAAAAAGAAAGGAAATGCGACTAGGTTCATCCCGATATTTCATTTTTTCGAGCCGAGAGCGCAGATTGTATGTTACCTCTGAAATACAATTTTTCACATAAATAAAAAATCGATTATCTGTCGCAAAAAAATTATACTATTGTCCTAAATGCATGGGAATTGATGTATTATCAAGCCTTGTTCCTTAGAAAGCCAAAGAGCAGCGGAAACAATCGTTATTAGCGAGGAAACGATAGATATCGTAATTTTAGTAAACGTAAAGAAGGTGGTTTTCGGATAATTCGATTTTCTGCGATTTTCTCAGCTCCTGTTGGAGATATCGCAAATCCACGGCCAGATTCGTTATCAGCGCGACGAAATACATCAGATAGGGTCTACCCAAAGTGCGAAATATCGAAAAATTCGTTTTTTGCGTTTTTCGCGGCTCCTATGGGAGATAGAGCGAAAAGGGGCTCAATACAGGATCCTTGATTTTCCCTGATTTTGCTAATCAATAAAAAGGTCATAACTTTTGAATGGTTCAACCGATCCTCAAAATTCTTTTTGCATTCGAAAGAGGACAGAAAAAGAAAGGAAATGCGACTAGGTTCATCCCGATATTTCAATTTTTCGAGCCGAGAACGCAGATTGTATGTTACCTCTGAAATACAATTTTTCACATAACTAAAAAATCGATTATCTGTCGCAAAAAAATTATACTATTGTCCTAAATGCATG
Source organism: Cylloceria caligata (assembly GCA_963942595.1). Lineage (NCBI taxonomy): Eukaryota > Metazoa > Arthropoda > Insecta > Hymenoptera > Ichneumonidae > Cylloceria > Cylloceria caligata. The sequence goes on from OZ012703.1 coordinate 6,926,853, forward strand.
GGAATTGATGTATTATCAAGCCTTGTTCCTTAGAAAGCCAAAGAGCAGCGGAAACAATCGTTATTAGCGAGGAAACGATAGATATCGTAATTTTAGTAAACGTAAAGAAGGTGGTTTTCGGATAATTCGATTTTCTGCGATTTTCTCAGCTCCTGTTGGAGATATCGCAAATCCACGGCCAGATTCGTTATCAGCGCGACGAAATACATCAGATAGGGTCTACCCAAAGTGCGAAATATCGAAAAATTCGTTTTTTGCGTTTTTCGCGGCTCCTATGGGAGATAGAGCGAAAAGGGGCTCAATCCAGGATCCTTGATTTTCCCTGATTTTGCTAATCAATAAAAAGGTCATAACTTTTGAATGGTTCAACCGATCCTCAAAATTCTTTTTGCATTCGAAAGAGGACAGAAAAAGAAAGGAAATGCGACTAGGTTCATCCCGATATTTCATTTTTTCGAGCCGAGAGCGCAGATTGTATGTTACCTCTGAAATACAATTTTTCACATAAATAAAAAATCGATTATCTGTCGCAAAAAAATTATACTATTGTCCTAAATGCATGGGAATTGATGTATTATCAAGCCTTGTTCCTTAGAAAGCCAAAGAGCAGCGGAAACAATCGTTATTAGCGAGGAAACGATAGATATCGTAATTTTAGTAAACGTAAAGAAGGTGGTTTTCGGATAATTCGATTTTCTGCGATTTTCTCAGCTCCTGTTGGAGATATCGCAAATCCACGGCCAGATTCGTTATCAGCGCGACGAAATACATCAGATAGGGTCTACCCAAAGTGCGAAATATCGAAAAATTCGTTTTTTGCGTTTTTCGCGGCTCCTATGGGAGATAGAGCGAAAAGGGGCTCAATACAGGATCCTTGATTTTCCCTGATTTTGCTAATCAATAAAAAGGTCATAACTTTTGAATGGTTCAACCGATCCTCAAAATTCTTTTTGCATTCGAAAGAGGACAGAAAAAGAAAGGAAATGCGACTAGGTTCATCCCGATATTTCAATTTTTCGAGCCGAGAACGCAGATTGTATGTTACCTCTGAAATACAATTTTTCACATAACTTAAAAATCGATTATCTGTCGCAAAAAAATTGAAAAAAATTATACTATTGTCCTAAATGCATGGAAATTGATGTAGTATCAAGCCTTGTTCGTTAGAAAGCCAAAGAGCAGCGGAAACAATCGTTATTAGCGAGGAAACGATAGATATCGTAATTTTAGTAAACGTAAAGAAGGTGGTTTTCGGATAATTCGATTTTCTGCGATTTTCTCAGCTCCTGTTGGAGATATCGCAAATCCACGGCCAGATTCGTTATCAGCGCGACGAAATACATCGGATAGGGTCTACCCAAAGTGCGAAATATCGAAAAATTCGTTTTTTGCGTTTTTCTCGGCTCCTATGGGAGATAGAGCGAAAAAGGGCTCAATACAGGCTCCTTGATTTTCCCTGATTTTGCTAATCAATAAAAAGGTCATAACTTTTGAATGGTTCAACCGATCCTCAAAATTCTTTTTGCATTCGAAAGAGGACAGAAAAAGAAAGGAAATGCGACTAGGTTCATCCCGATATTTCAATTTTTCGAGCCGAGAACGCAGATTGTATGTTACCTCTGAAATACAATTTTTCACATAACTAAAAAATCGATTATCTGTCGCAAAAAAATTATACTATTGTCCTAAATGCATGGGAATTGATGTATTATCAAGCCTTGTTCCTTAGAAAGCCAAAGAGCAGCGGAAACAATCGTTATTAGCGAGGAAACGATAGATATCGTAATTTTAGTAAACGTAAAGAAGGTGGTTTTCGGATAATTCGATTTTCTGCGATTTTCTCAGCTCCTGTTGGAGATATCGCAAATCCACGGCCAGATTCGTTATCAGCGCGACGAAATACATCAGATAGGGTCTACCCAAAGTGCGAAATATCGAAAAATTAGTTTTTTGCGTTTTTCGCGGCTCCTATGGGAGATAGAGCGAAAAGGGGCTCAATACAGGATCCTTGATTTTCCCTGATTTTGCTAATCAATAAAAAGGTCATAACTTTTGAATGGTTCAACCGATCCTCAAAATTCTTTTTGCATTCGAAAGAGGACAGAAAAAGAAAGGAAATGCGACTAGGTTCATCCCGATATTTCATTTTTTCGAGCCGAGAGCGCAGATTGTATGTTACCTCTGAAATACAATTTTTCACATAAATAAAAAATCGATTATCTGTCGCAAAAAAATTGAAAAAAATTATACTATTGTCCTAAATGCATGGAAAATGATGTATTATCAAGCCTTGTTCGTTAGAAAGCCAAAGAGCAGCGGAAACAATCGTTATTAGCGAGGCAACGATAGATATCGTAATTTTAGTAAACGTAAAGAAGGTGGTTTTCGGATAATTCGATTTTCTGCGATTTTCTCAGCTCCTGTTGGAGATATCGCAAATCCACGGCCAGATTCGTTATCAGCGCGACGAAATACATCAGATAGGGTCTACCCAAAGTGCGAAATATCGAAAAATTCGTTTTTTGCGTTTTTCGCGGCTCCTATGGGAGATAGAGCGAAAAGGGGCTCAATACAGGATCCTTGATTTTCCCTGATTTTGCTAATCAATAAAAAGGTCATAACTTTTGAATGGTTCAACCGATCCTCAAAATTCTTTTTGCATTCGAAAGAGGACAGAAAAAGAAAGGAAATGCGACTAGGTTCATCCCGATATTTCAATTTTTCGAGCCGAGAACGCAGATTGTATGTTACCTCTGAAATACAATTTTTCACATAACTAAAAAATCGATTATCTGTCGCAAAAAAATTATACTATTGTCCTAAATGCATGGGAATTGATGTATTATCAAGCCTTGTTCCTTAGAAAGCCAAAGAGCAGCGGAAACAATCGTTATTAGCGAGGAAACGATAGATATCGTAATTTTAGTAAACGTAAAGAAGGTGGTTTTCGGATAATTCGATTTTCTGCGATTTTCTCAGCTCCTGTTGGAGATATCGCAAATCCACGGCCAGATTCGTTATCAGCGCGACGAAATACATCAGATAGGGTCTACCCAAAGTGCGAAATATCGAAAAATTCGTTTTTTGCGTTTTTCGCGGCTCCTATGGGAGATAGAGCGAAAAGGGGCTCAATCCAGGATCCTTGATTTTCCCTGATTTTGCTAATCAATAAAAAGGTCATAACTTTTGAATGGTTCAACCGATCCTCAAAATTCTTTTTGCATTCGAAAGAGGACAGAAAAAGAAAGGAAATGCGACTAGGTTCATCCCGATATTTCATTTTTTCGAGCCGAGAGCGCAGATTGTATGTTACCTCTGAAATACAATTTTTCACATAAATAAAAAATCGATTATCTGTCGCAAAAAAATTATACTATTGTCCTAAATGCATGGGAATTGATGTATTATCAAGCCTTGTTCCTTAGAAAGCCAAAGAGCAGCGGAAACAATCGTTATTAGCGAGGAAACGATAGATATCGTAATTTTAGTAAACGTAAAGAAGGTGGTTTCGGATAATTCGATTTTCTGCGATTTTCTCAGCTCCTGTTGGAGATATCGCAAATCCACGGCCAGATTCGTTATCAGCGCGACGAAATACATCGGATAGGGTCTACCCAAAGTGCGAAATATCGAAAAATTCGTTTTTTGCGTTTTTCTCGGCTCCTATGGGAGATAGAGCGAAAAAGGGCTCAATACAGGCTCCTTGATTTTCCCTGATTTTGCTAATCAATAAAAAGGTCATAACTTTTGAATGGTTCAACCGATCCTCAAAATTCTTTTTGCATTCGAAAGAGGACAGAAAAAGAAAGGAAATGCGACTAGGTTCATCCCGATATTTCAATTTTTCGAGCCGAGAACGCAGATTGTATGTTACCTCTGAAATACAATTTTTCACATAACTAAAAAATCGATTATCTGTCGCAAAAAAATTATACTATTGTCCTAAATGCATGGGAATTGATGTATTATCAAGCCTTGTTCCTTAGAAAGCCAAAGAGCAGCGGAAACAATCGTTATTAGCGAGGAAACGATAGATATCGTAATTTTAGTAAACGTAAAGAAGGTGGTTTTCGGATAATTCGATTTTCTGCGATTTTCTCAGCTCCTGTTGGAGATATCGCAAATCCACGGCCAGATTCGTTATCAGCGCGACGAAATACATCAGATAGGGTCTACCCAAAGTGCGAAATATCGAAAAATTCGTTTTTTGCGTTTTTCGCGGCTCCTATGGGAGATAGAGCGAAAAGGGGCTCAATACAGGATCCTTGATTTTCCCTGATTTTGCTAATCAATAAAAAGGTCATAACTTTTGAATGGTTCAACCGATCCTCAAAATTCTTTTTGCATTCGAAAGAGGACAGAAAAAGAAAGGAAATGCGACTAGGTTCATCCCGATATTTCAATTTTTCGAGCCGAGAACGCAGATTGTATGTTACCTCTGAAATACAATTTTTCACATAACTTAAAAATCGATTATCTGTCGCAAAAAAATTAAAAAAAATTATACTATTGTCCTAAATGCATGGGAATTGATGTATTATCAAGCCTTGTTCCTTAGAAAGCCAAAGAGCAGCGGAAACAATCGTTATTAGCGAGGAAACGATAGATATCGTAATTTTAGTAAACGTAAAGAAGGTGGTTTTCGGATAATTCGATTTTCTGCGATTTTCTCAGCTCCTGTTGGAGATATCGCAAATCCACGGCCAGATTCGTTATCAGCGCGACGAAATACATCAGATAGGGTCTACCCAAAGTGCGAAATATCGAAAAATTAGTTTTTTGCGTTTTTCGCGGCTCCTATGGGAGATAGAGCGAAAAGGGGCTCAATACAGGATCCTTGATTTTCCCTGATTTTGCTAATCAATAAAAAGGTCATAACTTTTGAATGGTTCAACCGATCCTCAAAATTCTTTTTGCATTCGAAAGAGGACAGAAAAAGAAAGGAAATGCGACTAGGTTCATCCCGATATTTCATTTTTTCGAGCCGAGAGCGCAGATTGTATGTTACCTCTGAAATACAATTTTTCACATAAATAAAAAATCGATTATCTGTCGCAAAAAAATTGAAAAAAATTATACTATTGTCCTAAATGCATGGAAAATGATGTATTATCAAGCCTTGTTCGTTAGAAAGCCAAAGAGCAGCGGAAACAATCGTTATTAGCGAGGCAACGATAGATATCGTAATTTTAGTAAACGTAAAGAAGGTGGTTTTCGGATAATTCGATTTTCTGCGATTTTCTCAGCTCCTGTTGGAGATATCGCAAATCCACGGCCAGATTCGTTATCAGCGCGACGAAATACATCAGATAGGGTCTACCCAAAGTGCGAAATATCGAAAAATTCGTTTTTTGCGTTTTTCGCGGCTCCTATGGGAGATAGAGCGAAAAGGGGCTCAATACAGGATCCTTGATTTTCCCTGATTTTGCTAATCAATAAAAAGGTCATAACTTTTGAATGGTTCAACCGATCCTCAAAATTCTTTTTGCATTCGAAAGAGGACAGAAAAAGAAAGGAAATGCGACTAGGTTCATCCCGATATTTCAATTTTTCGAGCCGAGAACGCAGATTGTATGTTACCTCTGAAATACAATTTTTCACATAACTTAAAAATCGATTATCTGTCGCAAAAAAATTGAAAAAAATTATACTATTGTCCTAAATGCATGGAAATTGATGTATTATCAAGCCTTGTTCGTTAGAAAGCCAAAGAGCAGCGGAAACAATCGTTATTAGCGAGGAAACGATAGATATCGTAATTTTAGTAAACGTAAAGAAGGTGGTTTTCGGATAATTCGATTTTCTGCGATTTTCTCAGCTCCTGTTGGAGATATCGCAAATCCACGGCCAGATTCGTTATCAGCGCGACGAAATACATCGGATAGGGTCTACCCAAAGTGCGAAATATCGAAAAATTCGTTTTTTGCGTTTTTCTCGGCTCCTATGGGAGATAGAGCGAAAAAGGGCTCAATACAGGCTCCTTGATTTTCCCTGATTTTGCTAATCAATAAAAAGGTCATAACTTTTGAATGGTTCAACCGATCCTCAAAATTCTTTTTGCATTCGAAAGAGGACAGAAAAAGAAAGGAAATGCGACTAGGTTCATCCCGATATTTCAATTTTTCGAGCCGAGAACGCAGATTGTATGTTACCTCTGAAATACAATTTTTCACATAACTAAAAAATCGATTATCTGTCGCAAAAAAATTATACTATTGTCCTAAATGCATGGGAATTGATGTATTATCAAGCCTTGTTCCTTAGAAAGCCAAAGAGCAGCAGAAACAATCGTTATTAGCGAGGAAACGATAGATATCGTAATTTTAGTAAACGTAAAGAAGGTGGTTTTCGGATAATTCGATTTTCTGCGATTTTCTCAGCTCCTGTTGGAGATATCGCAAATCCACGGCCAGATTCGTTATCAGCGCGACGAAATACATCAGATAGGGTCTACCCAAAGTGCGAAATATCGAAAAATTCGTTTTTTGCGTTTTTCGCGGCTCCTATGGGAGATAGAGCGAAAAGGGGCTCAATCCAGGATCCTTGATTTTCCCTGATTTTGCTAATCAATAAAAAGGTCATAACTTTTGAATGGTTCAACCGATCCTCAAAATTCTTTTTGCATTCGAAAGAGGACAGAAAAAGAAAGGAAATGCGACTAGGTTCATCCCGATATTTCATTTTTTCGAGCCGAGAGCGCAGATTGTATGTTACCTCTGAAATACAATTTTTCACATAAATAAAAAATCGATTATCTGTCGCAAAAAAATTATACTATTGTCCTAAATGCATGGGAATTGATGTATTATCAAGCCTTGTTCCTTAGAAAGCCAAAGAGCAGCGGAAACAATCGTTATTAGCGAGGAAACGATAGATATCGTAATTTTAGTAAACGTAAAGAAGGTGGTTTTCGGATAATTCGATTTTCTGCGATTTTCTCAGCTCCTGTTGGAGATATCGCAAATCCACGGCCAGATTCGTTATCAGCGCGACGAAATACATCGGATAGGGTCTACCCAAAGTGCGAAATATCGAAAAATTCGTTTTTTGCGTTTTTCTCGGCTCCTATGGGAGATAGAGCGAAAAAGGGCTCAATACAGGCTCCTTGATTTTCCCTGATTTTGCTAATCAATAAAAAGGTCATAACTTTTGAATGGTTCAACCGATCCTCAAAATTCTTTTTGCATTCGAAAGAGGACAGAAAAAGAAAGGAAATGCGACTAGGTTCATCCCGATATTTCAATTTTTCGAGCCGAGAACGCAGATTGTATGTTACCTCTGAAATACAATTTTTCACATAACTAAAAAATCGATTATCTGTCGCAAAAAAATTATACTATTGTCCTAAATGCATGGGAATTGATGTATTATCAAGCCTTGTTCCTTAGAAAGCCAAAGAGCAGCGGAAACAATCGTTATTAGCGAGGAAACGATAGATATCGTAATTTTAGTAAACGTAAAGAAGGTGGTTTTCGGATAATTCGATTTTCTGCGATTTTCTCAGCTCCTGTTGGAGATATCGCAAATCCACGGCCAGATTCGTTATCAGCGCGACGAAATACATCAGATAGGGTCTACCCAAAGTGCGAAATATCGAAAAATTCGTTTTTTGCGTTTTTCGCGGCTCCTATGGGAGATAGAGCGAAAAGGGGCTCAATACAGGATCCTTGATTTTCCCTGATTTTGCTAATCAATAAAAAGGTCATAACTTTTGAATGGTTCAACCGATCCTCAAAATTCTTTTTGCATTCGAAAGAGGACAGAAAAAGAAAGGAAATGCGACTAGGTTCATCCCGATATTTCAATTTTTCGAGCCGAGAACGCAGATTGTATGTTACCTCTGAAATACAATTTTTCACATAACTTAAAAATCGATTATCTGTCGCAAAAAAATTAAAAAAAATTATACTATTGTCCTAAATGCATGGGAATTGATGTATTATCAAGCCTTGTTCCTTAGAAAGCCAAAGAGCAGCGGAAACAATCGTTATTAGCGAGGAAACGATAGATATCGTAATTTTAGTAAACGTAAAGAAGGTGGTTTTCGGATAATTCGATTTTCTGCGATTTTCTCAGCTCCTGTTGGAGATATCGCAAATCCACGGCCAGATTCGTTATCAGCGCGACGAAATACATCAGATAGGGTCTACCCAAAGTGCGAAATATCGAAAAATTAGTTTTTTGCGTTTTTCGCGGCTCCTATGGGAGATAGAGCGAAAAGGGGCTCAATACAGGATCCTTGATTTTCCCTGATTTTGCTAATCAATAAAAAGGTCATAACTTTTGAATGGTTCAACCGATCCTCAAAATTCTTTTTGCATTCGAAAGAGGACAGAAAAAGAAAGGAAATGCGACTAGGTTCATCCCGATATTTCATTTTTTCGAGCCGAGAGCGCAGATTGTATGTTACCTCTGAAATACAATTTTTCACATAAATAAAAAATCGATTATCTGTCGCAAAAAAATTGAAAAAAATTATACTATTGTCCTAAATGCATGGAAAATGATGTATTATCAAGCCTTGTTCGTTAGAAAGCCAAAGAGCAGCGGAAACAATCGTTATTAGCGAGGCAACGATAGATATCGTAATTTTAGTAAACGTAAAGAAGGTGGTTTTCGGATAATTCGATTTTCTGCGATTTTCTCAGCTCCTGTTGGAGATATCGCAAATCCACGGCCAGATTCGTTATCAGCGCGACGAAATACATCAGATAGGGTCTACCCAAAGTGCGAAATATCGAAAAATTCGTTTTTTGCGTTTTTCGCGGCTCCTACGGGAGATAGAGCGAAAAGGGGCTCAATACAGGATCCTTGATTTTCCCTGATTTTGCTAATCAATAAAAAGGTCATAACTTTTGAATCGTTCAACCGATCCTCAAAATTCTTTTTGCATTCGAAAGAGGACAGAAAAAGAAAGGAAATGCGACTAGGTTCATCCCGATATTTCAATTTTTCGAGCCGAGAACGCAGATTGTATGTTACCTCTGAAATACAATTTTTCACATAACTTAAAAATCGATTATCTGTCGCAAAAAAATTGAAAAAAATTATACTATTGTCCTAAATGCATGGAAATTGATGTATTATCAAGCCTTGTTCGTTAGAAAGCCAAAGAGCAGCGGAAACAATCGTTATTAGCGAGGAAACGATAGATATCGTAATTTTAGTAAACGTAAAGAAGGTGGTTTTCGGATAATTCGATTTTCTGCGATTTTCTCAGCTCCTGTTGGAGATATCGCAAATCCACGGCCAGATTCGTTATCAGCGCGACGAAATACATCGGATAGGGTCTACCCAAAGTGCGAAATATCGAAAAATTCGTTTTTTGCGTTTTTCTCGGCTCCTATGGGAGATAGAGCGAAAAAGGGCTCAATACAGGCTCCTTGATTTTCCCTGATTTTGCTAATCAATAAAAAGGTCATAACTTTTGAATGGTTCAACCGATCCTCAAAATTCTTTTTGCATTCGAAAGAGGACAGAAAAAGAAAGGAAATGCGACTAGGTTCATCCCGATATTTCAATTTTTCGAGCCGAGAACGCAGATTGTATGTTACCTCTGAAATACAATTTTTCACATAACTAAAAAATCGATTATCTGTCGCAAAAAAATTATACTATTGTCCTAAATGCATGGGAATTGATGTATTATCAAGCCTTGTTCCTTAGAAAGCCAAAGAGCAGCGGAAACAATCGTTATTAGCGAGGAAACGATAGATATCGTAATTTTAGTAAACGTAAAGAAGGTGGTTTTCGGATAATTCGATTTTCTGCGATTTTCTCAGCTCCTGTTGGAGATATCGCAAATCCACGGCCAGATTCGTTATCAGCGCGACGAAATACATCAGATAGGGTCTACCCAAAGTGCGAAATATCGAAAAATTCGTTTTTTGCGTTTTTCGCGGCTCCTATGGGAGATAGAGCGAAAAGGGGCTCAATACAGGATCCTTGATTTTCCCTGATTTTGCTAATCAATAAAAAGGTCATAACTTTTGAATGGTTCAACCGATCCTCAAAATTCTTTTTGCATTCGAAAGAGGACAGAAAAAGAAAGGAAATGCGACTAGGTTCATCCCGATATTTCAATTTTTCGAGCCGAGAACGCAGATTGTATGTTACCTCTGAAATACAATTTTTCACATAACTTAAAAATCGATTATCTGTCGCAAAAAAATTAAAAAAAATTATACTATTGTCCTAAATGCATGGAAATTGATGTATTATCAAGCCTTGTTCGTTAGAAAGCCAAAGAGCAGCGGAAACAATCGTTATTAGCGAGGAAACGATAGATATCGTAATTTTAGTAAACGTAAAGAAGGTGGTTTCCGGATAATTCGATTTTCTGCGATTTTCTCAGCTCCTGTTGGAGATATCGCAAATCCACGGCCAGATTCGTTATCAGCGCAACGAAATACATCAGATAGGGTCTACCCAAAGTGCGAAATATCGAAAAATTCGTTTTTTGCGTTTTTCTCGGCTCCTATGGGAGATAGAGCGAAAAAGGGCTCAATACAGGATCCTTGATTTTCCCTGATTTTGCTAATCAATAAAAAGGCCATAACTTTTGAATGGTTCAACCGATCCTCAAAATTCTTTTTGCATTCGAAAGAGGACAGAAAAAGAAAGGAAATGCGACTAGGTTCATCCCGATATTTCAATTTTTCGAGCCGAGAACGCAGATTGTATGTTACCTCTGAAATACAATTTTTCACATAACTAAAAAATCGATTATCTGTCGCAAAAAAATTATACTATTGTCCTAAATGCATGGGAATTGATGTATTATCAAGCCTTGTTCGTTAGAAAGCCAAAGAGCAGCGGAAACAATCGTTATTAGCGAGGCAACGATAGATATCGTAATTTTAGTAAACGTAAAGAAGGTGGTTTTCGGATAATTCGATTTTCTGCGATTTTCTCAGCTCCTGTTGGAGATATCGCAAATCCACGGCCAGATTCGTTATCAGCGCGACGAAATACATCAGATAGGGTCTACCCAAAGTGCGAAATATCGAAAAATTCGTTTTTTGCGTTTTTCGCGGCTCCTATGGGAGATAGAGCGAAAAGGGGCTCAATACAGGATCCTTGATTTTCCCTGATTTTGCTAATCAATAAAAAGGTCATAACTTTTGAATCGTTCAACCGATCCTCAAAATTCTTTTTGCATTCGAAAGAGGACAGAAAAAGAAAGGAAATGCGACTAGGTTCATCCCGATATTTCAATTTTTCGAGCCGAGAACGCAGATTGTATGTTACCTCTGAAATACAATTTTTCACATAACTTAAAAATCGATTATCTGTCGCAAAAAAATTGAAAAAAATTATACTATTGTCCTAAATGCATGGAAATTGATGTATTATCAAGCCTTGTTCGTTAGAAAGCCAAAGAGCAGCGGAAACAATCGTTATTAGCGAGGAAACGATAGATATCGTAATTTTAGTAAACGTAAAGAAGGTGGTTTTCGGATAATTCGATTTTCTGCGATTTTCACAGCTCCTGTTGGAGATATCGCAAATCCACGGCCAGATTCGTTATCAGCGCGACGAAATACATCGGATAGGGTCTACCCAAAGTGCGAAATATCGAAAAATTCGTTTTTTGCGTTTTTCTCGGCTCCTATGGGAGATAGAGCGAAAAAGGGCTCAATACAGGCTCCTTGATTTTCCCTGATTTTGCTAATCAATAAAAAGGTCATAACTTTTGAATGGTTCAACCGATCCTCAAAATTCTTTTTGCATTCGAAAGAGGACAGAAAAAGAAAGGAAATGCGACTAGGTTCATCCCGATATTTCAATTTTTCGAGCCGAGAACGCAGATTGTATGTTACCTCTGAAATACAATTTTTCACATAACTAAAAAATCGATTATCTGTCGCAAAAAAATTATACTATTGTCCTAAATGCATGGGAATTGATGTATTATCAAGCCTTGTTCCTTAGAAAGCCAAAGAGCAGCGGAAACAATCGTTATTAGCGAGGAAACGATAGATATCGTAATTTTAGTAAACGTAAAGAAGGTGGTTTTCGGATAATTCGATTTTCTGCGATTTTCTCAGCTCCTGTTGGAGATATCGCAAATCCACGGCCAGATTCGTTATCAGCGCGACGAAATACATCAGATAGGGTCTACCCAAAGTGCGAAATATCGAAAAATTCGTTTTTTGCGTTTTTCGCGGCTCCTATGGGAGATAGAGCGAAAAGGGGCTCAATACAGGATCCTTGATTTTCCCTGATTTTGCTAATCAATAAAAAGGTCATAACTTTTGAATGGTTCAACCGATCCTCAAAATTCTTTTTGCATTCGAAAGAGGACAGAAAAAGAAAGGAAATGCGACTAGGTTCATCCCGATATTTCAATTTTTCGAGCCGAGAACGCAGATTGTATGTTACCTCTGAAATACAATTTTTCACATAACTTAAAAATCGATTATCTGTCGCAAAAAAATTAAAAAAAATTATACTATTGTCCTAAATGCATGGAAATTGATGTATTATCAAGCCTTGTTCGTTAGAAAGCCAAAGAGCAGCGGAAACAATCGTTATTAGCGAGGAAACGATAGATATCGTAATTTTAGTAAACGTAAAGAAGGTGGTTTCCGGATAATTCGATTTTCTGCGATTTTCTCAGCTCCTGTTGGAGATATCGCAAATCCACGGCCAGATTCGTTATCAGCGCAACGAAATACATCAGATAGGGTCTACCCAAAGTGCGAAATATCGAAAAATTCGTTTTTTGCGTTTTTCTCGGCTCCTATGGGAGATAGAGCGAAAAAGGGCTCAATACAGGATCCTTGATTTTCCCTGATTTTGCTAATCAATAAAAAGGCCATAACTTTTGAATGGTTCAACCGATCCTCAAAATTCTTTTTGCATTCGAAAGAGGACAGAAAAAGAAAGGAAATGCGACTAGGTTCATCCCGATATTTCAATTTTTCGAGCCGAGAACGCAGATTGTATGTTACCTCTGAAATACAATTTTTCACATAACTAAAAAATCGATTATCTGTCGCAAAAAAATTATACTATTGTCCTAAATGCATGGGAATTGATGTATTATCAAGCCTTGTTCCTTAGAAAGCCAAAGAGCAGCGGAAACAATCGTTATTAGCGAGGAAACGATAGATATCGTAATTTTAGTAAACGTAAAGAAGGTGGTTTTCGGATAATTCGATTTTCTGCGATTTTCTCAGCTCCTGTTGGAGATATCGCAAATCCACGGCCAGATTCGTTATCAGCGCGACGAAATACATCAGATAGGGTCTACCCAAAGTGCGAAATATCGAAAAATTAGTTTTTTGCGTTTTTCGCGGCTCCTATGGGAGATAGAGCGAAAAGGGGCTCAATACAGGATCCTTGATTTTCCCTGATTTTGCTAATCAATAAAAAGGTCATAACTTTTGAATGGTTCAACCGATCCTCAAAATTCTTTTTGCATTCGAAAGAGGACAGAAAAAGAAAGGAAATGCGACTAGGTTCATCCCGATATTTCATTTTTTCGAGCCGAGAGCGCAGATTGTATGTTACCTCTGAAATACAATTTTTCACATAAATAAAAAATCGATTATCTGTCGCAAAAAAATTGAAAAAAATTATACTATTGTCCTAAATGCATGGAAAATGATGTATTATCAAGCCTTGTTCGTTAGAAAGCCAAAGAGCAGCGGAAACAATCGTTATTAGCGAGGCAACGATAGATATCGTAATTTTAGTAAACGTAAAGAAGGTGGTTTTCGGATAATTCGATTTTCTGCGATTTTCTCAGCTCCTGTTGGAGATATCGCAAATCCACGGCCAGATTCGTTATCAGCGCGACGAAATACATCAGATAGGGTCTACCCAAAGTGCGAAATATCGAAAAATTCGTTTTTTGCGTTTTTCGCGGCTCCTATGGGAGATAGAGCGAAAAGGGGCTCAATACAGGATCCTTGATTTTCCCTGATTTTGCTAATCAATAAAAAGGTCATAACTTTTGAATGGTTCAACCGATCCTCAAAATTCTTTTTGCATTCGAAAGAGGACAGAAAAAGAAAGGAAATGCGACTAGGTTCATCCCGATATTTCAATTTTTCGAGCCGAGAACGCAGATTGTATGTTACCTCTGAAATACAATTTTTCACATAACTAAAAAATCGATTATCTGTCGCAAAAAAATTATACTATTGTCCTAAATGCATGGGAATTGATGTATTATCAAGCCTTGTTCCTTAGAAAGCCAAAGAGCAGCGGAAACAATCGTTATTAGCGAGGAAACGATAGATATCGTAATTTTAGTAAACGTAAAGAAGGTGGTTTTCGGATAATTCGATTTTCTGCGATTTTCTCAGCTCCTGTTGGAGATATCGCAAATCCACGGCCAGATTCGTTATCAGCGCGACGAAATACATCAGATAGGGTCTACCCAAAGTGCGAAATATCGAAAAATTCGTTTTTTGCGTTTTTCGCGGCTCCTATGGGAGATAGAGCGAAAAGGGGCTCAATCCAGGATCCTTGATTTTCCCTGATTTTGCTAATCAATAAAAAGGTCATAACTTTTGAATGGTTCAACCGATCCTCAAAATTCTTTTTGCATTCGAAAGAGGACAGAAAAAGAAAGGAAATGCGACTAGGTTCATCCCGATATTTCAATTTTTCGAGCCGAGAACGCAGATTGTATGTTACCTCTGAAATACAATTTTTCACATAACTTAAAAATCGATTATCTGTCGCAAAAAAATTAAAAAAAATTATACTATTGTCCTAAATGCATGGAAATTGATGTATTATCAAGCCTTGTTCGTTAGAAAGCCAAAGAGCAGCGGAAACAATCGTTATTAGCGAGGAAACGATAGATATCGTAATTTTAGTAAACGTAAAGAAGGTGGTTTCCGGATAATTCGATTTTCTGCGATTTTCTCAGCTCCTGTTGGAGATATCGCAAATCCACGGCCAGATTCGTTATCAGCGCAACGAAATACATCAGATAGGGTCTACCCAAAGTGCGAAATATCGAAAAATTCGTTTTTTGCGTTTTTCTCGGCTCCTATGGGAGATAGAGCGAAAAAGGGCTCAATACAGGATCCTTGATTTTCCCTGATTTTGCTAATCAATAAAAAGGCCATAACTTTTGAATGGTTCAACCGATCCTCAAAATTCTTTTTGCATTCGAAAGAGGACAGAAAAAGAAAGGAAATGCGACTAGGTTCATCCCGATATTTCAATTTTTCGAGCCGAGAACGCAGATTGTATGTTACCTCTGAAATACAATTTTTCACATAACTAAAAAATCGATTATCTGTCGCAAAAAAATTATACTATTGTCCTAAATGCATGGGAATTGATGTATTATCAAGCCTTGTTCGTTAGAAAGCCAAAGAGCAGCGGAAACAATCGTTATTAGCGAGGCAACGATAGATATCGTAATTTTAGTAAACGTAAAGAAGGTGGTTTTCGGATAATTCGATTTTCTGCGATTTTCTCAGCTCCTGTTGGAGATATCGCAAATCCACGGCCAGATTCGTTATCAGCGCGACGAAATACATCAGATAGGGTCTACCCAAAGTGCGAAATATCGAAAAATTCGTTTTTTGCGTTTTTCGCGGCTCCTATGGGAGATAGAGCGAAAAGGGGCTCAATACAGGATCCTTGATTTTCCCTGATTTTGCTAATCAATAAAAAGGTCATAACTTTTGAATCGTTCAACCGATCCTCAAAATTCTTTTTGCATTCGAAAGAGGACAGAAAAAGAAAGGAAATGCGACTAGGTTCATCCCGATATTTCAATTTTTCGAGCCGAGAACGCAGATTGTATGTTACCTCTGAAATACAATTTTTCACATAACTTAAAAATCGATTATCTGTCGCAAAAAAATTGAAAAAAATTATACTATTGTCCTAAATGCATGGAAATTGATGTATTATCAAGCCTTGTTCGTTAGAAAGCCAAAGAGCAGCGGAAACAATCGTTATTAGCGAGGAAACGATAGATATCGTAATTTTAGTAAACGTAAAGAAGGTGGTTTTCGGATAATTCGATTTTCTGCGATTTTCTCAGCTCCTGTTGGAGATATCGCAAATCCACGGCCAGATTCGTTATCAGCGCGACGAAATACATCGGATAGGGTCTACCCAAAGTGCGAAATATCGAAAAATTCGTTTTTTGCGTTTTTCTCGGCTCCTATGGGAGATAGAGCGAAAAAGGGCTCAATACAGGCTCCTTGATTTTCCCTGATTTTGCTAATCAATAAAAAGGTCATAACTTTTGAATGGTTCAACCGATCCTCAAAATTCTTTTTGCATTCGAAAGAGGACAGAAAAAGAAAGGAAATGCGACTAGGTTCATCCCGATATTTCAATTTTTCGAGCCGAGAACGCAGATTGTATGTTACCTCTGAAATACAATTTTTCACATAACTAAAAAATCGATTATCTGTCGCAAAAAAATTATACTATTGTCCTAAATGCATGGGAATTGATGTATTATCAAGCCTTGTTCCTTAGAAAGCCAAAGAGCAGCGGAAACAATCGTTATTAGCGAGGAAACGATAGATATCGTAATTTTAGTAAACGTAAAGAAGGTGGTTTTCGGATAATTCGATTTTCTGCGATTTTCTCAGCTCCTGTTGGAGATATCGCAAATCCACGGCCAGATTCGTTATCAGCGCGACGAAATACATCAGATAGGGTCTACCCAAAGTGCGAAATATCGAAAAATTCGTTTTTTGCGTTTTTCGCGGCTCCTATGGGAGATAGAGCGAAAAGGGGCTCAATACAGGATCCTTGATTTTCCCTGATTTTGCTAATCAATAAAAAGGTCATAACTTTTGAATGGTTCAACCGATCCTCAAAATTCTTTTTGCATTCGAAAGAGGACAGAAAAAGAAAGGAAATGCGACTAGGTTCATCCCGATATTTCAATTTTTCGAGCCGAGAACGCAGATTGTATGTTACCTCTGAAATACAATTTTTCACATAACTTAAAAATCGATTATCTGTCGCAAAAAAATTAAAAAAAATTATACTATTGTCCTAAATGCATGGAAATTGATGTATTATCAAGCCTTGTTCGTTAGAAAGCCAAAGAGCAGCGGAAACAATCGTTATTAGCGAGGAAACGATAGATATCGTAATTTTAGTAAACGTAAAGAAGGTGGTTTCCGGATAATTCGATTTTCTGCGATTTTCTCAGCTCCTGTTGGAGATATCGCAAATCCACGGCCAGATTCGTTATCAGCGCAACGAAATACATCAGATAGGGTCTACCCAAAGTGCGAAATATCGAAAAATTCGTTTTTTGCGTTTTTCTCGGCTCCTATGGGAGATAGAGCGAAAAAGGGCTCAATACAGGATCCTTGATTTTCCCTGATTTTGCTAATCAATAAAAAGGCCATAACTTTTGAATGGTTCAACCGATCCTCAAAATTCTTTTTGCATTCGAAAGAGGACAGAAAAAGAAAGGAAATGCGACTAGGTTCATCCCGATATTTCAATTTTTCGAGCCGAGAACGCAGATTGTATGTTACCTCTGAAATACAATTTTTCACATAACTAAAAAATCGATTATCTGTCGCAAAAAAATTATACTATTGTCCTAAATGCATGGGAATTGATGTATTATCAAGCCTTGTTCCTTAGAAAGCCAAAGAGCAGCGGAAACAATCGTTATTAGCGAGGAAACGATAGATATCGTAATTTTAGTAAACGTAAAGAAGGTGGTTTTCGGATAATTCGATTTTCTGCGATTTTCTCAGCTCCTGTTGGAGATATCGCAAATCCACGGCCAGATTCGTTATCAGCGCGACGAAATACATCAGATAGGGTCTACCCAAAGTGCGAAATATCGAAAAATTAGTTTTTTGCGTTTTTCGCGGCTCCTATGGGAGATAGAGCGAAAAGGGGCTCAATACAGGATCCTTGATTTTCCCTGATTTTGCTAATCAATAAAAAGGTCATAACTTTTGAATGGTTCAACCGATCCTCAAAATTCTTTTTGCATTCGAAAGAGGACAGAAAAAGAAAGGAAATGCGACTAGGTTCATCCCGATATTTCATTTTTTCGAGCCGAGAGCGCAGATTGTATGTTACCTCTGAAATACAATTTTTCACATAAATAAAAAATCGATTATCTGTCGCAAAAAAATTGAAAAAAATTATACTATTGTCCTAAATGCATGGAAAATGATGTATTATCAAGCCTTGTTCGTTAGAAAGCCAAAGAGCAGCGGAAACAATCGTTATTAGCGAGGCAACGATAGATATCGTAATTTTAGTAAACGTAAAGAAGGTGGTTTTCGGATAATTCGATTTTCTGCGATTTTCTCAGCTCCTGTTGGAGATATCGCAAATCCACGGCCAGATTCGTTATCAGCGCGACGAAATACATCAGATAGGGTCTACCCAAAGTGCGAAATATCGAAAAATTCGTTTTTTGCGTTTTTCGCGGCTCCTATGGGAGATAGAGCGAAAAGGGGCTCAATACAGGATCCTTGATTTTCCCTGATTTTGCTAATCAATAAAAAGGTCATAACTTTTGAATGGTTCAACCGATCCTCAAAATTCTTTTTGCATTCGAAAGAGGACAGAAAAAGAAAGGAAATGCGACTAGGTTCATCCCGATATTTCAATTTTTCGAGCCGAGAACGCAGATTGTATGTTACCTCTGAAATACAATTTTTCACATAACTAAAAAATCGATTATCTGTCGCAAAAAAATTATACTATTGTCCTAAATGCATGGGAATTGATGTATTATCAAGCCTTGTTCCTTAGAAAGCCAAAGAGCAGCGGAAACAATCGTTATTAGCGAGGAAACGATAGATATCGTAATTTTAGTAAACGTAAAGAAGGTGGTTTTCGGATAATTCGATTTTCTGCGATTTTCTCAGCTCCTGTTGGAGATATCGCAAATCCACGGCCAGATTCGTTATCAGCGCGACGAAATACATCAGATAGGGTCTACCCAAAGTGCGAAATATCGAAAAATTCGTTTTTTGCGTTTTTCGCGGCTCCTATGGGAGATAGAGCGAAAAGGGGCTCAATCCAGGATCCTTGATTTTCCCTGATTTTGCTAATCAATAAAAAGGTCATAACTTTTGAATGGTTCAACCGATCCTCAAAATTCTTTTTGCATTCGAAAGAGGACAGAAAAAGAAAGGAAATGCGACTAGGTTCATCCCGATATTTCATTTTTTCGAGCCGAGAGCGCAGATTGTATGTTACCTCTGAAATACAATTTTTCACATAACTAAAAAATCGATTATCTGTCGCAAAAAAATTATACTATTGTCCTAAATGCATGGGAATTGATGTATTATCAAGCCTTGTTCCTTAGAAAGCCAAAGAGCAGCGGAAACAATCGTTATTAGCGAGGAAACGATAGATATCGTAATTTTAGTAAACGTAAAGAAGGTGGTTTTCGGATAATTCGATTTTCTGCGATTTTCTCAGCTCCTGTTGGAGATATCGCAAATCCACGGCCAGATTCGTTATCAGCGCGACGAAATACATCAGATAGGGTCTATCTAAAGTGCGAAATATCGAAAAATTAGTTTTTTGCGTTTTTCGCGGCTCCTATGGGAGATAGAGCGAAAAGGGGCTCAATACAGGATCCTTGATTTTCCCTGATTTTGCTTATCAATAAAAAGGTCATAACTTTTGAATGGTTCAACCGATCCTCAAAATTCTTTTTGCATTCGAAAGAGGACAGAAAAAGAAAGGAAATGCGACTAGGTTCATCCCGATATTTCATTTTTTCGAGCCGAGAGCGCAGATTGTATGTTACCTCTGAAATACAATTTTTCACATAAATAAAAAATCGATTATCTGTCGCAAAAAAATTGAAAAAAATTATGCTATTGTCCTAAATGCATGGAAAATGATGTATTATCAAGCCTTGTTCGTTAGAAAGCCAAAGAGCAGCGGAAACAATCGTTATTAGCGAGGCAACGATAGATATCGTAATTTTAGTAAACGTAAAGAAGGTGGTTTTCGGATAATTCGATTTTCTGCGATTTTCTCAGCTCCTGTTGGAGATATCGCAAATCCACGGCCAGATTCGTTATCAGCGCGACGAAATACATCAGATAGGGTCTACCCAAAGTGCGAAATATCGAAAAATTCGTTTTTTGCGTTTTTCGCGGCTCCTATGGGAGATAGAGCGAAAAGGGGCTCAATACAGGATCCTTGATTTTCCCTGATTTTGCTAATCAATAAAAAGGTCATAACTTTTGAATGGTTCAACCGATCCTCAAAATTCTTTTTGCATTCGAAAGAGGACAGAAAAAGAAAGGAAATGCGACTAGGTTCATCCCGATATTTCATTTTTTCGAGCCGAGAGCGCAGATTGTATGTTACCTCTGAAATACAATTTTTCACATAAATAAAAAATCGATTATCTGTCGCAAAAAAATTGAAAAAAATTATACTATTGTCCTAAATGCATGGAAAATGATGTATTATCAAGCCTTGTTCGTTAGAAAGCCGAAGAGCAGCGGAAACAATCGTTATTAGCGAGGCAACGATAGATATCGTAATTTTAGTAAACGTAAAGAAGGTGGTTTTCGGATAATTCGATTTTCTGCGATTTTCTCAGCTCCTGTTGGAGATATCGCAAATCCACGGCCAGATTCGTTATCAGCGCGACGAAATACATCAGATAGGGTCTACCCAAAGTGCGAAATATCGAAAAATTCGTTTTTTGCGTTTTTCGCGGCTCCTATGGGAGATAGAGCGAAAAAGGGCTTAATACAGGATCCTTGATTTTCCCTGATTTTGCTAATCAATAAAAAGGTCATAACTTTTGAATGGTTCAACCGATCCTCAAAATTCTTTTTGCATTCGAAAGAGGACAGAAAAAGAAAGGAAATGCGACTAGGTTGATCCCGATATTTCAATTTTTCGATCCGACAGCGCAGATTGTATGTTACCTCTGAAATACAATTTTTCACATAACTTAAAAATCGATTATCTGTCGCAAAAAAATTAAAAAAAATTATACTATTGTCCTAAATGCATGGAAATTGATGTATTATCAAGCCTTGTTCGTTAGAAAGCCAAAGAGCAGCGGAAACAATCGTTATTAGCGAGGAAACGATAGATATCGTAATTTTAGTAAACGTAAAGAAGGTGGTTTTCGGATAATTCGATTTTCTGCGATTTTCTCAGCTCCTGTTGGAGATATCGCAAATCCACGGCCAGATTCGTTATCAGCGCAACGAAATACATCAGATAGGGTCTACCCAAAGTGCGAAATATCGAAAAATTCGTTTTTTGCGTTTTTCGCGGCTCCTATGGGAGATAGAGCGAAAAGGGGCTCAATCCAGGATCCTTGATTTTCCCTGATTTTGCTAATCAATAAAAAGGTCATAACTTTTGAATGGTTCAACCGATCCTCAAAATTCTTTTTGCATTCGAAAGAGAACAGAAAAAGAAAGGAAATGCGACTAGGTTCATCCCGATATTTCATTTTTTCGAGCCGAGAGCGCAGATTGTATGTTACCTCTGAAATACAATTTTTCACATAAATAAAAAATCGATTATCTGTCGCAAAAAAATTATACTATTGTCCTAAATGCATGGGAATTGATGTATTATCAAGCCTTGTTCCTTAGAAAGCCAAAGAGCAGCGGAAACAATCGTTATTAGCGAGGAAACGATAGATATCGTAATTTTAGTAAACGTAAAGAAGGTGGTTTTCGGATAATTCGATTTTCTGCGATTTTCTCAGCTCCTGTTGGAGATATCGCAAATCCACGGCCAGATTCGTTATCAGCGCGACGAAATACATCAGATAGGGTCTACCCAAAGTGCGAAATATCGAAAAATTCGTTTTTTGCGTTTTTCGCGGCTCCTATGGGAGATAGAGCGAAAAGGGGCTCAATACAGGATCCTTGATTTTCCCTGATTTTGCTAATCAATAAAAAGGTCATAACTTTTGAATGGTTCAACCGATCCTCAAAATTCTTTTTGCATTCGAAAGAGAACAGAAAAAGAAAGGAAATGCGACTAGGTTCATCCCGATATTTCATTTTTTCGAGCCGAGAGCGCAGATTGTATGTTACCTCTGAAATACAATTTTTCACATAACTAAAAAATCGATTATCTGTCGCAAAAAAATTATACTATTGTCCTAAATGCATGGGAATTGATGTATTATCAAGCCTTGTTCCTTAGAAAGCCAAAGAGCAGCGGAAACAATCGTTATTAGCGAGGAAACGATAGATATCGTAATTTTAGTAAACGTAAAGAAGGTGGTTTTCGGATAATTCGATTTTCTGCGATTTTCTCAGCTCCTGTTGGAGATATCGCAAATCCACGGCCAGATTCGTTATCAGCGCGACGAAATACATCAGATAGGGTCTATCTAAAGTGCGAAATATCGAAAAATTCGTTTTTTGCGTTTTTCTCGGCTCCTATGGGAGATAGAGCGAAAAAGGGCTTAATACAGGATCCTTGATTTTCCCTGATTTTGCTATTCAATAAAAAGGTCATAACTTTTGAATGGTTCAACCGATCCTCAAAATTCTTTTTGCATTCGAAAGAGGACAGAAAAAGAAAGGAAATGCGACTAGGTTCATCCCGATATTTCAATTTTTCGAGCCGAGAACGCAGATTGTATGTTACCTCTGAAATACAATTTTTCACATAACTTAAAAATCGATTATCTGTCGCAAAAAAATTGAAAAAAATTATACTATTGTCCTAAATGCATGGAAATTGATGTATTATCAAGCCTTGTTCGTTAGAAAGCCAAAGAGCAGCGGAAACAATCGTTATTAGCGAGGAAACGATAGATATCGTAATTTTAGTAAACGTAAAGAAGGTGGTTTTCGGATAATTCGATTTTCTGCGATTTTCTCAGCTCCTGTTGGAGATATCGCAAATCCACGGCCAGATTCGTTATCAGCGCGACGAAATACATCGGATAGGGTCTACCCAAAGTGCGAAATATCGAAAAATTCGTTTTTTGCGTTTTTCTCGGCTCCTATGGGAGATAGAGCGAAAAAGGGCTCAATACAGGCTCCTTGATTTTCCCTGATTTTGCTAATCAATAAAAAGGTCATAACTTTTGAATGGTTCAACCGATCCTCAAAATTCTTTTTGCATTCGAAAGAGGACAGAAAAAGAAAGGAAATGCGACTAGGTTCATCCCGATATTTCAATTTTTCGAGCCGAGAACGCAGATTGTATGTTACCTCTGAAATACAATTTTTCACATAACTAAAAAATCGATTATCTGTCGCAAAAAAATTATACTATTGTCCTAAATGCATGGGAATTGATGTATTATCAAGCCTTGTTCCTTAGAAAGCCAAAGAGCAGCGGAAACAATCGTTATTAGCGAGGAAACGATAGATATCGTAATTTTAGTAAACGTAAAGAAGGTGGTTTTCGGATAATTCGATTTTCTGCGATTTTCTCAGCTCCTGTTGGAGATATCGCAAATCCACGGCCAGATTCGTTATCAGCGCGACGAAATACATCAGATAGGGTCTACCCAAAGTGCGAAATATCGAAAAATTCGTTTTTTGCGTTTTTCGCGGCTCCTATGGGAGATAGAGCGAAAAGGGGCTCAATACAGGATCCTTGATTTTCCCTGATTTTGCTAATCAATAAAAAGGTCATAACTTTTGAATGGTTCAACCGATCCTCAAAATTCTTTTTGCATTCGAAAGAGGACAGAAAAAGAAAGGAAATGCGACTAGGTTCATCCCGATATTTCAATTTTTCGAGCCGAGAACGCAGATTGTATGTTACCTCTGAAATACAATTTTTCACATAACTAAAAAATCGATTATCTGTCGCAAAAAAATTATACTATTGTCCTAAATGCATGGGAATTGATGTATTATCAAGCCTTGTTCCTTAGAAAGCCAAAGAGCAGCGGAAACAATCGTTATTAGCGAGGAAACGATAGATATCGTAATTTTAGTAAACGTAAAGAAGGTGGTTTTCGGATAATTCGATTTTCTGCGATTTTCTCAGCTCCTGTTGGAGATATCGCAAATCCACGGCCAGATTCGTTATCAGCGCGACGAAATACATCAGATAGGGTCTATCTAAAGTGCGAAATATCGAAAAATTCGTTTTTTGCGTTTTTCTCGGCTCCTATGGGAGATAGAGCGAAAAAGGGCTTAATACAGGATCCTTGATTTTCCCTGATTTTGCTATTCAATAAAAAGGTCATAACTTTTGAATGGTTCAACCGATCCTCAAAATTCTTTTTGCATTCGAAAGAGGACAGAAAAAGAAAGGAAATGCGACTAGGTTCATCCCGATATTTCAATTTTTCGAGCCGAGAACGCAGATTGTATGTTACCTCTGAAATACAATTTTTCACATAACTAAAAAATCGATTATCTGTCGCAAAAAAATTATACTATTGTCCTAAATGCATGGGAATTGATGTATTATCAAGCCTTGTTCCTTAGAAAGCCAAAGAGCAGCGGAAACAATCGTTATTAGCGAGGAAACGATAGATATCGTAATTTTAGTAAACGTAAAGAAGGTGGTTTTCGGATAATTCGATTTTCTGCGATTTTCTCAGCTCCTGTTGGAGATATCGCAAATCCACGGCCAGATTCGTTATCAGCGCGACGAAATACATCAGATAGGGTCTACCCAAAGTGCGAAATATCGAAAAATTAGTTTTTTGCGTTTTTCGCGGCTCCTATGGGAGATAGAGCGAAAAGGGGCTCAATACAGGATCCTTGATTTTCCCTGATTTTGCTAATCAATAAAAAGGTCATAACTTTTGAATGGTTCAACCGATCCTCAAAATTCTTTTTGCATTCGAAAGAGGACAGAAAAAGAAAGGAAATGCGACTAGGTTCATCCCGATATTTCAATTTTTCGAGCCGAGAACGCAGATTGTATGTTACCTCTGAAATACAATTTTTCACATAACTTAAAAATCGATTATCTGTCGCAAAAAAATTGAAAAAAATTATACTATTGTCCTAAATGCATGGAAATTGATGTATTATCAAGCCTTGTTCGTTAGAACGCCAAAGAGCAGCGGAAACAATCGTTATTAGCGAGGAAACGATAGATATCGTAATTTTAGTAAACGTAAAGAAGGTGGTTTTCGGATAATTCGATTTTCTGCGATTTTCTCAGCTCCTGTTGGAGATATCGCAAATCCACGGCCAGATTCGTTATCAGCGCGACGAAATACATCGGATAGGGTCTACCCAAAGTGCGAAATATCGAAAAATTCGTTTTTTGCGTTTTTCTCGGCTCCTATGGGAGATAGAGCGAAAAAGGGCTCAATACAGGCTCCTTGATTTTCCCTGATTTTGCTAATCAATAAAAAGGTCATAACTTTTGAATGGTTCAACCGATCCTCAAAATTCTTTTTGCATTCGAAAGAGGACAGAAAAAGAAAGGAAATGCGACTAGGTTCATCCCGATATTTCAATTTTTCGAGCCGAGAACGCAGATTGTATGTTACCTCTGAAATACAATTTTTCACATAACTAAAAAATCGATTATCTGTCGCAAAAAAATTATACTATTGTCCTAAATGCATGGGAATTGATGTATTATCAAGCCTTGTTCCTTAGAAAGCCAAAGAGCAGCGGAAACAATCGTTATTAGCGAGGAAACGATAGATATCGTAATTTTAGTAAACGTAAAGAAGGTGGTTTTCGGATAATTCGATTTTCTGCGATTTTCTCAGCTCCTGTTGGAGATATCGCAAATCCACGGCCAGATTCGTTATCAGCGCGACGAAATACATCAGATAGGGTCTACCCAAAGTGCGAAATATCGAAAAATTCGTTTTTTGCGTTTTTCGCGGCTCCTATGGGAGATAGAGCGAAAAGGGGCTCAATACAGGATCCTTGATTTTCCCTGATTTTGCTAATCAATAAAAAGGTCATAACTTTTGAATGGTTCAACCGATCCTCAAAATTCTTTTTGCATTCGAAAGAGGACAGAAAAAGAAAGGAAATGCGACTAGGTTCATCCCGATATTTCAATTTTTCGAGCCGAGAACGCAGATTGTATGTTACCTCTGAAATACAATTTTTCACATAACTTAAAAATCGATTATCTGTCGCAAAAAAATTGAAAAAAATTATACTATTGTCCTAAATGCATGGAAATTGATGTATTATCAAGCCTTGTTCGTTAGAAAGCCAAAGAGCAGCGGAAACAATCGTTATTAGCGAGGAAACGATAGATATCGTAATTTTAGTAAACGTAAAGAAGGTGGTTTTCGGATAATTCGATTTTCTGCGATTTTCTCAGCTCCTGTTGGAGATATCGCAAATCCACGGCCAGATTCGTTATCAGCGCGACGAAATACATCAGATAGGGTCTACCCAAAGTGCGAAATATCGAAAAATTCGTTTTTTGCGTTTTTCGCGGCTCCTATGGGAGATAGAGCGAAAAAAGGCTCAATACAGGATCCTTGATTTTCCCTGATTTTGCTAATCAATAAAAAGGTCATAACTTTTGAATGGTTCAACCGATCCTCAAAATTCTTTTTGCATTCGAAAGAGGACAGAAAAAGAAAGGAAATGCGACTAGGTTCATCCCGATATTTCAATTTTTCGAGCCGAGAACGCAGATTGTATGTTACCTCTGAAATACAATTTTTCACATAACTTAAAAATCGATTATCTGTCGCAAAAAAATTGAAAAAAATTATACTATTGTCCTAAATGCATGGAAATTGATGTATTATCAAGCCTTGTTCGTTAGAAAGCCAAAGAGCAGCGGAAACAATCGTTATTAGCGAGGAAACGATAGATATCGTAATTTTAGTAAACGTAAAGAAGGTGGTTTTCGGATAATTCGATTTTCTGCGATTTTCTCAGCTCCTGTTGGAGATATCGCAAATCCACGGCCAGATTCGTTATCAGCGCGACGAAATACATCAGATAGGGTCTACCCAAAGTGCGAAATATCGAAAAATTCGTTTTTTGCGTTTTTCGCGGCTCCTATGGGAGATAGAGCGAAAAAAGGCTCAATACAGGATCCTTGATTTTCCCTGATTTTGCTAATCAATAAAAAGGTCATAACTTTTGAATGGTTCAACCGATCCTCAAAATTCTTTTTGCATTCGAAAGAGGACAGAAAAAGAAAGGAAATGCGACTAGGTTCATCCCGATATTTCAATTTTTCGAGCCGAGAACGCAGATTGTATGTTACCTCTGAAATACAATTTTTCACATAACTTAAAAATCGATTATCTGTCGCAAAAAAATTGAAAAAAATTATACTATTGTCCTAAATGCATGGAAATTGATGTATTATCAAGCCTTGTTCGTTAGAAAGCCAAAGAGCAGCGGAAACAATCGTTATTAGCGAGGAAACGATAGATATCGTAATTTTAGTAAACGTAAAGAAGGTGGTTTTCGGATAATTCGATTTTCTGCGATTTTCTCAGCTCCTGTTGGAGATATCGCAAATCCACGGCCAGATTCGTTATCAGCGCGACGAAATACATCAGATAGGGTCTATCTAAAGTGCGAAATATCGAAAAATTCGTTTTTTGCGTTTTTCTCGGCTCCTATGGGAGATAGAGCGAAAAAGGGCTTAATACAGGATCCTTGATTTTCCCTGATTTTGCTATTCAATAAAAAGGTCATAACTTTTGAATGGTTCAACCGATCCTCAAAATTCTTTTTGCATTCGAAAGAGGACAGAAAAAGAAAGGAAATGCGCTTAGGTTCATCCCGATCCTTCAATTTTTCGAGCCGAGAACGCAGATTGTATGTTACCTCTGAAATACAATTTTTCACATAACTAAAAAATCGATTATCTGTCGCAAAAAAATTATACTATTGTCCTAAATGCATGGGAATTGATGTATTATCAAGCCTTGTTCCTTAGAAAGCCAAAGAGCAGCGGAAACAATCGTTATTAGCGAGGAAACGATAGATATCGTAATTTTAGTAAACGTAAAGAAGGTGGTTTTCGGATAATTCGATTTTCTGCGATTTTCTCAGCTCCTGTTGGAGATATCGCAAATCCACGGCCAGATTCGTTATCAGCGCGACGAAATACATCAGATAGGGTCTACCCAAAGTGCGAAATATCGAAAAATTCGTTTTTTGCGTTTTTCGCGGCTCCTATGGGAGATAGAGCGAAAAGGGGCTCAATACAGGATCCTTGATTTTCCCTGATTTTGCTAATCAATAAAAAGGTCATAACTTTTGAATGGTTCAACCGATCCTCAAAATTCTTTTTGCATTCGAAAGAGGACAGAAAAAGAAAGGAAATGCGACTAGGTTCATCCCGATATTTCAATTTTTCGAGCCGAGAACGCAGATTGTATGTTACCTCTGAAATACAATTTTTCACATAACTAAAAAATCGATTATCTGTCGCAAAAAAATTATACTATTGTCCTAAATGCATGGGAATTGATGTATTATCAAGCCTTGTTCCTTAGAAAGCCAAAGAGCAGCGGAAACAATCGTTATTAGCGAGGAAACGATAGATATCGTAATTTTAGTAAACGTAAAGAAGGTGGTTTTCGGATAATTCGATTTTCTGCGATTTTCTCAGCTCCTGTTGGAGATATCGCAAATCCACGGCCAGATTCGTTATCAGCGCGACGAAATACATCAGATAGGGTCTATCTAAAGTGCGAAATATCGAAAAATTCGTTTTTTGCGTTTTTCTCGGCTCCTATGGGAGATAGAGCGAAAAAGGGCTTAATACAGGATCCTTGATTTTCCCTGATTTTGCTATTCAATAAAAAGGTCATAACTTTTGAATGGTTCAACCGATCCTCAAAATTCTTTTTGCATTCGAAAGAGGACAGAAAAAGAAAGGAAATGCGACTAGGTTCATCCCGATATTTCAATTTTTCGAGCCGAGAACGCAGATTGTATGTTACCTCTGAAATACAATTTTTCACATAACTAAAAAATCGATTATCTGTCGCAAAAAAATTATACTATTGTCCTAAATGCATGGGAATTGATGTATTATCAAGCCTTGTTCCTTAGAAAGCCAAAGAGCAGCGGAAACAATCGTTATTAGCGAGGAAACGATAGATATCGTAATTTTAGTAAACGTAAAGAAGGTGGTTTTCGGATAATTCGATTTTCTGCGATTTTCTCAGCTCCTGTTGGAGATATCGCAAATCCACGGCCAGATTCGTTATCAGCGCGACGAAATACATCAGATAGGGTCTACCCAAAGTGCGAAATATCGAAAAATTAGTTTTTTGCGTTTTTCGCGGCTCCTATGGGAGATAGAGCGAAAAGGGGCTCAATACAGGATCCTTGATTTTCCCTGATTTTGCTAATCAATAAAAAGGTCATAACTTTTGAATGGTTCAACCGATCCTCAAAATTCTTTTTGCATTCGAAAGAGGACAGAAAAAGAAAGGAAATGCGACTAGGTTCATCCCGATATTTCAATTTTTCGAGCCGAGAACGCAGATTGTATGTTACCTCTGAAATACAATTTTTCACATAACTTAAAAATCGATTATCTGTCGCAAAAAAATTGAAAAAAATTATACTATTGTCCTAAATGCATGGAAATTGATGTATTATCAAGCCTTGTTCGTTAGAAAGCCAAAGAGCAGCGGAAACAATCGTTATTAGCGAGGAAACGATAGATATCGTAATTTTAGTAAACGTAAAGAAGGTGGTTTTCGGATAATTCGATTTTCTGCGATTTTCTCAGCTCCTGTTGGAGATATCGCAAATCCACGGCCAGATTCGTTATCAGCGCGACGAAATACATCGGATAGGGTCTACCCAAAGTGCGAAATATCGAAAAATTCGTTTTTTGCGTTTTTCTCGGCTCCTATGGGAGATAGAGCGAAAAAGGGCTCAATACAGGCTCCTTGATTTTCCCTGATTTTGCTAATCAATAAAAAGGTCATAACTTTTGAATGGTTCAACCGATCCTCAAAATTCTTTTTGCATTCGAAAGAGGACAGAAAAAGAAAGGAAATGCGACTAGGTTCATCCCGATATTTCAATTTTTCGAGCCGAGAACGCAGATTGTATGTTACCTCTGAAATACAATTTTTCACATAACTAAAAAATCGATTATCTGTCGCAAAAAAATTATACTATTGTCCTAAATGCATGGGAATTGATGTATTATCAAGCCTTGTTCCTTAGAAAGCCAAAGAGCAGCGGAAACAATCGTTATTAGCGAGGAAACGATAGATATCGTAATTTTAGTAAACGTAAAGAAGGTGGTTTTCGGATAATTCGATTTTCTGCGATTTTCTCAGCTCCTGTTGGAGATATCGCAAATCCACGGCCAGATTCGTTATCAGCGCGACGAAATACATCAGATAGGGTCTACCCAAAGTGCGAAAGATCGAAAAATTCGTTTTTTGCGTTTTTCGCGGCTCCTATGGGAGATAGAGCGAAAAGGGGCTCAATACAGGATCCTTGATTTTCCCTGATTTTGCTAATCAATAAAAAGGTCATAACTTTTGAATGGTTCAACCGATCCTCAAAATTCTTTTTGCATTCGAAAGAGGACA
This sequence comes from Cylloceria caligata, assembly GCA_963942595.1. Classification (NCBI taxonomy): domain Eukaryota; kingdom Metazoa; phylum Arthropoda; class Insecta; order Hymenoptera; family Ichneumonidae; genus Cylloceria; species Cylloceria caligata. Next base: position 6,957,295 of record OZ012703.1, read on the forward strand.
GAAAAAGAAAGGAAATGCGACTAGGTTCATCCCGATATTTCAATTTTTCGAGCCGAGAACGCAGATTGTATGTTACCTCTGAAATACAATTTTTCACATAACTTAAAAATCGATTATCTGTCGCAAAAAAATTGAAAAAAATTATACTATTGTCCTAAATGCATGGAAATTGATGTATTATCAAGCCTTGTTCGTTAGAAAGCCAAAGAGCAGCGGAAACAATCGTTATTAGCGAGGAAACGATAGATATCGTAATTTTAGTAAACGTAAAGAAGGTGGTTTTCGGATAATTCGATTTTCTGCGATTTTCTCAGCTCCTGTTGGAGATATCGCAAATCCACGGCCAGATTCGTTATCAGCGCGACGAAATACATCAGATAGGGTCTACCCAAAGGGCGAAATATCGAAAAATTCGTTTTTTGCGTTTTTCGCGGCTCCTATGGGAGATAGAGCGAAAAGGGGCTCAATACAGGATCCTTGATTTTCCCTGATTTTGCTAATCAATAAAAAGGTCATAACTTTTGAATGGTTCAACCGATCCTCAAAATTCTTTTTGCATTCGAAAGAGGACAGAAAAAGAAAGGAAATGCGACTAGGTTCATCCCGATATTTCATTTTTTCGAGCCGAGAGCGCAGATTGTATGTTACCTCTGAAATACAATTTTTCACATAAATAAAAAATCGATTATCTGTCGCAAAAAAATTGAAAAAAATTATGCTATTGTCCTAAATGCATGGAAAATGATGTATTATCAAGCCTTGTTCGTTAGAAAGCCAAAGAGCAGCGGAAACAATCGTTATTAGCGAGGCAACGATAGATATCGTAATTTTAGTAAACGTAAAGAAGGTGGTTTTCGGATAATTCGATTTTCTGCGATTTTCTCAGCTCCTGTTGGAGATATCGCAAATCCACGGCCAGATTCGTTATCAGCGCGACGAAATACATCAGATAGGGTCTACCCAAAGTGCGAAATATCGAAAAATTCGTTTTTTGCGTTTTTCTCGGCTCCTATGGGAGATAGAGCGAAAAAGGGCTCAATACAGGCTCCTTGATTTTCCCTGATTTTGCTAATCAATAAAAAGGTCATAACTTTTGAATGGTTCAACCGATCCTCAAAATTCTTTTTGCATTCGAAAGAGGACAGAAAAAGAAAGGAAATGCGACTAGGTTCATCCCGATATTTCAATTTTTCGAGCCGAGAACGCAGATTGTATGTTACCTCTGAAATACAATTTTTCACATAACTAAAAAATCGATTATCTGTCGCAAAAAAATTATACTATTGTCCTAAATGCATGGGAATTGATGTATTATCAAGCCTTGTTCCTTAGAAAGCCAAAGAGCAGCGGAAACAATCGTTATTAGCGAGGAAACGATAGATATCGTAATTTTAGTAAACGTAAAGAAGGTGGTTTTCGGATAATTCGATTTTCTGCGATTTTCTCAGCTCCTGTTGGAGATATCGCAAATCCACGGCCAGATTCGTTATCAGCGCGACGAAATACATCAGATAGGGTCTACCCAAAGTGCGAAATATCGAAAAATTCGTTTTTTGCGTTTTTCTCGGCTCCTATGGGAGATAGAGCGAAAAAGGGCTCAATACAGGCTCCTTGATTTTCCCTGATTTTGCTAATCAATAAAAAGGTCATAACTTTTGAATGGTTCAACCGATCCTCAAAATTCTTTTTGCATTCGAAAGAGGACAGAAAAAGAAAGGAAATGCGACTAGGTTCATCCCGATATTTCAATTTTTCGAGCCGAGAACGCAGATTGTATGTTACCTCTGAAATACAATTTTTCACATAACTAAAAAATCGATTATCTGTCGCAAAAAAATTATACTATTGTCCTAAATGCATGGGAATTGATGTATTATCAAGCCTTGTTCCTTAGAAAGCCAAAGAGCAGCGGAAACAATCGTTATTAGCGAGGAAACGATAGATATCGTAATTTTAGTAAACGTAAAGAAGGTGGTTTTCGGATAATTCGATTTTCTGCGATTTTCTCAGCTCCTGTTGGAGATATCGCAAATCCACGGCCAGATTCGTTATCAGCGCGACGAAATACATCAGATAGGGTCTACCCAAAGTGCGAAATATCGAAAAATTCGTTTTTTGCGTTTTTCGCGGCTCCTATGGGAGATAGAGCGAAAAGGGGCTCAATACAGGATCCTTGATTTTCCCTGATTTTGCTAATCAATAAAAAGGTCATAACTTTTGAATGGTTCAACCGATCCTCAAAATTCTTTTTGCATTCGAAAGAGGACAGAAAAAGAAAGGAAATGCGACTAGGTTCATCCCGATATTTCAATTTTTCGAGCCAAGAACGCAGATTGTATGTTACCTCTGAAATACAATTTTTCACATAACTTAAAAATCGATTATCTGTCGCAAAAAAATTGAAAAAAATTATACTATTGTCCTAAATGCATGGAAATTGATGTATTATCAAGCCTTGTTCGTTAGAAAGCCAAAGAGCAGCGGAAACAATCGTTATTAGCGAGGAAACGATAGATATCGTAATTTTAGTAAACGTAAAGAAGGTGGTTTTCGGATAATTCGATTTTCTGCGATTTTCTCAGCTCCTGTTGGAGATATCGCAAATCCACGGCCAGATTCGTTATCAGCGCGACGAAATACATCAGATAGGGTCTACCCAAAGTGCGAAATATCGAAAAATTAGTTTTTTGCGTTTTTCGCGGCTCCTATGGGAGATAGAGCGAAAAGGGGCTCAATACAGGATCCTTGATTTTCCCTGATTTTGCTAATCAATAAAAAGGTCATAACTTTTGAATGGTTCAACCGATCCTCAAAATTCTTTTTGCATTCGAAAGAGGACAGAAAAAGAAAGGAAATGCGACTAGGTTCATCCCGATATTTCAATTTTTCGAGCCGAGAACGCAGATTGTATGTTACCTCTGAAATACAATTTTTCACATAACTTAAAAATCGATTATCTGTCGCAAAAAAATTGAAAAAAATTATACTATTGTCCTAAATGCATGGAAATTGATGTATTATCAAGCCTTGTTCGTTAGAAAGCCAAAGAGCAGCGGAAACAATCGTTATTAGCGAGGAAACGATAGATATCGTAATTTTAGTAAACGTAAAGAAGGTGGTTTTCGGATAATTCGATTTTCTGCGATTTTCTCAGCTCCTGTTGGAGATATCGCAAATCCACGGCCAGATTCGTTATCAGCGCGACGAAATACATCGGATAGGGTCTACCCAAAGTGCGAAATATCGAAAAATTCGTTTTTTGCGTTTTTCTCGGCTCCTATGGGAGATAGAGCGAAAAAGGGCTCAATACAGGCTCCTTGATTTTCCCTGATTTTGCTAATCAATAAAAAGGTCATAACTTTTGAATGGTTCAACCGATCCTCAAAATTCTTTTTGCATTCGAAAGAGGACAGAAAAAGAAAGGAAATGCGACTAGGTTCATCCCGATATTTCAATTTTTCGAGCCGAGAACGCAGATTGTATGTTACCTCTGAAATACAATTTTTCACATAACTAAAAAATCGATTATCTGTCGCAAAAAAATTATACTATTGTCCTAAATGCATGGGAATTGATGTATTATCAAGCCTTGTTCCTTAGAAAGCCAAAGAGCAGCGGAAACAATCGTTATTAGCGAGGAAACGATAGATATCGTAATTTTAGTAAACGTAAAGAAGGTGGTTTTCGGATAATTCGATTTTCTGCGATTTTCTCAGCTCCTGTTGGAGATATCGCAAATCCACGGCCAGATTCGTTATCAGCGCGACGAAATACATCAGATAGGGTCTACCCAAAGTGCGAAATATCGAAAAATTCGTTTTTTGCGTTTTTCGCGGCTCCTATGGGAGATAGAGCGAAAAGGGGCTCAATACAGGATCCTTGATTTTCCCTGATTTTGCTTATCAATAAAAAGGTCATAACTTTTGAATGGTTCAACCGATCCTCAAAATTCTTTTTGCATTCGAAAGAGGACAGAAAAAGAAAGGAAATGCGACTAGGTTCATCCCGATATTTCATTTTTTCGAGCCGAGAGCGCAGATTGTATGTTACCTCTGAAATACAATTTTTCACATAAATAAAAAATCGATTATCTGTCGCAAAAAAATTGAAAAAAATTATGCTATTGTCCTAAATGCATGGAAAATGATGTATTATCAAGCCTTGTTCGTTAGAAAGCCAAAGAGCAGCGGAAACAATCGTTATTAGCGAGGCAACGATAGATATCGTAATTTTAGTAAACGTAAAGAAGGTGGTTTTCGGATAATTCGATTTTCTGCGATTTTCTCAGCTCCTGTTGGAGATATCGCAAATCCACGGCCAGATTCGTTATCAGCGCGACGAAATACATCAGATAGGGTCTACCCAAAGTGCGAAATATCGAAAAATTCGTTTTTTGCGTTTTTCGCGGCTCCTATGGGAGATAGAGCGAAAAGGGGCTCAATACAGGATCCTTGATTTTCCCTGATTTTGCTAATCAATAAAAAGGTCATAACTTTTGAATGGTTCAACCGATCCTCAAAATTCTTTTTGCATTCGAAAGAGGACAGAAAAAGAAAGGAAATGCGACTAGGTTCATCCCGATATTTCATTTTTTCGAGCCGAGAGCGCAGATTGTATGTTACCTCTGAAATACAATTTTTCACATAAATAAAAAATCGATTATCTGTCGCAAAAAAATTGAAAAAAATTATACTATTGTCCTAAATGCATGGAAAATGATGTATTATCAAGCCTTGTTCGTTAGAAAGCCGAAGAGCAGCGGAAACAATCGTTATTAGCGAGGCAACGATAGATATCGTAATTTTAGTAAACGTAAAGAAGGTGGTTTTCGGATAATTCGATTTTCTGCGATTTTCTCAGCTCCTGTTGGAGATATCGCAAATCCACGGCCAGATTCGTTATCAGCGCGACGAAATACATCAGATAGGGTCTACCCAAAGTGCGAAATATCGAAAAATTCGTTTTTTGCGTTTTTCGCGGCTCCTATGGGAGATAGAGCGAAAAAGGGCTTAATACAGGATCCTTGATTTTCCCTGATTTTGCTAATCAATAAAAAGGTCATAACTTTTGAATGGTTCAACCGATCCTCAAAATTCTTTTTGCATTCGAAAGAGGACAGAAAAAGAAAGGAAATGCGACTAGGTTGATCCCGATATTTCAATTTTTCGATCCGACAGCGCAGATTGTATGTTACCTCTGAAATACAATTTTTCACATAACTTAAAAATCGATTATCTGTCGCAAAAAAATTAAAAAAAATTATACTATTGTCCTAAATGCATGGAAATTGATGTATTATCAAGCCTTGTTCGTTAGAAAGCCAAAGAGCAGCGGAAACAATCGTTATTAGCGAGGAAACGATAGATATCGTAATTTTAGTAAACGTAAAGAAGGTGGTTTTCGGATAATTCGATTTTCTGCGATTTTCTCAGCTCCTGTTGGAGATATCGCAAATCCACGGCCAGATTCGTTATCAGCGCAACGAAATACATCAGATAGGGTCTACCCAAAGTGCGAAATATCGAAAAATTCGTTTTTTGCGTTTTTCGCGGCTCCTATGGGAGATAGAGCGAAAAGGGGCTCAATCCAGGATCCTTGATTTTCCCTGATTTTGCTAATCAATAAAAAGGTCATAACTTTTGAATGGTTCAACCGATCCTCAAAATTCTTTTTGCATTCGAAAGAGAACAGAAAAAGAAAGGAAATGCGACTAGGTTCATCCCGATATTTCATTTTTTCGAGCCGAGAGCGCAGATTGTATGTTACCTCTGAAATACAATTTTTCACATAACTAAAAAATCGATTATCTGTCGCAAAAAAATTATACTATTGTCCTAAATGCATGGGAATTGATGTATTATCAAGCCTTGTTCCTTAGAAAGCCAAAGAGCAGCGGAAACAATCGTTATTAGCGAGGAAACGATAGATATCGTAATTTTAGTAAACGTAAAGAAGGTGGTTTTCGGATAATTCGATTTTCTGCGATTTTCTCAGCTCCTGTTGGAGATATCGCAAATCCACGGCCAGATTCGTTATCAGCGCGACGAAATACATCAGATAGGGTCTATCTAAAGTGCGAAATATCGAAAAATTCGTTTTTTGCGTTTTTCTCGGCTCCTATGGGAGATAGAGCGAAAAAGGGCTTAATACAGGATCCTTGATTTTCCCTGATTTTGCTATTCAATAAAAAGGTCATAACTTTTGAATGGTTCAACCGATCCTCAAAATTCTTTTTGCATTCGAAAGAGGACAGAAAAAGAAAGGAAATGCGACTAGGTTCATCCCGATATTTCAATTTTTCGAGCCGAGAACGCAGATTGTATGTTACCTCTGAAATACAATTTTTCACATAACTAAAAAATCGATTATCTGTCGCAAAAAAATTATACTATTGTCCTAAATGCATGGGAATTGATGTATTATCAAGCCTTGTTCCTTAGAAAGCCAAAGAGCAGCGGAAACAATCGTTATTAGCGAGGAAACGATAGATATCGTAATTTTAGTAAACGTAAAGAAGGTGGTTTTCGGATAATTCGATTTTCTGCGATTTTCTCAGCTCCTGTTGGAGATATCGCAAATCCACGGCCAGATTCGTTATCAGCGCGACGAAATACATCAGATAGGGTCTACCCAAAGTGCGAAATATCGAAAAATTAGTTTTTTGCGTTTTTCGCGGCTCCTATGGGAGATAGAGCGAAAAGGGGCTCAATACAGGATCCTTGATTTTCCCTGATTTTGCTAATCAATAAAAAGGTCATAACTTTTGAATGGTTCAACCGATCCTCAAAATTCTTTTTGCATTCGAAAGAGGACAGAAAAAGAAAGGAAATGCGACTAGGTTCATCCCGATATTTCAATTTTTCGAGCCGAGAACGCAGATTGTATGTTACCTCTGAAATACAATTTTTCACATAACTAAAAAATCGATTATCTGTCGCAAAAAAATTATACTATTGTCCTAAATGCATGGGAATTGATGTATTATCAAGCCTTGTTCCTTAGAAAGCCAAAGAGCAGCGGAAACAATCGTTATTAGCGAGGAAACGATAGATATCGTAATTTTAGTAAACGTAAAGAAGGTGGTTTTCGGATAATTCGATTTTCTGCGATTTTCTCAGCTCCTGTTGGAGATATCGCAAATCCACGGCCAGATTCGTTATCAGCGCGACGAAATACATCAGATAGGGTCTACCCAAAGTGCGAAATATCGAAAAATTCGTTTTTTGCGTTTTTCGCGGCTCCTATGGGAGATAGAGCGAAAAGGGGCTCAATACAGGATCCTTGATTTTCCCTGATTTTGCTAATCAATAAAAAGGTCATAACTTTTGAATGGTTCAACCGATCCTCAAAATTCTTTTTGCATTCGAAAGAGGACAGAAAAAGAAAGGAAATGCGACTAGGTTCATCCCGATATTTCAATTTTTCGAGCCAAGAACGCAGATTGTATGTTACCTCTGAAATACAATTTTTCACATAACTTAAAAATCGATTATCTGTCGCAAAAAAATTGAAAAAAATTATACTATTGTCCTAAATGCATGGAAATTGATGTATTATCAAGCCTTGTTCGTTAGAAAGCCAAAGAGCAGCGGAAACAATCGTTATTAGCGAGGAAACGATAGATATCGTAATTTTAGTAAACGTAAAGAAGGTGGTTTTCGGATAATTCGATTTTCTGCGATTTTCTCAGCTCCTGTTGGAGATATCGCAAATCCACGGCCAGATTCGTTATCAGCGCGACGAAATACATCAGATAGGGTCTACCCAAAGTGCGAAATATCGAAAAATTAGTTTTTTGCGTTTTTCGCGGCTCCTATGGGAGATAGAGCGAAAAGGGGCTCAATACAGGATCCTTGATTTTCCCTGATTTTGCTAATCAATAAAAAGGTCATAACTTTTGAATGGTTCAACCGATCCTCAAAATTCTTTTTGCATTCGAAAGAGGACAGAAAAAGAAAGGAAATGCGACTAGGTTCATCCCGATATTTCAATTTTTCGAGCCGAGAACGCAGATTGTATGTTACCTCTGAAATACAATTTTTCACATAACTTAAAAATCGATTATCTGTCGCAAAAAAATTGAAAAAAATTATACTATTGTCCTAAATGCATGGAAATTGATGTATTATCAAGCCTTGTTCGTTAGAAAGCCAAAGAGCAGCGGAAACAATCGTTATTAGCGAGGAAACGATAGATATCGTAATTTTAGTAAACGTAAAGAAGGTGGTTTTCGGATAATTCGATTTTCTGCGATTTTCTCAGCTCCTGTTGGAGATATCGCAAATCCACGGCCAGATTCGTTATCAGCGCGACGAAATACATCGGATAGGGTCTACCCAAAGTGCGAAATATCGAAAAATTCGTTTTTTGCGTTTTTCTCGGCTCCTATGGGAGATAGAGCGAAAAAGGGCTCAATACAGGCTCCTTGATTTTCCCTGATTTTGCTAATCAATAAAAAGGTCATAACTTTTGAATGGTTCAACCGATCCTCAAAATTCTTTTTGCATTCGAAAGAGGACAGAAAAAGAAAGGAAATGCGACTAGGTTCATCCCGATATTTCAATTTTTCGAGCCGAGAACGCAGATTGTATGTTACCTCTGAAATACAATTTTTCACATAACTAAAAAATCGATTATCTGTCGCAAAAAAATTATACTATTGTCCTAAATGCATGGGAATTGATGTATTATCAAGCCTTGTTCCTTAGAAAGCCAAAGAGCAGCGGAAACAATCGTTATTAGCGAGGAAACGATAGATATCGTAATTTTAGTAAACGTAAAGAAGGTGGTTTTCGGATAATTCGATTTTCTGCGATTTTCTCAGCTCCTGTTGGAGATATCGCAAATCCACGGCCAGATTCGTTATCAGCGCGACGAAATACATCAGATAGGGTCTACCCAAAGTGCGAAATATCGAAAAATTCGTTTTTTGCGTTTTTCGCGGCTCCTATGGGAGATAGAGCGAAAAGGGGCTCAATACAGGATCCTTGATTTTCCCTGATTTTGCTTATCAATAAAAAGGTCATAACTTTTGAATGGTTCAACCGATCCTCAAAATTCTTTTTGCATTCGAAAGAGGACAGAAAAAGAAAGGAAATGCGACTAGGTTCATCCCGATATTTCATTTTTTCGAGCCGAGAGCGCAGATTGTATGTTACCTCTGAAATACAATTTTTCACATAAATAAAAAATCGATTATCTGTCGCAAAAAAATTGAAAAAAATTATGCTATTGTCCTAAATGCATGGAAAATGATGTATTATCAAGCCTTGTTCGTTAGAAAGCCAAAGAGCAGCGGAAACAATCGTTATTAGCGAGGCAACGATAGATATCGTAATTTTAGTAAACGTAAAGAAGGTGGTTTTCGGATAATTCGATTTTCTGCGATTTTCTCAGCTCCTGTTGGAGATATCGCAAATCCACGGCCAGATTCGTTATCAGCGCGACGAAATACATCAGATAGGGTCTACCCAAAGTGCGAAATATCGAAAAATTCGTTTTTTGCGTTTTTCGCGGCTCCTATGGGAGATAGAGCGAAAAGGGGCTCAATACAGGATCCTTGATTTTCCCTGATTTTGCTAATCAATAAAAAGGTCATAACTTTTGAATGGTTCAACCGATCCTCAAAATTCTTTTTGCATTCGAAAGAGGACAGAAAAAGAAAGGAAATGCGACTAGGTTCATCCCGATATTTCATTTTTTCGAGCCGAGAGCGCAGATTGTATGTTACCTCTGAAATACAATTTTTCACATAAATAAAAAATCGATTATCTGTCGCAAAAAAATTGAAAAAAATTATACTATTGTCCTAAATGCATGGAAAATGATGTATTATCAAGCCTTGTTCGTTAGAAAGCCGAAGAGCAGCGGAAACAATCGTTATTAGCGAGGCAACGATAGATATCGTAATTTTAGTAAACGTAAAGAAGGTGGTTTTCGGATAATTCGATTTTCTGCGATTTTCTCAGCTCCTGTTGGAGATATCGCAAATCCACGGCCAGATTCGTTATCAGCGCGACGAAATACATCAGATAGGGTCTACCCAAAGTGCGAAATATCGAAAAATTCGTTTTTTGCGTTTTTCGCGGCTCCTATGGGAGATAGAGCGAAAAAGGGCTTAATACAGGATCCTTGATTTTCCCTGATTTTGCTAATCAATAAAAAGGTCATAACTTTTGAATGGTTCAACCGATCCTCAAAATTCTTTTTGCATTCGAAAGAGGACAGAAAAAGAAAGGAAATGCGACTAGGTTGATCCCGATATTTCAATTTTTCGATCCGACAGCGCAGATTGTATGTTACCTCTGAAATACAATTTTTCACATAACTTAAAAATCGATTATCTGTCGCAAAAAAATTAAAAAAAATTATACTATTGTCCTAAATGCATGGAAATTGATGTATTATCAAGCCTTGTTCGTTAGAAAGCCAAAGAGCAGCGGAAACAATCGTTATTAGCGAGGAAACGATAGATATCGTAATTTTAGTAAACGTAAAGAAGGTGGTTTTCGGATAATTCGATTTTCTGCGATTTTCTCAGCTCCTGTTGGAGATATCGCAAATCCACGGCCAGATTCGTTATCAGCGCAACGAAATACATCAGATAGGGTCTACCCAAAGTGCGAAATATCGAAAAATTCGTTTTTTGCGTTTTTCGCGGCTCCTATGGGAGATAGAGCGAAAAGGGGCTCAATCCAGGATCCTTGATTTTCCCTGATTTTGCTAATCAATAAAAAGGTCATAACTTTTGAATGGTTCAACCGATCCTCAAAATTCTTTTTGCATTCGAAAGAGAACAGAAAAAGAAAGGAAATGCGACTAGGTTCATCCCGATATTTCATTTTTTCGAGCCGAGAGCGCAGATTGTATGTTACCTCTGAAATACAATTTTTCACATAACTAAAAAATCGATTATCTGTCGCAAAAAAATTATACTATTGTCCTAAATGCATGGGAATTGATGTATTATCAAGCCTTGTTCCTTAGAAAGCCAAAGAGCAGCGGAAACAATCGTTATTAGCGAGGAAACGATAGATATCGTAATTTTAGTAAACGTAAAGAAGGTGGTTTTCGGATAATTCGATTTTCTGCGATTTTCTCAGCTCCTGTTGGAGATATCGCAAATCCACGGCCAGATTCGTTATCAGCGCGACGAAATACATCAGATAGGGTCTATCTAAAGTGCGAAATATCGAAAAATTCGTTTTTTGCGTTTTTCTCGGCTCCTATGGGAGATAGAGCGAAAAAGGGCTTAATACAGGATCCTTGATTTTCCCTGATTTTGCTATTCAATAAAAAGGTCATAACTTTTGAATGGTTCAACCGATCCTCAAAATTCTTTTTGCATTCGAAAGAGGACAGAAAAAGAAAGGAAATGCGACTAGGTTCATCCCGATATTTCAATTTTTCGAGCCGAGAACGCAGATTGTATGTTACCTCTGAAATACAATTTTTCACATAACTAAAAAATCGATTATCTGTCGCAAAAAAATTATACTATTGTCCTAAATGCATGGGAATTGATGTATTATCAAGCCTTGTTCCTTAGAAAGCCAAAGAGCAGCGGAAACAATCGTTATTAGCGAGGAAACGATAGATATCGTAATTTTAGTAAACGTAAAGAAGGTGGTTTTCGGATAATTCGATTTTCTGCGATTTTCTCAGCTCCTGTTGGAGATATCGCAAATCCACGGCCAGATTCGTTATCAGCGCGACGAAATACATCAGATAGGGTCTACCCAAAGTGCGAAATATCGAAAAATTAGTTTTTTGCGTTTTTCGCGGCTCCTATGGGAGATAGAGCGAAAAGGGGCTCAATACAGGATCCTTGATTTTCCCTGATTTTGCTAATCAATAAAAAGGTCATAACTTTTGAATGGTTCAACCGATCCTCAAAATTCTTTTTGCATTCGAAAGAGGACAGAAAAAGAAAGGAAATGCGACTAGGTTCATCCCGATATTTCAATTTTTCGAGCCGAGAACGCAGATTGTATGTTACCTCTGAAATACAATTTTTCACATAACTTAAAAATCGATTATCTGTCGCAAAAAAATTGAAAAAAATTATACTATTGTCCTAAATGCATGGAAATTGATGTATTATCAAGCCTTGTTCGTTAGAAAGCCAAAGAGCAGCGGAAACAATCGTTATTAGCGAGGAAACGATAGATATCGTAATTTTAGTAAACGTAAAGAAGGTGGTTTTCGGATAATTCGATTTTCTGCGATTTTCTCAGCTCCTGTTGGAGATATCGCAAATCCACGGCCAGATTCGTTATCAGCGCGACGAAATACATCGGATAGGGTCTACCCAAAGTGCGAAATATCGAAAAATTCGTTTTTTGCGTTTTTCTCGGCTCCTATGGGAGATAGAGCGAAAAAGGGCTCAATACAGGCTCCTTGATTTTCCCTGATTTTGCTAATCAATAAAAAGGTCATAACTTTTGAATGGTTCAACCGATCCTCAAAATTCTTTTTGCATTCGAAAGAGGACAGAAAAAGAAAGGAAATGCGACTAGGTTCATCCCGATATTTCAATTTTTCGAGCCGAGAACGCAGATTGTATGTTACCTCTGAAATACAATTTTTCACATAACTAAAAAATCGATTATCTGTCGCAAAAAAATTATACTATTGTCCTAAATGCATGGGAATTGATGTATTATCAAGCCTTGTTCCTTAGAAAGCCAAAGAGCAGCGGAAACAATCGTTATTAGCGAGGAAACGATAGATATCGTAATTTTAGTAAACGTAAAGAAGGTGGTTTTCGGATAATTCGATTTTCTGCGATTTTCTCAGCTCCTGTTGGAGATATCGCAAATCCACGGCCAGATTCGTTATCAGCGCGACGAAATACATCAGATAGGGTCTACCCAAAGTGCGAAATATCGAAAAATTCGTTTTTTGCGTTTTTCGCGGCTCCTATGGGAGATAGAGCGAAAAGGGGCTCAATACAGGATCCTTGATTTTCCCTGATTTTGCTAATCAATAAAAAGGTCATAACTTTTGAATGGTTCAACCGATCCTCAAAATTCTTTTTGCATTCGAAAGAGGACAGAAAAAGAAAGGAAATGCGACTAGGTTCATCCCGATATTTCAATTTTTCGAGCCGAGAACGCAGATTGTATGTTACCTCTGAAATACAATTTTTCACATAACTTAAAAATCGATTATCTGTCGCAAAAAAATTGAAAAAAATTATACTATTGTCCTAAATGCATGGAAATTGATGTATTATCAAGCCTTGTTCGTTAGAAAGCCAAAGAGCAGCGGAAACAATCGTTATTAGCGAGGAAACGATAGATATCGTAATTTTAGTAAACGTAAAGAAGGTGGTTTTCGGATAATTCGATTTTCTGCGATTTTCTCAGCTCCTGTTGGAGATATCGCAAATCCACGGCCAGATTCGTTATCAGCGCGACGAAATACATCAGATAGGGTCTACCCAAAGGGCGAAATATCGAAAAATTCGTTTTTTGCGTTTTTCGCGGCTCCTATGGGAGATAGAGCGAAAAGGGGCTCAATACAGGATCCTTGATTTTCCCTGATTTTGCTAATCAATAAAAAGGTCATAACTTTTGAATGGTTCAACCGATCCTCAAAATTCTTTTTGCATTCGAAAGAGGACAGAAAAAGAAAGGAAATGCGACTAGGTTCATCCCGATATTTCAATTTTTCGAGCCGAGAACGCAGATTGTATGTTACCTCTGAAATACAATTTTTCACATAACTTAAAAATCGATTATCTGTCGCAAAAAAATTGAAAAAAATTATACTATTGTCCTAAATGCATGGAAATTGATGTATTATCAAGCCTTGTTCGTTAGAAAGCCAAAGAGCAGCGGAAACAATCGTTATTAGCGAGGAAACGATAGATATCGTAATTTTAGTAAACGTAAAGAAGGTGGTTTTCGGATAATTCGATTTTCTGCGATTTTCTCAGCTCCTGTTGGAGATATCGCAAATCCACGGCCAGATTCGTTATCAGCGCGACGAAATACATCGGATAGGGTCTACCCAAAGTGCGAAATATCGAAAAATTCGTTTTTTGCGTTTTTCTCGGCTCCTATGGGAGATAGAGCGAAAAAGGGCTCAATACAGGCTCCTTGATTTTCCCTGATTTTGCTAATCAATAAAAAGGTCATAACTTTTGAATGGTTCAACCGATCCTCAAAATTCTTTTTGCATTCGAAAGAGGACAGAAAAAGAAAGGAAATGCGACTAGGTTCATCCCGATATTTCAATTTTTCGAGCCGAGAACGCAGATTGTATGTTACCTCTGAAATACAATTTTTCACATAACTAAAAAATCGATTATCTGTCGCAAAAAAATTATACTATTGTCCTAAATGCATGGGAATTGATGTATTATCAAGCCTTGTTCCTTAGAAAGCCAAAGAGCAGCGGAAACAATCGTTATTAGCGAGGAAACGATAGATATCGTAATTTTAGTAAACGTAAAGAAGGTGGTTTTCGGATAATTCGATTTTCTGCGATTTTCTCAGCTCCTGTTGGAGATATCGCAAATCCACGGCCAGATTCGTTATCAGCGCGACGAAATACATCAGATAGGGTCTACCCAAAGTGCGAAATATCGAAAAATTCGTTTTTTGCGTTTTTCGCGGCTCCTATGGGAGATAGAGCGAAAAGGGGCTCAATACAGGATCCTTGATTTTCCCTGATTTTGCTAATCAATAAAAAGGTCATAACTTTTGAATGGTTCAACCGATCCTCAAAATTCTTTTTGCATTCGAAAGAGGACAGAAAAAGAAAGGAAATGCGACTAGGTTCATCCCGATATTTCAATTTTTCGAGCCGAGAACGCAGATTGTATGTTACCTCTGAAATACAATTTTTCACATAACTTAAAAATCGATTATCTGTCGCAAAAAAATTGAAAAAAATTATACTATTGTCCTAAATGCATGGAAATTGATGTATTATCAAGCCTTGTTCGTTAGAAAGCCAAAGAGCAGCGGAAACAATCGTTATTAGCGAGGAAACGATAGATATCGTAATTTTAGTAAACGTAAAGAAGGTGGTTTTCGGATAATTCGATTTTCTGCGATTTTCTCAGCTCCTGTTGGAGATATCGCAAATCCACGGCCAGATTCGTTATCAGCGCGACGAAATACATCAGATAGGGTCTACCCAAAGGGCGAAATATCGAAAAATTCGTTTTTTGCGTTTTTCGCGGCTCCTATGGGAGATAGAGCGAAAAGGGGCTCAATACAGGATCCTTGATTTTCCCTGATTTTGCTAATCAATAAAAAGGTCATAACTTTTGAATGGTTCAACCGATCCTCAAAATTCTTTTTGCATTCGAAAGAGGACAGAAAAAGAAAGGAAATGCGACTAGGTTCATCCCGATATTTCATTTTTTCGAGCCGAGAGCGCAGATTGTATGTTACCTCTGAAATACAATTTTTCACATAAATAAAAAATCGATTATCTGTCGCAAAAAAATTGAAAAAAATTATACTATTGTCCTAAATTCATGGAAAATGATGTATTATCAAGCCTTGTTCGTTAGAAAGCCAAAGAGCAGCGGAAACAATCGTTATTAGCGAGGCAACGATAGATATCGTAATTTTAGTAAACGTAAAGAAGGTGGTTTTCGGATAATTCGATTTTCTGCGATTTTCTCAGCTCCTGTTGGAGATATCGCAAATCCACGGCCAGATTCGTTATCAGCGCGACGAAATACATCAGATAGGGTCTATCTAAAGTGCGAAATATCGAAAAATTAGTTTTTTGCGTTTTTCGCGGCTCCTATGGGAGATAGAGCGAAAAGGGGCTCAATACAGGATCCTTGATTTTCCCTGATTTTGCTAATCAATAAAAAGGTCATAACTTTTGAATGGTTCAACCGATCCTCAAAATTCTTTTTGCATTCGAAAGAGGACAGAAAAAGAAAGGAAATGCGACTAGGTTCATCCCGATATTTCATTTTTTCGAGCCGAGAGCGCAGATTGTATGTTACCTCTGAAATACAATTTTTCACATAAATAAAAAATCGATTATCTGTCGCAAAAAAATTGAAAAAAATTATGCTATTGTCCTAAATGCATGGAAAATGATGTATTATCAAGCCTTGTTCGTTAGAAAGCCAAAGAGCAGCGGAAACAATCGTTATTAGCGAGGCAACGATAGATATCGTAATTTTAGTAAACGTAAAGAAGGTGGTTTTCGGATAATTCGATTTTCTGCGATTTTCTCAGCTCCTGTTGGAGATATCGCAAATCCACGGCCAGATTCGTTATCAGCGCGACGAAATACATCAGATAGGGTCTACCCAAAGTGCGAAATATCGAAAAATTCGTTTTTTGCGTTTTTCTCGGCTCCTATGGGAGATAGAGCGAAAAAGGGCTCAATACAGGCTCCTTGATTTTCCCTGATTTTGCTAATCAATAAAAAGGTCATAACTTTTGAATGGTTCAACCGATCCTCAAAATTCTTTTTGCATTCGAAAGAGGACAGAAAAAGAAAGGAAATGCGACTAGGTTCATCCCGATATTTCAATTTTTCGAGCCGAGAACGCAGATTGTATGTTACCTCTGAAATACAATTTTTCACATAACTAAAAAATCGATTATCTGTCGCAAAAAAATTATACTATTGTCCTAAATGCATGGGAATTGATGTATTATCAAGCCTTGTTCCTTAGAAAGCCAAAGAGCAGCGGAAACAATCGTTATTAGCGAGGAAACGATAGATATCGTAATTTTAGTAAACGTAAAGAAGGTGGTTTTCGGATAATTCGATTTTCTGCGATTTTCTCAGCTCCTGTTGGAGATATCGCAAATCCACGGCCAGATTCGTTATCAGCGCGACGAAATACATCAGATAGGGTCTACCCAAAGTGCGAAAGATCGAAAAATTCGTTTTTTGCGTTTTTCGCGGCTCCTATGGGAGATAGAGCGAAAAGGGGCTCAATACAGGATCCTTGATTTTCCCTGATTTTGCTAATCAATAAAAAGGTCATAACTTTTGAATGGTTCAACCGATCCTCAAAATTCTTTTTGCATTCGAAAGAGGACAGAAAAAGAAAGGAAATGCGACTAGGTTCATCCCGATATTTCAATTTTTCGAGCCGAGAACGCAGATTGTATGTTACCTCTGAAATACAATTTTTCACATAACTAAAAAATCGATTATCTGTCGCAAAAAAATTATACTATTGTCCTAAATGCATGGGAATTGATGTATTATCAAGCCTTGTTCCTTAGAAAGCCAAAGAGCAGCGGAAACAATCGTTATTAGCGAGGAAACGATAGATATCGTAATTTTAGTAAACGTAAAGAAGGTGGTTTTCGGATAATTCGATTTTCTGCGATTTTCTCAGCTCCTGTTGGAGATATCGCAAATCCACGGCCAGATTCGTTATCAGCGCGACGAAATACATCAGATAGGGTCTACCCAAAGTGCGAAATATCGAAAAATTCGTTTTTTGCGTTTTTCGCGGCTCCTATGGGAGATAGAGCGAAAAGGGGCTCAATACAGGATCCTTGATTTTCCCTGATTTTGCTAATCAATAAAAAGGTCATAACTTTTGAATGGTTCAACCGATCCTCAAAATTCTTTTTGCATTCGAAAGAGGACAGAAAAAGAAAGGAAATGCGACTAGGTTCATCCCGATATTTCAATTTTTCGAGCCAAGAACGCAGATTGTATGTTACCTCTGAAATACAATTTTTCACATAACTTAAAAATCGATTATCTGTCGCAAAAAAATTGAAAAAAATTATACTATTGTCCTAAATGCATGGAAATTGATGTATTATCAAGCCTTGTTCGTTAGAAAGCCAAAGAGCAGCGGAAACAATCGTTATTAGCGAGGAAACGATAGATATCGTAATTTTAGTAAACGTAAAGAAGGTGGTTTTCGGATAATTCGATTTTCTGCGATTTTCTCAGCTCCTGTTGGAGATATCGCAAATCCACGGCCAGATTCGTTATCAGCGCGACGAAATACATCAGATAGGGTCTACCCAAAGTGCGAAATATCGAAAAATTAGTTTTTTGCGTTTTTCGCGGCTCCTATGGGAGATAGAGCGAAAAGGGGCTCAATACAGGATCCTTGATTTTCCCTGATTTTGCTAATCAATAAAAAGGTCATAACTTTTGAATGGTTCAACCGATCCTCAAAATTCTTTTTGCATTCGAAAGAGGACAGAAAAAGAAAGGAAATGCGACTAGGTTCATCCCGATATTTCAATTTTTCGAGCCGAGAACGCAGATTGTATGTTACCTCTGAAATACAATTTTTCACATAACTTAAAAATCGATTATCTGTCGCAAAAAAATTGAAAAAAATTATACTATTGTCCTAAATGCATGGAAATTGATGTATTATCAAGCCTTGTTCGTTAGAAAGCCAAAGAGCAGCGGAAACAATCGTTATTAGCGAGGAAACGATAGATATCGTAATTTTAGTAAACGTAAAGAAGGTGGTTTTCGGATAATTCGATTTTCTGCGATTTTCTCAGCTCCTGTTGGAGATATCGCAAATCCACGGCCAGATTCGTTATCAGCGCGACGAAATACATCGGATAGGGTCTACCCAAAGTGCGAAATATCGAAAAATTCGTTTTTTGCGTTTTTCTCGGCTCCTATGGGAGATAGAGCGAAAAAGGGCTCAATACAGGCTCCTTGATTTTCCCTGATTTTGCTAATCAATAAAAAGGTCATAACTTTTGAATGGTTCAACCGATCCTCAAAATTCTTTTTGCATTCGAAAGAGGACAGAAAAAGAAAGGAAATGCGACGAGGTTCATCACGATATTTCAATTTTTCGAGCCGAGAACGCAGATTGTATGTTACCTCTGAAATACAATTTTTCACATAACTAAAAAATCGATTATCTGTCGCAAAAAAATTATACTATTGTCCTAAATGCATGGGAATTGATGTATTATCAAGCCTTGTTCCTTAGAAAGCCAAAGAGCAGCGGAAACAATCGTTATTAGCGAGGAAACGATAGATATCGTAATTTTAGTAAACGTAAAGAAGGTGGTTTTCGGATAATTCGATTTTCTGCGATTTTCTCAGCTCCTGTTGGAGATATCGCAAATCCACGGCCAGATTCGTTATCAGCGCGACGAAATACATCAGATAGGGTCTACCCAAAGTGCGAAATATCGAAAAATTCGTTTTTTGCGTTTTTCGCGGCTCCTATGGGAGATAGAGCGAAAAGGGGCTCAATACAGGATCCTTGATTTTCCCTGATTTTGCTAATCAATAAAAAGGTCATAACTTTTGAATGGTTCAACCGATCCTCAA
Source organism: Cylloceria caligata (assembly GCA_963942595.1). Classification (NCBI taxonomy): domain Eukaryota; kingdom Metazoa; phylum Arthropoda; class Insecta; order Hymenoptera; family Ichneumonidae; genus Cylloceria; species Cylloceria caligata. The sequence continues at coordinate 6,976,576 of OZ012703.1, forward strand.
AATTCTTTTTGCATTCGAAAGAGGACAGAAAAAGAAAGGAAATGCGACTAGGTTCATCCCGATATTTCAATTTTTCGAGCCGAGAACGCAGATTGTATGTTACCTCTGAAATACAATTTTTCACATAACTTAAAAATCGATTATCTGTCGCAAAAAAATTGAAAAAAATTATACTATTGTCCTAAATGCATGGAAATTGATGTATTATCAAGCCTTGTTCGTTAGAAAGCCAAAGAGCAGCGGAAACAATCGTTATTAGCGAGGAAACGATAGATATCGTAATTTTAGTAAACGTAAAGAAGGTGGTTTTCGGATAATTCGATTTTCTGCGATTTTCTCAGCTCCTGTTGGAGATATCGCAAATCCACGGCCAGATTCGTTATCAGCGCGACGAAATACATCAGATAGGGTCTACCCAAAGGGCGAAATATCGAAAAATTCGTTTTTTGCGTTTTTCGCGGCTCCTATGGGAGATAGAGCGAAAAGGGGCTCAATACAGGATCCTTGATTTTCCCTGATTTTGCTAATCAATAAAAAGGTCATAACTTTTGAATGGTTCAACCGATCCTCAAAATTCTTTTTGCATTCGAAAGAGGACAGAAAAAGAAAGGAAATGCGACTAGGTTCATCCCGATATTTCATTTTTTCGAGCCGAGAGCGCAGATTGTATGTTACCTCTGAAATACAATTTTTCACATAAATAAAAAATCGATTATCTGTCGCAAAAAAATTGAAAAAAATTATACTATTGTCCTAAATTCATGGAAAATGATGTATTATCAAGCCTTGTTCGTTAGAAAGCCAAAGAGCAGCGGAAACAATCGTTATTAGCGAGGCAACGATAGATATCGTAATTTTAGTAAACGTAAAGAAGGTGGTTTTCGGATAATTCGATTTTCTGCGATTTTCTCAGCTCCTGTTGGAGATATCGCAAATCCACGGCCAGATTCGTTATCAGCGCGACGAAATACATCAGATAGGGTCTATCTAAAGTGCGAAATATCGAAAAATTAGTTTTTTGCGTTTTTCGCGGCTCCTATGGGAGATAGAGCGAAAAGGGGCTCAATACAGGATCCTTGATTTTCCCTGATTTTGCTAATCAATAAAAAGGTCATAACTTTTGAATGGTTCAACCGATCCTCAAAATTCTTTTTGCATTCGAAAGAGGACAGAAAAAGAAAGGAAATGCGACTAGGTTCATCCCGATATTTCATTTTTTCGAGCCGAGAGCGCAGATTGTATGTTACCTCTGAAATACAATTTTTCACATAAATAAAAAATCGATTATCTGTCGCAAAAAAATTGAAAAAAATTATGCTATTGTCCTAAATGCATGGAAAATGATGTATTATCAAGCCTTGTTCGTTAGAAAGCCAAAGAGCAGCGGAAACAATCGTTATTAGCGAGGCAACGATAGATATCGTAATTTTAGTAAACGTAAAGAAGGTGGTTTTCGGATAATTCGATTTTCTGCGATTTTCTCAGCTCCTGTTGGAGATATCGCAAATCCACGGCCAGATTCGTTATCAGCGCGACGAAATACATCAGATAGGGTCTACCCAAAGTGCGAAATATCGAAAAATTCGTTTTTTGCGTTTTTCTCGGCTCCTATGGGAGATAGAGCGAAAAAGGGCTCAATACAGGCTCCTTGATTTTCCCTGATTTTGCTAATCAATAAAAAGGTCATAACTTTTGAATGGTTCAACCGATCCTCAAAATTCTTTTTGCATTCGAAAGAGGACAGAAAAAGAAAGGAAATGCGACTAGGTTCATCCCGATATTTCAATTTTTCGAGCCGAGAACGCAGATTGTATGTTACCTCTGAAATACAATTTTTCACATAACTAAAAAATCGATTATCTGTCGCAAAAAAATTATACTATTGTCCTAAATGCATGGGAATTGATGTATTATCAAGCCTTGTTCCTTAGAAAGCCAAAGAGCAGCGGAAACAATCGTTATTAGCGAGGAAACGATAGATATCGTAATTTTAGTAAACGTAAAGAAGGTGGTTTTCGGATAATTCGATTTTCTGCGATTTTCTCAGCTCCTGTTGGAGATATCGCAAATCCACGGCCAGATTCGTTATCAGCGCGACGAAATACATCAGATAGGGTCTACCCAAAGTGCGAAAGATCGAAAAATTCGTTTTTTGCGTTTTTCGCGGCTCCTATGGGAGATAGAGCGAAAAGGGGCTCAATACAGGATCCTTGATTTTCCCTGATTTTGCTAATCAATAAAAAGGTCATAACTTTTGAATGGTTCAACCGATCCTCAAAATTCTTTTTGCATTCGAAAGAGGACAGAAAAAGAAAGGAAATGCGACTAGGTTCATCCCGATATTTCAATTTTTCGAGCCGAGAACGCAGATTGTATGTTACCTCTGAAATACAATTTTTCACATAACTTAAAAATCGATTATCTGTCGCAAAAAAATTGAAAAAAATTATACTATTGTCCTAAATGCATGGAAATTGATGTATTATCAAGCCTTGTTCGTTAGAAAGCCAAAGAGCAGCGGAAACAATCGTTATTAGCGAGGAAACGATAGATATCGTAATTTTAGTAAACGTAAAGAAGGTGGTTTTCGGATAATTCGATTTTCTGCGATTTTCTCAGCTCCTGTTGGAGATATCGCAAATCCACGGCCAGATTCGTTATCAGCGCGACGAAATACATCGGATAGGGTCTACCCAAAGTGCGAAATATCGAAAAATTCGTTTTTTGCGTTTTTCTCGGCTCCTATGGGAGATAGAGCGAAAAAGGGCTCAATACAGGCTCCTTGATTTTCCCTGATTTTGCTAATCAATAAAAAGGTCATAACTTTTGAATGGTTCAACCGATCCTCAAAATTCTTTTTGCATTCGAAAGAGGACAGAAAAAGAAAGGAAATGCGACGAGGTTCATCACGATATTTCAATTTTTCGAGCCGAGAACGCAGATTGTATGTTACCTCTGAAATACAATTTTTCACATAACTAAAAAATCGATTATCTGTCGCAAAAAAATTATACTATTGTCCTAAATGCATGGGAATTGATGTATTATCAAGCCTTGTTCCTTAGAAAGCCAAAGAGCAGCGGAAACAATCGTTATTAGCGAGGAAACGATAGATATCGTAATTTTAGTAAACGTAAAGAAGGTGGTTTTCGGATAATTCGATTTTCTGCGATTTTCTCAGCTCCTGTTGGAGATATCGCAAATCCACGGCCAGATTCGTTATCAGCGCGACGAAATACATCAGATAGGGTCTACCCAAAGTGCGAAATATCGAAAAATTCGTTTTTTGCGTTTTTCGCGGCTCCTATGGGAGATAGAGCGAAAAGGGGCTCAATACAGGATCCTTGATTTTCCCTGATTTTGCTAATCAATAAAAAGGTCATAACTTTTGAATGGTTCAACCGATCCTCAAAATTCTTTTTGCATTCGAAAGAGGACAGAAAAAGAAAGGAAATGCGACTAGGTTCATCCCGATATTTCAATTTTTCGAGCCAAGAACGCAGATTGTATGTTACCTCTGAAATACAATTTTTCACATAACTTAAAAATCGATTATCTGTCGCAAAAAAATTGAAAAAAATTATACTATTGTCCTAAATGCATGGAAATTGATGTATTATCAAGCCTTGTTCGTTAGAAAGCCAAAGAGCAGCGGAAACAATCGTTATTAGCGAGGAAACGATAGATATCGTAATTTTAGTAAACGTAAAGAAGGTGGTTTTCGGATAATTCGATTTTCTGCGATTTTCTCAGCTCCTGTTGGAGATATCGCAAATCCACGGCCAGATTCGTTATCAGCGCGACGAAATACATCAGATAGGGTCTACCCAAAGTGCGAAATATCGAAAAATTAGTTTTTTGCGTTTTTCGCGGCTCCTATGGGAGATAGAGCGAAAAGGGGCTCAATACAGGATCCTTGATTTTCCCTGATTTTGCTAATCAATAAAAAGGTCATAACTTTTGAATGGTTCAACCGATCCTCAAAATTCTTTTTGCATTCGAAAGAGGACAGAAAAAGAAAGGAAATGCGACTAGGTTCATCCCGATATTTCAATTTTTCGAGCCGAGAACGCAGATTGTATGTTACCTCTGAAATACAATTTTTCACATAACTTAAAAATCGATTATCTGTCGCAAAAAAATTGAAAAAAATTATACTATTGTCCTAAATGCATGGAAATTGATGTATTATCAAGCCTTGTTCGTTAGAAAGCCAAAGAGCAGCGGAAACAATCGTTATTAGCGAGGAAACGATAGATATCGTAATTTTAGTAAACGTAAAGAAGGTGGTTTTCGGATAATTCGATTTTCTGCGATTTTCTCAGCTCCTGTTGGAGATATCGCAAATCCACGGCCAGATTCGTTATCAGCGCGACGAAATACATCGGATAGGGTCTACCCAAAGTGCGAAATATCGAAAAATTCGTTTTTTGCGTTTTTCTCGGCTCCTATGGGAGATAGAGCGAAAAAGGGCTCAATACAGGCTCCTTGATTTTCCCTGATTTTGCTAATCAATAAAAAGGTCATAACTTTTGAATGGTTCAACCGATCCTCAAAATTCTTTTTGCATTCGAAAGAGGACAGAAAAAGAAAGGAAATGCGACGAGGTTCATCACGATATTTCAATTTTTCGAGCCGAGAACGCAGATTGTATGTTACCTCTGAAATACAATTTTTCACATAACTAAAAAATCGATTATCTGTCGCAAAAAAATTATACTATTGTCCTAAATGCATGGGAATTGATGTATTATCAAGCCTTGTTCCTTAGAAAGCCAAAGAGCAGCGGAAACAATCGTTATTAGCGAGGAAACGATAGATATCGTAATTTTAGTAAACGTAAAGAAGGTGGTTTTCGGATAATTCGATTTTCTGCGATTTTCTCAGCTCCTGTTGGAGATATCGCAAATCCACGGCCAGATTCGTTATCAGCGCGACGAAATACATCAGATAGGGTCTACCCAAAGTGCGAAATATCGAAAAATTCGTTTTTTGCGTTTTTCGCGGCTCCTATGGGAGATAGAGCGAAAAGGGGCTCAATACAGGATCCTTGATTTTCCCTGATTTTGCTAATCAATAAAAAGGTCATAACTTTTGAATGGTTCAACCGATCCTCAAAATTCCTTTTGCATTCGAAAGAGGACAGAAAAAGAAAGGAAATGCGACTAGGTTCATCCCGATATTTCAATTTTTCGAGCCGAGAACGCAGATTGTATGTTACCTCTGAAATACAATTTTTCACATAACTTAAAAATCGATTATCTGTCGCAAAAAAATTGAAAAAAATTATACTATTGTCCTAAATGCATGGAAATTGATGTATTATCAAGCCTTGTTCGTTAGAAAGCCAAAGAGCAGCGGAAACAATCGTTATTAGCGAGGAAACGATAGATATCGTAATTTTAGTAAACGTAAAGAAGGTGGTTTTCGGATAATTCGATTTTCTGCGATTTTCTCAGCTCCTGTTGGAGATATCGCAAATCCACGGCCAGATTCGTTATCAGCGCGACGAAATACATCAGATAGGGTCTACCCAAAGGGCGAAATATCGAAAAATTCGTTTTTTGCGTTTTTCGCGGCTCCTATGGGAGATAGAGCGAAAAGGGGCTCAATACAGGATCCTTGATTTTCCCTGATTTTGCTAATCAATAAAAAGGTCATAACTTTTGAATGGTTCAACCGATCCTCAAAATTCTTTTTGCATTCGAAAGAGGACAGAAAAAGAAAGGAAATGCGACTAGGTTCATCCCGATATTTCATTTTTTCGAGCCGAGAGCGCAGATTGTATGTTACCTCTGAAATACAATTTTTCACATAAATAAAAAATCGATTATCTGTCGCAAAAAAATTGAAAAAAATTATACTATTGTCCTAAATGCATGGAAAATGATGTATTATCAAGCCTTGTTCGTTAGAAAGCCAAAGAGCAGCGGAAACAATCGTTATTAGCGAGGCAACGATAGATATCGTAATTTTAGTAAACGTAAAGAAGGTGGTTTTCGGATAATTCGATTTTCTGCGATTTTCTCAGCTCCTGTTGGAGATATCGCAAATCCACGGCCAGATTCGTTATCAGCGCGACGAAATACATCAGATAGGGTCTACCCAAAGTGCGAAATATCGAAAAATTCGTTTTTTGCGTTTTTCGCGGCTCCTATGGGAGATAGAGCGAAAAGGGGCTCAATACAGGCTCCTTGATTTTCCCTGATTTTGCTAATCAATAAAAAGGTCATAACTTTTGAATGGTTCAACCGATCCTCAAAATTCTTTTTGCATTCGAAAGAGGACAGAAAAAGAAAGGAAATGCGACTAGGTTCATCCCGATATTTCAATTTTTCGAGCCGAGAACGCAGATTGTATGTTACCTCTGAAATACAATTTTTCACATAACTAAAAAATCGATTATCTGTCGCAAAAAAATTATACTATTGTCCTAAATGCATGGGAATTGATGTATTATCAAGCCTTGTTCCTTAGAAAGCCAAAGAGCAGCGGAAACAATCGTTATTAGCGAGGAAACGATAGATATCGTAATTTTAGTAAACGTAAAGAAGGTGGTTTTCGGATAATTCGATTTTCTGCGATTTTCTCAGCTCCTGTTGGAGATATCGCAAATCCACGGCCAGATTCGTTATCAGCGCGACGAAATACATCAGATAGGGTCTACCCAAAGTGCGAAATATCGAAAAATTCGTTTTTTGCGTTTTTCGCGGCTCCTATGGGAGATAGAGCGAAAAGGGGCTCAATACAGGATCCTTGATTTTCCCTGATTTTGCTAATCAATAAAAAGGTCATAACTTTTGAATGGTTCAACCGATCCTCAAAATTCTTTTTGCATTCGAAAGAGGACAGAAAAAGAAAGGAAATGCGACTAGGTTCATCCCGATATTTCAATTTTTCGAGCCGAGAACGCAGATTGTATGTTACCTCTGAAATACAATTTTTCACATAACTAAAAAATCGATTATCTGTCGCAAAAAAATTATACTATTGTCCTAAATGCATGGGAATTGATGTATTATCAAGCCTTGTTCCTTAGAAAGCCAAAGAGCAGCGGAAACAATCGTTATTAGCGAGGAAACGATAGATATCGTAATTTTAGTAAACGTAAAGAAGGTGGTTTTCGGATAATTCGATTTTCTGCGATTTTCTCAGCTCCTGTTGGAGATATCGCAAATCCACGGCCAGATTCGTTATCAGCGCGACGAAATACATCAGATAGGGTCTACCCAAAGTGCGAAATATCGAAAAATTCGTTTTTTGCGTTTTTCGCGGCTCCTATGGGAGATAGAGCGAAAAGGGGCTCAATACAGGATCCTTGATTTTCCCTGATTTTGCTAATCAATAAAAAGGTCATAACTTTTGAATGGTTCAACCGATCCTCAAAATTCTTTTTGCATTCGAAAGAGGACAGAAAAAGAAAGGAAATGCGACTAGGTTCATCCCGATATTTCAATTTTTCGAGCCGAGAACGCAGATTGTATGTTACCTCTGAAATACAATTTTTCACATAACTTAAAAATCGATTATCTGTCGCAAAAAAATTGAAAAAAATTATACTATTGTCCTAAATGCATGGAAATTGATGTATTATCAAGCCTTGTTCGTTAGAAAGCCAAAGAGCAGCGGAAACAATCGTTATTAGCGAGGAAACGATAGATATCGTAATTTTAGTAAACGTAAAGAAGGTGGTTTTCGGATAATTCGATTTTCTGCGATTTTCTCAGCTCCTGTTGGAGATATCGCAAATCCACGGCCAGATTCGTTATCAGCGCGACGAAATACATCAGATAGGGTCTATCTAAAGTGCGAAATATCGAAAAATTCGTTTTTTGCGTTTTTCTCGGCTCCTATGGGAGATAGAGCGAAAAAGGGCTTAATACAGGATCCTTGATTTTCCCTGATTTTGCTATTCAATAAAAAGGTCATAACTTTTGAATGGTTCAACCGATCCTCAAAATTCTTTTTGCATTCGAAAGAGGACAGAAAAAGAAAGGAAATGCGACTAGGTTCATCACGATATTTCAATTTTTCGAGCCGAGAACGCAGATTGTATGTTACCTCTGAAATACAATTTTTCACATAACTAAAAAATCGATTATCTGTCGCAAAAAAATTATACTATTGTCCTAAATGCATGGGAATTGATGTATTATCAAGCCTTGTTCCTTAGAAAGCCAAAGAGCAGCGGAAACAATCGTTATTAGCGAGGAAACGATAGATATCGTAATTTTAGTAAACGTAAAGAAGGTGGTTTTCGGATAATTCGATTTTCTGCGATTTTCTCAGCTCCTGTTGGAGATATCGCAAATCCACGGCCAGATTCGTTATCAGCGCGACGAAATACATCAGATAGGGTCTACCCAAAGTGCGAAATATCGAAAAATTCGTTTTTTGCGTTTTTCGCGGCTCCTATGGGAGATAGAGCGAAAAGGGGCTCAATACAGGATCCTTGATTTTCCCTGATTTTGCTAATCAATAAAAAGGTCATAACTTTTGAATGGTTCAACCGATCCTCAAAATTCTTTTTGCATTCGAAAGAGGACAGAAAAAGAAAGGAAATGCGACTAGGTTCATCCCGATATTTCAATTTTTCGAGCCGAGAACGCAGATTGTATGTTACCTCTGAAATACAATTTTTCACATAACTTAAAAATCGATTATCTGTCGCAAAAAAATTGAAAAAAATTATACTATTGTCCTAAATGCATGGAAATTGATGTATTATCAAGCCTTGTTCGTTAGAAAGCCAAAGAGCAGCGGAAACAATCGTTATTAGCGAGGAAACGATAGATATCGTAATTTTAGTAAACGTAAAGAAGGTGGTTTTCGGATAATTCGATTTTCTGCGATTTTCTCAGCTCCTGTTGGAGATATCGCAAATCCACGGCCAGATTCGTTATCAGCGCGACGAAATACATCAGATAGGGTCTACCCAAAGGGCGAAATATCGAAAAATTCGTTTTTTGCGTTTTTCGCGGCTCCTATGGGAGATAGAGCGAAAAGGGGCTCAATACAGGATCCTTGATTTTCCCTGATTTTGCTAATCAATAAAAAGGTCATAACTTTTGAATGGTTCAACCGATCCTCAAAATTCTTTTTGCATTCGAAAGAGGACAGAAAAAGAAAGGAAATGCGACTAGGTTCATCCCGATATTTCAATTTTTCGAGCCGAGAACGCAGATTGTATGTTACCTCTGAAATACAATTTTTCACATAACTAAAAAATCGATTATCTGTCGCAAAAAAATTATACTATTGTCCTAAATGCATGGGAATTGATGTATTATCAAGCCTTGTTCCTTAGAAAGCCAAAGAGCAGCGGAAACAATCGTTATTAGCGAGGAAACGATAGATATCGTAATTTTAGTAAACGTAAAGAAGGTGGTTTTCGGATAATTCGATTTTCTGCGATTTTCTCAGCTCCTGTTGGAGATATCGCAAATCCACGGCCAGATTCGTTATCAGCGCGACGAAATACATCAGATAGGGTCTACCCAAAGTGCGAAATATCGAAAAATTCGTTTTTTGCGTTTTTCGCGGCTCCTATGGGAGATAGAGCGAAAAGGGGCTCAATACAGGCTCCTTGATTTTCCCTGATTTTGCTAATCAATAAAAAGGTCATAACTTTTGAATGGTTCAACCGATCCTCAAAATTCTTTTTGCATTCGAAAGAGGACAGAAAAAGAAAGGAAATGCGACTAGGTTCATCCCGATATTTCAATTTTTCGAGCCGAGAACGCAGATTGTATGTTACCTCTGAAATACAATTTTTCACATAACTAAAAAATCGATTATCTGTCGCAAAAAAATTATACTATTGTCCTAAATGCATGGGAATTGATGTATTATCAAGCCTTGTTCCTTAGAAAGCCAAAGAGCAGCGGAAACAATCGTTATTAGCGAGGAAACGATAGATATCGTAATTTTAGTAAACGTAAAGAAGGTGGTTTTCGGATAATTCGATTTTCTGCGATTTTCTCAGCTCCTGTTGGAGATATCGCAAATCCACGGCCAGATTCGTTATCAGCGCGACGAAATACATCAGATAGGGTCTATCTAAAGTGCGAAATATCGAAAAATTCGTTTTTTGCGTTTTTCGCGGCTCCTATGGGAGATAGAGCGAAAAAGGGCTTAATACAGGATCCTTGATTTTCCCTGATTTTGCTATTCAATAAAAAGGTCATAACTTTTGAATGGTTCAACCGATCCTCAAAATTCTTTTTGCATTCGAAAGAGGACAGAAAAAGAAAGGAAATGCGACTAGGTTCATCCTGATATTTCAATTTTTCGAGCCGAGTACGCAGATTGTATGTTACCTCTGAAATACAATTTTTCACATAACTAAAAAATCGATTATCTGTCGCAAAAAAATTATACTATTGTCCTAAATGCATGGGAATTGATGTATTATCAAGTCTTGTTCCTTAGAAAGCCAAAGAGCAGCGGAAACAATCGTTATTAGCGAGGAAACGATAGATATCGTAATTTTAGTAAACGTAAAGAAGGTGGTTTTCGGATAATTCGATTTTCTGCGATTTTCTCAGCTCCTGTTGGAGATATCGCAAATCCACGGCCAGATTCGTTATCAGCGCGACGAAATACATCAGATAGGGTCTACCCAAAGTGCGAAATATCGAAAAATTCGTTTTTTGCGTTTTTCGCGGCTCCTATGGGAGATAGAGCGAAAAGGGGCTCAATACAGGATCCTTGATTTTCCCTGATTTTGCTAATCAATAAAAAGGTCATAACTTTTGAATGGTTCAACCGATCCTCAAAATTCTTTTTGCATTCGAAAGAGGACAGAAAAAGAAAGGAAATGCGACTAGGTTCATCCCGATATTTCAATTTTTCGAGCCGAGAACGCAGATTGTATGTTACCTCTGAAATACAATTTTTCACATAACTTAAAAATCGATTATCTGTCGCAAAAAAATTGAAAAAAATTATACTATTGTCCTAAATGCATGGAAATTGATGTATTATCAAGCCTTGTTCGTTAGAAAGCCAAAGAGCAGCGGAAACAATCGTTATTAGCGAGGAAACGATAGATATCGTAATTTTAGTAAACGTAAAGAAGGTGGTTTTCGGATAATTCGATTTTCTGCGATTTTCTCAGCTCCTGTTGGAGATATCGCAAATCCACGGCCAGATTCGTTATCAGCGCGACGAAATACATCAGATAGGGTCTACCCAAAGTGCGAAATATCGAAAAATTCGTTTTTTGCGTTTTTCGCGGCTCCTATGGGAGATAGAGCGAAAAGGGGCTCAATACAGGATCCTTGATTTTCCCTGATTTTGCTAATCAATAAAAAGGTCATAACTTTTGAATGGTTCAACCGATCCTCAAAATTCTTTTTGCATTCGAAAGAGGACAGAAAAAGAAAGGAAATGCGACTAGGTTCATCCCGATATTTCAATTTTTCGAGCCGAGAACGCAGATTGTATGTTACCTCTGAAATACAATTTTTCACATAACTTAAAAATCGATTATCTGTCGCAAAAAAATTGAAAAAAATTATACTATTGTCCTAAATGCATGGAAATTGATGTATTATCAAGCCTTGTTCGTTAGAAAGCCAAAGAGCAGCGGAAACAATCGTTATTAGCGAGGAAACGATAGATATCGTAATTTTAGTAAACGTAAAGAAGGTGGTTTTCGGATAATTCGATTTTCTGCGATTTTCTCAGCTCCTGTTGGAGATATCGCAAATCCACGGCCAGATTCGTTATCAGCGCGACGAAATACATCAGATAGGGTCTACCCAAAGGGCGAAATATCGAAAAATTCGTTTTTTGCGTTTTTCGCGGCTCCTATGGGAGATAGAGCGAAAAGGGGCTCAATACAGGATCCTTGATTTTCCCTGATTTTGCTAATCAATAAAAAGGTCATAACTTTTGAATGGTTCAACCGATCCTCAAAATTCTTTTTGCATTCGAAAGAGGACAGAAAAAGAAAGGAAATGCGACTAGGTTCATCCCGATATTTCAATTTTTCGAGCCGAGAACGCAGATTGTATGTTACCTCTGAAATACAATTTTTCACATAACTAAAAAATCGATTATCTGTCGCAAAAAAATTATACTATTGTCCTAAATGCATGGGAATTGATGTATTATCAAGCCTTGTTCCTTAGAAAGCCAAAGAGCAGCGGAAACAATCGTTATTAGCGAGGAAACGATAGATATCGTAATTTTAGTAAACGTAAAGAAGGTGGTTTTCGGATAATTCGATTTTCTGCGATTTTCTCAGCTCCTGTTGGAGATATCGCAAATCCACGGCCAGATTCGTTATCAGCGCGACGAAATACATCAGATAGGGTCTACCCAAAGTGCGAAATATCGAAAAATTCGTTTTTTGCGTTTTTCGCGGCTCCTATGGGAGATAGAGCGAAAAGGGGCTCAATACAGGCTCCTTGATTTTCCCTGATTTTGCTAATCAATAAAAAGGTCATAACTTTTGAATGGTTCAACCGATCCTCAAAATTCTTTTTGCATTCGAAAGAGGACAGAAAAAGAAAGGAAATGCGACTAGGTTCATCCCGATATTTCAATTTTTCGAGCCGAGAACGCAGATTGTATGTTACCTCTGAAATACAATTTTTCACATAACTAAAAAATCGATTATCTGTCGCAAAAAAATTATACTATTGTCCTAAATGCATGGGAATTGATGTATTATCAAGCCTTGTTCCTTAGAAAGCCAAAGAGCAGCGGAAACAATCGTTATTAGCGAGGAAACGATAGATATCGTAATTTTAGTAAACGTAAAGAAGGTGGTTTTCGGATAATTCGATTTTCTGCGATTTTCTCAGCTCCTGTTGGAGATATCGCAAATCCACGGCCAGATTCGTTATCAGCGCGACGAAATACATCAGATAGGGTCTATCTAAAGTGCGAAATATCGAAAAATTCGTTTTTTGCGTTTTTCGCGGCTCCTATGGGAGATAGAGCGAAAAAGGGCTTAATACAGGATCCTTGATTTTCCCTGATTTTGCTATTCAATAAAAAGGTCATAACTTTTGAATGGTTCAACCGATCCTCAAAATTCTTTTTGCATTCGAAAGAGGACAGAAAAAGAAAGGAAATGCGACTAGGTTCATCCTGATATTTCAATTTTTCGAGCCGAGTACGCAGATTGTATGTTACCTCTGAAATACAATTTTTCACATAACTAAAAAATCGATTATCTGTCGCAAAAAAATTATACTATTGTCCTAAATGCATGGGAATTGATGTATTATCAAGTCTTGTTCCTTAGAAAGCCAAAGAGCAGCGGAAACAATCGTTATTAGCGAGGAAACGATAGATATCGTAATTTTAGTAAACGTAAAGAAGGTGGTTTTCGGATAATTCGATTTTCTGCGATTTTCTCAGCTCCTGTTGGAGATATCGCAAATCCACGGCCAGATTCGTTATCAGCGCGACGAAATACATCAGATAGGGTCTACCCAAAGTGCGAAATATCGAAAAATTCGTTTTTTGCGTTTTTCGCGGCTCCTATGGGAGATAGAGCGAAAAGGGGCTCAATACAGGATCCTTGATTTTCCCTGATTTTGCTAATCAATAAAAAGGTCATAACTTTTGAATGGTTCAACCGATCCTCAAAATTCTTTTTGCATTCGAAAGAGGACAGAAAAAGAAAGGAAATGCGACTAGGTTCATCCCGATATTTCAATTTTTCGAGCCGAGAACGCAGATTGTATGTTACCTCTGAAATACAATTTTTCACATAACTTAAAAATCGATTATCTGTCGCAAAAAAATTGAAAAAAATTATACTATTGTCCTAAATGCATGGAAATTGATGTATTATCAAGCCTTGTTCGTTAGAAAGCCAAAGAGCAGCGGAAACAATCGTTATTAGCGAGGCAACGATAGATATCGTAATTTTAGTAAACGTAAAGAAGGTGGTTTTCGGATAATTCGATTTTCTGCGATTTTCTCAGCTCCTGTTGGAGATATCGCAAATCCACGGCCAGATTCGTTATCAGCGCGACGAAATACATCAGATAGGGTCTACCCAAAGTGCGAAATATCGAAAAATTCGTTTTTTGCGTTTTTCGCGGCTCCTATGGGAGATAGAGCGAAAAGGGGCTCAATACAGGCTCCTTGATTTTCCCTGATTTTGCTAATCAATAAAAAGGTCATAACTTTTGAATGGTTCAACCGATCCTCAAAATTCTTTTTGCATTCGAAAGAGGACAGAAAAAGAAAGGAAATGCGACTAGGTTCATCCCGATATTTCATTTTTTCGAGCCGAGAGCGCAGATTGTATGTTACCTCTGAAATACAATTTTTCACATAAATAAAAAATCGATTATCTGTCGCAAAAAAATTGAAAAAAATTATACTATTGTCCTAAATGCATGGAAAATGATGTATTATCGAGCCTTGTTCGTTAGAAAGCCAAAGAGCAGCGGAAACAATCGTTATTAGCGAGGCAACGATAGATATCGTAATTTTAGTAAACGTAAAGAAGGTGGTTTTCGGATAATTCGATTTTCTGCGATTTTCTCAGCTCCTGTTGGAGATATCGCAAATCCACGGCCAGATTCGTTATCAGCGCGACGAAATACATCAGATATAGTCTACCCAAAGTGCGAAATATCGAAAAATTCGTTTTTTGCGTTTTTCGCGGCTCCTATGGGAGATAGAGCGAAAAGGGGCTCAATACAGGCTCCTTGATTTTCCCTGATTTTGCTAATCAATAAAAAGGTCATAACTTTTGAATGGTTCAACCGATCCTCAAAATTCTTTTTGCATTCGAAAGAGGACAGAAAAAGAAAGGAAATGCGACTAGGTTCATCCCGATATTTCAATTTTTCGAGCCGAGAACGCAGATTGTATGTTACCTCTGAAATACAATTTTTCACATAACTAAAAAATCGATTATCTGTCGCAAAAAAATTATACTATTGTCCTAAATGCATGGGAATTGATGTATTATCAAGCCTTGTTCCTTAGAAAGCCAAAGAGCAGCGGAAACAATCGTTATTAGCGAGGAAACGATAGATATCGTAATTTTAGTAAACGTAAAGAAGGTGGTTTTCGGATAATTCGATTTTCTGCGATTTTCTCAGCTCCTGTTGGAGATATCGCAAATCCACGGCCAGATTCGTTATCAGCGCGACGAAATACATCAGATAGGGTCTACCCAAAGTGCGAAATATCGAAAAATTCGTTTTTTGCGTTTTTCGCGGCTCCTATGGGAGATAGAGCGAAAAGGGGCTCAATACAGGCTCCTTGATTTTCCCTGATTTTGCTAATCAATAAAAAGGTCATAACTTTTGAATGGTTCAACCGATCCTCAAAATTCTTTTTGCATTCGAAAGAGGACAGAAAAAGAAAGGAAATGCGACTAGGTTCATCCCGATATTTCAATTTTTCGAGCCGAGAACGCAGATTGTATGTTACCTCTGAAATACAATTTTTCACATAACTAAAAAATCGATTATCTGTCGCAAAAAAATTATACTATTGTCCTAAATGCATGGGAATTGATGTATTATCAAGCCTTGTTCCTTAGAAAGCCAAAGAGCAGCGGAAACAATCGTTATTAGCGAGGAAACGATAGATATCGTAATTTTAGTAAACGTAAAGAAGGTGGTTTTCGGATAATTCGATTTTCTGCGATTTTCTCAGCTCCTGTTGGAGATATCGCAAATCCACGGCCAGATTCGTTATCAGCGCGACGAAATACATCAGATAGGGTCTATCTAAAGTGCGAAATATCGAAAAATTCGTTTTTTGCGTTTTTCGCGGCTCCTATGGGAGATAGAGCGAAAAAGGGCTTAATACAGGATCCTTGATTTTCCCTGATTTTGCTATTCAATAAAAAGGTCATAACTTTTGAATGGTTCAACCGATCCTCAAAATTCTTTTTGCATTCGAAAGAGGACAGAAAAAGAAAGGAAATGCGACTAGGTTCATCCTGATATTTCAATTTTTCGAGCCGAGTACGCAGATTGTATGTTACCTCTGAAATACAATTTTTCACATAACTAAAAAATCGATTATCTGTCGCAAAAAAATTATACTATTGTCCTAAATGCATGGGAATTGATGTATTATCAAGTCTTGTTCCTTAGAAAGCCAAAGAGCAGCGGAAACAATCGTTATTAGCGAGGAAACGATAGATATCGTAATTTTAGTAAACGTAAAGAAGGTGGTTTTCGGATAATTCGATTTTCTGCGATTTTCTCAGCTCCTGTTGGAGATATCGCAAATCCACGGCCAGATTCGTTATCAGCGCGACGAAATACATCAGATAGGGTCTACCCAAAGTGCGAAATATCGAAAAATTCGTTTTTTGCGTTTTTCGCGGCTCCTATGGGAGATAGAGCGAAAAGGGGCTCAATACAGGATCCTTGATTTTCCCTGATTTTGCTAATCAATAAAAAGGTCATAACTTTTGAATGGTTCAACCGATCCTCAAAATTCTTTTTGCATTCGAAAGAGGACAGAAAAAGAAAGGAAATGCGACTAGGTTCATCCCGATATTTCAATTTTTCGAGCCGAGAACGCAGATTGTATGTTACCTCTGAAATACAATTTTTCACATAACTTAAAAATCGATTATCTGTCGCAAAAAAATTGAAAAAAATTATACTATTGTCCTAAATGCATGGAAATTGATGTATTATCAAGCCTTGTTCGTTAGAAAGCCAAAGAGCAGCGGAAACAATCGTTATTAGCGAGGAAACGATAGATATCGTAATTTTAGTAAACGTAAAGAAGGTGGTTTTCGGATAATTCGATTTTCTGCGATTTTCTCAGCTCCTGTTGGAGATATCGCAAATCCACGGCCAGATTCGTTATCAGCGCGACGAAATACATCAGATAGGGTCTACCCAAAGTGCGAAATATCGAAAAATTCGTTTTTTGCGTTTTTCGCGGCTCCTATGGGAGATAGAGCGAAAAGGGGCTCAATACAGGATCCTTGATTTTCCCTGATTTTGCTAATCAATAAAAAGGTCATAACTTTTGAATGGTTCAACCGATCCTCAAAATTCTTTTTGCATTCGAAAGAGGACAGAAAAAGAAAGGAAATGCGACTAGGTTCATCCCGATATTTCAATTTTTCGAGCCGAGAACGCAGATTGTATGTTACCTCTGAAATACAATTTTTCACATAACTTAAAAATCGATTATCTGTCGCAAAAAAATTGAAAAAAATTATACTATTGTCCTAAATGCATGGAAATTGATGTATTATCAAGCCTTGTTCGTTAGAAAGCCAAAGAGCAGCGGAAACAATCGTTATTAGCGAGGAAACGATAGATATCGTAATTTTAGTAAACGTAAAGAAGGTGGTTTTCGGATAATTCGATTTTCTGCGATTTTCTCAGCTCCTGTTGGAGATATCGCAAATCCACGGCCAGATTCGTTATCAGCGCGACGAAATACATCAGATAGGGTCTACCCAAAGGGCGAAATATCGAAAAATTCGTTTTTTGCGTTTTTCGCGGCTCCTATGGGAGATAGAGCGAAAAGGGGCTCAATACAGGATCCTTGATTTTCCCTGATTTTGCTAATCAATAAAAAGGTCATAACTTTTGAATGGTTCAACCGATCCTCAAAATTCTTTTTGCATTCGAAAGAGGACAGAAAAAGAAAGGAAATGCGACTAGGTTCATCCCGATATTTCATTTTTTCGAGCCGAGAGCGCAGATTGTATGTTACCTCTGAAATACAATTTTTCACATAAATAAAAAATCGATTATCTGTCGCAAAAAAATTGAAAAAAATTATACTATTGTCCTAAATGCATGGAAAATGATGTATTATCAAGCCTTGTTCGTTAGAAAGCCAAAGAGCAGCGGAAACAATCGTTATTAGCGAGGCAACGATAGATATCGTAATTTTAGTAAACGTAAAGAAGGTGGTTTTCGGATAATTCGATTTTCTGCGATTTTCTCAGCTCCTGTTGGAGATATCGCAAATCCACGGCCAGATTCGTTATCAGCGCGACGAAATACATCAGATAGGGTCTACCCAAAGTGCGAAATATCGAAAAATTCGTTTTTTGCGTTTTTCGCGGCTCCTATGGGAGATAGAGCGAAAAGGGGCTCAATACAGGCTCCTTGATTTTCCCTGATTTTGCTAATCAATAAAAAGGTCATAACTTTTGAATGGTTCAACCGATCCTCAAAATTCTTTTTGCATTCGAAAGAGGACAGAAAAAGAAAGGAAATGCGACTAGGTTCATCCCGATATTTCAATTTTTCGAGCCGAGAACGCAGATTGTATGTTACCTCTGAAATACAATTTTTCACATAACTAAAAAATCGATTATCTGTCGCAAAAAAATTATACTATTGTCCTAAATGCATGGGAATTGATGTATTATCAAGCCTTGTTCCTTAGAAAGCCAAAGAGCAGCGGAAACAATCGTTATTAGCGAGGAAACGATAGATATCGTAATTTTAGTAAACGTAAAGAAGGTGGTTTTCGGATAATTCGATTTTCTGCGATTTTCTCAGCTCCTGTTGGAGATATCGCAAATCCACGGCCAGATTCGTTATCAGCGCGACGAAATACATCAGATAGGGTCTACCCAAAGTGCGAAATATCGAAAAATTCGTTTTTTGCGTTTTTCGCGGCTCCTATGGGAGATAGAGCGAAAAGGGGCTCAATACAGGCTCCTTGATTTTCCCTGATTTTGCTAATCAATAAAAAGGTCATAACTTTTGAATGGTTCAACCGATCCTCAAAATTCTTTTTGCATTCGAAAGAGGACAGAAAAAGAAAGGAAATGCGACTAGGTTCATCCCGATATTTCAATTTTTCGAGCCGAGAACGCAGATTGTATGTTACCTCTGAAATACAATTTTTCACATAACTAAAAAATCGATTATCTGTCGCAAAAAAATTATACTATTGTCCTAAATGCATGGGAATTGATGTATTATCAAGCCTTGTTCCTTAGAAAGCCAAAGAGCAGCGGAAACAATCGTTATTAGCGAGGAAACGATAGATATCGTAATTTTAGTAAACGTAAAGAAGGTGGTTTTCGGATAATTCGATTTTCTGCGATTTTCTCAGCTCCTGTTGGAGATATCGCAAATCCACGGCCAGATTCGTTATCAGCGCGACGAAATACATCAGATAGGGTCTATCTAAAGTGCGAAATATCGAAAAATTCGTTTTTTGCGTTTTTCGCGGCTCCTATGGGAGATAGAGCGAAAAAGGGCTTAATACAGGATCCTTGATTTTCCCTGATTTTGCTATTCAATAAAAAGGTCATAACTTTTGAATGGTTCAACCGATCCTCAAAATTCTTTTTGCATTCGAAAGAGGACAGAAAAAGAAAGGAAATGCGACTAGGTTCATCCTGATATTTCAATTTTTCGAGCCGAGTACGCAGATTGTATGTTACCTCTGAAATACAATTTTTCACATAACTAAAAAATCGATTATCTGTCGCAAAAAAATTATACTATTGTCCTAAATGCATGGGAATTGATGTATTATCAAGTCTTGTTCCTTAGAAAGCCAAAGAGCAGCGGAAACAATCGTTATTAGCGAGGAAACGATAGATATCGTAATTTTAGTAAACGTAAAGAAGGTGGTTTTCGGATAATTCGATTTTCTGCGATTTTCTCAGCTCCTGTTGGAGATATCGCAAATCCACGGCCAGATTCGTTATCAGCGCGACGAAATACATCAGATAGGGTCTACCCAAAGTGCGAAATATCGAAAAATTCGTTTTTTGCGTTTTTCGCGGCTCCTATGGGAGATAGAGCGAAAAGGGGCTCAATACAGGATCCTTGATTTTCCCTGATTTTGCTAATCAATAAAAAGGTCATAACTTTTGAATGGTTCAACCGATCCTCAAAATTCTTTTTGCATTCGAAAGAGGACAGAAAAAGAAAGGAAATGCGACTAGGTTCATCCCGATATTTCAATTTTTCGAGCCGAGAACGCAGATTGTATGTTACCTCTGAAATACAATTTTTCACATAACTTAAAAATCGATTATCTGTCGCAAAAAAATTGAAAAAAATTATACTATTGTCCTAAATGCATGGAAATTGATGTATTATCAAGCCTTGTTCGTTAGAAAGCCAAAGAGCAGCGGAAACAATCGTTATTAGCGAGGAAACGATAGATATCGTAATTTTAGTAAACGTAAAGAAGGTGGTTTTCGGATAATTCGATTTTCTGCGATTTTCTCAGCTCCTGTTGGAGATATCGCAAATCCACGGCCAGATTCGTTATCAGCGCGACGAAATACATCAGATAGGGTCTACCCAAAGGGCGAAATATCGAAAAATTCGTTTTTTGCGTTTTTCGCGGCTCCTATGGGAGATAGAGCGAAAAGGGGCTCAATACAGGATCCTTGATTTTCCCTGATTTTGCTAATCAATAAAAAGGTCATAACTTTTGAATGGTTCAACCGATCCTCAAAATTCTTTTTGCATTCGAAAGAGGACAGAAAAAGAAAGGAAATGCGACTAGGTTCATCCCGATATTTCATTTTTTCGAGCCGAGAGCGCAGATTGTATGTTACCTCTGAAATACAATTTTTCACATAAATAAAAAATCGATTATCTGTCGCAAAAAAATTGAAAAAAATTATACTATTGTCCTAAATGCATGGAAAATGATGTATTATCAAGCCTTGTTCGTTAGAAAGCCAAAGAGCAGCGGAAACAATCGTTATTAGCGAGGCAACGATAGATATCGTAATTTTAGTAAACGTAAAGAAGGTGGTTTTCGGATAATTCGATTTTCTGCGATTTTCTCAGCTCCTGTTGGAGATATCGCAAATCCACGGCCAGATTCGTTATCAGCGCGACGAAATACATCAGATAGGGTCTACCCAAAGTGCGAAATATCGAAAAATTCGTTTTTTGCGTTTTTCGCGGCTCCTATGGGAGATAGAGCGAAAAGGGGCTCAATACAGGCTCCTTGATTTTCCCTGATTTTGCTAATCAATAAAAAGGTCATAACTTTTGAATGGTTCAACCGATCCTCAAAATTCTTTTTGCATTCGAAAGAGGACAGAAAAAGAAAGGAAATGCGACTAGGTTCATCCCGATATTTCAATTTTTCGAGCCGAGAACGCAGATTGTATGTTACCTCTGAAATACAATTTTTCACATAACTAAAAAATCGATTATCTGTCGCAAAAAAATTATACTATTGTCCTAAATGCATGGGAATTGATGTATTATCAAGCCTTGTTCCTTAGAAAGCCAAAGAGCAGCGGAAACAATCGTTATTAGCGAGGAAACGATAGATATCGTAATTTTAGTAAACGTAAAGAAGGTGGTTTTCGGATAATTCGATTTTCTGCGATTTTCTCAGCTCCTGTTGGAGATATCGCAAATCCACGGCCAGATTCGTTATCAGCGCGACGAAATACATCAGATAGGGTCTACCCAAAGTGCGAAATATCGAAAAATTCGTTTTTTGCGTTTTTCGCGGCTCCTATGGGAGATAGAGCGAAAAGGGGCTCAATACAGGCTCCTTGATTTTCCCTGATTTTGCTAATCAATAAAAAGGTCATAACTTTTGAATGGTTCAACCGATCCTCAAAATTCTTTTTGCATTCGAAAGAGGACAGAAAAAGAAAGGAAATGCGACTAGGTTCATCCCGATATTTCAATTTTTCGAGCCGAGAACGCAGATTGTATGTTACCTCTGAAATACAATTTTTCACATAACTAAAAAATCGATTATCTGTCGCAAAAAAATTATACTATTGTCCTAAATGCATGGGAATTGATGTATTATCAAGCCTTGTTCCTTAGAAAGCCAAAGAGCAGCGGAAACAATCGTTATTAGCGAGGAAACGATAGATATCGTAATTTTAGTAAACGTAAAGAAGGTGGTTTTCGGATAATTCGATTTTCTGCGATTTTCTCAGCTCCTGTTGGAGATATCGCAAATCCACGGCCAGATTCGTTATCAGCGCGACGAAATACATCAGATAGGGTCTACCCAAAGTGCGAAATATCGAAAAATTCGTTTTTTGCGTTTTTCGCGGCTCCTATGGGAGATAGAGCGAAAAGGGGCTCAATACAGGATCCTTGATTTTCCCTGATTTTGCTAATCAATAAAAAGGTCATAACTTTTGAATGGTTCAACCGATCCTCAAAATTCTTTTTGCATTCGAAAGAGGACAGAAAAAGAAAGGAAATGCGACTAGGTTCATTCCGATATTTCAATTTTTCGAGCCGAGAACGCAGATTGTATGTTACCTCTGAAATACAATTTTTCACATAACTTAAAAATCGATTATCTGTCGCAAAA
Source organism: Cylloceria caligata (assembly GCA_963942595.1). NCBI lineage: Eukaryota > Metazoa > Arthropoda > Insecta > Hymenoptera > Ichneumonidae > Cylloceria > Cylloceria caligata. Next base: position 6,998,839 of record OZ012703.1, read on the forward strand.
AAATTGAAAAAAATTATACTATTGTCCTAAATGCATGGAAATTGATGTATTATCAAGCCTTGTTCGTTAGAAAGCCAAAGAGCAGCGGAAACAATCGTTATTAGCGAGGAAACGATAGATATCGTAATTTTAGTAAACGTAAAGAAGGTGGTTTTCGGATAATTCGATTTTCTGCGATTTTCTCAGCTCCTGTTGGAGATATCGCAAATCCACGGCCAGATTCGTTATCAGCGCGACGAAATACATCAGATAGGGTCTACCCAAAGTGCGAAATATCGAAAAATTCGTTTTTTGCGTTTTTCGCGGCTCCTATGGGAGATAGAGCGAAAAGGGGCTCAATACAGGATCCTTGATTTTCCCTGATTTTGCTAATCAATAAAAAGGTCATAACTTTTGAATGGTTCAACCGATCCTCAAAATTCTTTTTGCATTCGAAAGAGGACAGAAAAAGAAAGGAAATGCGACTAGGTTCATCCCGATATTTCAATTTTTCGAGCCGAGAACGCAGATTGTATGTTACCTCTGAAATACAATTTTTCACATAACTTAAAAATCGATTATCTGTCGCAAAAAAATTGAAAAAAATTATACTATTGTCCTAAATGCATGGAAATTGATGTATTATCAAGCCTTGTTCGTTAGAAAGCCAAAGAGCAGCGGAAACAATCGTTATTAGCGAGGAAACGATAGATATCGTAATTTTAGTAAACGTAAAGAAGGTGGTTTTCGGATAATTCGATTTTCTGCGATTTTCTCAGCTCCTGTTGGAGATATCGCAAATCCACGGCCAGATTCGTTATCAGCGCGACGAAATACATCAGATAGGGTCTACCCAAAGGGCGAAATATCGAAAAATTCGTTTTTTGCGTTTTTCGCGGCTCCTATGGGAGATAGAGCGAAAAGGGGCTCAATACAGGATCCTTGATTTTCCCTGATTTTGCTAATCAATAAAAAGGTCATAACTTTTGAATGGTTCAACCGATCCTCAAAATTCTTTTTGCATTCGAAAGAGGACAGAAAAAGAAAGGAAATGCGACTAGGTTCATCCCGATATTTCATTTTTTCGAGCCGAGAGCGCAGATTGTATGTTACCTCTGAAATACAATTTTTCACATAAATAAAAAATCGATTATCTGTCGCAAAAAAATTGAAAAAAATTATACTATTGTCCTAAATGCATGGAAAATGATGTATTATCAAGCCTTGTTCGTTAGAAAGCCAAAGAGCAGCGGAAACAATCGTTATTAGCGAGGCAACGATAGATATCGTAATTTTAGTAAACGTAAAGAAGGTGGTTTTCGGATAATTCGATTTTCTGCGATTTTCTCAGCTCCTGTTGGAGATATCGCAAATCCACGGCCAGATTCGTTATCAGCGCGACGAAATACATCAGATAGGGTCTACCCAAAGTGCGAAATATCGAAAAATTCGTTTTTTGCGTTTTTCGCGGCTCCTATGGGAGATAGAGCGAAAAGGGGCTCAATACAGGCTCCTTGATTTTCCCTGATTTTGCTAATCAATAAAAAGGTCATAACTTTTGAATGGTTCAACCGATCCTCAAAATTCTTTTTGCATTCGAAAGAGGACAGAAAAAGAAAGGAAATGCGACTAGGTTCATCCCGATATTTCAATTTTTCGAGCCGAGAACGCAGATTGTATGTTACCTCTGAAATACAATTTTTCACATAACTAAAAAATCGATTATCTGTCGCAAAAAAATTATACTATTGTCCTAAATGCATGGGAATTGATGTATTATCAAGCCTTGTTCCTTAGAAAGCCAAAGAGCAGCGGAAACAATCGTTATTAGCGAGGAAACGATAGATATCGTAATTTTAGTAAACGTAAAGAAGGTGGTTTTCGGATAATTCGATTTTCTGCGATTTTCTCAGCTCCTGTTGGAGATATCGCAAATCCACGGCCAGATTCGTTATCAGCGCGACGAAATACATCAGATAGGGTCTACCCAAAGTGCGAAATATCGAAAAATTCGTTTTTTGCGTTTTTCGCGGCTCCTATGGGAGATAGAGCGAAAAGGGGCTCAATACAGGCTCCTTGATTTTCCCTGATTTTGCTAATCAATAAAAAGGTCATAACTTTTGAATGGTTCAACCGATCCTCAAAATTCTTTTTGCATTCGAAAGAGGACAGAAAAAGAAAGGAAATGCGACTAGGTTCATCCCGATATTTCAATTTTTCGAGCCGAGAACGCAGATTGTATGTTACCTCTGAAATACAATTTTTCACATAACTAAAAAATCGATTATCTGTCGCAAAAAAATTATACTATTGTCCTAAATGCATGGGAATTGATGTATTATCAAGCCTTGTTCCTTAGAAAGCCAAAGAGCAGCGGAAACAATCGTTATTAGCGAGGAAACGATAGATATCGTAATTTTAGTAAACGTAAAGAAGGTGGTTTTCGGATAATTCGATTTTCTGCGATTTTCTCAGCTCCTGTTGGAGATATCGCAAATCCACGGCCAGATTCGTTATCAGCGCGACGAAATACATCAGATAGGGTCTACCCAAAGTGCGAAATATCGAAAAATTCGTTTTTTGCGTTTTTCGCGGCTCCTATGGGAGATAGAGCGAAAAGGGGCTCAATACAGGATCCTTGATTTTCCCTGATTTTGCTAATCAATAAAAAGGTCATAACTTTTGAATGGTTCAACCGATCCTCAAAATTCTTTTTGCATTCGAAAGAGGACAGAAAAAGAAAGGAAATGCGACTAGGTTCATTCCGATATTTCAATTTTTCGAGCCGAGAACGCAGATTGTATGTTACCTCTGAAATACAATTTTTCACATAACTTAAAAATCGATTATCTGTCGCAAAAAAATTGAAAAAAATTATACTTTTGTCCTAAATGCATGGAAATTGATGTATTATCAAGCCTTGTTCGTTAGAAAGCCAAAGAGCAGCGGAAACAATCGTTATTAGCGAGGAAACGATAGATATCGTAATTTTAGTAAACGTAAAGAAGGTGGTTTTCGGATAATTCGATTTTCTGCGATTTTCTCAGCTCCTGTTGGAGATATCGCAAATCCACGGCCAGATTCGTTATCAGCGCGACGAAATACATCAGATAGGGTCTACCCAAAGTGCGAAATATCGAAAAATTCGTTTTTTGCGTTTTTCGCGGCTCCTATGGGAGATAGAGCGAAAAGGGGCTCAATACAGGATCCTTGATTTTCCCTGATTTTGCTAATCAATAAAAAGGTCATAACTTTTGAATGGTTCAACCGATCCTCAAAATTCTTTTTGCATTCGAAAGAGGACAGAAAAAGAAAGGAAATGCGACTAGGTTCATCCCGATATTTCAATTTTTCGAGCCGAGAACGCAGATTGTATGTTACCTCTGAAATACAATTTTTCACATAACTTAAAAATCGATTATCTGTCGCAAAAAAATTGAAAAAAATTATACTATTGTCCTAAATGCATGGAAATTGATGTATTATCAAGCCTTGTTCGTTAGAAAGCCAAAGAGCAGCGGAAACAATCGTTATTAGCGAGGAAACGATAGATATCGTAATTTTAGTAAACGTAAAGAAGGTGGTTTTCGGATAATTCGATTTTCGGCGATTTTCTCAGCTCCTGTTGGAGATATCGCAAATCCACGCCCAGATTCGTTATCAGCGCGACGAAATACATCAGATAGGGTCTACCCAAAGGGCGAAATATCGAAAAATTCGTTTTTTGCGTTTTTCGCGGCTCCTATGGGAGATAGAGCGAAAAGGGGCTCAATACAGGATCCTTGATTTTCCCTGATTTTGCTAATCAATAAAAAGGTCATAACTTTTGAATGGTTCAACCGATCCTCAAAATTCTTTTTGCATTCGAAAGAGGACAGAAAAAGAAAGGAAATGCGACTAGGTTCATCCCGATATTTCATTTTTTCGAGCCGAGAGCGCAGATTGTATGTTACCTCTGAAATACAATTTTTCACATAAATAAAAAATCGATTATCTGTCGCAAAAAAATTGAAAAAAATTATACTATTGTCCTAAATGCATGGAAAATGATGTATTATCAAGCCTTGTTCGTTAGAAAGCCAAAGAGCAGCGGAAACAATCGTTATTAGCGAGGCAACGATAGATATCGTAATTTTAGTAAACGTAAAGAAGGTGGTTTTCGGATAATTCGATTTTCTGCGATTTTCTCAGCTCCTGTTGGAGATATCGCAAATCCACGGCCAGATTCGTTATCAGCGCGACGAAATACATCAGATATAGTCTACCCAAAGTGCGAAATATCGAAAAATTCGTTTTTTGCGTTTTTCGCGGCTCCTATGGGAGATAGAGCGAAAAGGGGCTCAATACAGGCTCCTTGATTTTCCCTGATTTTGCTAATCAATAAAAAGGTCATAACTTTTGAATGGTTCAACCGATCCTCAAAATTCTTTTTGCATTCGAAAGAGGACAGAAAAAGAAAGGAAATGCGACTAGGTTCATCCCGATATTTCAATTTTTCGAGCCGAGAACGCAGATTGTATGTTACCTCTGAAATACAATTTTTCACATAACTAAAAAATCGATTATCTGTCGCAAAAAAATTATACTATTGTCCTAAATGCATGGGAATTGATGTATTATCAAGCCTTGTTCCTTAGAAAGCCAAAGAGCAGCGGAAACAATCGTTATTAGCGAGGAAACGATAGATATCGTAATTTTAGTAAACGTAAAGAAGGTGGTTTTCGGATAATTCGATTTTCTGCGATTTTCTCAGCTCCTGTTGGAGATATCGCAAATCCACGGCCAGATTCGTTATCAGCGCGACGAAATACATCAGATAGGGTCTACCCAAAGTGGGAAATATCGAAAAATTCGTTTTTTGCGTTTTTCGCGGCTCCTATGGGAGATAGAGCGAAAAGGGGCTCAATACAGGCTCCTTGATTTTCCCTGATTTTGCTAATCAATAAAAAGGTCATAACTTTTGAATGGTTCAACCGATCCTCAAAATTCTTTTTGCATTCGAAAGAGGACAGAAAAAGAAAGGAAATGCGACTAGGTTCATCCCGATATTTCAATTTTTCGAGCCGAGAACGCAGATTGTATGTTACCTCTGAAATACAATTTTTCACATAACTAAAAAATCGATTATCTGTCGCAAAAAAATTATACTATTGTCCTAAATGCATGGGAATTGATGTATTATCAAGCCTTGTTCCTTAGAAAGCCAAAGAGCAGCGGAAACAATCGTTATTAGCGAGGAAACGATAGATATCGTAATTTTAGTAAACGTAAAGAAGGTGGTTTTCGGATAATTCGATTTTCTGCGATTTTCTCAGCTCCTGTTGGAGATATCGCAAATCCACGGCCAGATTCGTTATCAGCGCGACGAAATACATCAGATAGGGTCTATCTAAAGTGCGAAATATCGAAAAATTCGTTTTTTGCGTTTTTCGCGGCTCCTATGGGAGATAGAGCGAAAAAGGGCTTAATACAGGATCCTTGATTTTCCCTGATTTTGCTATTCAATAAAAAGGTCATAACTTTTGAATGGTTCAACCGATCCTCAAAATTCTTTTTGCATTCGAAAGAGGACAGAAAAAGAAAGGAAATGCGACTAGGTTCATCCTGATATTTCAATTTTTCGAGCCGAGTACGCAGATTGTATGTTACCTCTGAAATACAATTTTTCACATAACTAAAAAATCGATTATCTGTCGCAAAAAAATTATACTATTGTCCTAAATGCATGGGAATTGATGTATTATCAAGTCTTGTTCCTTAGAAAGCCAAAGAGCAGCGGAAACAATCGTTATTAGCGAGGAAACGATAGATATCGTAATTTTAGTAAACGTAAAGAAGGTGGTTTTCGGATAATTCGATTTTCTGCGATTTTCTCAGCTCCTGTTGGAGATATCGCAAATCCACGGCCAGATTCGTTATCAGCGCGACGAAATACATCAGATAGGGTCTACCCAAAGTGCGAAATATCGAAAAATTCGTTTTTTGCGTTTTTCGCGGCTCCTATGGGAGATAGAGCGAAAAGGGGCTCAATACAGGATCCTTGATTTTCCCTGATTTTGCTAATCAATAAAAAGGTCATAACTTTTGAATGGTTCAACCGATCCTCAAAATTCTTTTTGCATTCGAAAGAGGACAGAAAAAGAAAGGAAATGCGACTAGGTTCATCCCGATATTTCAATTTTTCGAGCCGAGAACGCAGATTGTATGTTACCTCTGAAATACAATTTTTCACATAACTTAAAAATCGATTATCTGTCGCAAAAAAATTGAAAAAAATTATACTATTGTCCTAAATGCATGGAAATTGATGTATTATCAAGCCTTGTTCGTTAGAAAGCCAAAGAGCAGCGGAAACAATCGTTATTAGCGAGGAAACGATAGATATCGTAATTTTAGTAAACGTAAAGAAGGTGGTTTTCGGATAATTCGATTTTCTGCGATTTTCTCAGCTCCTGTTGGAGATATCGCAAATCCACGGCCAGATTCGTTATCAGCGCGACGAAATACATCAGATAGGGTCTACCCAAAGTGCGAAATATCGAAAAATTCGTTTTTTGCGTTTTTCGCGGCTCCTATGGGAGATAGAGCGAAAAGGGGCTCAATACAGGATCCTTGATTTTCCCTGATTTTGCTAATCAATAAAAAGGTCATAACTTTTGAATGGTTCAACCGATCCTCAAAATTCTTTTTGCATTCGAAAGAGGACAGAAAAAGAAAGGAAATGCGACTAGGTTCATCCCGATATTTCAATTTTTCGAGCCGAGAACGCAGATTGTATGTTACCTCTGAAATACAATTTTTCACATAACTTAAAAATCGATTATCTGTCGCAAAAAAATTGAAAAAAATTATACTATTGTCCTAAATGCATGGAAATTGATGTATTATCAAGCCTTGTTCGTTAGAAAGCCAAAGAGCAGCGGAAACAATCGTTATTAGCGAGGAAACGATAGATATCGTAATTTTAGTAAACGTAAAGAAGGTGGTTTTCGGATAATTCGATTTTCTGCGATTTTCTCAGCTCCTGTTGGAGATATCGCAAATCCACGGCCAGATTCGTTATCAGCGCGACGAAATACATCAGATAGGGTCTACCCAAAGGGCGAAATATCGAAAAATTCGTTTTTTGCGTTTTTCGCGGCTCCTATGGGAGATAGAGCGAAAAGGGGCTCAATACAGGATCCTTGATTTTCCCTGATTTTGCTAATCAATAAAAAGGTCATAACTTTTGAATGGTTCAACCGATCCTCAAAATTCTTTTTGCATTCGAAAGAGGACAGAAAAAGAAAGGAAATGCGACTAGGTTCATCCCGATATTTCATTTTTTCGAGCCGAGAGCGCAGATTGTATGTTACCTCTGAAATACAATTTTTCACATAAATAAAAAATCGATTATCTGTCGCAAAAAAATTGAAAAAAATTATACTATTGTCCTAAATGCATGGAAAATGATGTATTATCAAGCCTTGTTCGTTAGAAAGCCAAAGAGCAGCGGAAACAATCGTTATTAGCGAGGCAACGATAGATATCGTAATTTTAGTAAACGTAAAGAAGGTGGTTTTCGGATAATTCGATTTTCTGCGATTTTCTCAGCTCCTGTTGGAGATATCGCAAATCCACGGCCAGATTCGTTATCAGCGCGACGAAATACATCAGATAGGGTCTACCCAAAGTGCGAAATATCGAAAAATTCGTTTTTTGCGTTTTTCGCGGCTCCTATGGGAGATAGAGCGAAAAGGGGCTCAATACAGGCTCCTTGATTTTCCCTGATTTTGCTAATCAATAAAAAGGTCATAACTTTTGAATGGTTCAACCGATCCTCAAAATTCTTTTTGCATTCGAAAGAGGACAGAAAAAGAAAGGAAATGCGACTAGGTTCATCCCGATATTTCAATTTTTCGAGCCGAGAACGCAGATTGTATGTTACCTCTGAAATACAATTTTTCACATAACTAAAAAATCGATTATCTGTCGCAAAAAAATTATACTATTGTCCTAAATGCATGGGAATTGATGTATTATCAAGCCTTGTTCCTTAGAAAGCCAAAGAGCAGCGGAAACAATCGTTATTAGCGAGGAAACGATAGATATCGTAATTTTAGTAAACGTAAAGAAGGTGGTTTTCGGATAATTCGATTTTCTGCGATTTTCTCAGCTCCTGTTGGAGATATCGCAAATCCACGGCCAGATTCGTTATCAGCGCGACGAAATACATCAGATAGGGTCTACCCAAAGTGCGAAATATCGAAAAATTCGTTTTTTGCGTTTTTCGCGGCTCCTATGGGAGATAGAGCGAAAAGGGGCTCAATACAGGCTCCTTGATTTTCCCTGATTTTGCTAATCAATAAAAAGGTCATAACTTTTGAATGGTTCAACCGATCCTCAAAATTCTTTTTGCATTCGAAAGAGGACAGAAAAAGAAAGGAAATGCGACTAGGTTCATCCCGATATTTCAATTTTTCGAGCCGAGAACGCAGATTGTATGTTACCTCTGAAATACAATTTTTCACATAACTAAAAAATCGATTATCTGTCGCAAAAAAATTATACTATTGTCCTAAATGCATGGGAATTGATGTATTATCAAGCCTTGTTCCTTAGAAAGCCAAAGAGCAGCGGAAACAATCGTTATTAGCGAGGAAACGATAGATATCGTAATTTTAGTAAACGTAAAGAAGGTGGTTTTCGGATAATTCGATTTTCTGCGATTTTCTCAGCTCCTGTTGGAGATATCGCAAATCCACGGCCAGATTCGTTATCAGCGCGACGAAATACATCAGATAGGGTCTATCTAAAGTGCGAAATATCGAAAAATTCGTTTTTTGCGTTTTTCGCGGCTCCTATGGGAGATAGAGCGAAAAAGGGCTTAATACAGGATCCTTGATTTTCCCTGATTTTGCTATTCAATAAAAAGGTCATAACTTTTGAATGGTTCAACCGATCCTCAAAATTCTTTTTGCATTCGAAAGAGGACAGAAAAAGAAAGGAAATGCGACTAGGTTCATCCTGATATTTCAATTTTTCGAGCCGAGTACGCAGATTGTATGTTACCTCTGAAATACAATTTTTCACATAACTAAAAAATCGATTATCTGTCGCAAAAAAATTATACTATTGTCCTAAATGCATGGGAATTGATGTATTATCAAGTCTTGTTCCTTAGAAAGCCAAAGAGCAGCGGAAACAATCGTTATTAGCGAGGAAACGATAGATATCGTAATTTTAGTAAACGTAAAGAAGGTGGTTTTCGGATAATTCGATTTTCTGCGATTTTCTCAGCTCCTGTTGGAGATATCGCAAATCCACGGCCAGATTCGTTATCAGCGCGACGAAATACATCAGATAGGGTCTACCCAAAGTGCGAAATATCGAAAAATTCGTTTTTTGCGTTTTTCGCGGCTCCTATGGGAGATAGAGCGAAAAGGGGCTCAATACAGGATCCTTGATTTTCCCTGATTTTGCTAATCAATAAAAAGGTCATAACTTTTGAATGGTTCAACCGATCCTCAAAATTCTTTTTGCATTCGAAAGAGGACAGAAAAAGAAAGGAAATGCGACTAGGTTCATCCCGATATTTCAATTTTTCGAGCCGAGAACGCAGATTGTATGTTACCTCTGAAATACAATTTTTCACATAACTTAAAAATCGATTATCTGTCGCAAAAAAATTGAAAAAAATTATACTATTGTCCTAAATGCATGGAAATTGATGTATTATCAAGCCTTGTTCGTTAGAAAGCCAAAGAGCAGCGGAAACAATCGTTATTAGCGAGGAAACGATAGATATCGTAATTTTAGTAAACGTAAAGAAGGTGGTTTTCGGATAATTCGATTTTCTGCGATTTTCTCAGCTCCTGTTGGAGATATCGCAAATCCACGGCCAGATTCGTTATCAGCGCGACGAAATACATCAGATAGGGTCTACCCAAAGTGCGAAATATCGAAAAATTCGTTTTTTGCGTTTTTCGCGGCTCCTATGGGAGATAGAGCGAAAAGGGGCTCAATACAGGATCCTTGATTTTCCCTGATTTTGCTAATCAATAAAAAGGTCATAACTTTTGAATGGTTCAACCGATCCTCAAAATTCTTTTTGCATTCGAAAGAGGACAGAAAAAGAAAGGAAATGCGACTAGGTTCATCCCGATATTTCAATTTTTCGAGCCGAGAACGCAGATTGTATGTTACCTCTGAAATACAATTTTTCACATAACTTAAAAATCGATTATCTGTCGCAAAAAAATTGAAAAAAATTATACTATTGTCCTAAATGCATGGAAATTGATGTATTATCAAGCCTTGTTCGTTAGAAAGCCAAAGAGCAGCGGAAACAATCGTTATTAGCGAGGAAACGATAGATATCGTAATTTTAGTAAACGTAAAGAAGGTGGTTTTCGGATAATTCGATTTTCTGCGATTTTCTCAGCTCCTGTTGGAGATATCGCAAATCCACGGCCAGATTCGTTATCAGCGCGACGAAATACATCAGATAGGGTCTACCCAAAGGGCGAAATATCGAAAAATTCGTTTTTTGCGTTTTTCGCGGCTCCTATGGGAGATAGAGCGAAAAGGGGCTCAATACAGGATCCTTGATTTTCCCTGATTTTGCTAATCAATAAAAAGGTCATAACTTTTGAATGGTTCAACCGATCCTCAAAATTCTTTTTGCATTCGAAAGAGGACAGAAAAAGAAAGAAAATGCGACTAGGTTCATCCCGATATTTCATTTTTTCGAGCCGAGAGCGCAGATTGTATGTTACCTCTGAAATACAATTTTTCACATAAATAAAAAATCGATTATCTGTCGCAAAAAAATTGAAAAAAATTATACTATTGTCCTAAATGCATGGAAAATGATGTATTATCAAGCCTTGTTCGTTAGAAAGCCAAAGAGCAGCGGAAACAATCGTTATTAGCGAGGCAACGATAGATATCGTAATTTTAGTAAACGTAAAGAAGGTGGTTTTCGGATAATTCGATTTTCTGCGATTTTCTCAGCTCCTGTTGGAGATATCGCAAATCCACGGCCAGATTCGTTATCAGCGCGACGAAATACATCAGATAGGGTCTACCCAAAGTGCGAAATATCGAAAAATTCGTTTTTTGCGTTTTTCGCGGCTCCTATGGGAGATAGAGCGAAAAGGGGCTCAATACAGGCTCCTTGATTTTCCCTGATTTTGCTAATCAATAAAAAGGTCATAACTTTTGAATGGTTCAACCGATCCTCAAAATTCTTTTTGCATTCGAAAGAGGACAGAAAAAGAAAGGAAATGCGACTAGGTTCATCCCGATATTTCAATTTTTCGAGCCGAGAACGCAGATTGTATGTTACCTCTGAAATACAATTTTTCACATAACTAAAAAATCGATTATCTGTCGCAAAAAAATTATACTATTGTCCTAAATGCATGGGAATTGATGTATTATCAAGCCTTGTTCCTTAGAAAGCCAAAGAGCAGCGGAAACAATCGTTATTAGCGAGGAAACGATAGATATCGTAATTTTAGTAAACGTAAAGAAGGTGGTTTTCGGATAATTCGATTTTCTGCGATTTTCTCAGCTCCTGTTGGAGATATCGCAAATCCACGGCCAGATTCGTTATCAGCGCGACGAAATACATCAGATAGGGTCTACCCAAAGTGCGAAATATCGAAAAATTCGTTTTTTGCGTTTTTCGCGGCTCCTATGGGAGATAGAGCGAAAAGGGGCTCAATACAGGCTCCTTGATTTTCCCTGATTTTGCTAATCAATAAAAAGGTCATAACTTTTGAATGGTTCAACCGATCCTCAAAATTCTTTTTGCATTCGAAAGAGGACAGAAAAAGAAAGGAAATGCGACTAGGTTCATCCCGATATTTCAATTTTTCGAGCCGAGAACGCAGATTGTATGTTACCTCTGAAATACAATTTTTCACATAACTAAAAAATCGATTATCTGTCGCAAAAAAATTATACTATTGTCCTAAATGCATGGGAATTGATGTATTATCAAGCCTTGTTCCTTAGAAAGCCAAAGAGCAGCGGAAACAATCGTTATTAGCGAGGAAACGATAGATATCGTAATTTTAGTAAACGTAAAGAAGGTGGTTTTCGGATAATTCGATTTTCTGCGATTTTCTCAGCTCCTGTTGGAGATATCGCAAATCCACGGCCAGATTCGTTATCAGCGCGACGAAATACATCAGATAGGGTCTATCTAAAGTGCGAAATATCGAAAAATTCGTTTTTTGCGTTTTTCGCGGCTCCTATGGGAGATAGAGCGAAAAAGGGCTTAATACAGGATCCTTGATTTTCCCTGATTTTGCTATTCAATAAAAAGGTCATAACTTTTGAATGGTTCAACCGATCCTCAAAATTCTTTTTGCATTCAAAAGAGGACAGAAAAAGAAAGGAAATGCGACTAGGTTCATCCTGATATTTCAATTTTTCGAGCCGAGTACGCAGATTGTATGTTACCTCTGAAATACAATTTTTCACATAACTAAAAAATCGATTATCTGTCGCAAAAAAATTATACTATTGTCCTAAATGCATGGGAATTGATGTATTATCAAGTCTTGTTCCTTAGAAAGCCAAAGAGCAGCGGAAACAATCGTTATTAGCGAGGAAACGATAGATATCGTAATTTTAGTAAACGTAAAGAAGGTGGTTTTCGGATAATTCGATTTTCTGCGATTTTCTCAGCTCCTGTTGGAGATATCGCAAATCCACGGCCAGATTCGTTATCAGCGCGACGAAATACATCAGATAGGGTCTACCCAAAGTGCGAAATATCGAAAAATTCGTTTTTTGCGTTTTTCGCGGCTCCTATGGGAGATAGAGCGAAAAGGGGCTCAATACAGGATCCTTGATTTTCCCTGATTTTGCTAATCAATAAAAAGGTCATAACTTTTGAATGGTTCAACCGATCCTCAAAATTCTTTTTGCATTCGAAAGAGGACAGAAAAAGAAAGGAAATGCGACTAGGTTCATCCCGATATTTCAATTTTTCGAGCCGAGAACGCAGATTGTATGTTACCTCTGAAATACAATTTTTCACATAACTTAAAAATCGATTATCTGTCGCAAAAAAATTGAGAAAAATTATACTATTGTCCTAAATGCATGGAAATTGATGTATTATCAAGCCTTGTTCGTTAGAAAGCCAAAGAGCAGCGGAAACAATCGTTATTAGCGAGGAAACGATAGATATCGTAATTTTAGTAAACGTAAAGAAGGTGGTTTTCGGATAATTCGATTTTCTGCGATTTTCTCAGCTCCTGTTGGAGATATCGCAAATCCACGGCCAGATTCGTTATCAGCGCGACGAAATACATCAGATAGGGTCTACCCAAAGGGCGAAATATCGAAAAATTCGTTTTTTGCGTTTTTCGCGGCTCCTATGGGAGATAGAGCGAAAAGGGGCTCAATACAGGATCCTTGATTTTCCCTGATTTTGCTAATCAATAAAAAGGTCATAACTTTTGAATGGTTCAACCGATCCTCAAAATTCTTTTTGCATTCGAAAGAGGACAGAAAAAGAAAGGAAATGCGACTAGGTTCATCCCGATATTTCATTTTTTCGAGCCGAGAGCGCAGATTGTATGTTACCTCTGAAATACAATTTTTCACATAAATAAAAAATCGATTATCTGTCGCAAAAAAATTGAAAAAAATTATACTATTGTCCTAAATGCATGGAAAATGATGTATTATCAAGCCTTGTTCGTTAGAAAGCCAAAGAGCAGCGGAAACAATCGTTATTAGCGAGGCAACGATAGATATCGTAATTTTAGTAAACGTAAAGAAGGTGGTTTTCGGATAATTCGATTTTCTGCGATTTTCTCAGCTCCTGTTGGAGATATCGCAAATCCACGGCCAGATTCGTTATCAGCGCGACGAAATACATCAGATAGGGTCTACCCAAAGTGCGAAATATCGAAAAATTCGTTTTTTGCGTTTTTCGCGGCTCCTATGGGAGATAGAGCGAAAAGGGGCTCAATACAGGCTCCTTGATTTTCCCTGATTTTGCTAATCAATAAAAAGGTCATAACTTTTGAATGGTTCAACCGATCCTCAAAATTCTTTTTGCATTCGAAAGAGGACAGAAAAAGAAAGGAAATGCGACTAGGTTCATCCCGATATTTCAATTTTTCGAGCCGAGAACGCAGATTGTATGTTACCTCTGAAATACAATTTTTCACATAACTAAAAAATCGATTATCTGTCGCAAAAAAATTATACTATTGTCCTAAATGCATGGGAATTGATGTATTATCAAGCCTTGTTCCTTAGAAAGCCAAAGAGCAGCGGAAACAATCGTTATTAGCGAGGAAACGATAGATATCGTAATTTTAGTAAACGTAAAGAAGGTGGTTTTCGGATAATTCGATTTTCTGCGATTTTCTCAGCTCCTGTTGGAGATATCGCAAATCCACGGCCAGATTCGTTATCAGCGCGACGAAATACATCAGATAGGGTCTACCCAAAGTGCGAAATATCGAAAAATTCGTTTTTTGCGTTTTTCGCGGCTCCTATGGGAGATAGAGCGAAAAGGGGCTCAATACAGGATCCTTGATTTTCCCTGATTTTGCTAATCAATAAAAAGGTCATAACTTTTGAATGGTTCAACCGATCCTCAAAATTCTTTTTGCATTCGAAAGAGGACAGAAAAAGAAAGGAAATGCGACTAGGTTCATCCCGATATTTCATTTTTTCGAGCCGAGAGCGCAGATTGTATGTTACCTCTGAAATACAATTTTTCACATAAATAAAAAATCGATTATCTGTCGCAAAAAAATTGAAAAAAATTATACTATTGTCCTAAATTCATGGAAAATGATGTATTATCAAGCCTTGTTCGTTAGAAAGCCAAAGAGCAGCGGAAACAATCGTTATTAGCGAGGCAACGATAGATATCGTAATTTTAGTAAACGTAAAGAAGGTGGTTTTCGGATAATTCGATTTTCTGCGATTTTCTCAGCTCCTGTTGGAGATATCGCAAATCCACGGCCAGATTCGTTATCAGCGCGACGAAATACATCAGATAGGGTCTATCTAAAGTGCGAAATATCGAAAAATTAGTTTTTTGCGTTTTTCGCGGCTCCTATGGGAGATAGAGCGAAAAGGGGCTCAATACAGGCTCCTTGATTTTCCCTGATTTTGCTAATCAATAAAAAGGTCATAACTTTTGAATGGTTCAACCGATCCTCAAAATTCTTTTTGCATTCGAAAGAGGACAGAAAAAGAAAGGAAATGCGACTAGGTTCATCCCGATATTTCAATTTTTCGAGCCGAGAACGCAGATTGTATGTTACCTCTGAAATACAATTTTTCACATAACTAAAAAATCGATTATCTGTCGCAAAAAAATTATACTATTGTCCTAAATGCATGGGAATTGATGTATTATCAAGCCTTGTTCCTTAGAAAGCCAAAGAGCAGCGGAAACAATCGTTATTAGCGAGGAAACGATAGATATCGTAATTTTAGTAAACGTAAAGAAGGTGGTTTTCGGATAATTCGATTTTCTGCGATTTTCTCAGCTCCTGTTGGAGATATCGCAAATCCACGGCCAGATTCGTTATCAGCGCGACGAAATACATCAGATAGGGTCTACCCAAAGTGCGAAATATCGAAAAATTCGTTTTTTGCGTTTTTCGCGGCTCCTATGGGAGATAGAGCGAAAAGGGGCTCAATACAGGATCCTTGATTTTCCCTGATTTTGCTAATCAATAAAAAGGTCATAACTTTTGAATGGTTCAACCGATCCTCAAAATTCTTTTTGCATTCGAAAGAGGACAGAAAAAGAAAGGAAATGCGACTAGGTTCATCCCGATATTTCATTTTTTCGAGCCGAGAGCGCAGATTGTATGTTACCTCTGAAATACAATTTTTCACATAAATAAAAAATCGATTATCTGTCGCAAAAAAATTGAAAAAAATTATACTATTGTCCTAAATTCATGGAAAATGATGTATTATCAAGCCTTGTTCGTTAGAAAGCCAAAGAGCAGCGGAAACAATCGTTATTAGCGAGGCAACGATAGATATCGTAATTTTAGTAAACGTAAAGAAGGTGGTTTTCGGATAATTCGATTTTCTGCGATTTTCTCAGCTCCTGTTGGAGATATCGCAAATCCACGGCCAGATTCGTTATCAGCGCGACGAAATACATCAGATAGGGTCTATCTAAAGTGCGAAATATCGAAAAATTAGTTTTTTGCGTTTTTCGCGGCTCCTATGGGAGATAGAGCGAAAAGGGGCTCAATACAGGATCCTTGATTTTCCCTGATTTTGCTAATCAATAAAAAGGTCATAACTTTTGAATGGTTCAACCGATCCTCAAAATTCTTTTTGCATTCGAAAGAGGACAGAAAAAGAAAGGAAATGCGACTAGGTTCATCCCGATATTTCATTTTTTCGAGCCGAGAGCGCAGATTGTATGTTACCTCTGAAATACAATTTTTCACATAAATAAAAAATCGATTATCTGTCGCAAAAAAATTGAAAAAAATTATGCTATTGTCCTAAATGCATGGAAAATGATGTATTATCAAGCCTTGTTCGTTAGAAAGCCAAAGAGCAGCGGAAACAATCGTTATTAGCGAGGCAACGATAGATATCGTAATTTTAGTAAACGTAAAGAAGGTGGTTTTCGGATAATTCGATTTTCTGCGATTTTCTCAGCTCCTGTTGGAGATATCGCAAATCCACGGCCAGATTCGTTATCAGCGCGACGAAATACATCAGATAGGGTCTACCCAAAGTGCGAAATATCGAAAAATTCGTTTTTTGCGTTTTTCGCGGCTCCTATGGGAGATAGAGCGAAAAGGGGCTCAATACAGGATCCTTGATTTTCCCTGATTTTGCTAATCAATAAAAAGGTCATAACTTTTGAATGGTTCAACCGATCCTCAAAATTTTTTTTGCATTCGAAAGAGGACAGAAAAAGAAAGGAAATGCGACTAGGTTCATCCCGATATTTCATTTTTTCGAGCCGAGAGCGCAGATTGTATGTTACCTCTGAAATACAATTTTTCACATAAATAAAAAATCGATTATCTGTCGCAAAAAAATTGAAAAAAATTATACTATTGTCCTAAATGCATGGAAAATGATGTATTATCAAGCCTTGTTCGTTAGAAAGCCGAAGAGCAGCGGAAACAATTGTTATTAGCGAGGCAACGATAGATATCGTAATTTTAGTAAACGTAAAGAAGGTGGTTTTCGGATAATTCGATTTTCTGCGATTTTCTCAGCTCCTGTTGGAGATATCGCAAATCCACGGCCAGATTCGTTATCAGCGCGACGAAATACATCAGATAGGGTCTACCCAAAGTGCGAAATATCGAAAAATTCGTTTTTTGCGTTTTTCGCGGCTCCTATGGGAGATAGAGCGAAAAAGGGCTTAATACAGGATCCTTGATTTTCCCTGATTTTGCTAATCAATAAAAAGGTCATAACTTTTGAATGGTTCAACCGATCCTCAAAATTCTTTTTGCATTCGAAAGAGGACAGAAAAAGAAAGGAAATGCGACTAGGTTGATCCCGATATTTCAATTTTTCGATCCGACAGCGCAGATTGTATGTTACCTCTGAAATACAATTTTTCACATAACTTAAAAATCGATTATCTGTCGCAAAAAAATTAAAAAAAATTATACTATTGTCCTAAATGCATGGAAATTGATGTATTATCAAGCCTTGTTCGTTAGAAAGCCAAAGAGCAGCGGAAACAATCGTTATTAGCGCGGAAACGATAGATATCGTAATTTTAGTAAACGTAAAGAAGGTGGTTTTCGGATAATTCGATTTTCTGCGATTTTCTCAGCTCCTGTTGGAGATATCGCAAATCCACGGCCAGATTCGTTATCAGCGCGACGAAATACATCGGATAGGGTCTACCCAAAGTGCGAAATATCGAAAAATTCGTTTTTTGCGTTTTTCTCGGCTCCTATGGGAGATAGAGCGAAAAAGGGCTCAATACAGGCTCCTTGATTTTCCCTGATTTTGCTAATCAATAAAAAGGTCATAACTTTTGAATGGTTCAACCGATCCTCAAAATTCTTTTTGCATTCGAAAGAGGACAGAAAAAGAAAGGAAATGCGACTAGGTTCATCCCGATATTTCATTTTTTCGAGCCGAGAACGCAGATTGTATGTTACCTCTGAAATACAATTTTTCACATAACTAAAAAATCGATTATCTGTCGCAAAAAAATTATACTATTGTCCTAAATGCATGGGAATTGATGTATTATCAAGCCTTGTTCCTTAGAAAGCCAAAGAGCAGCGGAAACAATCGTTATTAGCGAGGAAACGATAGATATCGTAATTTTAGTAAACGTAAAGAAGGTGGTTTTCGGATAATTCGATTTTCTGCGATTTTCTCAGCTCCTGTTGGAGATATCGCAAATCCACGGCCAGATTCGTTATCAGCGCGACGAAATACATCAGATAGGGTCTACCCAAAGTGCGAAATATCGAAAAATTCGTTTTTTGCGTTTTTCGCGGCTCCTATGGGAGATAGAGCGAAAAGGGGCTCAATACAGGATCCTTGATTTTCCCTGATTTTGCTAATCAATAAAAAGGTCATAACTTTTGAATGGTTCAACCGATCCTCAAAATTCTTTTTGCATTCGAAAGAGGACAGAAAAAGAAAGGAAATGCGACTAGGTTCATCCCGATATTTCAATTTTTCGAGCCGAGAACGCAGATTGTATGTTACCTCTGAAATACAATTTTTCACATAACTTAAAAATCGATTATCTGTCGCAAAAAAATTGAAAAAAATTATACTATTGTCCTAAATGCATGGAAATTGATGTATTATCAAGCCTTGTTCGTTAGAAAGCCAAAGAGCAGCGGAAACAATCGTTATTAGCGAGGAAACGATAGATATCGTAATTTTAGTAAACGTAAAGAAGGTGGTTTTCGGATAATTCGATTTTCTGCGATTTTCTCAGCTCCTGTTGGAGATATCGCAAATCCACGGCCAGATTCGTTATCAGCGCGACGAAATACATCAGATAGGGTCTACCCAAAGTGCGAAATATCGAAAAATTCGTTTTTTGCGTTTTTCGCGGCTCCTATGGGAGATAGAGCGAAAAAGGGCTTAATACAGGATCCTTGATTTTCCCTGATTTTGCTAATCAATAAAAAGGTCATAACTTTTGAATGGTTCAACCGATCCTCAAAATTCTTTTTGCATTCGAAAGAGGACAGAAAAAGAAAGGAAATGCGACTAGGTTGATCCCGATATTTCAATTTTTCGATCCGACAGCGCAGATTGTATGTTACCTCTGAAATACAATTTTTCACATAACTTAAAAATCGATTATCTGTCGCAAAAAAATTAAAAAAAATTATACTATTGTCCTAAATGCATGGAAATTGATGTATTATCAAGCCTTGTTCGTTAGAAAGCCAAAGAGCAGCGGAAACAATCGTTATTAGCGCGGAAACGATAGATATCGTGATTTTAG
This sequence comes from Cylloceria caligata, assembly GCA_963942595.1. Taxonomy (NCBI): domain Eukaryota; kingdom Metazoa; phylum Arthropoda; class Insecta; order Hymenoptera; family Ichneumonidae; genus Cylloceria; species Cylloceria caligata. The sequence goes on from OZ012703.1 coordinate 7,018,280, forward strand.
TAAACGTAAAGAAGGTGGTTTTCGGATAATTCGATTTTCTGCGATTTTCTCAGCTCCTGTTGGAGATATCGCAAATCCACGGCCAGATTCGTTATCAGCGCGACGAAATACATCGGATAGGGTCTACCCAAAGTGCGAAATATCGAAAAATTCGTTTTTTGCGTTTTTCTCGGCTCCTATGGGAGATAGAGCGAAAAAGGGCTCAATACAGGCTCCTTGATTTTCCCTGATTTTGCTAATCAATAAAAAGGTCATAACTTTTGAATGGTTCAACCGATCCTCAAAATTCTTTTTGCATTCGAAAGAGGACAGAAAAAGAAAGGAAATGCGACTAGGTTCATCCCGATATTTCATTTTTTCGAGCCGAGAACGCAGATTGTATGTTACCTCTGAAATACAATTTTTCACATAACTAAAAAATCGATTATCTGTCGCAAAAAAATTATACTATTGTCCTAAATGCATGGGAATTGATGTATTATCAAGCCTTGTTCCTTAGAAAGCCAAAGAGCAGCGGAAACAATCGTTATTAGCGAGGAAACGATAGATATCGTAATTTTAGTAAACGTAAAGAAGGTGGTTTTCGGATAATTCGATTTTCTGCGATTTTCTCAGCTCCTGTTGGAGATATCGCAAATCCACGGCCAGATTCGTTATCAGCGCGACGAAATACATCAGATAGGGTCTACCCAAAGTGCGAAATATCGAAAAATTCGTTTTTTGCGTTTTTCGCGGCTCCTATGGGAGATAGAGCGAAAAGGGGCTCAATACAGGATCCTTGATTTTCCCTGATTTTGCTAATCAATAAAAAGGTCATAACTTTTGAATGGTTCAACCGATCCTCAAAATTCTTTTTGCATTCGAAAGAGGACAGAAAAAGAAAGGAAATGCGACTAGGTTCATCCCGATATTTCAATTTTTCGAGCCGAGAACGCAGATTGTATGTTACCTCTGAAATACAATTTTTCACATAACTTAAAAATCGATTATCTGTCGCAAAAAAATTGAAAAAAATTATACTATTGTCCTAAATGCATGGAAATTGATGTATTATCAAGCCTTGTTCGTTAGAAAGCCAAAGAGCAGCGGAAACAATCGTTATTAGCGAGGAAACGATAGATATCGTAATTTTAGTAAACGTAAAGAAGGTGGTTTTCGGATAATTCGATTTTCTGCGATTTTCTCAGCTCCTGTTGGAGATATCGCAAATCCACGGCCAGATTCGTTATCAGCGCGACGAAATACATCAGATAGGGTCTACCCAAAGGGCGAAATATCGAAAAATTCGTTTTTTGCGTTTTTCGCGGCTCCTATGGGAGATAGAGCGAAAAGGGGCTCAATACAGGATCCTTGATTTTCCCTGATTTTGCTAATCAATAAAAAGGTCATAACTTTTGAATGGTTCAACCGATCCTCAAAATTCTTTTTGCATTCGAAAGAGGACAGAAAAAGAAAGGAAATGCGACTAGGTTCATCCCGATATTTCAATTTTTCGAGCCGAGAACGCAGATTGTATGTTACCTCTGAAATACAATTTTTCACATAACTTAAAAATCGATTATCTGTCGCAAAAAAATTGAAAAAAATTATACTATTGTCCTAAATGCATGGAAATTGATGTATTATCAAGCCTTGTTCGTTAGAAAGCCAAAGAGCAGCGGAAACAATCGTTATTAGCGAGGAAACGATAGATATCGTAATTTTAGTAAACGTAAAGAAGGTGGTTTTCGGATAATTCGATTTTCTGCGATTTTCTCAGCTCCTGTTGGAGATATCGCAAATCCACGGCCAGATTCGTTATCAGCGCGACGAAATACATCGGATAGGGTCTACCCAAAGTGCGAAATATCGAAAAATTCGTTTTTTGCGTTTTTCTCGGCTCCTATGGGAGATAGAGCGAAAAAGGGCTCAATACAGGCTCCTTGATTTTCCCTGATTTTGCTAATCAATAAAAAGGTCATAACTTTTGAATGGTTCAACCGATCCTCAAAATTCTTTTTGCATTCGAAAGAGGACAGAAAAAGAAAGGAAATGCGACTAGGTTCATCCCGATATTTCAATTTTTCGAGCCGAGAACGCAGATTGTATGTTACCTCTGAAATACAATTTTTCACATAACTAAAAAATCGATTATCTGTCGCAAAAAAATTATACTATTGTCCTAAATGCATGGGAATTGATGTATTATCAAGCCTTGTTCCTTAGAAAGCCAAAGAGCAGCGGAAACAATCGTTATTAGCGAGGAAACGATAGATATCGTAATTTTAGTAAACGTAAAGAAGGTGGTTTTCGGATAATTCGATTTTCTGCGATTTTCTCAGCTCCTGTTGGAGATATCGCAAATCCACGGCCAGATTCGTTATCAGCGCGACGAAATACATCAGATAGGGTCTACCCAAAGTGCGAAATATCGAAAAATTCGTTTTTTGCGTTTTTCGCGGCTCCTATGGGAGATAGAGCGAAAAGGGGCTCAATACAGGATCCTTGATTTTCCCTGATTTTGCTAATCAATAAAAAGGTCATAACTTTTGAATGGTTCAACCGATCCTCAAAATTCTTTTTGCATTCGAAAGAGGACAGAAAAAGAAAGGAAATGCGACTAGGTTCATCCCGATATTTCAATTTTTCGAGCCGAGAACGCAGATTGTATGTTACCTCTGAAATACAATTTTTCACATAACTTAAAAATCGATTATCTGTCGCAAAAAAATTGAAAAAAATTATACTATTGTCCTAAATGCATGGAAATTGATGTATTATCAAGCCTTGTTCGTTAGAAAGCCAAAGAGCAGCGGAAACAATCGTTATTAGCGAGGAAACGATAGATATCGTAATTTTAGTAAACGTAAAGAAGGTGGTTTTCGGATAATTCGATTTTCTGCGATTTTCTCAGCTCCTGTTGGAGATATCGCAAATCCACGGCCAGATTCGTTATCAGCGCGACGAAATACATCAGATAGGGTCTACCCAAAGGGCGAAATATCGAAAAATTCGTTTTTTGCGTTTTTCGCGGCTCCTATGGGAGATAGAGCGAAAAGGGGCTCAATACAGGATCCTTGATTTTCCCTGATTTTGCTAATCAATAAAAAGGTCATAACTTTTGAATGGTTCAACCGATCCTCAAAATTCTTTTTGCATTCGAAAGAGGACAGAAAAAGAAAGGAAATGCGACTAGGTTCATCCCGATATTTCATTTTTTCGAGCCGAGAGCGCAGATTGTATGTTACCTCTGAAATACAATTTTTCACATAAATAAAAAATCGATTATCTGTCGCAAAAAAATTGAAAAAAATTATACTATTGTCCTAAATTCATGGAAAATGATGTATTATCAAGCCTTGTTCGTTAGAAAGCCAAAGAGCAGCGGAAACAATCGTTATTAGCGAGGCAACGATAGATATCGTAATTTTAGTAAACGTAAAGAAGGTGGTTTTCGGATAATTCGATTTTCTGCGATTTTCTCAGCTCCTGTTGGAGATATCGCAAATCCACGGCCAGATTCGTTATCAGCGCGACGAAATACATCAGATAGGGTCTACCCAAAGTGCGAAATATCGAAAAATTCGTTTTTTGCGTTTTTCGCGGCTCCTATGGGAGATAGAGCGAAAAGGGGCTCAATACAGGATCCTTGATTTTCCCTGATTTTGCTAATCAATAAAAAGGTCATAACTTTTGAATGGTTCAACCGATCCTCAAAATTCTTTTTGCATTCGAAAGAGGACAGAAAAAGAAAGGAAATGCGACTAGGTTCATCCCGATATTTCAATTTTTCGAGCCGAGAACGCAGATTGTATGTTACCTCTGAAATACAATTTTTCACATAACTTAAAAATCGATTATCTGTCGCAAAAAAATTGAAAAAAATTATACTATTGTCCTAAATGCATGGAAATTGATGTATTATCAAGCCTTGTTCGTTAGAAAGCCAAAGAGCAGCGGAAACAATCGTTATTAGCGAGGAAACGATAGATATCGTAATTTTAGTAAACGTAAAGAAGGTGGTTTTCGGATAATTCGATTTTCTGCGATTTTCTCAGCTCCTGTTGGAGATATCGCAAATCCACGGCCAGATTCGTTATCAGCGCGACGAAATACATCAGATAGGGTCTACCCAAAGGGCGAAATATCGAAAAATTCGTTTTTTGCGTTTTTCGCGGCTCCTATGGGAGATAGAGCGAAAAGGGGCTCAATACAGGATCCTTGATTTTCCCTGATTTTGCTAATCAATAAAAAGGTCATAACTTTTGAATGGTTCAACCGATCCTCAAAATTCTTTTTGCATTCGAAAGAGGACAGAAAAAGAAAGGAAATGCGACTAGGTTCATCCCGATATTTCAATTTTTCGAGCCGAGAACGCAGATTGTATGTTACCTCTGAAATACAATTTTTCACATAACTAAAAAATCGATTATCTGTCGCAAAAAAATTATACTATTGTCCTAAATGCATGGGAATTGATGTATTATCAAGCCTTGTTCCTTAGAAAGCCAAAGAGCAGCGGAAACAATCGTTATTAGCGAGGAAACGATAGATATCGTAATTTTAGTAAACGTAAAGAAGGTGGTTTTCGGATAATTCGATTTTCTGCGATTTTCTCAGCTCCTGTTGGAGATATCGCAAATCCACGGCCAGATTCGTTATCAGCGCGACGAAATACATCAGATAGGGTCTACCCAAAGTGCGAAATATCGAAAAATTCGTTTTTTGCGTTTTTCGCGGCTCCTATGGGAGATAGAGCGAAAAGGGGCTCAATACAGGCTCCTTGATTTTCCCTGATTTTGCTAATCAATAAAAAGGTCATAACTTTTGAATGGTTCAACCGATCCTCAAAATTCTTTTTGCATTCGAAAGAGGACAGAAAAAGAAAGGAAATGCGACTAGGTTCATCCCGATATTTCAATTTTTCGAGCCGAGAACGCAGATTGTATGTTACCTCTGAAATACAATTTTTCACATAACTAAAAAATCGATTATCTGTCGCAAAAAAATTATACTATTGTCCTAAATGCATGGGAATTGATGTATTATCAAGCCTTGTTCCTTAGAAAGCCAAAGAGCAGCGGAAACAATCGTTATTAGCGAGGAAACGATAGATATCGTAATTTTAGTAAACGTAAAGAAGGTGGTTTTCGGATAATTCGATTTTCTGCGATTTTCTCAGCTCCTGTTGGAGATATCGCAAATCCACGGCCAGATTCGTTATCAGCGCGACGAAATACATCAGATAGGGTCTATCTAAAGTGCGAAATATCGAAAAATTCGTTTTTTGCGTTTTTCGCGGCTCCTATGGGAGATAGAGCGAAAAAGGGCTTAATACAGGATCCTTGATTTTCCCTGATTTTGCTATTCAATAAAAAGGTCATAACTTTTGAATGGTTCAACCGATCCTCAAAATTCTTTTTGCATTCGAAAGAGGACAGAAAAAGAAAGGAAATGCGACTAGGTTCATCCTGATATTTCAATTTTTCGAGCCGAGTACGCAGATTGTATGTTACCTCTGAAATACAATTTTTCACATAACTAAAAAATCGATTATCTGTCGCAAAAAAATTATACTATTGTCCTAAATGCATGGGAATTGATGTATTATCAAGTCTTGTTCCTTAGAAAGCCAAAGAGCAGCGGAAACAATCGTTATTAGCGAGGAAACGATAGATATCGTAATTTTAGTAAACGTAAAGAAGGTGGTTTTCGGATAATTCGATTTTCTGCGATTTTCTCAGCTCCTGTTGGAGATATCGCAAATCCACGGCCAGATTCGTTATCAGCGCGACGAAATACATCAGATAGGGTCTACCCAAAGTGCGAAATATCGAAAAATTCGTTTTTTGCGTTTTTCGCGGCTCCTATGGGAGATAGAGCGAAAAGGGGCTCAATACAGGATCCTTGATTTTCCCTGATTTTGCTAATCAATAAAAAGGTCATAACTTTTGAATGGTTCAACCGATCCTCAAAATTCTTTTTGCATTCGAAAGAGGACAGAAAAAGAAAGGAAATGCGACTAGGTTCATCCCGATATTTCAATTTTTCGAGCCGAGAACGCAGATTGTATGTTACCTCTGAAATACAATTTTTCACATAACTTAAAAATCGATTATCTGTCGCAAAAAAATTGAGAAAAATTATACTATTGTCCTAAATGCATGGAAATTGATGTATTATCAAGCCTTGTTCGTTAGAAAGCCAAAGAGCAGCGGAAACAATCGTTATTAGCGAGGAAACGATAGATATCGTAATTTTAGTAAACGTAAAGAAGGTGGTTTTCGGATAATTCGATTTTCTGCGATTTTCTCAGCTCCTGTTGGAGATATCGCAAATCCACGGCCAGATTCGTTATCAGCGCGACGAAATACATCAGATAGGGTCTACCCAAAGGGCGAAATATCGAAAAATTCGTTTTTTGCGTTTTTCGCGGCTCCTATGGGAGATAGAGCGAAAAGGGGCTCAATACAGGATCCTTGATTTTCCCTGATTTTGCTAATCAATAAAAAGGTCATAACTTTTGAATGGTTCAACCGATCCTCAAAATTCTTTTTGCATTCGAAAGAGGACAGAAAAAGAAAGGAAATGCGACTAGGTTCATCCCGATATTTCATTTTTTCGAGCCGAGAGCGCAGATTGTATGTTACCTCTGAAATACAATTTTTCACATAAATAAAAAATCGATTATCTGTCGCAAAAAAATTGAAAAAAATTATACTATTGTCCTAAATGCATGGAAAATGATGTATTATCAAGCCTTGTTCGTTAGAAAGCCAAAGAGCAGCGGAAACAATCGTTATTAGCGAGGCAACGATAGATATCGTAATTTTAGTAAACGTAAAGAAGGTGGTTTTCGGATAATTCGATTTTCTGCGATTTTCTCAGCTCCTGTTGGAGATATCGCAAATCCACGGCCAGATTCGTTATCAGCGCGACGAAATACATCAGATAGGGTCTACCCAAAGTGCGAAATATCGAAAAATTCGTTTTTTGCGTTTTTCGCGGCTCCTATGGGAGATAGAGCGAAAAGGGGCTCAATACAGGCTCCTTGATTTTCCCTGATTTTGCTAATCAATAAAAAGGTCATAACTTTTGAATGGTTCAACCGATCCTCAAAATTCTTTTTGCATTCGAAAGAGGACAGAAAAAGAAAGGAAATGCGACTAGGTTCATCCCGATATTTCAATTTTTCGAGCCGAGAACGCAGATTGTATGTTACCTCTGAAATACAATTTTTCACATAACTAAAAAATCGATTATCTGTCGCAAAAAAATTATACTATTGTCCTAAATGCATGGGAATTGATGTATTATCAAGCCTTGTTCCTTAGAAAGCCAAAGAGCAGCGGAAACAATCGTTATTAGCGAGGAAACGATAGATATCGTAATTTTAGTAAACGTAAAGAAGGTGGTTTTCGGATAATTCGATTTTCTGCGATTTTCTCAGCTCCTGTTGGAGATATCGCAAATCCACGGCCAGATTCGTTATCAGCGCGACGAAATACATCAGATAGGGTCTACCCAAAGTGCGAAATATCGAAAAATTCGTTTTTTGCGTTTTTCGCGGCTCCTATGGGAGATAGAGCGAAAAGGGGCTCAATACAGGATCCTTGATTTTCCCTGATTTTGCTAATCAATAAAAAGGTCATAACTTTTGAATGGTTCAACCGATCCTCAAAATTCTTTTTGCATTCGAAAGAGGACAGAAAAAGAAAGGAAATGCGACTAGGTTCATCCCGATATTTCATTTTTTCGAGCCGAGAGCGCAGATTGTATGTTACCTCTGAAATACAATTTTTCACATAAATAAAAAATCGATTATCTGTCGCAAAAAAATTGAAAAAAATTATACTATTGTCCTAAATTCATGGAAAATGATGTATTATCAAGCCTTGTTCGTTAGAAAGCCAAAGAGCAGCGGAAACAATCGTTATTAGCGAGGCAACGATAGATATCGTAATTTTAGTAAACGTAAAGAAGGTGGTTTTCGGATAATTCGATTTTCTGCGATTTTCTCAGCTCCTGTTGGAGATATCGCAAATCCACGGCCAGATTCGTTATCAGCGCGACGAAATACATCAGATAGGGTCTATCTAAAGTGCGAAATATCGAAAAATTAGTTTTTTGCGTTTTTCGCGGCTCCTATGGGAGATAGAGCGAAAAGGGGCTCAATACAGGCTCCTTGATTTTCCCTGATTTTGCTAATCAATAAAAAGGTCATAACTTTTGAATGGTTCAACCGATCCTCAAAATTCTTTTTGCATTCGAAAGAGGACAGAAAAAGAAAGGAAATGCGACTAGGTTCATCCCGATATTTCAATTTTTCGAGCCGAGAACGCAGATTGTATGTTACCTCTGAAATACAATTTTTCACATAACTAAAAAATCGATTATCTGTCGCAAAAAAATTATACTATTGTCCTAAATGCATGGGAATTGATGTATTATCAAGCCTTGTTCCTTAGAAAGCCAAAGAGCAGCGGAAACAATCGTTATTAGCGAGGAAACGATAGATATCGTAATTTTAGTAAACGTAAAGAAGGTGGTTTTCGGATAATTCGATTTTCTGCGATTTTCTCAGCTCCTGTTGGAGATATCGCAAATCCACGGCCAGATTCGTTATCAGCGCGACGAAATACATCAGATAGGGTCTACCCAAAGTGCGAAATATCGAAAAATTCGTTTTTTGCGTTTTTCGCGGCTCCTATGGGAGATAGAGCGAAAAGGGGCTCAATACAGGATCCTTGATTTTCCCTGATTTTGCTAATCAATAAAAAGGTCATAACTTTTGAATGGTTCAACCGATCCTCAAAATTCTTTTTGCATTCGAAAGAGGACAGAAAAAGAAAGGAAATGCGACTAGGTTCATCCCGATATTTCATTTTTTCGAGCCGAGAGCGCAGATTGTATGTTACCTCTGAAATACAATTTTTCACATAAATAAAAAATCGATTATCTGTCGCAAAAAAATTGAAAAAAATTATACTATTGTCCTAAATTCATGGAAAATGATGTATTATCAAGCCTTGTTCGTTAGAAAGCCAAAGAGCAGCGGAAACAATCGTTATTAGCGAGGCAACGATAGATATCGTAATTTTAGTAAACGTAAAGAAGGTGGTTTTCGGATAATTCGATTTTCTGCGATTTTCTCAGCTCCTGTTGGAGATATCGCAAATCCACGGCCAGATTCGTTATCAGCGCGACGAAATACATCAGATAGGGTCTATCTAAAGTGCGAAATATCGAAAAATTAGTTTTTTGCGTTTTTCGCGGCTCCTATGGGAGATAGAGCGAAAAGGGGCTCAATACAGGATCCTTGATTTTCCCTGATTTTGCTAATCAATAAAAAGGTCATAACTTTTGAATGGTTCAACCGATCCTCAAAATTCTTTTTGCATTCGAAAGAGGACAGAAAAAGAAAGGAAATGCGACTAGGTTCATCCCGATATTTCATTTTTTCGAGCCGAGAGCGCAGATTGTATGTTACCTCTGAAATACAATTTTTCACATAAATAAAAAATCGATTATCTGTCGCAAAAAAATTGAAAAAAATTATGCTATTGTCCTAAATGCATGGAAAATGATGTATTATCAAGCCTTGTTCGTTAGAAAGCCAAAGAGCAGCGGAAACAATCGTTATTAGCGAGGCAACGATAGATATCGTAATTTTAGTAAACGTAAAGAAGGTGGTTTTCGGATAATTCGATTTTCTGCGATTTTCTCAGCTCCTGTTGGAGATATCGCAAATCCACGGCCAGATTCGTTATCAGCGCGACGAAATACATCAGATAGGGTCTACCCAAAGTGCGAAATATCGAAAAATTCGTTTTTTGCGTTTTTCGCGGCTCCTATGGGAGATAGAGCGAAAAGGGGCTCAATACAGGATCCTTGATTTTCCCTGATTTTGCTAATCAATAAAAAGGTCATAACTTTTGAATGGTTCAACCGATCCTCAAAATTTTTTTTGCATTCGAAAGAGGACAGAAAAAGAAAGGAAATGCGACTAGGTTCATCCCGATATTTCATTTTTTCGAGCCGAGAGCGCAGATTGTATGTTACCTCTGAAATACAATTTTTCACATAAATAAAAAATCGATTATCTGTCGCAAAAAAATTGAAAAAAATTATACTATTGTCCTAAATGCATGGAAAATGATGTATTATCAAGCCTTGTTCGTTAGAAAGCCGAAGAGCAGCGGAAACAATTGTTATTAGCGAGGCAACGATAGATATCGTAATTTTAGTAAACGTAAAGAAGGTGGTTTTCGGATAATTCGATTTTCTGCGATTTTCTCAGCTCCTGTTGGAGATATCGCAAATCCACGGCCAGATTCGTTATCAGCGCGACGAAATACATCAGATAGGGTCTACCCAAAGTGCGAAATATCGAAAAATTCGTTTTTTGCGTTTTTCGCGGCTCCTATGGGAGATAGAGCGAAAAAGGGCTTAATACAGGATCCTTGATTTTCCCTGATTTTGCTAATCAATAAAAAGGTCATAACTTTTGAATGGTTCAACCGATCCTCAAAATTCTTTTTGCATTCGAAAGAGGACAGAAAAAGAAAGGAAATGCGACTAGGTTGATCCCGATATTTCAATTTTTCGATCCGACAGCGCAGATTGTATGTTACCTCTGAAATACAATTTTTCACATAACTTAAAAATCGATTATCTGTCGCAAAAAAATTAAAAAAAATTATACTATTGTCCTAAATGCATGGAAATTGATGTATTATCAAGCCTTGTTCGTTAGAAAGCCAAAGAGCAGCGGAAACAATCGTTATTAGCGCGGAAACGATAGATATCGTAATTTTAGTAAACGTAAAGAAGGTGGTTTTCGGATAATTCGATTTTCTGCGATTTTCTCAGCTCCTGTTGGAGATATCGCAAATCCACGGCCAGATTCGTTATCAGCGCGACGAAATACATCGGATAGGGTCTACCCAAAGTGCGAAATATCGAAAAATTCGTTTTTTGCGTTTTTCTCGGCTCCTATGGGAGATAGAGCGAAAAAGGGCTCAATACAGGCTCCTTGATTTTCCCTGATTTTGCTAATCAATAAAAAGGTCATAACTTTTGAATGGTTCAACCGATCCTCAAAATTCTTTTTGCATTCGAAAGAGGACAGAAAAAGAAAGGAAATGCGACTAGGTTCATCCCGATATTTCATTTTTTCGAGCCGAGAACGCAGATTGTATGTTACCTCTGAAATACAATTTTTCACATAACTAAAAAATCGATTATCTGTCGCAAAAAAATTATACTATTGTCCTAAATGCATGGGAATTGATGTATTATCAAGCCTTGTTCCTTAGAAAGCCAAAGAGCAGCGGAAACAATCGTTATTAGCGAGGAAACGATAGATATCGTAATTTTAGTAAACGTAAAGAAGGTGGTTTTCGGATAATTCGATTTTCTGCGATTTTCTCAGCTCCTGTTGGAGATATCGCAAATCCACGGCCAGATTCGTTATCAGCGCGACGAAATACATCAGATAGGGTCTACCCAAAGTGCGAAATATCGAAAAATTCGTTTTTTGCGTTTTTCGCGGCTCCTATGGGAGATAGAGCGAAAAGGGGCTCAATACAGGATCCTTGATTTTCCCTGATTTTGCTAATCAATAAAAAGGTCATAACTTTTGAATGGTTCAACCGATCCTCAAAATTCTTTTTGCATTCGAAAGAGGACAGAAAAAGAAAGGAAATGCGACTAGGTTCATCCCGATATTTCAATTTTTCGAGCCGAGAACGCAGATTGTATGTTACCTCTGAAATACAATTTTTCACATAACTTAAAAATCGATTATCTGTCGCAAAAAAATTGAAAAAAATTATACTATTGTCCTAAATGCATGGAAATTGATGTATTATCAAGCCTTGTTCGTTAGAAAGCCAAAGAGCAGCGGAAACAATCGTTATTAGCGAGGAAACGATAGATATCGTAATTTTAGTAAACGTAAAGAAGGTGGTTTTCGGATAATTCGATTTTCTGCGATTTTCTCAGCTCCTGTTGGAGATATCGCAAATCCACGGCCAGATTCGTTATCAGCGCGACGAAATACATCAGATAGGGTCTACCCAAAGTGCGAAATATCGAAAAATTCGTTTTTTGCGTTTTTCGCGGCTCCTATGGGAGATAGAGCGAAAAAGGGCTTAATACAGGATCCTTGATTTTCCCTGATTTTGCTAATCAATAAAAAGGTCATAACTTTTGAATGGTTCAACCGATCCTCAAAATTCTTTTTGCATTCGAAAGAGGACAGAAAAAGAAAGGAAATGCGACTAGGTTGATCCCGATATTTCAATTTTTCGATCCGACAGCGCAGATTGTATGTTACCTCTGAAATACAATTTTTCACATAACTTAAAAATCGATTATCTGTCGCAAAAAAATTAAAAAAAATTATACTATTGTCCTAAATGCATGGAAATTGATGTATTATCAAGCCTTGTTCGTTAGAAAGCCAAAGAGCAGCGGAAACAATCGTTATTAGCGCGGAAACGATAGATATCGTAATTTTAGTAAACGTAAAGAAGGTGGTTTTCGGATAATTCGATTTTCTGCGATTTTCTCAGCTCCTGTTGGAGATATCGCAAATCCACGGCCAGATTCGTTATCAGCGCGACGAAATACATCGGATAGGGTCTACCCAAAGTGCGAAATATCGAAAAATTCGTTTTTTGCGTTTTTCTCGGCTCCTATGGGAGATAGAGCGAAAAAGGGCTCAATACAGGCTCCTTGATTTTCCCTGATTTTGCTAATCAATAAAAAGGTCATAACTTTTGAATGGTTCAACCGATCCTCAAAATTCTTTTTGCATTCGAAAGAGGACAGAAAAAGAAAGGAAATGCGACTAGGTTCATCCCGATATTTCATTTTTTCGAGCCGAGAACGCAGATTGTATGTTACCTCTGAAATACAATTTTTCACATAACTAAAAAATCGATTATCTGTCGCAAAAAAATTATACTATTGTCCTAAATGCATGGGAATTGATGTATTATCAAGCCTTGTTCCTTAGAAAGCCAAAGAGCAGCGGAAACAATCGTTATTAGCGAGGAAACGATAGATATCGTAATTTTAGTAAACGTAAAGAAGGTGGTTTTCGGATAATTCGATTTTCTGCGATTTTCTCAGCTCCTGTTGGAGATATCGCAAATCCACGGCCAGATTCGTTATCAGCGCGACGAAATACATCAGATAGGGTCTACCCAAAGTGCGAAATATCGAAAAATTCGTTTTTTGCGTTTTTCGCGGCTCCTATGGGAGATAGAGCGAAAAGGGGCTCAATACAGGATCCTTGATTTTCCCTGATTTTGCTAATCAATAAAAAGGTCATAACTTTTGAATGGTTCAACCGATCCTCAAAATTCTTTTTGCATTCGAAAGAGGACAGAAAAAGAAAGGAAATGCGACTAGGTTCATCCCGATATTTCAATTTTTCGAGCCGAGAACGCAGATTGTATGTTACCTCTGAAATACAATTTTTCACATAACTTAAAAATCGATTATCTGTCGCAAAAAAATTGAAAAAAATTATACTATTGTCCTAAATGCATGGAAATTGATGTATTATCAAGCCTTGTTCGTTAGAAAGCCAAAGAGCAGCGGAAACAATCGTTATTAGCGAGGAAACGATAGATATCGTAATTTTAGTAAACGTAAAGAAGGTGGTTTTCGGATAATTCGATTTTCTGCGATTTTCTCAGCTCCTGTTGGAGATATCGCAAATCCACGGCCAGATTCGTTATCAGCGCGACGAAATACATCAGATAGGGTCTACCCAAAGGGCGAAATATCGAAAAATTCGTTTTTTGCGTTTTTCGCGGCTCCTATGGGAGATAGAGCGAAAAGGGGCTCAATACAGGATCCTTGATTTTCCCTGATTTTGCTAATCAATAAAAAGGTCATAACTTTTGAATGGTTCAACCGATCCTCAAAATTCTTTTTGCATTCGAAAGAGGACAGAAAAAGAAAGGAAATGCGACTAGGTTCATCCCGATATTTCAATTTTTCGAGCCGAGAACGCAGATTGTATGTTACCTCTGAAATACAATTTTTCACATAACTTAAAAATCGATTATCTGTCGCAAAAAAATTGAAAAAAATTATACTATTGTCCTAAATGCATGGAAATTGATGTATTATCAAGCCTTGTTCGTTAGAAAGCCAAAGAGCAGCGGAAACAATCGTTATTAGCGAGGAAACGATAGATATCGTAATTTTAGTAAACGTAAAGAAGGTGGTTTTCGGATAATTCGATTTTCTGCGATTTTCTCAGCTCCTGTTGGAGATATCGCAAATCCACGGCCAGATTCGTTATCAGCGCGACGAAATACATCGGATAGGGTCTACCCAAAGTGCGAAATATCGAAAAATTCGTTTTTTGCGTTTTTCTCGGCTCCTATGGGAGATAGAGCGAAAAAGGGCTCAATACAGGCTCCTTGATTTTCCCTGATTTTGCTAATCAATAAAAAGGTCATAACTTTTGAATGGTTCAACCGATCCTCAAAATTCTTTTTGCATTCGAAAGAGGACAGAAAAAGAAAGGAAATGCGACTAGGTTCATCCCGATATTTCAATTTTTCGAGCCGAGAACGCAGATTGTATGTTACCTCTGAAATACAATTTTTCACATAACTAAAAAATCGATTATCTGTCGCAAAAAAATTATACTATTGTCCTAAATGCATGGGAATTGATGTATTATCAAGCCTTGTTCCTTAGAAAGCCAAAGAGCAGCGGAAACAATCGTTATTAGCGAGGAAACGATAGATATCGTAATTTTAGTAAACGTAAAGAAGGTGGTTTTCGGATAATTCGATTTTCTGCGATTTTCTCAGCTCCTGTTGGAGATATCGCAAATCCACGGCCAGATTCGTTATCAGCGCGACGAAATACATCAGATAGGGTCTACCCAAAGTGCGAAATATCGAAAAATTCGTTTTTTGCGTTTTTCGCGGCTCCTATGGGAGATAGAGCGAAAAGGGGCTCAATACAGGATCCTTGATTTTCCCTGATTTTGCTAATCAATAAAAAGGTCATAACTTTTGAATGGTTCAACCGATCCTCAAAATTCTTTTTGCATTCGAAAGAGGACAGAAAAAGAAAGGAAATGCGACTAGGTTCATCCCGATATTTCAATTTTTCGAGCCGAGAACGCAGATTGTATGTTACCTCTGAAATACAATTTTTCACATAACTTAAAAATCGATTATCTGTCGCAAAAAAATTGAAAAAAATTATACTATTGTCCTAAATGCATGGAAATTGATGTATTATCAAGCCTTGTTCGTTAGAAAGCCAAAGAGCAGCGGAAACAATCGTTATTAGCGAGGAAACGATAGATATCGTAATTTTAGTAAACGTAAAGAAGGTGGTTTTCGGATAATTCGATTTTCTGCGATTTTCTCAGCTCCTGTTGGAGATATCGCAAATCCACGGCCAGATTCGTTATCAGCGCGACGAAATACATCAGATAGGGTCTACCCAAAGGGCGAAATATCGAAAAATTCGTTTTTTGCGTTTTTCGCGGCTCCTATGGGAGATAGAGCGAAAAGGGGCTCAATACAGGATCCTTGATTTTCCCTGATTTTGCTAATCAATAAAAAGGTCATAACTTTTGAATGGTTCAACCGATCCTCAAAATTCTTTTTGCATTCGAAAGAGGACAGAAAAAGAAAGGAAATGCGACTAGGTTCATCCCGATATTTCATTTTTTCGAGCCGAGAGCGCAGATTGTATGTTACCTCTGAAATACAATTTTTCACATAAATAAAAAATCGATTATCTGTCGCAAAAAAATTGAAAAAAATTATACTATTGTCCTAAATTCATGGAAAATGATGTATTATCAAGCCTTGTTCGTTAGAAAGCCAAAGAGCAGCGGAAACAATCGTTATTAGCGAGGCAACGATAGATATCGTAATTTTAGTAAACGTAAAGAAGGTGGTTTTCGGATAATTCGATTTTCTGCGATTTTCTCAGCTCCTGTTGGAGATATCGCAAATCCACGGCCAGATTCGTTATCAGCGCGACGAAATACATCAGATAGGGTCTACCCAAAGTGCGAAATATCGAAAAATTCGTTTTTTGCGTTTTTCGCGGCTCCTATGGGAGATAGAGCGAAAAGGGGCTCAATACAGGATCCTTGATTTTCCCTGATTTTGCTAATCAATAAAAAGGTCATAACTTTTGAATGGTTCAACCGATCCTCAAAATTCTTTTTGCATTCGAAAGAGGACAGAAAAAGAAAGGAAATGCGACTAGGTTCATCCCGATATTTCAATTTTTCGAGCCGAGAACGCAGATTGTATGTTACCTCTGAAATACAATTTTTCACATAACTTAAAAATCGATTATCTGTCGCAAAAAAATTGAAAAAAATTATACTATTGTCCTAAATGCATGGAAATTGATGTATTATCAAGCCTTGTTCGTTAGAAAGCCAAAGAGCAGCGGAAACAATCGTTATTAGCGAGGAAACGATAGATATCGTAATTTTAGTAAACGTAAAGAAGGTGGTTTTCGGATAATTCGATTTTCTGCGATTTTCTCAGCTCCTGTTGGAGATATCGCAAATCCACGGCCAGATTCGTTATCAGCGCGACGAAATACATCAGATAGGGTCTACCCAAAGTGCGAAATATCGAAAAATTCGTTTTTTGCGTTTTTCGCGGCTCCTATGGGAGATAGAGCGAAAAGGGGCTCAATACAGGATCCTTGATTTTCCCTGATTTTGCTAATCAATAAAAAGGTCATAACTTTTGAATGGTTCAACCGATCCTCAAAATTCTTTTTGCATTCGAAAGAGGACAGAAAAAGAAAGGAAATGCGACTAGGTTCATCCCGATATTTCAATTTTTCGAGCCGAGAACGCAGATTGTATGTTACCTCTGAAATACAATTTTTCACATAACTTAAAAATCGATTATCTGTCGCAAAAAAATTGAAAAAAATTATACTATTGTCCTAAATGCATGGAAATTGATGTATTATCAAGCCTTGTTCGTTAGAAAGCCAAAGAGCAGCGGAAACAATCGTTATTAGCGAGGAAACGATAGATATCGTAATTTTAGTAAACGTAAAGAAGGTGGTTTTCGGATAATTCGATTTTCTGCGATTTTCTCAGCTCCTGTTGGAGATATCGCAAATCCACGGCCAGATTCGTTATCAGCGCGACGAAATACATCAGATAGGGTCTACCCAAAGGGCGAAATATCGAAAAATTCGTTTTTTGCGTTTTTCGCGGCTCCTATGGGAGATAGAGCGAAAAGGGGCTCAATACAGGATCCTTGATTTTCCCTGATTTTGCTAATCAATAAAAAGGTCATAACTTTTGAATGGTTCAACCGATCCTCAAAATTCTTTTTGCATTCGAAAGAGGACAGAAAAAGAAAGGAAATGCGACTAGGTTCATCCCGATATTTCATTTTTTCGAGCCGAGAGCGCAGATTGTATGTTACCTCTGAAATACAATTTTTCACATAAATAAAAAATCGATTATCTGTCGCAAAAAAATTGAAAAAAATTATACTATTGTCCTAAATGCATGGAAAATGATGTATTATCAAGCCTTGTTCGTTAGAAAGCCAAAGAGCAGCGGAAACAATCGTTATTAGCGAGGCAACGATAGATATCGTAATTTTAGTAAACGTAAAGAAGGTGGTTTTCGGATAATTCGATTTTCTGCGATTTTCTCAGCTCCTGTTGGAGATATCGCAAATCCACGGCCAGATTCGTTATCAGCGCGACGAAATACATCAGATAGGGTCTACCCAAAGTGCGAAATATCGAAAAATTCGTTTTTTGCGTTTTTCGCGGCTCCTATGGGAGATAGAGCGAAAAGGGGCTCAATACAGGCTCCTTGATTTTCCCTGATTTTGCTAATCAATAAAAAGGTCATAACTTTTGAATGGTTCAACCGATCCTCAAAATTCTTTTTGCATTCGAAAGAGGACAGAAAAAGAAAGGAAATGCGACTAGGTTCATCCCGATATTTCAATTTTTCGAGCCGAGAACGCAGATTGTATGTTACCTCTGAAATACAATTTTTCACATAACTAAAAAATCGATTATCTGTCGCAAAAAAATTATACTATTGTCCTAAATGCATGGGAATTGATGTATTATCAAGCCTTGTTCCTTAGAAAGCCAAAGAGCAGCGGAAACAATCGTTATTAGCGAGGAAACGATAGATATCGTAATTTTAGTAAACGTAAAGAAGGTGGTTTTCGGATAATTCGATTTTCTGCGATTTTCTCAGCTCCTGTTGGAGATATCGCAAATCCACGGCCAGATTCGTTATCAGCGCGACGAAATACATCAGATAGGGTCTACCCAAAGTGCGAAATATCGAAAAATTCGTTTTTTGCGTTTTTCGCGGCTCCTATGGGAGATAGAGCGAAAAGGGGCTCAATACAGGCTCCTTGATTTTCCCTGATTTTGCTAATCAATAAAAAGGTCATAACTTTTGAATGGTTCAACCGATCCTCAAAATTCTTTTTGCATTCGAAAGAGGACAGAAAAAGAAAGGAAATGCGACTAGGTTCATCCCGATATTTCAATTTTTCGAGCCGAGAACGCAGATTGTATGTTACCTCTGAAATACAATTTTTCACATAACTAAAAAATCGATTATCTGTCGCAAAAAAATTATACTATTGTCCTAAATGCATGGGAATTGATGTATTATCAAGCCTTGTTCCTTAGAAAGCCAAAGAGCAGCGGAAACAATCGTTATTAGCGAGGAAACGATAGATATCGTAATTTTAGTAAACGTAAAGAAGGTGGTTTTCGGATAATTCGATTTTCTGCGATTTTCTCAGCTCCTGTTGGAGATATCGCAAATCCACGGCCAGATTCGTTATCAGCGCGACGAAATACATCAGATAGGGTCTATCTAAAGTGCGAAATATCGAAAAATTCGTTTTTTGCGTTTTTCGCGGCTCCTATGGGAGATAGAGCGAAAAAGGGCTTAATACAGGATCCTTGATTTTCCCTGATTTTGCTATTCAATAAAAAGGTCATAACTTTTGAATGGTTCAACCGATCCTCAAAATTCTTTTTGCATTCGAAAGAGGACAGAAAAAGAAAGGAAATGCGACTAGGTTCATCCTGATATTTCAATTTTTCGAGCCGAGTACGCAGATTGTATGTTACCTCTGAAATACAATTTTTCACATAACTAAAAAATCGATTATCTGTCGCAAAAAAATTATACTATTGTCCTAAATGCATGGGAATTGATGTATTATCAAGTCTTGTTCCTTAGAAAGCCAAAGAGCAGCGGAAACAATCGTTATTAGCGAGGAAACGATAGATATCGTAATTTTAGTAAACGTAAAGAAGGTGGTTTTCGGATAATTCGATTTTCTGCGATTTTCTCAGCTCCTGTTGGAGATATCGCAAATCCACGGCCAGATTCGTTATCAGCGCGACGAAATACATCAGATAGGGTCTACCCAAAGTGCGAAATATCGAAAAATTCGTTTTTTGCGTTTTTCGCGGCTCCTATGGGAGATAGAGCGAAAAGGGGCTCAATACAGGATCCTTGATTTTCCCTGATTTTGCTAATCAATAAAAAGGTCATAACTTTTGAATGGTTCAACCGATCCTCAAAATTCTTTTTGCATTCGAAAGAGGACAGAAAAAGAAAGGAAATGCGACTAGGTTCATCCCGATATTTCAATTTTTCGAGCCGAGAACGCAGATTGTATGTTACCTCTGAAATACAATTTTTCACATAACTTAAAAATCGATTATCTGTCGCAAAAAAATTGAAAAAAATTATACTATTGTCCTAAATGCATGGAAATTGATGTATTATCAAGCCTTGTTCGTTAGAAAGCCAAAGAGCAGCGGAAACAATCGTTATTAGCGAGGAAACGATAGATATCGTAATTTTAGTAAACGTAAAGAAGGTGGTTTTCGGATAATTCGATTTTCTGCGATTTTCTCAGCTCCTGTTGGAGATATCGCAAATCCACGGCCAGATTCGTTATCAGCGCGACGAAATACATCAGATAGGGTCTACCCAAAGGGCGAAATATCGAAAAATTCGTTTTTTGCGTTTTTCGCGGCTCCTATGGGAGATAGAGCGAAAAGGGGCTCAATACAGGATCCTTGATTTTCCCTGATTTTGCTAATCAATAAAAAGGTCATAACTTTTGAATGGTTCAACCGATCCTCAAAATTCTTTTTGCATTCGAAAGAGGACAGAAAAAGAAAGGAAATGCGACTAGGTTCATCCCGATATTTCATTTTTTCGAGCCGAGAGCGCAGATTGTATGTTACCTCTGAAATACAATTTTTCACATAAATAAAAAATCGATTATCTGTCGCAAAAAAATTGAAAAAAATTATACTATTGTCCTAAATGCATGGAAAATGATGTATTATCAAGCCTTGTTCGTTAGAAAGCCAAAGAGCAGCGGAAACAATCGTTATTAGCGAGGCAACGATAGATATCGTAATTTTAGTAAACGTAAAGAAGGTGGTTTTCGGATAATTCGATTTTCTGCGATTTTCTCAGCTCCTGTTGGAGATATCGCAAATCCACGGCCAGATTCGTTATCAGCGCGACGAAATACATCAGATAGGGTCTACCCAAAGTGCGAAATATCGAAAAATTCGTTTTTTGCGTTTTTCGCGGCTCCTATGGGAGATAGAGCGAAAAGGGGCTCAATACAGGCTCCTTGATTTTCCCTGATTTTGCTAATCAATAAAAAGGTCATAACTTTTGAATGGTTCAACCGATCCTCAAAATTCTTTTTGCATTCGAAAGAGGACAGAAAAAGAAAGGAAATGCGACTAGGTTCATCCCGATATTTCAATTTTTCGAGCCGAGAACGCAGATTGTATGTTACCTCTGAAATACAATTTTTCACATAACTAAAAAATCGATTATCTGTCGCAAAAAAATTATACTATTGTCCTAAATGCATGGGAATTGATGTATTATCAAGCCTTGTTCCTTAGAAAGCCAAAGAGCAGCGGAAACAATCGTTATTAGCGAGGAAACGATAGATATCGTAATTTTAGTAAACGTAAAGAAGGTGGTTTTCGGATAATTCGATTTTCTGCGATTTTCTCAGCTCCTGTTGGAGATATCGCAAATCCACGGCCAGATTCGTTATCAGCGCGACGAAATACATCAGATAGGGTCTACCCAAAGTGCGAAATATCGAAAAATTCGTTTTTTGCGTTTTTCGCGGCTCCTATGGGAGATAGAGCGAAAAGGGGCTCAATACAGGATCCTTGATTTTCCCTGATTTTGCTAATCAATAAAAAGGTCATAACTTTTGAATGGTTCAACCGATCCTCAAAATTCTTTTTGCATTCGAAAGAGGACAGAAAAAGAAAGGAAATGCGACTAGGTTCATCCCGATATTTCATTTTTTCGAGCCGAGAGCGCAGATTGTATGTTACCTCTGAAATACAATTTTTCACATAAATAAAAAATCGATTATCTGTCGCAAAAAAATTGAAAAAAATTATACTATTGTCCTAAATTCATGGAAAATGATGTATTATCAAGCCTTGTTCGTTAGAAAGCCAAAGAGCAGCGGAAACAATCGTTATTAGCGAGGCAACGATAGATATCGTAATTTTAGTAAACGTAAAGAAGGTGGTTTTCGGATAATTCGATTTTCTGCGATTTTCTCAGCTCCTGTTGGAGATATCGCAAATCCACGGCCAGATTCGTTATCAGCGCGACGAAATACATCAGATAGGGTCTACCCAAAGTGCGAAATATCGAAAAATTCGTTTTTTGCGTTTTTCGCGGCTCCTATGGGAGATAGAGCGAAAAGGGGCTCAATACAGGCTCCTTGATTTTCCCTGATTTTGCTAATCAATAAAAAGGTCATAACTTTTGAATGGTTCAACCGATCCTCAAAATTCTTTTTGCATTCGAAAGAGGACAGAAAAAGAAAGGAAATGCGACTAGGTTCATCCCGATATTTCAATTTTTCGAGCCGAGAACGCAGATTGTATGTTACCTCTGAAATACAATTTTTCACATAACTAAAAAATCGATTATCTGTCGCAAAAAAATTATACTATTGTCCTAAATGCATGGGAATTGATGTATTATCAAGCCTTGTTCCTTAGAAAGCCAAAGAGCAGCGGAAACAATCGTTATTAGCGAGGAAACGATAGATATCGTAATTTTAGTAAACGTAAAGAAGGTGGTTTTCGGATAATTCGATTTTCTGCGATTTTCTCAGCTCCTGTTGGAGATATCGCAAATCCACGGCCAGATTCGTTATCAGCGCGACGAAATACATCAGATAGGGTCTACCCAAAGTGCGAAATATCGAAAAATTCGTTTTTTGCGTTTTTCGCGGCTCCTATGGGAGATAGAGCGAAAAGGGGCTCAATACAGGATCCTTGATTTTCCCTGATTTTGCTAATCAATAAAAAGGTCATAACTTTTGAATGGTTCAACCGATCCTCAAAATTCTTTTTGCATTCGAAAGAGGACAGAAAAAGAAAGGAAATGCGACTAGGTTCATCCCGATATTTCATTTTTTCGAGCCGAGAGCGCAGATTGTATGTTACCTCTGAAATACAATTTTTCACATAAATAAAAAATCGATTATCTGTCGCAAAAAAATTGAAAAAAATTATACTATTGTCCTAAATTCATGGAAAATGATGTATTATCAAGCCTTGTTCGTTAGAAAGCCAAAGAGCAGCGGAAACAATCGTTATTAGCGAGGCAACGATAGATATCGTAATTTTAGTAAACGTAAAGAAGGTGGTTTTCGGATAATTCGATTTTCTGCGATTTTCTCAGCTCCTGTTGGAGATATCGCAAATCCACGGCCAGATTCGTTATCAGCGCGACGAAATACATCAGATAGGGTCTATCTAAAGTGCGAAATATCGAAAAATTAGTTTTTTGCGTTTTTCGCGGCTCCTATGGGAGATAGAGCGAAAAGGGGCTCAATACAGGCTCCTTGATTTTCCCTGATTTTGCTAATCAATAAAAAGGTCATAACTTTTGAATGGTTCAACCGATCCTCAAAATTCTTTTTGCATTCGAAAGAGGACAGAAAAAGAAAGGAAATGCGACTAGGTTCATCCCGATATTTCAATTTTTCGAGCCGAGAACGCAGATTGTATGTTACCTCTGAAATACAATTTTTCACATAACTAAAAAATCGATTATCTGTCGCAAAAAAATTATACTATTGTCCTAAATGCATGGGAATTGATGTATTATCAAGCCTTGTTCCTTAGAAAGCCAAAGAGCAGCGGAAACAATCGTTATTAGCGAGGAAACGATAGATATCGTAATTTTAGTAAACGTAAAGAAGGTGGTTTTCGGATAATTCGATTTTCTGCGATTTTCTCAGCTCCTGTTGGAGATATCGCAAATCCACGGCCAGATTCGTTATCAGCGCGACGAAATACATCAGATAGGGTCTACCCAAAGTGCGAAATATCGAAAAATTCGTTTTTTGCGTTTTTCGCGGCTCCTATGGGAGATAGAGCGAAAAGGGGCTCAATACAGGATCCTTGATTTTCCCTGATTTTGCTAATCAATAAAAAGGTCATAACTTTTGAATGGTTCAACCGATCCTCAAAATTCTTTTTGCATTCGAAAGAGGACAGAAAAAGAAAGGAAATGCGACTAGGTTCATCCCGATATTTCATTTTTTCGAGCCGAGAGCGCAGATTGTATGTTACCTCTGAAATACAATTTTTCACATAAATAAAAAATCGATTATCTGTCGCAAAAAAATTGAAAAAAATTATACTATTGTCCTAAATTCATGGAAAATGATGTATTATCAAGCCTTGTTCGTTAGAAAGCCAAAGAGCAGCGGAAACAATCGTTATTAGCGAGGCAACGATAGATATCGTAATTTTAGTAAACGTAAAGAAGGTGGTTTTCGGATAATTCGATTTTCTGCGATTTTCTCAGCTCCTGTTGGAGATATCGCAAATCCACGGCCAGATTCGTTATCAGCGCGACGAAATACATCAGATAGGGTCTATCTAAAGTGCGAAATATCGAAAAATTAGTTTTTTGCGTTTTTCGCGGCTCCTATGGGAGATAGAGCGAAAAGGGGCTCAATACAGGATCCTTGATTTTCCCTGATTTTGCTAATCAATAAAAAGGTCATAACTTTTGAATGGTTCAACCGATCCTCAAAATTCTTTTTGCATTCGAAAGAGGACAGAAAAAGAAAGGAAATGCGACTAGGTTCATCCCGATATTTCATTTTTTCGAGCCGAGAGCGCAGATTGTATGTTACCTCTGAAATACAATTTTTCACATAAATAAAAAATCGATTATCTGTCGCAAAAAAATTGAAAAAAATTATGCTATTGTCCTAAATGCATGGAAAATGATGTATTATCAAGCCTTGTTCGTTAGAAAGCCAAAGAGCAGCGGAAACAATCGTTATTAGCGAGGCAACGATAGATATCGTAATTTTAGTAAACGTAAAGAAGGTGGTTTTCGGATAATTCGATTTTCTGCGATTTTCTCAGCTCCTGTTGGAGATATCGCAAATCCACGGCCAGATTCGTTATCAGCGCGACGAAATACATCAGATAGGGTCTACCCAAAGTGCGAAATATCGAAAAATTCGTTTTTTGCGTTTTTCGCGGCTCCTATGGGAGATAGAGCGAAAAGGGGCTCAATACAGGATCCTTGATTTTCCCTGATTTTGCTAATCAATAAAAAGGTCATAACTTTTGAATGGTTCAACCGATCCTCAAAATTTTTTTTGCATTCGAAAGAGGACAGAAAAAGAAAGGAAATGCGACTAGGTTCATCCCGATATTTCATTTTTTCGAGCCGAGAGCGCAGATTGTATGTTACCTCTGAAATACAATTTTTCACATAAATAAAAAATCGATTATCTGTCGCAAAAAAATTGAAAAAAATTATACTATTGTCCTAAATGCATGGAAAATGATGTATTATCAAGCCTTGTTCGTTAGAAAGCCGAAGAGCAGCGGAAACAATTGTTATTAGCGAGGCAACGATAGATATCGTAATTTTAGTAAACGTAAAGAAGGTGGTTTTCGGATAATTCGATTTTCTGCGATTTTCTCAGCTCCTGTTGGAGATATCGCAAATCCACGGCCAGATTCGTTATCAGCGCGACGAAATACATCAGATAGGGTCTACCCAAAGTGCGAAATATCGAAAAATTCGTTTTTTGCGTTTTTCGCGGCTCCTATGGGAGATAGAGCGAAAAAGGGCTTAATACAGGATCCTTGATTTTCCCTGATTTTGCTAATCAATAAAAAGGTCATAACTTTTGAATGGTTCAACCGATCCTCAAAATTCTTTTTGCATTCGAAAGAGGACAGAAAAAGAAAGGAAATGCGACTAGGTTGATCCCGATATTTCAATTTTTCGATCCGACAGCGCAGATTGTATGTTACCTCTGAAATACAATTTTTCACATAACTTAAAAATCGATTATCTGTCGCAAAAAAATTAAAAAAAATTATACTATTGTCCTAAATGCATGGAAATTGATGTATTATCAAGCCTTGTTCGTTAGAAAGCCAAAGAGCAGCGGAAACAATCGTTATTAGCGCGGAAACGATAGATATCGTAATTTTAGTAAACGTAAAGAAGGTGGTTTTCGGATAATTCGATTTTCTGCGATTTTCTCAGCTCCTGTTGGAGATATCGCAAATCCACGGCCAGATTCGTTATCAGCGCGACGAAATACATCGGATAGGGTCTACCCAAAGTGCGAAATATCGAAAAATTCGTTTTTTGCGTTTTTCTCGGCTCCTATGGGAGATAGAGCGAAAAAGGGCTCAATACAGGCTCCTTGATTTTCCCTGATTTTGCTAATCAATAAAAAGGTCATAACTTTTGAATGGTTCAACCGATCCTCAAAATTCTTTTTGCATTCGAAAGAGGACAGAAAAAGAAAGGAAATGCGACTAGGTTCATCCCGATATTTCATTTTTTCGAGCCGAGAACGCAGATTGTATGTTACCTCTGAAATACAATTTTTCACATAACTAAAAAATCGATTATCTGTCGCAAAAAAATTATACTATTGTCCTAAATGCATGGGAATTGATGTATTATCAAGCCTTGTTCCTTAGAAAGCCAAAGAGCAGCGGAAACAATCGTTATTAGCGAGGAAACGATAGATATCGTAATTTTAGTAAACGTAAAGAAGGTGGTTTTCGGATAATTCGATTTTCTGCGATTTTCTCAGCTCCTGTTGGAGATATCGCAAATCCACGGCCAGATTCGTTATCAGCGCGACGAAATACATCAGATAGGGTCTACCCAAAGTGCGAAATATCGAAAAATTCGTTTTTTGCGTTTTTCGCGGCTCCTATGGGAGATAGAGCGAAAAGGGGCTCAATACAGGATCCTTGATTTTCCCTGATTTTGCTAATCAATAAAAAGGTCATAACTTTTGAATGGTTCAACCGATCCTCAAAATTCTTTTTGCATTCGAAAGAGGACAGAAAAAGAAAGGAAATGCGACTAGGTTCATCCCGATATTTCAATTTTTCGAGCCGAGAACGCAGATTGTATGTTACCTCTGAAATACAATTTTTCACATAACTTAAAAATCGATTATCTGTCGCAAAAAAATTGAAAAAAATTATACTATTGTCCTAAATGCATGGAAATTGATGTATTATCAAGCCTTGTTCGTTAGAAAGCCAAAGAGCAGCGGAAACAATCGTTATTAGCGAGGAAACGATAGATATCGTAATTTTAGTAAACGTAAAGAAGGTGGTTTTCGGATAATTCGATTTTCTGCGATTTTCTCAGCTCCTGTTGGAGATATCGCAAATCCACGGCCAGATTCGTTATCAGCGCGACGAAATACATCAGATAGGGTCTATCTAAAGTGCGAAATATCGAAAAATTCGTTTTTTGCGTTTTTCTCGGCTCCTATGGGAGATAGAGCGAAAAAGGGCTTAATACAGGATCCTTGATTTTCCCTGATTTTGCTATTCAATAAAAAGGTCATAACTTTTGAATGGTTCAACCGATCCTCAAAATTCTTTTTGCATTCGAAAAAGGACAGAAAAAGAAAGGAAATGCGACTAGGTTCATCCCGATATTTCAATTTTTCGAGCCGAGTACGCAGATTGTATGTTACCTCTGAAATACAATTTTTCACATAACTAAAAAATCGATTATCTGTCGCAAAAAAATTATACTATTGTCCTAAATGCATGGGAATTGATGTATTATCAAGCCTTGTTCCTTAGAAAGCCAAAGAGCAGCGGAAACAATCGTTATTAGCGAGGAAACGATAGATATCGTAATTTTAGTAAACGTAAAGAAGGTGGTTTTCGGATAATTCGATTTTCTGCGATTTTCTCAGCTCCTGTTGGAGATATCGCAAATCCACGGCCAGATTCGTTATCAGCGCGACGAAATACATCAGATAGGGTCTACCCAAAGTGCGAAATATCGAAAAATTAGTTTTTTGCGTTTTTCGCGGCTCCTATGGGAGATAGAGCGAAAAGGGGCTCAATACAGGATCCTTGATTTTCCCTGATTTTGCTAATCAATAAAAAGGTCATAACTTTTGAATGGTTCAACCGATCCTCAAAATTCTTTTTGCATTCGAAAGAGGACAGAAAAAGAAAGGAAATGCGACTAGGTTCATCCCGATATTTCATTTTTTCGAGCCGAGAGCGCAGATTGTATGTTACCTCTGAAATACAATTTTTCACATAAATAAAAAATCGATTATCTGTCGCAAAAAAATTGAAAAAAATTATACTATTGTCCTAAATGCATGGAAAATGATGTATTATCAAGCCTTGTTCGTTAGAAAGCCAAAGAGCAGCGGAAACAATCGTTATTAGCGAGGCAACGATAGATATCGTAATTTTAGTAAACGTAAAGAAGGTGGTTTTCGGATAATTCGATTTTCTGCGATTTTCTCAGCTCCTGTTGGAGATATCGCAAATCCACGGCCAGATTCGTTATCAGCGCGACGAAATACATCAGATAGGGTCTATCTAAAGTGCGAAATATCGAAAAATTAGTTTTTTGCGTTTTTCGCGGCTCCTATGGGAGATAGAGCGAAAAGGGGCTCAATACAGGATCCTTGATTTTCCCTGATTTTGCTAATCAATAAAAAGGTCATAACTTTTGAATGGTTCAACCGATCCTCAAAATTCTTTTTGCATTCGAAAGAGGACAGAAAAAGAAAGGAAATGCGACTAGGTTCATCCCGATATTTCATTTTTTCGAGCCGAGAGCGCAGATTGTATGTTACCTCTGAAATACAATTTTTCACATAACTAAAAAATCGATTATCTGTCGCAAAAAAATTATACTATTGTCCTAAATGCATGGGAATTGATGTATTATCAAGCCTTGTTCGTTAGAAAGCCAAAGAGCAGCGGAAACAATCGTTATTAGCGAGGAAACGATAGATATCGTAATTTTAGTAAACGTAAAGAAGGTGGTTTTCGGATAATTCGATTTTCTGCGATTTTCTCAGCTCCTGTTGGAGATATCGCAAATCCACGGCCAGATTCGTTATCAGCGCAACGAAATACATCAGATAGGGTCTACCCAAAGTGCGAAATATCGAAAAATTCGTTTTTTGCGTTTTTCTCGGCTCCTATGGGAGATAGAGCGAAAAAGGGCTCAATACAGGATCCTTGATTTTCCCTGATTTTGCTAATCAATAAAAAGGTCATAACTTTTGAATGGTTCAACCGATCCTCAAAATTCTTTTTGCATTCGAAAGAGGACAGAAAAAGAAAGGAAATGCGACTAGGTTCATCCCGATATTTCAATTTTTCGAGCCGAGAACGCAGATTGTATGTTACCTCTGAAATACAATTTTTCACATAACTAAAAAATCGATTATCTGTCGCAAAAAAATTATACTATTGTCCTAAATGCATGGGAATTGATGTATTATCAAGCCTTGTTCCTTAGAAAGCCAAAGAGCAGCGGAAACAATCGTTATTAGCGAGGAAACGATAGATATCGTAATTTTAGTAAACGTAAAGAAGGTGGTTTTCGGATAATTCGATTTTCTGCGATTTTCTCAGCTCCTGTTGGAGATATCGCAAATCCACGGCCAGATTCGTTATCAGCGCAACGAAATACATCAGATAGGGTCTACCCAAAGTGCGAAATATCGAAAAATTCGTTTTTTGCGTTTTTCTCGGCTCCTATGGGAGATAGAGCGAAAAAGGGCTCAATACAGGATCCTTGATTTTCCCTGATTTTGCTAATCAATAAAAAGGTCATAACTTTTGAATGGTTCAACCGATCCTCAAAATTCTTTTTGCATTCGAAAGAGGACAGAAAAAGAAAGGAAATGCGACTAGGTTCATCCCGATATTTCAATTTTTCGAGCCGAGAACGCAGATTGTATGTTACCTCTGAAATACAATTTTTCACATAACTAAAAAATCGATTATCTGTCGCAAAAAAATTATACTATTGTCCTAAATGCATGGGAATTGATGTATTATCAAGCCTTGTTCCTTAGAAAGCCAAAGAGCAGCGGAAACAATCGTTATTAGCGAGGAAACGATAGATATCGTAATTTTAGTAAACGTAAAGAAGGTGGTTTTCGGATAATTCGATTTTCTGCGATTTTCTCAGCTCCTGTTGGAGATATCGCAAATCCACGGCCAGATTCGTTATCAGCGCGACGAAATACATCAGATAGGGTCTACCCAAAGTGCGAAATATCGAAAAATTCGTTTTTTGCGTTTTTCGCGGCTCCTATGGGAGATAGAGCGAAAAGGGGCTCAATACAGGATCCTTGATTTTCCCTGATTTTGCTAATCAATAAAAAGGTCATAACTTTTGAATGGTTCAACCGATCCTCAAAATTCTTTTTGCATTCGAAAGAGGACAGAAAAAGAAAGGAAATGCGACTAGGTTCATCCCGATATTTCATTTTTTCGAGCCGAGAGCGCAGATTGTATGTTACCTCTGAAATACAATTTTTCACATAAATAAAAAATCGATTATCTGTCGCAAAAAAATTGAAAAAAATTATACTATTGTCCTAAATGCATGGAAAATGATGTAAATATTATCAAGCCTTGTTCGTTAGAAAGCCAAAGAGCAGCGGAAACAATCGTTATTAGCGAGGCAACGATAGATATCGTAATTTTAGTAAACGTAAAGAAGGTGGTTTTCGGATAATTCGATTTTCTGCGATTTTCTCAGCTCCTGTTGGAGATATCGCAAATCCACGGCCAGATTCGTTATCAGCGCGACGAAATACATCAGATAGGGTCTACCCAAAGTGCGAAATATCGAAAAATTCGTTTTTTGCGTTTTTCGCGGCTCCTATGGGAGATAGAGCGAAAAGGGGCTCAATACAGGATCCTTGATTTTCCCTGATTTTGCTAATCAATAAAAAGGTCATAACTTTTGAATGGTTCAACCGATCCTCAAAATTCTTTTTGCATTCGAAAGAGGACAGAAAAAGAAAGGAAATACGACTAGGTTCATCCCGATATTTCATTTTTTCGAGCCGAGAGCGCAGATTGTATGTTACCTCTGAAATACAATTTTTCACATAAATAAAAAATCGATTATCTGTCGCAAAAAAATTGAAAAAAATTATACTATTGTCCTAAATGCATGGAAAATGATGTATTATCAAGCCTTGTTCGTTAGAAAGCCGAAGAGCAGCGGAAACAATCGTTATTAGCGAGGCAACGATAGATATCGTAATTTTAGTAAACGTAAAGAAGGTGGTTTTCGGATAATTCGATTTTCTGCGATTTTCTCAGCTCCTGTTGGAGATATCGCAAATCCACGGCCAGATTCGTTATCAGCGCGACGAAATACATCAGATAGGGTCTACCCAAAGTGCGAAATATCGAAAAATTCGTTTTTTGCGTTTTTCTCGGCTCCTATGGGAGATAGAGCGAAAAAGGGCTTAATACAGGATCCTTGATTTTCCCTGATTTTGCTAATCAATAAAAAGGTCATAACTTTTGAATGGTTCAACCGCTCCTCAAAATTCTTTTTGCATTCGAAAGAGGACAGAAAAAGAAAAGAAATGCGACTAGGTTGATCCCGATATTTCAATTTTTCGATCCGACAGCGCAGATTGAATGTTACCTCTGAAATACAATTTTTCACATAACTTAAAAATCGATTATCTGTCGCAAAAAAATTAAAAAAAATTATACTATTGTCCTAAATGCATGGAAATTGATGTATTATCAAGCCTTGTTCGTTAGAAAGCCAAAGAGCAGCGGAAACAATCGTTATTAGCGAGGAAACGATAGATATCGTAATTTTAGTAAACGTAAAGAAGGTGGTTTTCGGATAATTCGATTTTCTGCGATTTTCTCAGCTCCTGTTGGAGATATCGCAAATCCACGGCCAGATTCGTTATCAGCGCAACGAAATACATCAGATAGGGTCTACCCAAAGTGCGAAATATCGAAAAATTCGTTTTTTGCGTTTTTCTCGGCTCCTATGGGAGATAGAGCGAAAAAGGGCTCAATACAGGATCCTTGATTTTCCCTGATTTTGCTAATCAATAAAAAGGTCATAACTTTTGAATGGTTCAACCGATCCTCAAAATTCTTTTTGCATTCGAAAGAGGACAGAAAAAGAAAGGAAATGCGACTAGGTTCATCCCGATATTTCAATTTTTCGAGCCGAGAACGCAGATTGTATGTTACCTCTGAAATACAATTTTTCACATAACTAAAAAATCGATTATCTGTCGCAAAAAAATTATACTATTGTCCTAAATGCATGGGAATTGATGTATTATCAAGCCTTGTTCCTTAGAAAGCCAAAGAGCAGCGGAAACAATCGTTATTAGCGAGGAAACGATAGATATCGTAATTTTAGTAAACGTAAAGAAGGTGGTTTTCGGATAATTCGATTTTCTGCGATTTTCTCAGCTCCTGTTGGAGATATCGCAAATCCACGGCCAGATTCGTTATCAGCGCGACGGAATACATCAGATAGGGTCTATCTAAAGTGCGAAATATCGAAAAATTCGTTTTTTGCGTTTTTCTCGGCTCCTATGGGAGATAGAGCGAAAAAGGGCTTAATACAGGATCCTTGATTTTCCCTGATTTTGCTATTCAATAAAAAGGTCATAACTTTTGAATGGTTCAACCGATCCTCAAAATTCTTTTTGCATTCGAAAGAGGACAGAAAAAGAAAGGAAATGCGACTAGGTTCATCCCGATATTTCAATTTTTCGAGCCGAGAACGCAGATTGTATGTTACCTCTGAAATACAATTTTTCACATAATTAAAAAATCGATTATCTGTCGCAAAAAAATTATACTATTGTCCTAAATGCATGGGAATTGATGTATTATCAAGCCTTGTTCCTTAGAAAGCCAAAGAGCAGCGGAAACAATCGTTATTAGCGAGGAAACGATAGATATCGTAATTTTAGTAAACGTAAAGAAGGTGGTTTTCGGATAATTCGATTTTCTGCGATTTTCTCAGCTCCTGTTGGAGATATCGCAAATCCACGGCCAGATTCGTTATCAGCGCGACGAAATACATCAGATAGGGTCTACCCAAAGTGCGAAATATCGAAAAATTCGTTTTTTGCGTTTTTCGCGGCTCCTATGGGAGATAGAGCGAAAAGGGGCTCAATACAGGATCCTTGATTTTCCCTGATTTTGCTAATCAATAAAAAGGTCATAACTTTTGAATGGTTCAACCGATCCTCAAAATTCTTTTTGCATTCGAAAGAGGACAGAAAAAGAAAGGAAATGCGACTAGGTTCATCCCGATATTTCATTTTTTCGAGCCGAGAGCGCAGATTGTATGTTACCTCTGAAATACAATTTTTCACATAAATAAAAAATCGATTATCTGTCGCAAAAAAATTGAAAAAAATTATACTATTGTCCTAAATTCATGGAAAATGATGTATTATCAAGCCTTGTTCGTTAGAAAGCCAAAGAGCAGCGGAAACAATCGTTATTAGCGAGGCAACGATAGATATCGTAATTTTAGTAAACGTAAAGAAGGTGGTTTTCGGATAATTCGATTTTCTGCGATTTTCTCAGCTCCTGTTGGAGATATCGCAAATCCACGGCCAGATTCGTTATCAGCGCGACGAAATACATCAGATAGGGTCTATCTAAAGTGCGAAATATCGAAAAATTAGTTTTTTGCGTTTTTCGCGGCTCCTATGGGAGATAGAGCGAAAAGGGGCTCAATACAGGATCCTTGATTTTCCCTGATTTTGCTAATCAATAAAAAGGTCATAACTTTTGAATGGTTCAACCGATCCTCAAAATTCTTTTTGCATTCGAAAGAGGACAGAAAAAGAAAGGAAATGCGACTAGGTTCATCCCGATATTTCATTTTTTCGAGCCGAGAGCGCAGATTGTATGTTACCTCTGAAATACAATTTTTCACATAAATAAAAAATCGATTATCTGTCGCAAAAAAATTGAAAAAAATTATGCTATTGTCCTAAATGCATGGAAAATGATGTATTATCAAGCCTTGTTCGTTAGAAAGCCAAAGAGCAGCGGAAACAATCGTTATTAGCGAGGCAACGATAGATATCGTAATTTTAGTAAACGTAAAGAAGGTGGTTTTCGGATAATTCGATTTTCTGCGATTTTCTCAGCTCCTGTTGGAGATATCGCAAATCCACGGCCAGATTCGTTATCAGCGCGACGAAATACATCAGATAGGGTCTACCCAAAGTGCGAAATATCGAAAAATTCGTTTTTTGCGTTTTTCGCGGCTCCTATGGGAGATAGAGCGAAAAGGGGCTCAATACAGGATCCTTGATTTTCCCTGATTTTGCTAATCAATAAAAAGGTCATAACTTTTGAATGGTTCAACCGATCCTCAAAATTCTTTTTGCATTCGAAAGAGGACAGAAAAAGAAAGGAAATGCGACTAGGTTCATCCCGATATTTCATTTTTTCGAGCCGAGAGCGCAGATTGTATGTTACCTCTGAAATACAATTTTTCACATAAATAAAAAATCGATTATCTGTCGCAAAAAAATTGAAAAAAATTATACTATTGTCCTAAATGCATGGAAAATGATGTATTATCAAGCCTTGTTCGTTAGAAAGCCGAAGAGCAGCGGAAACAATTGTTATTAGCGAGGCAACGATAGATATCGTAATTTTAGTAAACGTAAAGAAGGTGGTTTTCGGATAATTCGATTTTCTGCGATTTTCTCAGCTCCTGTTGGAGATATCGCAAATCCACGGCCAGATTCGTTATCAGCGCGACGAAATACATCAGATAGGGTCTACCCAAAGTGCGAAATATCGAAAAATTCGTTTTTTGCGTTTTTCGCGGCTCCTATGGGAGATAGAGCGAAAAAGGGCTTAATACAGGATCCTTGATTTTCCCTGATTTTGCTAATCAATAAAAAGGTCATAACTTTTGAATGGTTCAACCGATCCTCAAAATTCTTTTTGCATTCGAAAGAGGACAGAAAAAGAAAGGAAATGCGACTAGGTTGATCCCGATATTTCAATTTTTCGATCCGACAGCGCAGATTGTATGTTACCTCTGAAATACAATTTTTCACATAACTTAAAAATCGATTATCTGTCGCAAAAAAATTAAAAAAAATTATACTATTGTCCTAAATGCATGGAAATTGATGTATTATCAAGCCTTGTTCGTTAGAAAGCCAAAGAGCAGCGGAAACAATCGTTATTAGCGCGGAAACGATAGATATCGTAATTTTAGTAAACGTAAAGAAGGTGGTTTTCGGATAATTCGATTTTCTGCGATTTTCTCAGCTCCTGTTGGAGATATCGCAAATCCACGGCCAGATTCGTTATCAGCGCGACGAAATACATCGGATAGGGTCTACCCAAAGTGCGAAATATCGAAAAATTCGTTTTTTGCGTTTTTCTCGGCTCCTATGGGAGATAGAGCGAAAAAGGGCTCAATACAGGCTCCTTGATTTTCCCTGATTTTGCTAATCAATAAAAAGGTCATAACTTTTGAATGGTTCAACCGATCCTCAAAATTCTTTTTGCATTCGAAAGAGGACAGAAAAAGAAAGGAAATGCGACTAGGTTCATCCCGATATTTCATTTTTTCGAGCCGAGAACGCAGATTGTATGTTACCTCTGAAATACAATTTTTCACATAACTAAAAAATCGATTATCTGTCGCAAAAAAATTATACTATTGTCCTAAATGCATGGGAATTGATGTATTATCAAGCCTTGTTCCTTAGAAAGCCAAAGAGCAGCGGAAACAATCGTTATTAGCGAGGAAACGATAGATATCGTAATTTTAGTAAACGTAAAGAAGGTGGTTTTCGGATAATTCGATTTTCTGCGATTTTCTCAGCTCCTGTTGGAGATATCGCAAATCCACGGCCAGATTCGTTATCAGCGCGACGAAATACATCAGATAGGGTCTACCCAAAGTGCGAAATATCGAAAAATTCGTTTTTTGCGTTTTTCGCGGCTCCTATGGGAGATAGAGCGAAAAGGGGCTCAATACAGGATCCTTGATTTTCCCTGATTTTGCTAATCAATAAAAAGGTCATAACTTTTGAATGGTTCAACCGATCCTCAAAATTCTTTTTGCATTCGAAAGAGGACAGAAAAAGAAAGGAAATGCGACTAGGTTCATCCCGATATTTCAATTTTTCGAGCCGAGAACGCAGATTGTATGTTACCTCTGAAATACAATTTTTCACATAACTTAAAAATCGATTATCTGTCGCAAAAAAATTGAAAAAAATTATACTATTGTCCTAAATGCATGGAAATTGATGTATTATCAAGCCTTGTTCGTTAGAAAGCCAAAGAGCAGCGGAAACAATCGTTATTAGCGAGGAAACGATAGATATCGTAATTTTAGTAAACGTAAAGAAGGTGGTTTTCGGATAATTCGATTTTCTGCGATTTTCTCAGCTCCTGTTGGAGATATCGCAAATCCACGGCCAGATTCGTTATCAGCGCGACGAAATACATCAGATAGGGTCTATCTAAAGTGCGAAATATCGAAAAATTCGTTTTTTGCGTTTTTCTCGGCTCCTATGGGAGATAGAGCGAAAAAGGGCTTAATACAGGATCCTTGATTTTCCCTGATTTTGCTATTCAATAAAAAGGTCATAACTTTTGAATGGTTCAACCGATCCTCAAAATTCTTTTTGCATTCGAAAAAGGACAGAAAAAGAAAGGAAATGCGACTAGGTTCATCCCGATATTTCAATTTTTCGAGCCGAGTACGCAGATTGTATGTTACCTCTGAAATACAATTTTTCACATAACTAAAAAATCGATTATCTGTCGCAAAAAAATTATACTATTGTCCTAAATGCATGGGAATTGATGTATTATCAAGCCTTGTTCCTTAGAAAGCCAAAGAGCAGCGGAAACAATCGTTATTAGCGAGGAAACGATAGATATCGTAATTTTAGTAAACGTAAAGAAGGTGGTTTTCGGATAATTCGATTTTCTGCGATTTTCTCAGCTCCTGTTGGAGATATCGCAAATCCACGGCCAGATTCGTTATCAGCGCGACGAAATACATCAGATAGGGTCTACCCAAAGTGCGAAATATCGAAAAATTAGTTTTTTGCGTTTTTCGCGGCTCCTATGGGAGATAGAGCGAAAAGGGGCTCAATACAGGATCCTTGATTTTCCCTGATTTTGCTAATCAATAAAAAGGTCATAACTTTTGAATGGTTCAACCGATCCTCAAAATTCTTTTTGCATTCGAAAGAGGACAGAAAAAGAAAGGAAATGCGACTAGGTTCATCCCGATATTTCATTTTTTCGAGCCGAGAGCGCAGATTGTATGTTACCTCTGAAATACAATTTTTCACATAAATAAAAAATCGATTATCTGTCGCAAAAAAATTGAAAAAAATTATACTATTGTCCTAAATGCATGGAAAATGATGTATTATCAAGCCTTGTTCGTTAGAAAGCCAAAGAGCAGCGGAAACAATCGTTATTAGCGAGGCAACGATAGATATCGTAATTTTAGTAAACGTAAAGAAGGTGGTTTTCGGATAATTCGATTTTCTGCGATTTTCTCAGCTCCTGTTGGAGATATCGCAAATCCACGGCCAGATTCGTTATCAGCGCGACGAAATACATCAGATAGGGTCTATCTAAAGTGCGAAATATCGAAAAATTAGTTTTTTGCGTTTTTCGCGGCTCCTATGGGAGATAGAGCGAAAAGGGGCTCAATACAGGATCCTTGATTTTCCCTGATTTTGCTAATCAATAAAAAGGTCATAACTTTTGAATGGTTCAACCGATCCTCAAAATTCTTTTTGCATTCGAAAGAGGACAGAAAAAGAAAGGAAATGCGACTAGGTTCATCCCGATATTTCATTTTTTCGAGCCGAGAGCGCAGATTGTATGTTACCTCTGAAATACAATTTTTCACATAACTAAAAAATCGATTATCTGTCGCAAAAAAATTATACTATTGTCCTAAATGCATGGGAATTGATGTATTATCAAGCCTTGTTCGTTAGAAAGCCAAAGAGCAGCGGAAACAATCGTTATTAGCGAGGAAACGATAGATATCGTAATTTTAGTAAACGTAAAGAAGGTGGTTTTCGGATAATTCGATTTTCTGCGATTTTCTCAGCTCCTGTTGGAGATATCGCAAATCCACGGCCAGATTCGTTATCAGCGCAACGAAATACATCAGATAGGGTCTACCCAAAGTGCGAAATATCGAAAAATTCGTTTTTTGCGTTTTTCTCGGCTCCTATGGGAGATAGAGCGAAAAAGGGCTCAATACAGGATCCTTGATTTTCCCTGATTTTGCTAATCAATAAAAAGGTCATAACTTTTGAATGGTTCAACCGATCCTCAAAATTCTTTTTGCATTCGAAAGAGGACAGAAAAAGAAAGGAAATGCGACTAGGTTCATCCCGATATTTCAATTTTTCGAGCCGAGAACGCAGATTGTATGTTACCTCTGAAATACAATTTTTCACATAACTAAAAAATCGATTATCTGTCGCAAAAAAATTATACTATTGTCCTAAATGCATGGGAATTGATGTATTATCAAGCCTTGTTCCTTAGAAAGCCAAAGAGCAGCGGAAACAATCGTTATTAGCGAGGAAACGATAGATATCGTAATTTTAGTAAACGTAAAGAAGGTGGTTTTCGGATAATTCGATTTTCTGCGATTTTCTCAGCTCCTGTTGGAGATATCGCAAATCCACGGCCAGATTCGTTATCAGCGCAACGAAATACATCAGATAGGGTCTACCCAAAGTGCGAAATATCGAAAAATTCGTTTTTTGCGTTTTTCTCGGCTCCTATGGGAGATAGAGCGAAAAAGGGCTCAATACAGGATCCTTGATTTTCCCTGATTTTGCTAATCAATAAAAAGGTCATAACTTTTGAATGGTTCAACCGATCCTCAAAATTCTTTTTGCATTCGAAAGAGGACAGAAAAAGAAAGGAAATGCGACTAGGTTCATCCCGATATTTCAATTTTTCGAGCCGAGAACGCAGATTGTATGTTACCTCTGAAATACAATTTTTCACATAACTAAAAAATCGATTATCTGTCGCAAAAAAATTATACTATTGTCCTAAATGCATGGGAATTGATGTATTATCAAGCCTTGTTCCTTAGAAAGCCAAAGAGCAGCGGAAACAATCGTTATTAGCGAGGAAACGATAGATATCGTAATTTTAGTAAACGTAAAGAAGGTGGTTTTCGGATAATTCGATTTTCTGCGATTTTCTCAGCTCCTGTTGGAGATATCGCAAATCCACGGCCAGATTCGTTATCAGCGCGACGAAATACATCAGATAGGGTCTACCCAAAGTGCGAAATATCGAAAAATTCGTTTTTTGCGTTTTTCGCGGCTCCTATGGGAGATAGAGCGAAAAGGGGCTCAATACAGGATCCTTGATTTTCCCTGATTTTGCTAATCAATAAAAAGGTCATAACTTTTGAATGGTTCAACCGATCCTCAAAATTCTTTTTGCATTCGAAAGAGGACAGAAAAAGAAAGGAAATGCGACTAGGTTCATCCCGATATTTCATTTTTTCGAGCCGAGAGCGCAGATTGTATGTTACCTCTGAAATACAATTTTTCACATAAATAAAAAATCGATTATCTGTCGCAAAAAAATTGAAAAAAATTATACTATTGTCCTAAATGCATGGAAAATGATGTAAATATTATCAAGCCTTGTTCGTTAGAAAGCCAAAGAGCAGCGGAAACAATCGTTATTAGCGAGGCAACGATAGATATCGTAATTTTAGTAAACGTAAAGAAGGTGGTTTTCGGATAATTCGATTTTCTGCGATTTTCTCAGCTCCTGTTGGAGATATCGCAAATCCACGGCCAGATTCGTTATCAGCGCGACGAAATACATCAGATAGGGTCTACCCAAAGTGCGAAATATCGAAAAATTCGTTTTTTGCGTTTTTCGCGGCTCCTATGGGAGATAGAGCGAAAAGGGGCTCAATACAGGATCCTTGATTTTCCCTGATTTTGCTAATCAATAAAAAGGTCATAACTTTTGAATGGTTCAACCGATCCTCAAAATTCTTTTTGCATTCGAAAGAGGACAGAAAAAGAAAGGAAATACGACTAGGTTCATCCCGATATTTCATTTTTTCGAGCCGAGAGCGCAGATTGTATGTTACCTCTGAAATACAATTTTTCACATAAATAAAAAATCGATTATCTGTCGCAAAAAAATTGAAAAAAATTATACTATTGTCCTAAATGCATGGAAAATGATGTATTATCAAGCCTTGTTCGTTAGAAAGCCGAAGAGCAGCGGAAACAATCGTTATTAGCGAGGCAACGATAGATATCGTAATTTTAGTAAACGTAAAGAAGGTGGTTTTCGGATAATTCGATTTTCTGCGATTTTCTCAGCTCCTGTTGGAGATATCGCAAATCCACGGCCAGATTCGTTATCAGCGCGACGAAATACATCAGATAGGGTCTACCCAAAGTGCGAAATATCGAAAAATTCGTTTTTTGCGTTTTTCTCGGCTCCTATGGGAGATAGAGCGAAAAAGGGCTTAATACAGGATCCTTGATTTTCCCTGATTTTGCTAATCAATAAAAAGGTCATAACTTTTGAATGGTTCAACCGCTCCTCAAAATTCTTTTTGCATTCGAAAGAGGACAGAAAAAGAAAAGAAATGCGACTAGGTTGATCCCGATATTTCAATTTTTCGATCCGACAGCGCAGATTGAATGTTACCTCTGAAATACAATTTTTCACATAACTTAAAAATCGATTATCTGTCGCAAAAAAATTAAAAAAAATTATACTATTGTCCTAAATGCATGGAAATTGATGTATTATCAAGCCTTGTTCGTTAGAAAGCCAAAGAGCAGCGGAAACAATCGTTATTAGCGAGGAAACGATAGATATCGTAATTTTAGTAAACGTAAAGAAGGTGGTTTTCGGATAATTCGATTTTCTGCGATTTTCTCAGCTCCTGTTGGAGATATCGCAAATCCACGGCCAGATTCGTTATCAGCGCAACGAAATACATCAGATAGGGTCTACCCAAAGTGCGAAATATCGAAAAATTCGTTTTTTGCGTTTTTCTCGGCTCCTATGGGAGATAGAGCGAAAAAGGGCTCAATACAGGATCCTTGATTTTCCCTGATTTTGCTAATCAATAAAAAGGTCATAACTTTTGAATGGTTCAACCGATCCTCAAAATTCTTTTTGCATTCGAAAGAGGACAGAAAAAGAAAGGAAATGCGACTAGGTTCATCCCGATATTTCAATTTTTCGAGCCGAGAACGCAGATTGTATGTTACCTCTGAAATACAATTTTTCACATAACTAAAAAATCGATTATCTGTCGCAAAAAAATTATACTATTGTCCTAAATGCATGGGAATTGATGTATTATCAAGCCTTGTTCCTTAGAAAGCCAAAGAGCAGCGGAAACAATCGTTATTAGCGAGGAAACGATAGATATCGTAATTTTAGTAAACGTAAAGAAGGTGGTTTTCGGATAATTCGATTTTCTGCGATTTTCTCAGCTCCTGTTGGAGATATCGCAAATCCACGGCCAGATTCGTTATCAGCGCGACGGAATACATCAGATAGGGTCTATCTAAAGTGCGAAATATCGAAAAATTCGTTTTTTGCGTTTTTCTCGGCTCCTATGGGAGATAGAGCGAAAAAGGGCTTAATACAGGATCCTTGATTTTCCCTGATTTTGCTATTCAATAAAAAGGTCATAACTTTTGAATGGTTCAACCGATCCTCAAAATTCTTTTTGCATTCGAAAGAGGACAGAAAAAGAAAGGAAATGCGACTAGGTTCATCCCGATATTTCAATTTTTCGAGCCGAGAACGCAGATTGTATGTTACCTCTGAAATACAATTTTTCACATAATTAAAAAATCGATTATCTGTCGCAAAAAAATTATACTATTGTCCTAAATGCATGGGAATTGATGTATTATCAAGCCTTGTTCCTTAGAAAGCCAAAGAGCAGCGGAAACAATCGTTATTAGCGAGGAAACGATAGATATCGTAATTTTAGTAAACGTAAAGAAGGTGGTTTTCGGATAATTCGATTTTCTGCGATTTTCTCAGCTCCTGTTGGAGATATCGCAAATCCACGGCCAGATTCGTTATCAGCGCGACGAAATACATCAGATAGGGTCTACCCAAAGTGCGAAATATCGAAAAATTAGTTTTTTGCGTTTTTCGCGGCTCCTATGGGAGATAGAGCGAAAAGGGGCTCAATACAGGATCCTTGATTTTCCCTGATTTTGCTAATCAATAAAAAGGTCATAACTTTTGAATGGTTCAACCGATCCTCAAAATTCTTTTTGCATTCGAAAGAGGACAGAAAAAGAAAGGAAATGCGACTAGGTTCATCCCGATATTTCAATTTTTCGATCCGAGAGCGCAGATTGTATGTTACCTCTGAAATACAATTTTTCACATGACTAAAAAATCGATTATCTGTCGCAAAAAAATTGAAAAAAATTATACTATTGTCCTAAATGCATGGAAATTGATGTATTATCAAGCCTTGTTCGTTAGAAAGCCAAAGAGCAGCGGAAACAATCGTTATTAGCGAGGCAACGATAGATATCGTAATTTTAGTAAACGTAAAGAAGGTGGTTTTCGGATAATTCGATTTTCTGCGATTTTCTCAGCTCCTGTTGGAGATATCGCAAATCCACGGCCAGATTCGTTATCAGCGCGACGAAATACATCAGATAGGGTCTATCTAAAGTGCGAAATATCGAAAAATTCGTTTTTTGCGTTTTTCTCGGCTCCTATGGGAGATAGAGCGAAAAAGGGCTTAATACAGGATACTTGATTTTCCCTGATTTTGCTATTCAATAAAAAGGTCATAACTTTTGAATGGTTCAACCGATCCTCAAAATTCTTTTTGCATTCGAAAGAGGACAGAAAAAGAAAGGAAATGCGCTTAGGTTCATCCCGATCCTTCAATTTTTCGAGCCGAGAACGCAGATTGTATGTTACCTCTGAAATACAATTTTTCACATAACTAAAAAATCGATTATCTGTCGCAAAAAAATTGAAAAAAATTATACTATTGTCCTAAATGCATGGAAATCGATGTATTATCAAGCCTTGTTCGTTAGAAAGCCAAAGAGCAGCGGAAACAATCGTTATTAGCGAGGCAACGATAGATATCGTAATTTTAGTAAACGTAAAGAAGGTGGTTTTCGGATAATTCGATTTTCTGCGATTTTCTCAGCTCCTGTTGGAGATATCGCAAATCCACGGCCAGATTCGTTATCAGCGCGACGAAATACATCAGATAGGGTCTATCTAAAGTGCGAAATATCGAAAAATTCGTTTTTTGCGTTTTTCTCGGCTCCTATGGGAGATAGAGCGAAAAAGGGCTTAATACAGGATACTTGATTTTCCCTGATTTTGCTATTCAATAAAAAGGTCATAACTTTTGAATGGTTCAACCGATCCTCAAAATTCTTTTTGCATTCGAAAGAGGACAGAAAAAGAAAGGAAATGCGCTTAGGTTCATCCCGATCCTTCAATTTTTCGAGCCGAGAACGCAGATTGTATGTTACCTCTGAAATACAATTTTTCACATAACTAAAAAATCGATTATCTGTCGCAAAAAAATTGAAAAAAATTATACTATTGTCCTAAATGCATGGAAATTGATGTATTATCAAGCCTTGTTCGTTAGAAAGCCAAAGAGCAGCGGAAACAATCGTTATTAGCTCGGCAACGATAGATATCGTAATTTTAGTAAACGTAAAGAAGGTGGTTTTCGGATAATTCGATTTTCTGCGATTTTCTCAGCTCCTGTTGGAGATATCGCAAATCCACGGCCAGATTCGTTATCAGCGCGACGAAACACATCAGATAGGGTCTACCCAAAGTGCGAAATATCGAAAAATTCGTTTTTTGCGTTTTTCGCGGCTCCTATGGGAGATAGAGCGAAAAAGGGCTCAATACAGGATCCTTGATTTTCCCTGATTTTGCTAATCAATAAAAAGGTCATAACTTTTGAATGGTTCAACCGATCCTCAAAATTCTTTTTGCATTCGAAAGAGGACAGAAAAAGAAAGGAAATGCGACTAGGTTCATCCCGATATTTCAATTTTTCGATCCGACAGCGCAGATTGTATGTTGCCTGTGAAATACAATTTTTCACATGACTAAAAAATCGATTATCTGTCGCAAAAAAATTGAAAAAAATTATACTATTGTCCTAAATGCATAGAAATTGATGTATTATCAAGCCTTGTTCGTTAGAAAGCCAAAGAGCAGCGGAAACAATCGTTATTAGCGAGGAAACGATAGATATCGTAATTTTAGTAAACGTAAAGAAGGTGGTTTTCGGATAATTCGATTTTCTGCGATTTTCTCAGCTCCTGTTGGAGATATCGCAAATCCACGGCCAGATTCGTTATCAGCGCGACGAAATACATCAGATAGGGTCTACCCAAAGTGCGAAATATCGAAAATTTCGTTTTTTGCGTTTTTCGCGCCTCCTATGGGAGATAGAGCGAAAAGGGGCTCAATACAGGATCCTTGATTTTCCCTGATTTTGCTAATCAATAAAAAGGTCATAACTTTTGAATGGTTCAACCGATCCTCAAAATTCTTTTTGCATTCGAAAGAGGACAGAAAAAGAAAGGAAATGCGACTAGGTTCATCCCGATATTTCAATTTTTCGATCCGACAGCGCAGATTGTATGTTGCCTGTGAAATACAATTTTTCACATAACTTAAAAATCGATTATCTGTCGCAAAAAAATTGAAAAAAATTATACTATTGTCCTAAATGCATGGAAATTGATGTATTATCAAGCCTTGTTCGTTAGAAAGCCAAAGAGCAGCGGAAACAATCGTTATTAGCGAGGCAACGATAGATATCGTAATTTT
The DNA here is from genome assembly GCA_963942595.1 of Cylloceria caligata. Taxonomy (NCBI): domain Eukaryota; kingdom Metazoa; phylum Arthropoda; class Insecta; order Hymenoptera; family Ichneumonidae; genus Cylloceria; species Cylloceria caligata. The sequence goes on from OZ012703.1 coordinate 7,062,602, forward strand.
AGTAAACGTAAAGAAGGTGGTTTTCGGATAATTCGATTTTCTGCGATTTTCTCAGCTCCTGTTGGAGATATCGCAAATCCACGGCCAGATTCGTTATCAGCGCGACGAAATACATCAGATAGGGTCTACCCAAAGTGCGAAATATCGAAAATTTCGTTTTTTGCGTTTTTCGCGGCTCCTATGGGAGATAGAGCGAAAAGGGGCTCAATACAGGATCCTTGATTTTCCCTGATTTTGCTAATCAATAAAAAGGTCATAACTTTTGAATGGTTCAACCGATCCTCAAAATTCTTTTTGCATTCGAAAGAGGACAAAAAAAGAAAGGAAATGCGACTAGGTTCATCCCGATATTTCATTTTTTCGAGCCGAGAGCGCAGATTGTATGTTACCTCTGAAATACAATTTTTCACATAAATAAAAAATCGATTATCTGTCGCAAAAAAATTGAAAAAAATTATACTATTGTCCTAAATGCATGGAAATTGATGTATTATCAAGCCTTGTTCGTTAGAAAGCCAAAGAGCAGCGGAAACAATCGTTATTAGCGAGGCAACGATAGATATCGTAATTTTAGTAAACGTAAAGAAGGTGGTTTTCGGATAATTCGATTTTCTGCGATTTTCTCAGCTCCTGTTGGAGATATCGCAAATCCACGGCCAGATTCGTTATCAGCGCGACGAAATACATCAGATAGGGTCTACCCAAAGTGCGAAATATCGAAAAATTCGTTTTTTGCGTTTTTCGCGGCTCCTATGGGAGATAGAGCGAAAAGGGGCTCAATACAGGATCCTTGATTTTCCCTGATTTTGCTAATCAATAAAAAGGTCATAACTTTTGAATGGTTCAACCGATCCTCAAAATTCTTTTTGCATTCGAAAGAGGACAGAAAAAGAAAGGAAATGCGACTAGGTTCATCCCGATATTTCAATTTTTCGATCCGAGAGCGCAGATTGTATGTTACCTCTGAAATACAATTTTTCACATGACTAAAAAATCGATTATCTGTCGCAAAAAAATTGAAAAAAATTATACTATTGTCCTAAATGCATGGAAATTGATGTATTATCAAGCCTTGTTCGTTAGAAAGCCAAAGAGCAGCGGAAACAATCGTTATTAGCGAGGAAACGATAGATATCGTAATTTTAGTAAACGTAAAGAAGGTGGTTTTCGGATAATTCGATTTTCTGCGATTTTCTCAGCTCCTGTTGAAATATCGCAAATCCACGGCCAGATTCGTTATCAGCGCGACGAAATACATCAGATAGGGTCTACCCAAAGTGCGAAATATCGAAAAATTCGTTTTTTGCGTTTTTCTCGGCTCCTATGGGAGATAGAGCGAAAAGGGGCTTAATACAGGATCCGTGATTTTCCCTGATTTTGTTAATCGATAAAAAGGTCATAACTTTTGAATGATTCAACCGATCCTCAAAATTCTTTTTGCATTCGAAAGAGGACAGAAAAAGAAAGGAAATGCGACTAGGTTCATCCCGATATTTCAATTTTTCGATCCGAGAGCGCAGATTGTATGTTACCTCTGAAATACAATTTTTCACATGACTAAAAAATCGATTATCTTTCGCAAAAAAATTGAAAAAAATTATACTATTGTCCTAAATGCATGGAAATAGATGTATTATCAAGCCTTGTTCGTTAGAAAGCCAAAGAGCAGCGGAAACAATCGTTATTAGCGAGGAAACGATAGATATCGTAATTTTAGTAAACGTGAAGAAGGTGGTTTTCGGATAATTCGATTTTCTGCGATTTTCTCAGCTCCTGTTGGAGATATCGCAAATCCACGGCCAGATTCGTTATCAGCGCGACGAAATACATCAGATAGGGTCTACCCAAAGTGCGAAATATCGAAAAATTCGTTTTTTGCGTTTTTCTCGGCTCCTATGGGAGATAGAGCGAAAAGGGGCTTAATACAGGATCCGTGATTTTCCCTGATTTTGTTAATCGATAAAAAGGTCATAACTTTTGAATGATTCAACCGATCCTCAAAATTCTTTTTGCATTCGAAAGAGGACAGAAAAAGAAAGGAAATGCGACTAGGTTCATCCCGATATTTCATTTTTTCGAGCCGAGAGCGCAGATTGTATGTTACCTCTGAAATACAATTTTTCACATAACTAAAAAATCGATTATCTGTCGCAAAAAAATTGAAAAAAATTATACTATTGTCCTAAATGCATGGAAATTGATGTATCATCAAGCCTTGTTCGTTAGAAAGCCAAAGAGCAGCGGAAACAATCGTTATTAGCGAGGCAACGATAGATATCGTAATTTTAGTAAACGTAAAGAAGGTGGTTTTCGGATAATTCGATTTTCTGCGATTTTCTCAGCTCCTGTTGGAGATATCGCAAATCCACAGCCAGATTCGTTATCAGCGCGACGAAATACATCAGATAGGGTCTACCCAAAGTGCGAAATATCGAAAAATTCGTTTTTTGCGTTTTTCTCGGCTCCTATGGGAGATAGAGCGAAAAAGGGCTTAATACAGGATCCTTGATTTTCCCTGATTTTGCTAATCAATAAAAAGGTCATAACTTTTGAATGGTTCAACCGATCCTCAAAATTCTTTTTGCATTCGAAAGAGGACAGAAAAAGAAAGGAAATGCGACTAGGTTCATCCCGATATTTCAATTTTTCGAGCCGAGAACGCAGATTGTATGTTACCTCTGAAATACAATTTTTCACATAACTAAAAAATCGATTATCTGTCGCAAAAAAATTATACTATTGTCCTAAATGCATGGGAATTGATGTATTATCAAGCCTTGTTCCTTAGAAAGCCAAAGAGCAGCGGAAACAATCGTTATTAGCGAGGAAACGATAGATATCGTAATTTTAGTAAACGTAAAGAAGGTGGTTTTCGGATAATTCGATTTTCTGCGATTTTCTCAGCTCCTGTTGGAGATATCGCAAATCCACGGCCAGATTCGTTATCAGCGCGACGAAATACATCAGATAGGGTCTACCCAAAGTGCGAAATATCGAAAAATTCGTTTTTTGCGTTTTTCTCGGCTCCTATGGGAGATAGAGCGAAAAAGGGCTTAATACAGGATCCTTGATTTTCCCTGATTTTGCTAATCAATAAAAAGGTCATAACTTTTGAATGGTTCAACCGATCCTCAAAATTCTTTTTGCATTCGAAAGAGGACAGAAAAAGAAAGGAAATGCGACTAGGTTGAACCCGATATTTCAATTTTTCGATCCGACAGCGCAGATTGTATGTTACCTCTGAAATACAATTTTTCACATAACTTAAAAATCGATTATCTGTCGCAAAAAAATTTAAAAAAATTATACTATTGTCCTAAATGCATGGAAATTGATGTATTATCAAGCCTTGTTCGTTAGAAAGCCAAAGAGCAGCGGAAACAATCGTTATTAGCGAGGAAACGATAGATATCGTAATTTTAGTAAACGTAAAGAAGGTGGTTTTCGGATAATTCGATTTTCTGCGATTTTCTCAGCTCCTGTTGGAGATATCGCAAATCCACGGCCAGATTCGTTATCAGCGCGACGAAATACATCGGATAGGGTCTACCCAAAGTGCGAAATATCGAAAAATTCGTTTTTTGCGTTTTTCTCGGCTCCTATGGGAGATGGAGCGAAAAAGGGCTCAATACAGGCTCCTTGATTTTCCCTGATTTTGCTAATCAATAAAAAGGTCATAACTTTTGAATGGTTCAACCGATCCTCAAAATTCTTTTTGCATTCGAAAGAGGACAGAAAAAGAAAGGAAATGCGACTAGGTTCATCCCGATATTTCAATTTTTCGAGCCGAGAACGCAGATTGTATGTTACCTCTGAAATACAATTTTTCACATAACTAAAAAATCGATTATCTGTCGCAAAAAAATTATACTATTGTCCTAAATGCATGGGAATTGATGTATTATCAAGCCTTGTTCCTTAGAAAGCCAAAGAGCAGCGGAAACAATCGTTATTAGCGAGGAAACGATAGATATCGTAATTTTAGTAAACGTAAAGAAGGTGGTTTTCGGATAATTCGATTTTCTGCGATTTTCTCAGCTCCTGTTGGAGATATCGCAAATCCACGGCCAGATTCGTTATCAGCGCGACGAAATACATCAGATAGGGTCTACCCAAAGTGCGAAATATCGAAAAATTCGTTTTTTGCGTTTTTCTCGGCTCCTATGGGAGATAGAGCGAAAAAGGGCTTAATACAGGATCCTTGATTTTCCCTGATTTTGCTAATCAATAAAAAGGTCATAACTTTTGAATGGTTCAACCGATCCTCAAAATTCTTTTTGCATTCGAAAGAGGACAGAAAAAGAAAGGAAATGCGACTAGGTTCATCCCGATATTTCAATTTTTCGATCCGACAGCGCAGATTGTATGTTGCCTGTGAAATACAATTTTTCACATAACTTAAAAATCGATTATCTGTCGCAAAAAAATTGAAAAAAATTATACTATTGTCCTAAATGCATGGAAATTGATGTATTATCAAGCCTTGTTCGTTAGAAAGCCAAAGAGCAGCGGAAACAATCGTTATTAGCGAGGAAACGATAGATATCGTAATTTTAGTAAACGTAAAGAAGGTGGTTTTCGGATAATTCGATTTTCTGCGATTTTCTCAGCTCCTGTTGGAGATATCGCAAATCCACGGCCAGATTCGTTATCAGCGCGACGAAATACATCAGATAGGGTCTACCCAAAGTGCGAAATATCGAAAAATTCGTTTTTTGCGTTTTTCGCGGCTCCTATGGGAGATAGAGCGAAAAGGGGCTCAATACAGGATCCTTGATTTTCCCTGATTTTGCTAATCAATAAAAAGGTCATAACTTTTGAATGGTTCAACCGATCCTCAAAATTCTTTTCGCATTCGAAAGAGGACAGAAAAAGAAAGGAAATGCGACTAGGTTCATCCCGATATTTCATTTTTTCGAGCCGAGAGCGCAGATTGTATGTTACCTCTGAAATACAATTTTTCACATAAATAAAAAATCGATTATCTGTCGCAAAAAAATTGAAAAAAATTATACTATTGTCCTAAATGCATGGAAAATGATGTATTATCAAGCCTTGTTCGTTAGAAAGCCAAAGAGCAGCGGAAACAATCGTTATTAGCGAGGCAACGATAGATATCGTAATTTTAGTAAACGTAAAGAAGGTGGTTTTCGGATAATTCGATTTTCTGCGATTTTCTCAGCTCCTGTTGGAGATATCGCAAATCCACGGCCAGATTCGTTATCAGCGCGACGAAATACATCAGATAGGGTCTACCCAAAGTGCGAAATATCGAAAAATTCGTTTTTTGCGTTTTTCTCGGCTCCTATGGGAGATAGAGCGAAAAAGGGCTTAATACAGGATCCTTGATTTTCCCTGATTTTGCTAATCAATAAAAAGGTCATAACTTTTGAATGGTTCAACCGATCCTCAAAATTCTTTTTGCATTCGAAAGAGGACAGAAAAAGAAAGGAAATGCGACTAGGTTGATCCCGATATTTCAATTTTTCGATCCGACAGCGCAGATTGTATGTTACCTCTGAAATACAATTTTTCACATAACTTAAAATTCGATTATCTGTCGCAAAAAAATTAAAAAAAATTATACTATTGTCCTAAATGCATGGAAATTGATGTATTATCAAGCCTTGTTCGTTAGAAAGCCAAAGAGCAGCGGAAACAATCGTTATTAGCGAGGAAACGATAGATATCGTAATTTTAGTAAACGTAAAGAAGGTGGTTTTCGGATAATTCGATTTTCTGCGATTTTCTCAGCTCCTGTTGGAGATATCGCAAATCCACGGCCAGATTCGTTATCAGCGCGACGAAATACATCAGATAGGGTCTACCCAAAGTGCGAAATATCGAAAAATTCGTTTTTTGCGTTTTTCTCGGCTCCTATGGGAGATAGAGCGAAAAAGGGCTCAATACAGGATCTCTGATTTTCCCTGATTTTGCTAATCAATAAAAAGGTCATAACTTTTGAATGGTTCAACCGATCCTCAAAATTCTTTTTGCATTCGAAAGAGGACAGAAAAAGAAAGGAAATGCGACTAGGTTCATCCCGATATTTCAATTTTTCGAGCCGAGAACGCAGATTGTATGTTACCTCTGAAATACAATTTTTCACATAACTAAAAAATCGATTATCTGTCGCAAAAAAATTATACTATTGTCCTAAATGCATGGGAATTGATGTATTATCAAGCCTTGTTCCTTAGAAAGCCAAAGAGCAGCGGAAACAATCGTTATTAGCGAGGAAACGATAGATATCGTAATTTTAGTAAACGTAAAGAAGGTGGTTTTCGGATAATTCGATTTTCTGCGATTTTCTCAGCTCCTGTTGGAGATATCGCAAATCCACGGCCAGATTCGTTATCAGCGCGACGAAATACATCAGATAGGGTCTACCCAAAGTGCGAAATATCGAAAAATTCGTTTTTTGCGTTTTTCTCGGCTCCTATGGGAGATAGAGCGAAAAAGGGCTCAATACAGGATCTCTGATTTTCCCTGATTTTGCTAATCAATAAAAAGGTCATAACTTTTGAATGGTTCAACCGATCCTCAAAATTCTTTTTGCATTCGAAAGAGGACAGAAAAAGAAAGGAAATGCGACTAGGTTCATCCCGATATTTCAATTTTTCGAGCCGAGAACGCAGATTGTATGTTACCTCTGAAATACAATTTTTCACATAACTAAAAAATCGATTATCTGTCGCAAAAAAATTATACTATTGTCCTAAATGCATGGGAATTGATGTATTATCAAGCCTTGTTCCTTAGAAAGCCAAAGAGCAGCGGAAACAATCGTTATTAGCGAGGAAACGATAGATATCGTAATTTTAGTAAACGTAAAGAAGGTGGTTTTCGGATAATTCGATTGTCTGCGATTTTCTCAGCTCCTGTTGGAGATATCGCAAATCCACGGCCAGATTCGTTATCAGCGCGACGAAATACATCAGATAGGGTCTACCCAAAGTGCGAAATATCGAAAAATTCGTTTTTTGCGTTTTTCGCGGCTCCTATGGGAGATAGAGCGAAAAGGGGCTCAATACAGGATCCTTGATTTTCCCTGATTTTGCTAATCAATAAAAAGGTCATAACTTTTGAATGGTTCAACCGATCCTCAAAATTCTTTTCGCATTCGAAAGAGGACAGAAAAAGAAAGGAAATGCGACTAGGTTCATCCCGATATTTCATTTTTTCGAGCCGAGAGCGCAGATTGTATGTTACCTCTGAAATACAATTTTTCACATAAATAAAAAATCGATTATCTGTCGCAAAAAAATTGAAAAAAATTATACTATTGTCCTAAATGCATGGAAAATGATGTATTATCAAGCCTTGTTCGTTAGAAAGCCAAAGAGCAGCGGAAACAATCGTTATTAGCGAGGCAACGATAGATATCGTAATTTTAGTAAACGTAAAGAAGGTGGTTTTCGGATAATTCGATTTTCTGCGATTTTCTCAGCTCCTGTTGGAGATATCGCAAATCCACGGCCAGATTCGTTATCAGCGCGACGAAATACATCAGATAGGGTCTACCCAAAGTGCGAAATATCGAAAAATTCGTTTTTTGCGTTTTTCTCGGCTCCTATGGGAGATAGAGCGAAAAAGGGCTTAATACAGGATCCTTGATTTTCCCTGATTTTGCTAATCAATAAAAAGGTCATAACTTTTGAATGGTTCAACCGATCCTCAAAATTCTTTTTGCATTCGAAAGAGGACAGAAAAAGAAAGGAAATGCGACTAGGTTGATCCCGATATTTCAATTTTTCGATCCGACAGCGCAGATTGTATGTTACCTCTGAAATACAATTTTTCACATAACTTAAAATTCGATTATCTGTCGCAAAAAAATTAAAAAAAATTATACTATTGTCCTAAATGCATGGAAATTGATGTATTATCAAGCCTTGTTCGTTAGAAAGCCAAAGAGCAGCGGAAACAATCGTTATTAGCGAGGAAACGATAGATATCGTAATTTTAGTAAACGTAAAGAAGGTGGTTTTCGGATAATTCGATTTTCTGCGATTTTCTCAGCTCCTGTTGGAGATATCGCAAATCCACGGCCAGATTCGTTATCAGCGCGACGAAATACATCAGATAGGGTCTACCCAAAGTGCGAAATATCGAAAAATTCGTTTTTTGCGTTTTTCTCGGCTCCTATGGGAGATAGAGCGAAAAAGGGCTCAATACAGGATCTCTGATTTTCCCTGATTTTGCTAATCAATAAAAAGGTCATAACTTTTGAATGGTTCAACCGATCCTCAAAATTCTTTTTGCATTCGAAAGAGGACAGAAAAAGAAAGGAAATGCGACTAGGTTCATCCCGATATTTCAATTTTTCGAGCCGAGAACGCAGATTGTATGTTACCTCTGAAATACAATTTTTCACATAACTAAAAAATCGATTATCTGTCGCAAAAAAATTATACTATTGTCCTAAATGCATGGGAATTGATGTATTATCAAGCCTTGTTCCTTAGAAAGCCAAAGAGCAGCGGAAACAATCGTTATTAGCGAGGAAACGATAGATATCGTAATTTTAGTAAACGTAAAGAAGGTGGTTTTCGGATAATTCGATTTTCTGCGATTTTCTCAGCTCCTGTTGGAGATATCGCAAATCCACGGCCAGATTCGTTATCAGCGCGACGAAATACATCAGATAGGGTCTACCCAAAGTGCGAAATATCGAAAAATTCGTTTTTTGCGTTTTTCTCGGCTCCTATGGGAGATAGAGCGAAAAAGGGCTCAATACAGGATCTCTGATTTTCCCTGATTTTGCTAATCAATAAAAAGGTCATAACTTTTGAATGGTTCAACCGATCCTCAAAATTCTTTTTGCATTCGAAAGAGGACAGAAAAAGAAAGGAAATGCGACTAGGTTCATCCCGATATTTCAATTTTTCGAGCCGAGAACGCAGATTGTATGTTACCTCTGAAATACAATTTTTCACATAACTAAAAAATCGATTATCTGTCGCAAAAAAATTATACTATTGTCCTAAATGCATGGGAATTGATGTATTATCAAGCCTTGTTCCTTAGAAAGCCAAAGAGCAGCGGAAACAATCGTTATTAGCGAGGAAACGATAGATATCGTAATTTTAGTAAACGTAAAGAAGGTGGTTTTCGGATAATTCGATTGTCTGCGATTTTCTCAGCTCCTGTTGGAGATATCGCAAATCCACGGCCAGATTCGTTATCAGCGCGACGAAATACATCAGATAGGGTCTACCCAAAGTGCGAAATATCGAAAAATTCGTTTTTTGCGTTTTTCGCGGCTCCTATGGGAGATAGAGCGAAAAGGGGCTCAATACAGGATCCTTGATTTTCCCTGATTTTGCTAATCAATAAAAAGGTCATAACTTTTGAATGGTTCAACCGATCCTCAAAATTCTTTTTGCATTCGAAAGAGGACAGAAAAAGAAAGGAAATGCGACTAGGTTCATCCCGATATTTCAATTTTTCGATCCGAGAGCGCAGATTGTATGTTACCTCTGAAATACAATTTTTCACATGACTAAAAAATCGATTATCTGTCGCAAAAAAATTGAAAAAAATTATACTATTGTCCTAAATGCATAGAAATTGATGTATTATCAAGCCTTGTTCGTTAGAAAGCCAAAGAGCAGCGGAAACAATCGTTATTAGCGAGGAAACGATAGATATCGTAATTTTAGTAAACGTAAAGAAGGTGGTTTTCGGATAATTCGATTTTCTGCGATTTTCTCAGCTCCTGTTGGAGATATCGCAAATCCACGGCCAGATTCGTTATCAGCGCGACGAAATACATCAGATAGGGTCTACCCAAAGTGCGAAATATCGAAAATTTCGTTTTTTGCGTTTTTCGCGCCTCCTATGGGAGATAGAGCGAAAAGGGGCTTAATACAGGATCCTTGATTTTCCCTGATTTTGCTAATCAATAAAAAGGTCATAACTTTTGAATGGTTCAACCGATCCTCAAAATTCTTTTTGCATTCGAAAGAGGACAGAAAAAGAAAGGAAATGCGACTAGGTTCATCCCGATATTTCAATTTTTCGAGCCGAGAACGCAGATTGTATGTTACCTCTGAAATACAATTTTTCACATAACTAAAAAATCGATTATCTGTCGCAAAAAAATTATACTATTGTCCTAAATGCATGGGAATTGATGTATTATCAAGCCTTGTTCCTTAGAAAGCCAAAGAGCAGCGGAAACAATCGTTATTAGCGAGGAAACGATAGATATCGTAATTTTAGTAAACGTAAAGAAGGTGGTTTTCGGATAATTCGATTGTCTGCGATTTTCTCAGCTCCTGTTGGAGATATCGCAAATCCACGGCCAGATTCGTTATCAGCGCGACGAAATACATCAGATAGGGTCTACCCAAAGTGCGAAATATCGAAAAATTCGTTTTTTGCGTTTTTCGCGGCTCCTATGGGAGATAGAGCGAAAAGGGGCTCAATACAGGATCCTTGATTTTCCCTGATTTTGCTAATCAATAAAAAGGTCATAACTTTTGAATGGTTCAACCGATCCTCAAAATTCTTTTTGCATTCGAAAGAGGACAGAAAAAGAAAGGAAATGCGACTAGGTTCATCCCGATATTTCAATTTTTCGATCCGAGAGCGCAGATTGTATGTTACCTCTGAAATACAATTTTTCACATGACTAAAAAATCGATTATCTGTCGCAAAAAAATTGAAAAAAATTATACTATTGTCCTAAATGCATGGAAATTGATGTATTATCAAGCCTTGTTCGTTAGAAAGCCAAAGAGCAGCGGAAACAATCGTTATTAGCGAGGAAACGATAGATATCGTAATTTTAGTAAACGTAAAGAAGGTGGTTTTCGGATAATTCGATTTTCTGCGATTTTCTCAGCTCCTGTTGGAGATATCGCAAATCCACGGCCAGATTCGTTATCAGCGCGACGAAATACATCAGATAGGGTCTACCCAAAGTGCGAAATATCGAAAATTTCGTTTTTTGCGTTTTTCGCGCCTCCTATGGGAGATAGAGCGAAAAGGGGCTCAATACAGGATCCTTGATTTTCCCTGATTTTGCTAATCAATAAAAAGGTCATAACTTTTGAATGGTTCAACCGATCCTCAAAATTCTTTTTGCATTCGAAAGAGGACAGAAAAAGAAAGGAAATGCGACTAGGTTCATCCCGATATTTCAATTTTTCGATCCGACAGCGCAGATTGTATGTTGCCTGTGAAATACAATTTTTCACATAACTTAAAAATCGATTATCTGTCGCAAAAAAATTGAAAAAAATTATACTATTGTCCTAAATGCATGGAAATTGATGTATTATCAAGCCTTGTTCGTTAGAAAGCCAAAGAGCAGCGGAAACAATCGTTATTAGCGAGGAAACGATAGATATCGTAATTTTAGTAAACGTAAAGAAGGTGGTTTTCGGATAATTCGATTTTCTGCGATTTTCTCAGCTCCTGTTGGAGATATCGCAAATCCACGGCCAGATTCGTTATCAGCGCGACGAAATACATCAGATAGGGTCTACCCAAAGTGCGAAATATCGAAAAATTCGTTTTTTACGTTTTTCTCGGCTCCTATGGGAGATAGAGCGAAAAAGGGCTCAATACAGGATCCTTGATTTTCCCTGATTTTGCTAATCAATAAAAAGGTCATAACTTTTGAATGGTTCAACCGATCCTCAAAATTCTTTTTGCATTCGAAAGAGGACAGAAAAAGAAAGGAAATGCGACTAGGTTCATCCCGATATTTCAATTTTTCGATCCGACAGCGCAGATTGTATGTTACCTCTGAAATACAATTTTTCACATAACTTAAAAATCGATTATCTGTCGCAAAAAAATTGAAAAAAATTATACTATTGTCCTAATTGCATGGAAATTGATGTATTATCAAGCCTTGTTCGTTAGAAAGCCAAAGAGCAGCGGAAACAATCGTTATTAGCGAGGCAACGATATCGTAATTTTAGTAAACGTAAAGAAGGTGGTTTTCGGATAATTCGATTTTCTGCGATTTTCTCAGCTCCTGTTGGAGATATCGCAAATCCACGGCCAGATTCGTTATCAGCGCGACGAAATACATCAGATAGGGTCTACCCAAAGTGCGAAATATCGAAAAATTCGTTTTTTGCGTTTTTCTCGGCTCCTATGGGAGATAGAGCGAAAAGGGGCTTAATACAGGATCCGTGATTTTCCCTGATTTTGTTAATCGATAAAAAGGTCATAACTTTTGAATGATTTAACCGATCCTCAAAATTCTATTTGCATTCGAAAGAGGACAGAAAAAGAAAGGAAATGCGACTAGGTTCATCCCGATATTTCAATTTTTCGATCCGAGAGCGCAGATTGTATGTTACCTCTGAAATACAATTTTTCACATGACTAAAAAATCGATTATCTTTCGCAAAAAAATTATACTATTGTCCTAAATGCATGGAAATTGATGTATTATCAAGCCTTGTTCGTTAGAAAGCCAAAGAGCAGCGGAAACAATCGTTATTAGCGAGGAAACGATAGATATCGTAATTTTAGTAAACGTAAAGAAGGTGGTTTTCGGATAATTCGATTTTCTGCGATTTTCTCAGCTCCTGTTGGAGATATCGCAAATCCACGGCCAGATTCGTTATCAGCGCGACGAAATACATCAGATAGGGTCTACCCAAAGTGCGAAATATCGAAAAATTCGTTTTTTGCGTTTTTCTCGGCTCCTATGGGAGATAGAGCGAAAAGGGGCTTAATACAGGATCCGTGATTTTCCCTGATTTTGTTAATCGATAAAAAGGTCATAACTTTTGAATGATTCAACCGATCCTCAAAATTCTATTTGCATTCGAAAGAGGACAGAAAAAGAAAGGAAATGCGACTAGGTTCATCCCGATATTTCAATTTTTCGATCCGAGAGCGCAGATTGTATGTTACCTCTGAAATACAATTTTTCACATGACTAAAAAATCGATTATCTTTCGCAAAAAAATTGAAAAAAATTATACTATTGTCCTAAATGCATGGAAATTGATGTATTATCAAGCCTTGTTCGTTAGAAAGCCAAAGAGCAGCGGAAACAATCGTTATTAGCGAGGAAACGATAGATATCGTAATTTTAGTAAACGTAAAGAAGGTGGTTTTCGGATAATTCGATTTTCTGCGATTTTCTCAGCTCCTGTTGAAATATCGCAAATCCACGGCCAGATTCGTTATCAGCGCGACGAAATACATCAGATAGGGTCTACCCAAAGTGCGAAATATCGAAAAATTCGTTTTTTGCGTTTTTCTCGGCTCCTATGGGAGATAGAGCGAAAAGGGGCTTAATACAGGATCCGTGATTTTCCCTGATTTTGTTAATCGATAAAAAGGTCATAACTTTTGAATGATTCAACCGATCCTCAAAATTCTTTTTGCATTCGAAAGAGGACAGAAAAAGAAAGGAAATGCGACTAGGTTCATCCCGATATTTCAATTTTTCGATCCGAGAGCGCAGATTGTATGTTACCTCTGAAATACAATTTTTCACATGACTAAAAAATCGATTATCTTTCGCAAAAAAATTGAAAAAAATTATACTATTGTCCTAAATGCATGGAAATAGATGTATTATCAAGCCTTGTTCGTTAGAAAGCCAAAGAGCAGCGGAAACAATCGTTATTAGCGAGGAAACGATAGATATCGTAATTTTAGTAAACGTGAAGAAGGTGGTTTTCGGATAATTCGATTTTCTGCGATTTTCTCAGCTCCTGTTGGAGATATCGCAAATCCACGGCCAGATTCGTTATCAGCGCGACGAAATACATCAGATAGGGTCTACCCAAAGTGCGAAATATCGAAAAATTCGTTTTTTGCGTTTTTCTCGGCTCCTATGGGAGATAGAGCGAAAAGGGGCTTAATACAGGATCCGTGATTTTCCCTGATTTTGTTAATCGATAAAAAGGTCATAACTTTTGAATGATTCAACCGATCCTCAAAATTCTTTTTGCATTCGAAAGCGGACAGAAAAAGAAAGGAAATGCGACTAGGTTCATCCCGATATTTCATTTTTTCGAGCCGAGAGCGCAGATTGTATGTTACCTCTGAAATACAATTTTTCACATAACTAAAAAATCGATTATCTGTCGCAAAAAAATTGAAAAAAATTATACTATTGTCCTAAATGCATGGAAATTGATGTATCATCAAGCCTTGTTCGTTAGAAAGCCAAAGAGCAGCGGAAACAATCGTTATTAGCGAGGCAACGATAGATATCGTAATTTTAGTAAACGTAAAGAAGGTGGTTTTCGGATAATTCGATTTTCTGCGATTTTCTCAGCTCCTGTTGGAGATATCGCAAATCCACAGCCAGATTCGTTATCAGCGCGACGAAATACATCAGATAGGGTCTACCCAAAGTGCGAAATATCGAAAAATTCGTTTTTTGCGTTTTTCTCGGCTCCTATGGGAGATAGAGCGAAAAAGGGCTTAATACAGGATCCTTGATTTTCCCTGATTTTGCTAATCAATAAAAAGGTCATAACTTTTGAATGGTTCAACCGATCCTCAAAATTCTTTTTGCATTCGAAAGAGGACAGAAAAAGAAAGGAAATGCGACTAGGTTCATCCCGATATTTCAATTTTTCGAGCCGAGAACGCAGATTGTATGTTACCTCTGAAATACAATTTTTCACATAACTAAAAAATCGATTATCTGTCGCAAAAAAATTATACTATTGTCCTAAATGCATGGGAATTGATGTATTATCAAGCCTTGTTCCTTAGAAAGCCAAAGAGCAGCGGAAACAATCGTTATTAGCGAGGAAACGATAGATATCGTAATTTTAGTAAACGTAAAGAAGGTGGTTTTCGGATAATTCGATTTTCTGCGATTTTCTCAGCTCCTGTTGGAGATATCGCAAATCCACGGCCAGATTCGTTATCAGCGCGACGAAATACATCGGATAGGGTCTACCCAAAGTGCGAAATATCGAAAAATTCGTTTTTTGCGTTTTTCTCGGCTCCTATGGGAGATGGAGCGAAAAAGGGCTCAATACAGGCTCCTTGATTTTCCCTGATTTTGCTAATCAATAAAAAGGTCATAACTTTTGAATGGTTCAACCGATCCTCAAAATTCTTTTTGCATTCGAAAGAGGACAGAAAAAGAAAGGAAATGCGACTAGGTTCATCCCGATATTTCAATTTTTCGAGCCGAGAACGCAGATTGTATGTTACCTCTGAAATACAATTTTTCACATAACTAAAAAATCGATTATCTGTCGCAAAAAAATTATACTATTGTCCTAAATGCATGGGAATTGATGTATTATCAAGCCTTGTTCCTTAGAAAGCCAAAGAGCAGCGGAAACAATCGTTATTAGCGAGGAAACGATAGATATCGTAATTTTAGTAAACGTAAAGAAGGTGGTTTTCGGATAATTCGATTTTCTGCGATTTTCTCAGCTCCTGTTGGAGATATCGCAAATCCACGGCCAGATTCGTTATCAGCGCGACGAAATACATCAGATAGGGTCTACCCAAAGTGCGAAATATCGAAAAATTCGTTTTTTGCGTTTTTCTCGGCTCCTATGGGAGATAGAGCGAAAAAGGGCTTAATACAGGATCCTTGATTTTCCCTGATTTTGCTAATCAATAAAAAGGTCATAACTTTTGAATGGTTCAACCGATCCTCAAAATTCTTTTCGCATTCGAAAGAGGACAGAAAAAGAAAGGAAATGCGACTAGGTTCATCCCGATATTTCATTTTTTCGAGCCGAGAGCGCAGATTGTATGTTACCTCTGAAATACAATTTTTCACATAAATAAAAAATCGATTATCTGTCGCAAAAAAATTGAAAAAAATTATACTATTGTCCTAAATGCATGGAAATTGATGTATTATCAAGCCTTGTTCGTTAGAAAGCCAAAGAGCAGCGGAAACAATCGTTATTAGCGAGGAAACGATAGATATCGTAATTTTAGTAAACGTAAAGAAGGTGGTTTTCGGATAATTCGATTTTCTGCGATTTTCTCAGCTCCTGTTGGAGATATCGCAAATCCACGGCCAGATTCGTTATCAGCGCGACGAAATACATCAGATAGGGTCTACCCAAAGTGCGAAATATCGAAAAATTCGTTTTTTGCGTTTTTCTCGGCTCCTATGGGAGATAGAGCGAAAAAGGGCTCAATACAGGATCTCTGATTTTCCCTGATTTTGCTAATCAATAAAAAGGTCATAACTTTTGAATGGTTCAACCGATCCTCAAAATTCTTTTTGCATTCGAAAGAGGACAGAAAAAGAAAGGAAATGCGACTAGGTTCATCCCGATATTTCAATTTTTCGAGCCGAGAACGCAGATTGTATGTTACCTCTGAAATACAATTTTTCACATAACTAAAAAATCGATTATCTGTCGCAAAAAAATTATACTATTGTCCTAAATGCATGGGAATTGATGTATTATCAAGCCTTGTTCCTTAGAAAGCCAAAGAGCAGCGGAAACAATCGTTATTAGCGAGGAAACGATAGATATCGTAATTTTAGTAAACGTAAAGAAGGTGGTTTTCGGATAATTCGATTTTCTGCGATTTTCTCAGCTCCTGTTGGAGATATCGCAAATCCACGGCCAGATTCGTTATCAGCGCGACGAAATACATCAGATAGGGTCTACCCAAAGTGCGAAATATCGAAAAATTCGTTTTTTGCGTTTTTCGCGGCTCCTATGGGAGATAGAGCGAAAAGGGGCTCAATACAGGATCCTTGATTTTCCCTGATTTTGCTAATCAATAAAAAGGTCATAACTTTTGAATGGTTCAACCGATCCTCAAAATTCTTTTTGCATTCGAAAGAGGACAGAAAAAGAAAGGAAATGCGACTAGGTTCATCCCGATATTTCAATTTTTCGAGCCGAGAACGCAGATTGTATGTTACCTCTGAAATACAATTTTTCACATAACTTAAAAATCGATTATCTGTCGCAAAAAAATTGAAAAAAATTATACTATTGTCCTAAATGCATGGAAATTGATGTATTATCAAGCCTTGTTCGTTAGAAAGCCAAAGAGCAGCGGAAACAATCGTTATTAGCGAGGGAACGATAGATATCGTAATTTTAGTAAACGTAAAGAAGGTGGTTTTCGGATAATTCGATTTTCTGCGATTTTCTCAGCTCCTGTTGGAGATATCGCAAATCCACGGCCAGATTCGTTATCAGCGCGACGAAATACATCAGATAGGGTCTACCCAAAGTGCGAAATATCGAAAAATTCGTTTTTTGCGTTTTTCGCGGCTCCTATGGGAGATAGAGCGAAAAGGGGCTCAATACAGGATCCTTGATTTTCCCTGATTTTGCTAATCAATAAAAAGGTCATAACTTTTGAATGGTTCAACCGATCCTCAAAATTCTTTTCGCATTCGAAAGAGGACAGAAAAAGAAAGGAAATGCGACTAGGTTCATCCCGATATTTCAATTTTTCGATCCGACAGCGCAGATTGTATGTTGCCTGTGAAATACAATTTTTCACATAACTTAAAAATCGATTATCTGTCGCAAAAAAATTGAAAAAAATTATACTATTGTCCTAAATGCATGGAAATTGATGTATTATCAAGCCTTGTTCGTTAGAAAGCCAAAGAGCAGCGGAAACAATCGTTATTAGCGAGGAAACGATAGATATCGTAATTTTAGTAAACGTAAAGAAGGTGGTTTTCGGATAATTCGATTTTCTGCGATTTTCTCAGCTCCTGTTGGAGATATCGCAAATCCACGGCCAGATTCGTTATCAGCGCGACGAAATACATCAGATAGGGTCTACCCAAAGTGCGAAATATCGAAAAATTCGTTTTTTGCGTTTTTCGCGGCTCCTATGGGAGATAGAGCGAAAAGGGGCTCAATACAGGATCCTTGATTTTCCCTGATTTTGCTAATCAATAAAAAGGTCATAACTTTTGAATGGTTCAACCGATCCTCAAAATTCTTTTTGCATTCGAAAGAGGACAGAAAAAGAAAGGAAATGCGACTAGGTTCATCCCGATATTTCATTTTTTCGAGCCGAGAGCGCAGATTGTATGTTACCTCTGAAATACAATTTTTCACATAAATAAAAAATCGATTATCTGTCGCAAAAAAATTGAAAAAAATTATACTATTGTCCTAAATGCATGGAAAATGATGTATTCTCAAGCCTTGTTCGTTAGAAAGCCAAAGAGCAGCGGAAACAATCGTTATTAGCGAGGCAACGATATCGTAATTTTAGTAAACGTAAAGAAGGTGGTTTTCGGATAATTCGATTTTCTGCGATTTTCTCAGCTCCTGTTGGAGATATCGCAAATCCACAGCCAGATTCGTTATCAGCGCGACGAAATACATCAGATAGGGTCTACCCAAAGTGCGAAATATCGAAAAATTCGTTTTTTGCGTTTTTCTCGGCTCCTATGGGAGATAGAGCGAAAAGGGGCTCAATACAGGATCCTTGATTTTCCCTGATTTTCCTAATCAATAAAAAGGTCATAACTTTTGAATGGTTCAACCGATCCTCAAAATTCTTTTTGCATTCGAAAGAGGACAGAAAAAGAAAGGAAATGCGACTAGGTTCATCCCGATATTTCATTTTTTCGAGCCGAGAGCGCAGATTGTATGTTACCTCTGAAATACAATTTTTCACATAACTAAAAAATCGATTATCTGTCGCAAAAAAATTGAAAAAAATTATACTATTGTCCTAAATGCATGGAAATTGATGTATCATCAAGCCTTGTTCGTTAGAAAGCCAAAGAGCAGCGGAAACAATCGTTATTAGCGAGGCAACGATAGATATCGTAATTTTAGTAAACGTAAAGAAGGTGGTTTTCGGATAATTCGATTTTCTGCGATTTTCTCAGCTCCTGTTGGAGATATCGCAAATCCACGGCCAGATTCGTTATCAGCGCGACGAAATACATCAGATAGGGTCTACCCAAAGTGCGAAATATCGAAAAATTCGTTTTTTACGTTTTTCTCGGCTCCTATGGGAGATAGAGCGAAAAAGGGCTTAATACAGGATCCTTGATTTTCCCTGATTTTGCTAATCAATAAAAAGGTCATAACTTTTGAATGGTCCAACCGATCCTCAAAATTCTTTTTGCATTCGAAAGAGGACAGAAAAAGAAAGGAAATGCGACTAGGTTCATCCCGATATTTCAATTTTTCGAGCCGAGAACGCAGATTGTATGTTACCTCTGAAATACAATTTTTCACATAACTAAAAAATCGATTATCTGTCGCAAAAAAATTATACTATTGTCCTAAATGCATGGGAATTGATGTATTATCAAGCCTTGTTCCTTAGAAAGCCAAAGAGCAGCGGAAACAATCGTTATTAGCGAGGAAACGATAGATATCGTAATTTTAGTAAACGTAAAGAAGGTGGTTTTCGGATAATTCGATTTTCTGCGATTTTCTCAGCTCCTGTTGGAGATATCGCAAATCCACGGCCAGATTCGTTATCAGCGCGACGAAATACATCAGATAGGGTCTACCCAAAGTGCGAAATATCGAAAAATTCGTTTTTTGCGTTTTTCTCGGCTCCTATGGGAGATAGAGCGAAAAAGGGCTTAATACAGGATCCTTGATTTTCCCTGATTTTGCTAATCAATAAAAAGGTCATAACTTTTGAATGGTTCAACCGATCCTCAAAATTCTTTTTGCATTCGAAAGAGGACAGAAAAAGAAAGGAAATGCGACTAGGTTGAACCCGATATTTCAATTTTTCGATCCGACAGCGCAGATTGTATGTTACCTCTGAAATACAATTTTTCACATAACTTAAAAATCGATTATCTGTCGCAAAAAAATTAAAAAAAATTATACTATTGTCCTAAATGCATGGAAATTGATGTATTATCAAGCCTTGTTCGTTAGAAAGCCAAAGAGCAGCGGAAACAATCGTTATTAGCGAGGAAACGATAGATATCGTAATTTTAGTAAACGTAAAGAAGGTGGTTTTCGGATAATTCGATTTTCTGCGATTTTCTCAGCTCCTGTTGGAGATATCGCAAATCCACGGCCAGATTCGTTATCAGCGCGACGAAATACATCGGATAGGGTCTACCCAAAGTGCGAAATATCGAAAAATTCGTTTTTTGCGTTTTTCTCGGCTCCTATGGGAGATAGAGCGAAAAAGGGCTCAATACAGGCTCCTTGATTTTCCCTGATTTTGCTAATCAATAAAAAGGTCATAACTTTTGAATGGTTCAACCGATCCTCAAAATTCTTTTTGCATTCGAAAGAGGACAGAAAAAGAAAGGAAATGCGACTAGGTTCATCCCGATATTTCAATTTTTCGAGCCGAGAACGCAGATTGTATGTTACCTCTGAAATACAATTTTTCACATAACTAAAAAATCGATTATCTGTCGCAAAAAAATTATACTATTGTCCTAAATGCATGGGAATTGATGTATTATCAAGCCTTGTTCCTTAGAAAGCCAAAGAGCAGCGGAAACAATCGTTATTAGCGAGGAAACGATAGATATCGTAATTTTAGTAAACGTAAAGAAGGTGGTTTTCGGATAATTCGATTTTCTGCGATTTTCTCAGCTCCTGTTGGAGATATCGCAAATCCACGGCCAGATTCGTTATCAGCGCGACGAAATACATCAGATAGGGTCTACCCAAAGTGCGAAATATCGAAAAATTCGTTTTTTGCGTTTTTCTCGGCTCCTATGGGAGATAGAGCGAAAAAGGGCTTAATACAGGATCCTTGATTTTCCCTGATTTTGCTAATCAATAAAAAGGTCATAACTTTTGAATGGTTCAACCGATCCTCAAAATTCTTTTTGCATTCGAAAGAGGACAGAAAAAGAAAGGAAATGCGACTAGGTTCATCCCGATATTTCAATTTTTCGATCCGACAGCGCAGATTGTATGTTGCCTGTGAAATACAATTTTTCACATAACTTAAAAATCGATTATCTGTCGCAAAAAAATTGAAAAAAATTATACTATTGTCCTAAATGCATGGAAATTGATGTATTATCAAGCCTTGTTCGTAGAAAGCCAAAGAGCAGCGGAAACAATCGTTATTAGCGAGGAAACGATAGATATCGTAATTTTAGTAAACGTAAAGAAGGTGGTTTTCGGATAATTCGATTTTCTGCGATTTTCTCAGCTCCTGTTGGAGATATCGCAAATCCACGGCCAGATTCGTTATCAGCGCGACGAAATACATCAGATAGGGTCTACCCAAAGTGCGAAATATCGAAAAATTCGTTTTTTGCGTTTTTCGCGGCTCCTATGGGAGATAGAGCGAAAAGGGGCTCAATACAGGATCCTTGATTTTCCCTGATTTTGCTAATCAATAAAAAGGTCATAACTTTTGAATGGTTCAACCGATCCTCAAAATTCTTTTCGCATTCGAAAGAGGACAGAAAAAGAAAGGAAATGCGACTAGGTTCATCCCGATATTTCAATTTTTCGATCCGACAGCGCAGATTGTATGTTGCCTGTGAAATACAATTTTTCACATAACTTAAAAATCGATTATCTGTCGCAAAAAAATTGAAAAAAATTATACTATTGTCCTAAATGCATGGAAATTGATGTATTATCAAGCCTTGTTCGTTAGAAAGCCAAAGAGCAGCGGAAACAATCGTTATTAGCGAGGAAACGATAGATATCGTAATTTTAGTAAACGTAAAGAAGGTGGTTTTCGGATAATTCGATTTTCTGCGATTTTCTCAGCTCCTGTTGGAGATATCGCAAATCCACGGCCAGATTCGTTATCAGCGCGACGAAATACATCAGATAGGGTCTACCCAAAGGGCGAAATATCGAAAAATTCGTTTTTTGCGTTTTTCGCGGCTCCTATGGGAGATAGAGCGAAAAGGGGCTTAATACAGGATCCTTGATTTTCCCTGATTTTGCTAATCAATAAAAAGGTCATAACTTTTGAATGGTTCAACCGATCCTCAAAATTCTTTTTGCATTCGAAAGAGGACAGAAAAAGAAAGGAAATGCGACTAGGTTCATCCCGATATTTCATTTTTTCGAGCCGAGAGCGCAGATTGTATGTTACCTCTGAAATACAATTTTTCACATAAATAAAAAATCGATTATCTGTCGCAAAAAAATTGAAAAAAATTATACTATTGTCCTAAATGCATGGAAAATGATGTATTATCAAGCCTTGTTCGTTAGAAAGCCAAAGAGCAGCGGAAACAATCGTTATTAGCGAGGCAACGATAGATATCGTAATTTTAGTAAACGTAAAGAAGGTGGTTTTCGGATAATTCGATTTTCTGCGATTTTCTCAGCTCCTGTTGGAGATATCGCAAATCCACGGCCAGATTCGTTATCAGCGCGACGAAATACATCAGATAGGGTCTACCCAAAGTGCGAAATATCGAAAAATTCGTTTTTTGCGTTTTTCTCGGCTCCTATGGGAGATAGAGCGAAAAAGGGCTTAATACAGGATCCTTGATTTTCCCTGATTTTGCTAATCAATAAAAAGGTCATAACTTTTGAATGGTTCAACCGATCCTCAAAATTCTTTTTGCATTCGAAAGAGGACAGAAAAAGAAAGGAAATGCGACTAGGTTGATCCCGATATTTCAATTTTTCGATCCGACAGCGCAGATTGTATGTTACCTCTGAAATACAATTTTTCACATAACTTAAAATTCGATTATCTGTCGCAAAAAAATTAAAAAAAATTATACTATTGTCCTAAATGCATGGAAATTGATGTATTATCAAGCCTTGTTCGTTAGAAAGCCAAAGAGCAGCGGAAACAATCGTTATTAGCGAGGAAACGATAGATATCGTAATTTTAGTAAACGTAAAGAAGGTGGTTTTCGGATAATTCGATTTTCTGCGATTTTCTCAGCTCCTGTTGGAGATATCGCAAATCCACGGCCAGATTCGTTATCAGCGCGACGAAATACATCAGATAGGGTCTACCCAAAGTGCGAAATATCGAAAAATTCGTTTTTTGCGTTTTTCTCGGCTCCTATGGGAGATAGAGCGAAAAAGGGCTCAATACAGGATCTCTGATTTTCCCTGATTTTGCTAATCAATAAAAAGGTCATAACTTTTGAATGGTTCAACCGATCCTCAAAATTCTTTTTGCATTCGAAAGAGGACAGAAAAAGAAAGGAAATGCGACTAGGTTCATCCCGATATTTCAATTTTTCGAGCCGAGAACGCAGATTGTATGTTACCTCTGAAATACAATTTTTCACATAACTAAAAAATCGATTATCTGTCGCAAAAAAATTATACTATTGTCCTAAATGCATGGGAATTGATGTATTATCAAGCCTTGTTCCTTAGAAAGCCAAAGAGCAGCGGAAACAATCGTTATTAGCGAGGAAACGATAGATATCGTAATTTTAGTAAACGTAAAGAAGGTGGTTTTCGGATAATTCGATTTTCTGCGATTTTCTCAGCTCCTGTTGGAGATATCGCAAATCCACGGCCAGATTCGTTATCAGCGCGACGAAATACATCAGATAGGGTCTACCCAAAGTGCGAAATATCGAAAAATTCGTTTTTTGCGTTTTTCGCGGCTCCTATGGGAGATAGAGCGAAAAGGGGCTCAATACAGGATCCTTGATTTTCCCTGATTTTGCTAATCAATAAAAAGGTCATAACTTTTGAATGGTTCAACCGATCCTCAAAATTCTTTTTGCATTCGAAAGAGGACAGAAAAAGAAAGGAAATGCGACTAGGTTCATCCCGATATTTCAATTTTTCGAGCCGAGAACGCAGATTGTATGTTACCTCTGAAATACAATTTTTCACATAACTTAAAAATCGATTATCTGTCGCAAAAAAATTGAAAAAAATTATACTATTGTCCTAAATGCATGGAAATTGATGTATTATCAAGCCTTGTTCGTTAGAAAGCCAAAGAGCAGCGGAAACAATCGTTATTAGCGAGGGAACGATAGATATCGTAATTTTAGTAAACGTAAAGAAGGTGGTTTTCGGATAATTCGATTTTCTGCGATTTTCTCAGCTCCTGTTGGAGATATCGCAAATCCACGGCCAGATTCGTTATCAGCGCGACGAAATACATCAGATAGGGTCTACCCAAAGTGCGAAATATCGAAAAATTCGTTTTTTGCGTTTTTCGCGGCTCCTATGGGAGATAGAGCGAAAAGGGGCTCAATACAGGATCCTTGATTTTCCCTGATTTTGCTAATCAATAAAAAGGTCATAACTTTTGAATGGTTCAACCGATCCTCAAAATTCTTTTCGCATTCGAAAGAGGACAGAAAAAGAAAGGAAATGCGACTAGGTTCATCCCGATATTTCAATTTTTCGATCCGACAGCGCAGATTGTATGTTGCCTGTGAAATACAATTTTTCACATAACTTAAAAATCGATTATCTGTCGCAAAAAAATTGAAAAAAATTATACTATTGTCCTAAATGCATGGAAATTGATGTATTATCAAGCCTTGTTCGTTAGAAAGCCAAAGAGCAGCGGAAACAATCGTTATTAGCGAGGAAACGATAGATATCGTAATTTTAGTAAACGTAAAGAAGGTGGTTTTCGGATAATTCGATTTTCTGCGATTTTCTCAGCTCCTGTTGGAGATATCGCAAATCCACGGCCAGATTCGTTATCAGCGCGACGAAATACATCAGATAGGGTCTACCCAAAGTGCGAAATATCGAAAAATTCGTTTTTTGCGTTTTTCGCGGCTCCTATGGGAGATAGAGCGAAAAGGGGCTCAATACAGGATCCTTGATTTTCCCTGATTTTGCTAATCAATAAAAAGGTCATAACTTTTGAATGGTTCAACCGATCCTCAAAATTCTTTTTGCATTCGAAAGAGGACAGAAAAAGAAAGGAAATGCGACTAGGTTCATCCCGATATTTCATTTTTTCGAGCCGAGAGCGCAGATTGTATGTTACCTCTGAAATACAATTTTTCACATAAATAAAAAATCGATTATCTGTCGCAAAAAAATTGAAAAAAATTATACTATTGTCCTAAATGCATGGAAAATGATGTATTCTCAAGCCTTGTTCGTTAGAAAGCCAAAGAGCAGCGGAAACAATCGTTATTAGCGAGGCAACGATAGATATCGTAATTTTAGTAAACGTAAAGAAGGTGGTTTTCGGATAATTCGATTTTCTGCGATTTTCTCAGCTCCTGTTGGAGATATCGCAAATCCACGGCCAGATTCGTTATCAGCGCGACGAAATACATCAGATAGGGTCTACCCAAAGTGCGAAATATCGAAAAATTCGTTTTTTGCGTTTTTCTCGGCTCCTATGGGAGATAGAGCGAAAAAGGGCTTAATACAGGATCCTTGATTTTCCCTGATTTTGCTAATCAATAAAAAGGTCATAACTTTTGAATGGTTCAACCGATCCTCAAAATTCTTTTTGCATTCGAAAGAGGACAGAAAAAGAAAGGAAATGCGACTAGGTTCATCCCGATATTTCATTTTTTCGAGCCGAGAGCGCAGATTGTATGTTACCTCTGAAATACAATTTTTCACATAAATAAAAAATCGATTATCTGTCGCAAAAAAATTATACTATTGTCCTAAATGCATGGGAATTGATGTATTATCAAGCCTTGTTCCTTAGAAAGCCAAAGAGCAGCGGAAACAATCGTTATTAGCGAGGAAACGATAGATATCGTAATTTTAGTAAACGTAAAGAAGGTGGTTTTCGGATAATTCGATTTTCTGCGATTTTCTCAGCTCCTGTTGGAGATATCGCAAATCCACGGCCAGATTCGTTATCAGCGCGACGAAATACATCAGATAGGGTCTACCCAAAGTGCGAAATATCGAAAAATTAGTTTTTTGCGTTTTTCGCGGCTCCTATGGGAGATAGAGCGAAAAGGGGCTCAATACAGGATCCTTGATTTTCCCTGATTTTGCTAATCAATAAAAAGGTCATAACTTTTGAATGGTTCAACCGATCCTCAAAATTCTTTTTGCATTCGAAAGAGGACAGAAAAAGAAAGGAAATGCGACTAGGTTCATCCCGATATTTCATTTTTTCGAGCCGAGAGCGCAGATTGTATGTTACCTCTGAAATACAATTTTTCACATAAATAAAAAATCGATTATCTGTCGCAAAAAAATTGAAAAAAATTATACTATTGTCCTAAATGCATGGAAAATGATGTATTATCAAGCCTTGTTCGTTAGAAAGCCAAAGAGCAGCGGAAACAATCGTTATTAGCGAGGCAACGATAGATATCGTAATTTTAGTAAACGTAAAGAAAGTGGTTTTCGGATAATTCGATTTTCTGCGATTTTCTCAGCTCCTGTTGGAGATATCGCAAATCCACGGCCAGATTCGTTATCAGCGCGACGAAATACATCAGATAGGGTCTACCCAAAGTGCGAAATATCGAAAAATTCGTTTTTTGCGTTTTTCGCGGCTCCTATGGGAGATAGAGCGAAAAGGGGCTCAATACAGGATCCTTGATTTTCCCTGATTTTGCTAATCAATAAAAAGGTCATAACTTTTGAATGGTTCAACCGATCCTCAAAATTCTTTTTGCATTCGAAAGAGGACAGAAAAAGAAAGGAAATGCGACTAGGTTCATCCCGATATTTCAATTTTTCGAGCCGAGAACGCAGATTGTATGTTACCTCTGAAATACAATTTTTCACATAACTAAAAAATCGATTATCTGTCGCAAAAAAATTATACTATTGTCCTAAATGCATGGGAATTGATGTATTATCAAGCCTTGTTCCTTAGAAAGCCAAAGAGCAGCGGAAACAATCGTTATTAGCGAGGAAACGATAGATATCGTAATTTTAGTAAACGTAAAGAAGGTGGTTTTCGGATAATTCGATTTTCTGCGATTTTCTCAGCTCCTGTTGGAGATATCGCAAATCCACGGCCAGATTCGTTATCAGCGCGACGAAATACATCAGATAGGGTCTACCCAAAGTGCGAAATATCGAAAAATTCGTTTTTTGCGTTTTTCGCGGCTCCTATGGGAGATAGAGCGAAAAGGGGCTCAATCCAGGATCCTTGATTTTCCCTGATTTTGCTAATCAATAAAAAGGTCATAACTTTTGAATGGTTCAACCGATCCTCAAAATTCTTTTTGCATTCGAAAGAGGACAGAAAAAGAAAGGAAATGCGACTAGGTTCATCCCGATATTTCATTTTTTCGAGCCGAGAGCGCAGATTGTATGTTACCTCTGAAATACAATTTTTCACATAAATAAAAAATCGATTATCTGTCGCAAAAAAATTATACTATTGTCCTAAATGCATGGGAATTGATGTATTATCAAGCCTTGTTCCTTAGAAAGCCAAAGAGCAGCGGAAACAATCGTTATTAGCGAGGAAACGATAGATATCGTAATTTTAGTAAACGTAAAGAAGGTGGTTTTCGGATAATTCGATTTTCTGCGATTTTCTCAGCTCCTGTTGGAGATATCGCAAATCCACGGCCAGATTCGTTATCAGCGCGACGAAATACATCAGATAGGGTCTACCCAAAGTGCGAAATATCGAAAAATTCGTTTTTTGCGTTTTTCGCGGCTCCTATGGGAGATAGAGCGAAAAGGGGCTCAATACAGGATCCTTGATTTTCCCTGATTTTGCTAATCAATAAAAAGGTCATAACTTTTGAATGGTTCAACCGATCCTCAAAATTCTTTTTGCATTCGAAAGAGGACAGAAAAAGAAAGGAAATGCGACTAGGTTCATCCCGATATTTCAATTTTTCGAGCCGAGAACGCAGATTGTATGTTACCTCTGAAATACAGTTTTTCACATAACTTAAAAATCGATTATCAGTCGCAAAAAAATTGAAAAAAATTATACTATTGTCCTAAATGCATGGAAATTGATGTATTATCAAGCCTTGTTCGTTAGAAAGCCAAAGAGCAGCGGAAACAATCGTTATTAGCGAGGAAACGATAGATATCGTAATTTTAGTAAACGTAAAGAAGGTGGTTTTCGGATAATTCGATTTTCTGCGATTTTCTCAGCTCCTGTTGGAGATATCGCAAATCCACGGCCAGATTCGTTATCAGCGCGACGAAATACATCGGATAGGGTCTACCCAAAGTGCGAAATATCGAAAAATTCGTTTTTTGCGTTTTTCTCGGCTCCTATGGGAGATAGAGCGAAAAAGGGCTCAATACAGGCTCCTTGATTTTCCCTGATTTTGCTAATCAATAAAAAGGTCATAACTTTTGAATGGTTCAACCGATCCTCAAAATTCTTTTTGCATTCGAAAGAGGACAGAAAAAGAAAGGAAATGCGACTAGGTTCATCCCGATATTTCAATTTTTCGAGCCGAGAACGCAGATTGTATGTTACCTCTGAAATACAATTTTTCACATAACTAAAAAATCGATTATCTGTCGCAAAAAAATTATACTATTGTCCTAAATGCATGGGAATTGATGTATTATCAAGCCTTGTTCCTTAGAAAGCCAAAGAGCAGCGGAAACAATCGTTATTAGCGAGGAAACGATAGATATCGTAATTTTAGTAAACGTAAAGAAGGTGGTTTTCGGATAATTCGATTTTCTGCGATTTTCTCAGCTCCTGTTGGAGATATCGCAAATCCACGGCCAGATTCGTTATCAGCGCGACGAAATACATCAGATAGGGTCTACCCAAAGTGCGAAATATCGAAAAATTAGTTTTTTGCGTTTTTCGCGGCTCCTATGGGAGATAGAGCGAAAAGGGGCTCAATACAGGATCCTTGATTTTCCCTGATTTTGCTAATCAATAAAAAGGTCATAACTTTTGAATGGTTCAACCGATCCTCAAAATTCTTTTTGCATTCGAAAGAGGACAGAAAAAGAAAGGAAATGCGACTAGGTTCATCCCGATATTTCATTTTTTCGAGCCGAGAGCGCAGATTGTATGTTACCTCTGAAATACAATTTTTCACATAAATAAAAAATCGATTATCTGTCGCAAAAAAATTGAAAAAAATTATACTATTGTCCTAAATGCATGGAAAATGATGTATTATCAAGCCTTGTTCGTTAGAAAGCCAAAGAGCAGCGGAAACAATCGTTATTAGCGAGGCAACGATAGATATCGTAATTTTAGTAAACGTAAAGAAAGTGGTTTTCGGATAATTCGATTTTCTGCGATTTTCTCAGCTCCTGTTGGAGATATCGCAAATCCACGGCCAGATTCGTTATCAGCGCGACGAAATACATCAGATAGGGTCTACCCAAAGTGCGAAATATCGAAAAATTCGTTTTTTGCGTTTTTCGCGGCTCCTATGGGAGATAGAGCGAAAAGGGGCTCAATACAGGATCCTTGATTTTCCCTGATTTTGCTAATCAATAAAAAGGTCATAACTTTTGAATGGTTCAACCGATCCTCAAAATTCTTTTTGCATTCGAAAGAGGACAGAAAAAGAAAGGAAATGCGACTAGGTTCATCCCGATATTTCAATTTTTCGAGCCGAGAACGCAGATTGTATGTTACCTCTGAAATACAATTTTTCACATAACTAAAAAATCGATTATCTGTCGCAAAAAAATTATACTATTGTCCTAAATGCATGGGAATTGATGTATTATCAAGCCTTGTTCCTTAGAAAGCCAAAGAGCAGCGGAAACAATCGTTATTAGCGAGGAAACGATAGATATCGTAATTTTAGTAAACGTAAAGAAGGTGGTTTTCGGATAATTCGATTTTCTGCGATTTTCTCAGCTCCTGTTGGAGATATCGCAAATCCACGGCCAGATTCGTTATCAGCGCGACGAAATACATCAGATAGGGTCTACCCAAAGTGCGAAATATCGAAAAATTCGTTTTTTGCGTTTTTCTCGGCTCCTATGGGAGATAGAGCGAAAAAGGGCTCAATACAGGATCTCTGATTTTCCCTGATTTTGCTAATCAATAAAAAGGTCATAACTTTTGAATGGTTCAACCGATCCTCAAAATTCTTTTTGCATTCGAAAGAGGACAGAAAAAGAAAGGAAATGCGACTAGGTTCATCCCGATATTTCAATTTTTCGAGCCGAGAACGCAGATTGTATGTTACCTCTGAAATACAATTTTTCACATAACTAAAAAATCGATTATCTGTCGCAAAAAAATTATACTATTGTCCTAAATGCATGGGAATTGATGTATTATCAAGCCTTGTTCCTTAGAAAGCCAAAGAGCAGCGGAAACAATCGTTATTAGCGAGGAAACGATAGATATCGTAATTTTAGTAAACGTAAAGAAGGTGGTTTTCGGATAATTCGATTTTCTGCGATTTTCTCAGCTCCTGTTGGAGATATCGCAAATCCACGGCCAGATTCGTTATCAGCGCGACGAAATACATCAGATAGGGTCTACCCAAAGTGCGAAATATCGAAAAATTCGTTTTTTGCGTTTTTCGCGGCTCCTATGGGAGATAGAGCGAAAAGGGGCTCAATACAGGATCCTTGATTTTCCCTGATTTTGCTAATCAATAAAAAGGTCATAACTTTTGAATGGTTCAACCGATCCTCAAAATTCTTTTTGCATTCGAAAGAGGACAGAAAAAGAAAGGAAATGCGACTAGGTTCATCCCGATATTTCAATTTTTCGAGCCGAGAACGCAGATTGTATGTTACCTCTGAAATACAATTTTTCACATAACTTAAAAATCGATTATCTGTCGCAAAAAAATTGAAAAAAATTATACTATTGTCCTAAATGCATGGAAATTGATGTATTATCAAGCCTTGTTCGTTAGAAAGCCAAAGAGCAGCGGAAACAATCGTTATTAGCGAGGGAACGATAGATATCGTAATTTTAGTAAACGTAAAGAAGGTGGTTTTCGGATAATTCGATTTTCTGCGATTTTCTCAGCTCCTGTTGGAGATATCGCAAATCCACGGCCAGATTCGTTATCAGCGCGACGAAATACATCAGATAGGGTCTACCCAAAGTGCGAAATATCGAAAAATTCGTTTTTTGCGTTTTTCGCGGCTCCTATGGGAGATAGAGCGAAAAGGGGCTCAATACAGGATCCTTGATTTTCCCTGATTTTGCTAATCAATAAAAAGGTCATAACTTTTGAATGGTTCAACCGATCCTCAAAATTCTTTTCGCATTCGAAAGAGGACAGAAAAAGAAAGGAAATGCGACTAGGTTCATCCCGATATTTCAATTTTTCGAGCCGAGAGCGCAGATTGTATGTTACCTCTGAAATACAATTTTTCACATAAATAAAAAATCGATTATCTGTCGCAAAAAAATTATACTATTGTCCTAAATGCATGGGAATTGATGTATTATCAAGCCTTGTTCCTTAGAAAGCCAAAGAGCAGCGGAAACAATCGTTATTAGCGAGGAAACGATAGATATCGTAATTTTAGTAAACGTAAAGAAGGTGGTTTTCGGATAATTCGATTTTCTGCGATTTTCTCAGCTCCTGTTGGAGATATCGCAAATCCACGGCCAGATTCGTTATCAGCGCGACGAAATACATCAGATAGGGTCTACCCAAAGTGCGAAATATCGAAAAATTCGTTTTTTGCGTTTTTCGCGGCTCCTATGGGAGATAGAGCGAAAAGGGGCTCAATACAGGATCCTTGATTTTCCCTGATTTTGCTAATCAATAAAAAGGTCATAACTTTTGAATGGTTCAACCGATCCTCAAAATTCTTTTTGCATTCGAAAGAGGACAGAAAAAGAAAGGAAATGCGACTAGGTTCATCCCGATATTTCAATTTTTCGAGCCGAGAACGCAGATTGTATGTTACCTCTGAAATACAGTTTTTCACATAACTTAAAAATCGATTATCAGTCGCAAAAAAATTGAAAAAAATTATACTATTGTCCTAAATGCATGGAAATTGATGTATTATCAAGCCTTGTTCGTTAGAAAGCCAAAGAGCAGCGGAAACAATCGTTATTAGCGAGGAAACGATAGATATCGTAATTTTAGTAAACGTAAAGAAGGTGGTTTTCGGATAATTCGATTTTCTGCGATTTTCTCAGCTCCTGTTGGAGATATCGCAAATCCACGGCCAGATTCGTTATCAGCGCGACGAAATACATCGGATAGGGTCTACCCAAAGTGCGAAATATCGAAAAATTCGTTTTTTGCGTTTTTCTCGGCTCCTATGGGAGATAGAGCGAAAAAGGGCTCAATACAGGCTCCTTGATTTTCCCTGATTTTGCTAATCAATAAAAAGGTCATAACTTTTGAATGGTTCAACCGATCCTCAAAATTCTTTTTGCATTCGAAAGAGGACAGAAAAAGAAAGGAAATGCGACTAGGTTCATCCCGATATTTCAATTTTTCGAGCCGAGAACGCAGATTGTATGTTACCTCTGAAATACAATTTTTCACATAACTAAAAAATCGATTATCTGTCGCAAAAAAATTATACTATTGTCCTAAATGCATGGGAATTGATGTATTATCAAGCCTTGTTCCTTAGAAAGCCAAAGAGCAGCGGAAACAATCGTTATTAGCGAGGAAACGATAGATATCGTAATTTTAGTAAACGTAAAGAAGGTGGTTTTCGGATAATTCGATTTTCTGCGATTTTCTCAGCTCCTGTTGGAGATATCGCAAATCCACGGCCAGATTCGTTATCAGCGCGACGAAATACATCAGATAGGGTCTACCCAAAGTGCGAAATATCGAAAAATTAGTTTTTTGCGTTTTTCGCGGCTCCTATGGGAGATAGAGCGAAAAGGGGCTCAATACAGGATCCTTGATTTTCCCTGATTTTGCTAATCAATAAAAAGGTCATAACTTTTGAATGGTTCAACCGATCCTCAAAATTCTTTTTGCATTCGAAAGAGGACAGAAAAAGAAAGGAAATGCGACTAGGTTCATCCCGATATTTCAATTTTTCGAGCCGAGAACGCAGATTGTATGTTACCTCTGAAATACAATTTTTCACATAACTAAAAAATCGATTATCTGTCGCAAAAAAATTATACTATTGTCCTAAATGCATGGGAATTGATGTATTATCAAGCCTTGTTCCTTAGAAAGCCAAAGAGCAGCGGAAACAATCGTTATTAGCGAGGAAACGATAGATATCGTAATTTTAGTAAACGTAAAGAAGGTGGTTTTCGGATAATTCGATTTTCTGCGATTTTCTCAGCTCCTGTTGGAGATATCGCAAATCCACGGCCAGATTCGTTATCAGCGCGACGAAATACATCAGATAGGGTCTACCCAAAGTGCGAAATATCGAAAAATTAGTTTTTTGCGTTTTTCGCGGCTCCTATGGGAGATAGAGCGAAAAGGGGCTCAATACAGGATCCTTGATTTTCCCTGATTTTGCTAATCAATAAAAAGGTCATAACTTTTGAATGGTTCAACCGATCCTCAAAATTCTTTTTGCATTCGAAAGAGGACAGAAAAAGAAAGGAAATGCGACTAGGTTCATCCCGATATTTCATTTTTTCGAGCCGAGAGCGCAGATTGTATGTTACCTCTGAAATACAATTTTTCACATAAATAAAAAATCGATTATCTGTCGCAAAAAAATTGAAAAAAATTATACTATTGTCCTAAATGCATGGAAAATGATGTATTATCAAGCCTTGTTCGTTAGAAAGCCAAAGAGCAGCGGAAACAATCGTTATTAGCGAGGCAACGATAGATATCGTAATTTTAGTAAACGTAAAGAAAGTGGTTTTCGGATAATTCGATTTTCTGCGATTTTCTCAGCTCCTGTTGGAGATATCGCAAATCCACGGCCAGATTCGTTATCAGCGCGACGAAATACATCAGATAGGGTCTACCCAAAGTGCGAAATATCGAAAAATTCGTTTTTTGCGTTTTTCGCGGCTCCTATGGGAGATAGAGCGAAAAGGGGCTCAATACAGGATCCTTGATTTTCCCTGATTTTGCTAATCAATAAAAAGGTCATAACTTTTGAATGGTTCAACCGATCCTCAAAATTCTTTTTGCATTCGAAAGAGGACAGAAAAAGAAAGGAAATGCGACTAGGTTCATCCCGATATTTCAATTTTTCGAGCCGAGAACGCAGATTGTATGTTACCTCTGAAATACAATTTTTCACATAACTAAAAAATCGATTATCTGTCGCAAAAAAATTATACTATTGTCCTAAATGCATGGGAATTGATGTATTATCAAGCCTTGTTCCTTAGAAAGCCAAAGAGCAGCGGAAACAATCGTTATTAGCGAGGAAACGATAGATATCGTAATTTTAGTAAACGTAAAGAAGGTGGTTTTCGGATAATTCGATTTTCTGCGATTTTCTCAGCTCCTGTTGGAGATATCGCAAATCCACGGCCAGATTCGTTATCAGCGCGACGAAATACATCAGATAGGGTCTACCCAAAGTGCGAAATATCGAAAAATTCGTTTTTTGCGTTTTTCGCGGCTCCTATGGGAGATAGAGCGAAAAGGGGCTCAATCCAGGATCCTTGATTTTCCCTGATTTTGCTAATCAATAAAAAGGTCATAACTTTTGAATGGTTCAACCGATCCTCAAAATTCTTTTTGCATTCGAAAGAGGACAGAAAAAGAAAGGAAATGCGACTAGGTTCATCCCGATATTTCATTTTTTCGAGCCGAGAGCGCAGATTGTATGTTACCTCTGAAATACAATTTTTCACATAAATAAAAAATCGATTATCTGTCGCAAAAAAATTATACTATTGTCCTAAATGCATGGGAATTGATGTATTATCAAGCCTTGTTCCTTAGAAAGCCAAAGAGCAGCGGAAACAATCGTTATTAGCGAGGAAACGATAGATATCGTAATTTTAGTAAACGTAAAGAAGGTGGTTTTCGGATAATTCGATTTTCTGCGATTTTCTCAGCTCCTGTTGGAGATATCGCAAATCCACGGCCAGATTCGTTATCAGCGCGACGAAATACATCAGATAGGGTCTACCCAAAGTGCGAAATATCGAAAAATTCGTTTTTTGCGTTTTTCGCGGCTCCTATGGGAGATAGAGCGAAAAGGGGCTCAATACAGGATCCTTGATTTTCCCTGATTTTGCTAATCAATAAAAAGGTCATAACTTTTGAATGGTTCAACCGATCCTCAAAATTCTTTTTGCATTCGAAAGAGGACAGAAAAAGAAAGGAAATGCGACTAGGTTCATCCCGATATTTCAATTTTTCGATCCGACAGCGCAGATTTTATGTTGCCTGTGAAATACAATTTTTCACATAACTTAAAAATCGATTATCTGTCGCAAAAAAATTGAAAAAAATTATACTATTGTCCTAAATGCATGGAAATTGATGTATTATCAAGCCTTGTTCGTAGAAAGCCAAAGAGCAGCGGAAACAATCGTTATTAGCGAGGAAACGATAGATATCGTAATTTTAGTAAACGTAAAGAAGGTGGTTTTCGGATAATTCGATTTTCTGCGATTTTCTCAGCTCCTGTTGGAGATATCGCAAATCCACGGCCAGATTCGTTATCAGCGCGACGAAATACATCAGATAGGGTCTACCCAAAGTGCGAAATATCGAAAAATTCGTTTTTTGCGTTTTTCGCGGCTCCTATGGGAGATAGAGCGAAAAGGGGCTCAATACAGGATCCTTGATTTTCCCTGATTTTGCTAATCAATAAAAAGGTCATAACTTTTGAATGGTTCAACCGATTCTCAAAATTCTTTTCGCATTCGAAAGAGGACAGAAAAAGAAAGGAAATGCGACTAGGTTCATCCCGATATTTCAATTTTTCGATCCGACAGCGCAGATTGTATGTTGCCTGTGAAATACAATTTTTCACATAACTTAAAAATCGATTATCTGTCGCAAAAAAATTGAAAAAAATTATACTATTGTCCTAAATGCATGGAAATTGATGTATTATCAAGCCTTGTTCGTTAGAAAGCCAAAGAGCAGCGGAAACAATCGTTATTAGCGAGGAAACGATAGATATCGTAATTTTAGTAAACGTAAAGAAGGTGGTTTTCGGATAATTCGATTTTCTGCGATTTTCTCAGCTCCTGTTGGAGATATCGCAAATCCACGGCCAGATTCGTTATCAGCGCGACGAAATACATCAGATAGGGTCTACCCAAAGGGCGAAATATCGAAAAATTCGTTTTTTGCGTTTTTCGCGGCTCCTATGGGAGATAGAGCGAAAAGGGGCTTAATACAGGATCCTTGATTTTCCCTGATTTTGCTAATCAATAAAAAGGTCATAACTTTTGAATGGTTCAACCGATCCTCAAAATTCTTTTTGCATTCGAAAGAGGACAGAAAAAGAAAGGAAATGCGACTAGGTTCATCCCGATATTTCATTTTTTCGAGCCGAGAGCGCAGATTGTATGTTACCTCTGAAATACAATTTTTCACATAAATAAAAAATCGATTATCTGTCGCAAAAAAATTGAAAAAAATTATACTATTGTCCTAAATGCATGGAAAATGATGTATTATCAAGCCTTGTTCGTTAGAAAGCCAAAGAGCAGCGGAAACAATCGTTATTAGCGAGGCAACGATAGATATCGTAATTTTAGTAAACGTAAAGAAGGTGGTTTTCGGATAATTCGATTTTCTGCGATTTTCTCAGCTCCTGTTGGAGATATCGCAAATCCACGGCCAGATTCGTTATCAGCGCGACGAAATACATCAGATAGGGTCTACCCAAAGTGCGAAATATCGAAAAATTCGTTTTTTGCGTTTTTCTCGGCTCCTATGGGAGATAG
Organism: Cylloceria caligata; assembly: GCA_963942595.1. Lineage (NCBI taxonomy): Eukaryota > Metazoa > Arthropoda > Insecta > Hymenoptera > Ichneumonidae > Cylloceria > Cylloceria caligata. The sequence continues at coordinate 7,099,139 of OZ012703.1, forward strand.
AGCGAAAAAGGGCTTAATACAGGATCCTTGATTTTCCCTGATTTTGCTAATCAATAAAAAGGTCATAACTTTTGAATGGTTCAACCGATCCTCAAAATTCTTTTTGCATTCGAAAGAGGACAGAAAAAGAAAGGAAATGCGACTAGGTTGATCCCGATATTTCAATTTTTCGATCCGACAGCGCAGATTGTATGTTACCTCTGAAATACAATTTTTCACATAACTTAAAATTCGATTATCTGTCGCAAAAAAATTAAAAAAAATTATACTATTGTCCTAAATGCATGGAAATTGATGTATTATCAAGCCTTGTTCGTTAGAAAGCCAAAGAGCAGCGGAAACAATCGTTATTAGCGAGGAAACGATAGATATCGTAATTTTAGTAAACGTAAAGAAGGTGGTTTTCGGATAATTCGATTTTCTGCGATTTTCTCAGCTCCTGTTGGAGATATCGCAAATCCACGGCCAGATTCGTTATCAGCGCGACGAAATACATCAGATAGGGTCTACCCAAAGTGCGAAATATCGAAAAATTCGTTTTTTGCGTTTTTCTCGGCTCCTATGGGAGATAGAGCGAAAAAGGGCTCAATACAGGATCTCTGATTTTCCCTGATTTTGCTAATCAATAAAAAGGTCATAACTTTTGAATGGTTCAACCGATCCTCAAAATTCTTTTTGCATTCGAAAGAGGACAGAAAAAGAAAGGAAATGCGACTAGGTTCATCCCGATATTTCAATTTTTCGAGCCGAGAACGCAGATTGTATGTTACCTCTGAAATACAATTTTTCACATAACTAAAAAATCGATTATCTGTCGCAAAAAAATTATACTATTGTCCTAAATGCATGGGAATTGATGTATTATCAAGCCTTGTTCCTTAGAAAGCCAAAGAGCAGCGGAAACAATCGTTATTAGCGAGGAAACGATAGATATCGTAATTTTAGTAAACGTAAAGAAGGTGGTTTTCGGATAATTCGATTTTCTGCGATTTTCTCAGCTCCTGTTGGAGATATCGCAAATCCACGGCCAGATTCGTTATCAGCGCGACGAAATACATCAGATAGGGTCTACCCAAAGTGCGAAATATCGAAAAATTCGTTTTTTGCGTTTTTCGCGGCTCCTATGGGAGATAGAGCGAAAAGGGGCTCAATACAGGATCCTTGATTTTCCCTGATTTTGCTAATCAATAAAAAGGTCATAACTTTTGAATGGTTCAACCGATCCTCAAAATTCTTTTTGCATTCGAAAGAGGACAGAAAAAGAAAGGAAATGCGACTAGGTTCATCCCGATATTTCAATTTTTCGAGCCGAGAACGCAGATTGTATGTTACCTCTGAAATACAATTTTTCACATAACTTAAAAATCGATTATCTGTCGCAAAAAAATTGAAAAAAATTATACTATTGTCCTAAATGCATGGAAATTGATGTATTATCAAGCCTTGTTCGTTAGAAAGCCAAAGAGCAGCGGAAACAATCGTTATTAGCGAGGGAACGATAGATATCGTAATTTTAGTAAACGTAAAGAAGGTGGTTTTCGGATAATTCGATTTTCTGCGATTTTCTCAGCTCCTGTTGGAGATATCGCAAATCCACGGCCAGATTCGTTATCAGCGCGACGAAATACATCAGATAGGGTCTACCCAAAGTGCGAAATATCGAAAAATTCGTTTTTTGCGTTTTTCGCGGCTCCTATGGGAGATAGAGCGAAAAGGGGCTCAATACAGGATCCTTGATTTTCCCTGATTTTGCTAATCAATAAAAAGGTCATAACTTTTGAATGGTTCAACCGATCCTCAAAATTCTTTTCGCATTCGAAAGAGGACAGAAAAAGAAAGGAAATGCGACTAGGTTCATCCCGATATTTCAATTTTTCGATCCGACAGCGCAGATTGTATGTTGCCTGTGAAATACAATTTTTCACATAACTTAAAAATCGATTATCTGTCGCAAAAAAATTGAAAAAAATTATACTATTGTCCTAAATGCATGGAAATTGATGTATTATCAAGCCTTGTTCGTTAGAAAGCCAAAGAGCAGCGGAAACAATCGTTATTAGCGAGGAAACGATAGATATCGTAATTTTAGTAAACGTAAAGAAGGTGGTTTTCGGATAATTCGATTTTCTGCGATTTTCTCAGCTCCTGTTGGAGATATCGCAAATCCACGGCCAGATTCGTTATCAGCGCGACGAAATACATCAGATAGGGTCTACCCAAAGTGCGAAATATCGAAAAATTCGTTTTTTGCGTTTTTCGCGGCTCCTATGGGAGATAGAGCGAAAAGGGGCTCAATACAGGATCCTTGATTTTCCCTGATTTTGCTAATCAATAAAAAGGTCATAACTTTTGAATGGTTCAACCGATCCTCAAAATTCTTTTTGCATTCGAAAGAGGACAGAAAAAGAAAGGAAATGCGACTAGGTTCATCCCGATATTTCATTTTTTCGAGCCGAGAGCGCAGATTGTATGTTACCTCTGAAATACAATTTTTCACATAAATAAAAAATCGATTATCTGTCGCAAAAAAATTGAAAAAAATTATACTATTGTCCTAAATGCATGGAAAATGATGTATTCTCAAGCCTTGTTCGTTAGAAAGCCAAAGAGCAGCGGAAACAATCGTTATTAGCGAGGCAACGATAGATATCGTAATTTTAGTAAACGTAAAGAAGGTGGTTTTCGGATAATTCGATTTTCTGCGATTTTCTCAGCTCCTGTTGGAGATATCGCAAATCCACGGCCAGATTCGTTATCAGCGCGACGAAATACATCAGATAGGGTCTACCCAAAGTGCGAAATATCGAAAAATTCGTTTTTTGCGTTTTTCTCGGCTCCTATGGGAGATAGAGCGAAAAAGGGCTTAATACAGGATCCTTGATTTTCCCTGATTTTGCTAATCAATAAAAAGGTCATAACTTTTGAATGGTTCAACCGATCCTCAAAATTCTTTTTGCATTCGAAAGAGGACAGAAAAAGAAAGGAAATGCGACTAGGTTCATCCCGATATTTCATTTTTTCGAGCCGAGAGCGCAGATTGTATGTTACCTCTGAAATACAATTTTTCACATAAATAAAAAATCGATTATCTGTCGCAAAAAAATTATACTATTGTCCTAAATGCATGGGAATTGATGTATTATCAAGCCTTGTTCCTTAGAAAGCCAAAGAGCAGCGGAAACAATCGTTATTAGCGAGGAAACGATAGATATCGTAATTTTAGTAAACGTAAAGAAGGTGGTTTTCGGATAATTCGATTTTCTGCGATTTTCTCAGCTCCTGTTGGAGATATCGCAAATCCACGGCCAGATTCGTTATCAGCGCGACGAAATACATCAGATAGGGTCTACCCAAAGTGCGAAATATCGAAAAATTCGTTTTTTGCGTTTTTCGCGGCTCCTATGGGAGATAGAGCGAAAAGGGGCTCAATACAGGATCCTTGATTTTCCCTGATTTTGCTAATCAATAAAAAGGTCATAACTTTTGAATGGTTCAACCGATCCTCAAAATTCTTTTTGCATTCGAAAGAGGACAGAAAAAGAAAGGAAATGCGACTAGGTTCATCCCGATATTTCAATTTTTCGAGCCGAGAACGCAGATTGTATGTTACCTCTGAAATACAGTTTTTCACATAACTTAAAAATCGATTATCAGTCGCAAAAAAATTGAAAAAAATTATACTATTGTCCTAAATGCATGGAAATTGATGTATTATCAAGCCTTGTTCGTTAGAAAGCCAAAGAGCAGCGGAAACAATCGTTATTAGCGAGGAAACGATAGATATCGTAATTTTAGTAAACGTAAAGAAGGTGGTTTTCGGATAATTCGATTTTCTGCGATTTTCTCAGCTCCTGTTGGAGATATCGCAAATCCACGGCCAGATTCGTTATCAGCGCGACGAAATACATCGGATAGGGTCTACCCAAAGTGCGAAATATCGAAAAATTCGTTTTTTGCGTTTTTCTCGGCTCCTATGGGAGATAGAGCGAAAAAGGGCTCAATACAGGCTCCTTGATTTTCCCTGATTTTGCTAATCAATAAAAAGGTCATAACTTTTGAATGGTTCAACCGATCCTCAAAATTCTTTTTGCATTCGAAAGAGGACAGAAAAAGAAAGGAAATGCGACTAGGTTCATCCCGATATTTCAATTTTTCGAGCCGAGAACGCAGATTGTATGTTACCTCTGAAATACAATTTTTCACATAACTAAAAAATCGATTATCTGTCGCAAAAAAATTATACTATTGTCCTAAATGCATGGGAATTGATGTATTATCAAGCCTTGTTCCTTAGAAAGCCAAAGAGCAGCGGAAACAATCGTTATTAGCGAGGAAACGATAGATATCGTAATTTTAGTAAACGTAAAGAAGGTGGTTTTCGGATAATTCGATTTTCTGCGATTTTCTCAGCTCCTGTTGGAGATATCGCAAATCCACGGCCAGATTCGTTATCAGCGCGACGAAATACATCAGATAGGGTCTACCCAAAGTGCGAAATATCGAAAAATTAGTTTTTTGCGTTTTTCGCGGCTCCTATGGGAGATAGAGCGAAAAGGGGCTCAATACAGGATCCTTGATTTTCCCTGATTTTGCTAATCAATAAAAAGGTCATAACTTTTGAATGGTTCAACCGATCCTCAAAATTCTTTTTGCATTCGAAAGAGGACAGAAAAAGAAAGGAAATGCGACTAGGTTCATCCCGATATTTCATTTTTTCGAGCCGAGAGCGCAGATTGTATGTTACCTCTGAAATACAATTTTTCACATAAATAAAAAATCGATTATCTGTCGCAAAAAAATTGAAAAAAATTATACTATTGTCCTAAATGCATGGAAAATGATGTATTATCAAGCCTTGTTCGTTAGAAAGCCAAAGAGCAGCGGAAACAATCGTTATTAGCGAGGCAACGATAGATATCGTAATTTTAGTAAACGTAAAGAAAGTGGTTTTCGGATAATTCGATTTTCTGCGATTTTCTCAGCTCCTGTTGGAGATATCGCAAATCCACGGCCAGATTCGTTATCAGCGCGACGAAATACATCAGATAGGGTCTACCCAAAGTGCGAAATATCGAAAAATTCGTTTTTTGCGTTTTTCGCGGCTCCTATGGGAGATAGAGCGAAAAGGGGCTCAATACAGGATCCTTGATTTTCCCTGATTTTGCTAATCAATAAAAAGGTCATAACTTTTGAATGGTTCAACCGATCCTCAAAATTCTTTTTGCATTCGAAAGAGGACAGAAAAAGAAAGGAAATGCGACTAGGTTCATCCCGATATTTCAATTTTTCGAGCCGAGAACGCAGATTGTATGTTACCTCTGAAATACAATTTTTCACATAACTAAAAAATCGATTATCTGTCGCAAAAAAATTATACTATTGTCCTAAATGCATGGGAATTGATGTATTATCAAGCCTTGTTCCTTAGAAAGCCAAAGAGCAGCGGAAACAATCGTTATTAGCGAGGAAACGATAGATATCGTAATTTTAGTAAACGTAAAGAAGGTGGTTTTCGGATAATTCGATTTTCTGCGATTTTCTCAGCTCCTGTTGGAGATATCGCAAATCCACGGCCAGATTCGTTATCAGCGCGACGAAATACATCAGATAGGGTCTACCCAAAGTGCGAAATATCGAAAAATTCGTTTTTTGCGTTTTTCGCGGCTCCTATGGGAGATAGAGCGAAAAGGGGCTCAATCCAGGATCCTTGATTTTCCCTGATTTTGCTAATCAATAAAAAGGTCATAACTTTTGAATGGTTCAACCGATCCTCAAAATTCTTTTTGCATTCGAAAGAGGACAGAAAAAGAAAGGAAATGCGACTAGGTTCATCCCGATATTTCATTTTTTCGAGCCGAGAGCGCAGATTGTATGTTACCTCTGAAATACAATTTTTCACATAAATAAAAAATCGATTATCTGTCGCAAAAAAATTATACTATTGTCCTAAATGCATGGGAATTGATGTATTATCAAGCCTTGTTCCTTAGAAAGCCAAAGAGCAGCGGAAACAATCGTTATTAGCGAGGAAACGATAGATATCGTAATTTTAGTAAACGTAAAGAAGGTGGTTTTCGGATAATTCGATTTTCTGCGATTTTCTCAGCTCCTGTTGGAGATATCGCAAATCCACGGCCAGATTCGTTATCAGCGCGACGAAATACATCAGATAGGGTCTACCCAAAGTGCGAAATATCGAAAAATTCGTTTTTTGCGTTTTTCGCGGCTCCTATGGGAGATAGAGCGAAAAGGGGCTCAATACAGGATCCTTGATTTTCCCTGATTTTGCTAATCAATAAAAAGGTCATAACTTTTGAATGGTTCAACCGATCCTCAAAATTCTTTTTGCATTCGAAAGAGGACAGAAAAAGAAAGGAAATGCGACTAGGTTCATCCCGATATTTCAATTTTTCGAGCCGAGAACGCAGATTGTATGTTACCTCTGAAATACAATTTTTCACATAACTAAAAAATCGATTATCTGTCGCAAAAAAATTATACTATTGTCCTAAATGCATGGGAATTGATGTATTATCAAGCCTTGTTCCTTAGAAAGCCAAAGAGCAGCGGAAACAATCGTTATTAGCGAGGAAACGATAGATATCGTAATTTTAGTAAACGTAAAGAAGGTGGTTTTCGGATAATTCGATTTTCTGCGATTTTCTCAGCTCCTGTTGGAGATATCGCAAATCCACGGCCAGATTCGTTATCAGCGCGACGAAATACATCAGATAGGGTCTACCCAAAGTGCGAAATATCGAAAAATTCGTTTTTTGCGTTTTTCTCGGCTCCTATGGGAGATAGAGCGAAAAAGGGCTTAATACAGGATCCTTGATTTTCCCTGATTTTGCTAATCAATAAAAAGGTCATAACTTTTGAATGGTTCAACCGATCCTCAAAATTCTTTTTGCATTCGAAAGAGGACAGAAAAAGAAAGGAAATGCGACTAGGTTCATCCCGATATTTCATTTTTTCGAGCCGAGAGCGCAGATTGTATGTTACCTCTGAAATACAATTTTTCACATAAATAAAAAATCGATTATCTGTCGCAAAAAAATTATACTATTGTACTAAATGCATGGGAATTGATGTATTATCAAGCCTTGTTCCTTAGAAAGCCAAAGAGCAGCGGAAACAATCGTTATTAGCGAGGAAACGATAGATATCGTAATTTTAGTAAACGTAAAGAAGGTGGTTTTCGGATAATTCGATTTTCTGCGATTTTCTCAGCTCCTGTTGGAGATATCGCAAATCCACGGCCAGATTCGTTATCAGCGCGACGAAATACATCAGATAGGGTCTACCCAAAGTGCGAAATATCGAAAAATTCGTTTTTTGCGTTTTTCGCGGCTCCTATGGGAGATAGAGCGAAAAGGGGCTCAATACAGGATCCTTGATTTTCCCTGATTTTGCTAATCAATAAAAAGGTCATAACTTTTGAATGGTTCAACCGATCCTCAAAATTCTTTTTGCATTCGAAAGAGGACAGAAAAAGAAAGGAAATGCGACTAGGTTCATCCCGATATTTCAATTTTTCGAGCCGAGAACGCAGATTGTATGTTACCTCTGAAATACAGTTTTTCACATAACTTAAAAATCGATTATCTGTCGCAAAAAAATTGAAAAAAATTATACTATTGTCCTAAATGCATGGAAATTGATGTATTATCAAGCCTTGTTCGTTAGAAAGCCAAAGAGCAGCGGAAACAATCGTTATTAGCGAGGAAACGATAGATATCGTAATTTTAGTAAACGTAAAGAAGGTGGTTTTCGGATAATTCGATTTTCTGCGATTTTCTCAGCTCCTGTTGGAGATATCGCAAATCCACGGCCAGATTCGTTATCAGCGCGACGAAATACATCAGATAGGGTCTACCCAAAGTGCGAAATATCGAAAAATTCGTTTTTTGCGTTTTTCTCGGCTCCTATGGGAGATAGAGCGAAAAAGGGCTCAATACAGGCTCCTTGATTTTCCCTGATTTTGCTAATCAATAAAAAGGTCATAACTTTTGAATGGTTCAACCGATCCTCAAAATTCTTTTTGCATTCGAAAGAGGACAGAAAAAGAAAGGAAATGCGACTAGGTTCATCCCGATATTTCAATTTTTCGAGCCGAGAACGCAGATTGTATGTTACCTCTGAAATACAATTTTTCACATAACTAAAAAATCGATTATCTGTCGCAAAAAAATTATACTATTGTCCTAAATGCATGGGAATTGATGTATTATCAAGCCTTGTTCCTTAGAAAGCCAAAGAGCAGCGGAAACAATCGTTATTAGCGAGGAAACGATAGATATCGTAATTTTAGTAAACGTAAAGAAGGTGGTTTTCGGATAATTCGATTTTCTGCGATTTTCTCAGCTCCTGTTGGAGATATCGCAAATCCACGGCCAGATTCGTTATCAGCGCGACGAAATACATCAGATAGGGTCTACCCAAAGTGCGAAATATCGAAAAATTAGTTTTTTGCGTTTTTCGCGGCTCCTATGGGAGATAGAGCGAAAAGGGGCTCAATACAGGATCCTTGATTTTCCCTGATTTTGCTAATCAATAAAAAGGTCATAACTTTTGAATGGTTCAACCGATCCTCAAAATTCTTTTTGCATTCGAAAGAGGACAGAAAAAGAAAGGAAATGCGACTAGGTTCATCCCGATATTTCATTTTTTCGAGCCGAGAGCGCAGATTGTATGTTACCTCTGAAATACAATTTTTCACATAAATAAAAAATCGATTATCTGTCGCAAAAAAATTGAAAAAAATTATACTATTGTCCTAAATGCATGGAAAATGATGTATTATCAAGCCTTGTTCGTTAGAAAGCCAAAGAGCAGCGGAAACAATCGTTATTAGCGAGGCAACGATAGATATCGTAATTTTAGTAAACGTAAAGAAAGTGGTTTTCGGATAATTCGATTTTCTGCGATTTTCTCAGCTCCTGTTGGAGATATCGCAAATCCACGGCCAGATTCGTTATCAGCGCGACGAAATACATCAGATAGGGTCTACCCAAAGTGCGAAATATCGAAAAATTCGTTTTTTGCGTTTTTCGCGGCTCCTATGGGAGATAGAGCGAAAAGGGGCTCAATACAGAATCCTTGATTTTCCCTGATTTTGCTAATCAATAAAAAGGTCATAACTTTTGAATGGTTCAACCGATCCTCAAAATTCTTTTTGCATTCGAAAGAGGACAGAAAAAGAAAGGAAATGCGACTAGGTTCATCCCGATATTTCAATTTTTCGAGCCGAGAACGCAGATTGTATGTTACCTCTGAAATACAATTTTTCACATAACTAAAAAATCGATTATCTGTCGCAAAAAAATTATACTATTGTCCTAAATGCATGGGAATTGATGTATTATCAAGCCTTGTTCCTTAGAAAGCCAAAGAGCAGCGGAAACAATCGTTATTAGCGAGGAAACGATAGATATCGTAATTTTAGTAAACGTAAAGAAGGTGGTTTTCGGATAATTCGATTTTCTGCGATTTTCTCAGCTCCTGTTGGAGATATCGCAAATCCACGGCCAGATTCGTTATCAGCGCGACGAAATACATCAGATAGGGTCTACCCAAAGTGCGAAATATCGAAAAATTCGTTTTTTGCGTTTTTCTCGGCTCCTATGGGAGATAGAGCGAAAAAGGGCTTAATACAGGATCCTTGATTTTCCCTGATTTTGCTAATCAATAAAAAGGTCATAACTTTTGAATGGTTCAACCGATCCTCAAAATTCTTTTTGCATTCGAAAGAGGACAGAAAAAGAAAGGAAATGCGACTAGGTTCATCCCGATATTTCATTTTTTCGAGCCGAGAGCGCAGATTGTATGTTACCTCTGAAATACAATTTTTCACATAAATAAAAAATCGATTATCTGTCGCAAAAAAATTATACTATTGTACTAAATGCATGGGAATTGATGTATTATCAAGCCTTGTTCCTTAGAAAGCCAAAGAGCAGCGGAAACAATCGTTATTAGCGAGGAAACGATAGATATCGTAATTTTAGTAAACGTAAAGAAGGTGGTTTTCGGATAATTCGATTTTCTGCGATTTTCTCAGCTCCTGTTGGAGATATCGCAAATCCACGGCCAGATTCGTTATCAGCGCGACGAAATACATCAGATAGGGTCTACCCAAAGTGCGAAATATCGAAAAATTCGTTTTTTGCGTTTTTCGCGGCTCCTATGGGAGATAGAGCGAAAAGGGGCTCAATACAGGATCCTTGATTTTCCCTGATTTTGCTAATCAATAAAAAGGTCATAACTTTTGAATGGTTCAACCGATCCTCAAAATTCTTTTTGCATTCGAAAGAGGACAGAAAAAGAAAGGAAATGCGACTAGGTTCATCCCGATATTTCAATTTTTCGAGCCGAGAACGCAGATTGTATGTTACCTCTGAAATACAGTTTTTCACATAACTTAAAAATCGATTATCTGTCGCAAAAAAATTGAAAAAAATTATACTATTGTCCTAAATGCATGGAAATTGATGTATTATCAAGCCTTGTTCGTTAGAAAGCCAAAGAGCAGCGGAAACAATCGTTATTAGCGAGGAAACGATAGATATCGTAATTTTAGTAAACGTAAAGAAGGTGGTTTTCGGATAATTCGATTTTCTGCGATTTTCTCAGCTCCTGTTGGAGATATCGCAAATCCACGGCCAGATTCGTTATCAGCGCGACGAAATACATCGGATAGGGTCTACCCAAAGTGCGAAATATCGAAAAATTCGTTTTTTGCGTTTTTCTCGGCTCCTATGGGAGATAGAGCGAAAAAGGGCTCAATACAGGCTCCTTGATTTTCCCTGATTTTGCTAATCAATAAAAAGGTCATAACTTTTGAATGGTTCAACCGATCCTCAAAATTCTTTTTGCATTCGAAAGAGGACAGAAAAAGAAAGGAAATGCGACTAGGTTCATCCCGATATTTCAATTTTTCGAGCCGAGAACGCAGATTGTATGTTACCTCTGAAATACAATTTTTCACATAACTAAAAAATCGATTATCTGTCGCAAAAAAATTATACTATTGTCCTAAATGCATGGGAATTGATGTATTATCAAGCCTTGTTCCTTAGAAAGCCAAAGAGCAGCGGAAACAATCGTTATTAGCGAGGAAACGATAGATATCGTAATTTTAGTAAACGTAAAGAAGGTGGTTTTCGGATAATTCGATTTTCTGCGATTTTCTCAGCTCCTGTTGGAGATATCGCAAATCCACGGCCAGATTCGTTATCAGCGCGACGAAATACATCAGATAGGGTCTACCCAAAGTGCGAAATATCGAAAAATTAGTTTTTTGCGTTTTTCGCGGCTCCTATGGGAGATAGAGCGAAAAGGGGCTCAATACAGGATCCTTGATTTTCCCTGATTTTGCTAATCAATAAAAAGGTCATAACTTTTGAATGGTTCAACCGATCCTCAAAATTCTTTTTGCATTCGAAAGAGGACAGAAAAAGAAAGGAAATGCGACTAGGTTCATCCCGATATTTCAATTTTTCGAGCCGAGAACGCAGATTGTATGTTACCTCTGAAATACAGTTTTTCACATAACTTAAAAATCGATTATCTGTCGCAAAAAAATTGAAAAAAATTATACTATTGTCCTAAATGCATGGAAATTGATGTATTATCAAGCCTTGTTCGTTAGAAAGCCAAAGAGCAGCGGAAACAATCGTTATTAGCGAGGAAACGATAGATATCGTAATTTTAGTAAACGTAAAGAAGGTGGTTTTCGGATAATTCGATTTTCTGCGATTTTCTCAGCTCCTGTTGGAGATATCGCAAATCCACGGCCAGATTCGTTATCAGCGCGACGAAATACATCGGATAGGGTCTACCCAAAGTGCGAAATATCGAAAAATTCGTTTTTTGCGTTTTTCTCGGCTCCTATGGGAGATAGAGCGAAAAAGGGCTCAATACAGGCTCCTTGATTTTCCCTGATTTTGCTAATCAATAAAAAGGTCATAACTTTTGAATGGTTCAACCGATCCTCAAAATTCTTTTTGCATTCGAAAGAGGACAGAAAAAGAAAGGAAATGCGACTAGGTTCATCCCGATATTTCAATTTTTCGAGCCGAGAACGCAGATTGTATGTTACCTCTGAAATACAATTTTTCACATAACTAAAAAATCGATTATCTGTCGCAAAAAAATTATACTATTGTCCTAAATGCATGGGAATTGATGTATTATCAAGCCTTGTTCCTTAGAAAGCCAAAGAGCAGCGGAAACAATCGTTATTAGCGAGGAAACGATAGATATCGTAATTTTAGTAAACGTAAAGAAGGTGGTTTTCGGATAATTCGATTTTCTGCGATTTTCTCAGCTCCTGTTGGAGATATCGCAAATCCACGGCCAGATTCGTTATCAGCGCGACGAAATACATCAGATAGGGTCTACCCAAAGTGCGAAATATCGAAAAATTAGTTTTTTGCGTTTTTCGCGGCTCCTATGGGAGATAGAGCGAAAAGGGGCTCAATACAGGATCCTTGATTTTCCCTGATTTTGCTAATCAATAAAAAGGTCATAACTTTTGAATGGTTCAACCGATCCTCAAAATTCTTTTTGCATTCGAAAGAGGACAGAAAAAGAAAGGAAATGCGACTAGGTTCATCCCGATATTTCATTTTTTCGAGCCGAGAGCGCAGATTGTATGTTACCTCTGAAATACAATTTTTCACATAAATAAAAAATCGATTATCTGTCGCAAAAAAATTGAAAAAAATTATACTATTGTCCTAAATGCATGGAAAATGATGTATTATCAAGCCTTGTTCGTTAGAAAGCCAAAGAGCAGCGGAAACAATCGTTATTAGCGAGGCAACGATAGATATCGTAATTTTAGTAAACGTAAAGAAAGTGGTTTTCGGATAATTCGATTTTCTGCGATTTTCTCAGCTCCTGTTGGAGATATCGCAAATCCACGGCCAGATTCGTTATCAGCGCGACGAAATACATCAGATAGGGTCTACCCAAAGTGCGAAATATCGAAAAATTCGTTTTTTGCGTTTTTCGCGGCTCCTATGGGAGATAGAGCGAAAAGGGGCTCAATACAGGATCCTTGATTTTCCCTGATTTTGCTAATCAATAAAAAGGTCATAACTTTTGAATGGTTCAACCGATCCTCAAAATTCTTTTTGCATTCGAAAGAGGACAGAAAAAGAAAGGAAATGCGACTAGGTTCATCCCGATATTTCAATTTTTCGAGCCGAGAACGCAGATTGTATGTTACCTCTGAAATACAATTTTTCACATAACTAAAAAATCGATTATCTGTCGCAAAAAAATTATACTATTGTCCTAAATGCATGGGAATTGATGTATTATCAAGCCTTGTTCCTTAGAAAGCCAAAGAGCAGCGGAAACAATCGTTATTAGCGAGGAAACGATAGATATCGTAATTTTAGTAAACGTAAAGAAGGTGGTTTTCGGATAATTCGATTTTCTGCGATTTTCTCAGCTCCTGTTGGAGATATCGCAAATCCACGGCCAGATTCGTTATCAGCGCGACGAAATACATCAGATAGGGTCTACCCAAAGTGCGAAATATCGAAAAATTCGTTTTTTGCGTTTTTCGCGGCTCCTATGGGAGATAGAGCGAAAAGGGGCTCAATACAGGATCCTTGATTTTCCCTGATTTTGCTAATCAATAAAAAGGTCATAACTTTTGAATGGTTCAACCGATCCTCAAAATTCTTTTTGCATTCGAAAGAGGACAGAAAAAGAAAGGAAATGCGACTAGGTTCATCCCGATATTTCAATTTTTCGAGCCGAGAACGCAGATTGTATGTTACCTCTGAAATACAATTTTTCACATAACTAAAAAATCGATTATCTGTCGCAAAAAAATTATACTATTGTCCTAAATGCATGGGAATTGATGTATTATCAAGCCTTGTTCCTTAGAAAGCCAAAGAGCAGCGGAAACAATCGTTATTAGCGAGGAAACGATAGATATCGTAATTTTAGTAAACGTAAAGAAGGTGGTTTTCGGATAATTCGATTTTCTGCGATTTTCTCAGCTCCTGTTGGAGATATCGCAAATCCACGGCCAGATTCGTTATCAGCGCGACGAAATACATCAGATAGGGTCTACCCAAAGTGCGAAATATCGAAAAATTCGTTTTTTGCGTTTTTCGCGGCTCCTATGGGAGATAGAGCGAAAAGGGGCTCAATCCAGGATCCTTGATTTTCCCTGATTTTGCTAATCAATAAAAAGGTCATAACTTTTGAATGGTTCAACCGATCCTCAAAATTCTTTTTGCATTCGAAAGAGGACAGAAAAAGAAAGGAAATGCGACTAGGTTCATCCCGATATTTCATTTTTTCGAGCCGAGAGCGCAGATTGTATGTTACCTCTGAAATACAATTTTTCACATAAATAAAAAATCGATTATCTGTCGCAAAAAAATTATACTATTGTCCTAAATGCATGGGAATTGATGTATTATCAAGCCTTGTTCCTTAGAAAGCCAAAGAGCAGCGGAAACAATCGTTATTAGCGAGGAAACGATAGATATCGTAATTTTAGTAAACGTAAAGAAGGTGGTTTTCGGATAATTCGATTTTCTGCGATTTTCTCAGCTCCTGTTGGAGATATCGCAAATCCACGGCCAGATTCGTTATCAGCGCGACGAAATACATCAGATAGGGTCTACCCAAAGTGCGAAATATCGAAAAATTCGTTTTTTGCGTTTTTCGCGGCTCCTATGGGAGATAGAGCGAAAAGGGGCTCAATACAGGATCCTTGATTTTCCCTGATTTTGCTAATCAATAAAAAGGTCATAACTTTTGAATGGTTCAACCGATCCTCAAAATTCTTTTTGCATTCGAAAGAGGACAGAAAAAGAAAGGAAATGCGACTAGGTTCATCCCGATATTTCAATTTTTCGAGCCGAGAACGCAGATTGTATGTTACCTCTGAAATACAATTTTTCACATAACTAAAAAATCGATTATCTGTCGCAAAAAAATTATACTATTGTCCTAAATGCATGGGAATTGATGTATTATCAAGCCTTGTTCCTTAGAAAGCCAAAGAGCAGCGGAAACAATCGTTATTAGCGAGGAAACGATAGATATCGTAATTTTAGTAAACGTAAAGAAGGTGGTTTTCGGATAATTCGATTTTCTGCGATTTTCTCAGCTCCTGTTGGAGATATCGCAAATCCACGGCCAGATTCGTTATCAGCGCGACGAAATACATCAGATAGGGTCTACCCAAAGTGCGAAATATCGAAAAATTCGTTTTTTGCGTTTTTCGCGGCTCCTATGGGAGATAGAGCGAAAAGGGGCTCAATCCAGGATCCTTGATTTTCCCTGATTTTGCTAATCAATAAAAAGGTCATAACTTTTGAATGGTTCAACCGATCCTCAAAATTCTTTTTGCATTCGAAAGAGAACAGAAAAAGAAAGGAAATGCGACTAGGTTCATCCCGATATTTCATTTTTTCGAGCCGAGAGCGCAGATTGTATGTTACCTCTGAAATACAATTTTTCACATAAATAAAAAATCGATTATCTGTCGCAAAAAAATTATACTATTGTCCTAAATGCATGGGAATTGATGTATTATCAAGCCTTGTTCCTTAGAAAGCCAAAGAGCAGCGGAAACAATCGTTATTAGCGAGGAAACGATAGATATCGTAATTTTAGTAAACGTAAAGAAGGTGGTTTTCGGATAATTCGATTTTCTGCGATTTTCTCAGCTCCTGTTGGAGATATCGCAAATCCACGGCCAGATTCGTTATCAGCGCGACGAAAAACATCAGATAGGGTCTACCCAAAGTGCGAAATATCGAAAAATTCGTTTTTTGCGTTTTTCGCGGCTCCTATGGGAGATAGAGCGAAAAGGGGCTCAATACAGGATCCTTGATTTTCCCTGATTTTGCTAATCAATAAAAAGGTCATAACTTTTGAATGGTTCAACCGATCCTCAAAATTCTTTTTGCATTCGAAAGAGGACAGAAAAAGAAAGGAAATGCGACTAGGTTCATCCCGATATTTCAATTTTTCGAGCCGAGAACGCAGATTGTATGTTACCTCTGAAATACAATTTTTCACATAACTAAAAAATCGATTATCTGTCGCAAAAAAATTATACTATTGTCCTAAATGCATGGGAATTGATGTATTATCAAGCCTTGTTCCTTAGAAAGCCAAAGAGCAGCGGAAACAATCGTTATTAGCGAGGAAACGATAGATATCGTAATTTTAGTAAACGTAAAGAAGGTGGTTTTCGGATAATTCGATTTTCTGCGATTTTCTCAGCTCCTGTTGGAGATATCGCAAATCCACGGCCAGATTCGTTATCAGCGCGACGAAATACATCAGATAGGGTCTACCCAAAGTGCGAAATATCGAAAAATTCGTTTTTTGCGTTTTTCGCGGCTCCTATGGGAGATAGAGCGAAAAGGGGCTCAATCCAGGATCCTTGATTTTCCCTGATTTTGCTAATCAATAAAAAGGTCATAACTTTTGAATGGTTCAACCGATCCTCAAAATTCTTTTTGCATTCGAAAGAGGACAGAAAAAGAAAGGAAATGCGACTAGGTTCATCCCGATATTTCATTTTTTCGAGCCGAGAGCGCAGATTGTATGTTACCTCTGAAATACAATTTTTCACATAAATAAAAAATCGATTATCTGTCGCAAAAAAATTATACTATTGTCCTAAATGCATGGGAATTGATGTATTATCAAGCCTTGTTCCTTAGAAAGCCAAAGAGCAGCGGAAACAATCGTTATTAGCGAGGAAACGATAGATATCGTAATTTTAGTAAACGTAAAGAAGGTGGTTTTCGGATAATTCGATTTTCTGCGATTTTCTCAGCTCCTGTTGGAGATATCGCAATTCCACGGCCAGATTCGTTATCAGCGCGACGAAATACATCAGATAGGGTCTACCCAAAGTGCGAAATATCGAAAAATTCGTTTTTTGCGTTTTTCGCGGCTCCTATGGGAGATAGAGCGAAAAGGGGCTCAATACAGGATCCTTGATTTTCCCTGATTTTGCTAATCAATAAAAAGGTCATAACTTTTGAATGGTTCAACCGATCCTCAAAATTCTTTTTGCATTCGAAAGAGGACAGAAAAAGAAAGGAAATGCGACTAGGTTCATCCCGATATTTCAATTTTTCGAGCCGAGAACGCAGATTGTATGTTACCTCTGAAATACAATTTTTCACATAACTTAAAAATCGATTATCTGTCGCAAAAAAATTGAAAAAAATTATACTATTGTCCTAAATGCATGGAAATTGATGTAGTATCAAGCCTTGTTCGTTAGAAAGCCAAAGAGCAGCGGAAACAATCGTTATTAGCGAGGAAACGATAGATATCGTAATTTTAGTAAACGTAAAGAAGGTGGTTTTCGGATAATTCGATTTTCTGCGATTTTCTCAGCTCCTGTTGGAGATATCGCAAATCCACGGCCAGATTCGTTATCAGCGCGACGAAATACATCGGATAGGGTCTACCCAAAGTGCGAAATATCGAAAAATTCGTTTTTTGCGTTTTTCTCGGCTCCTATGGGAGATAGAGCGAAAAAGGGCTCAATACAGGCTCCTTGATTTTCCCTGATTTTGCTAATCAATAAAAAGGTCATAACTTTTGAATGGTTCAACCGATCCTCAAAATTCTTTTTGCATTCGAAAGAGGACAGAAAAAGAAAGGAAATGCGACTAGGTTCATCCCGATATTTCAATTTTTCGAGCCGAGAACGCAGATTGTATGTTACCTCTGAAATACAATTTTTCACATAACTAAAAAATCGATTATCTGTCGCAAAAAAATTATACTATTGTCCTAAATGCATGGGAATTGATGTATTATCAAGCCTTGTTCCTTAGAAAGCCAAAGAGCAGCGGAAACAATCGTTATTAGCGAGGAAACGATAGATATCGTAATTTTAGTAAACGTAAAGAAGGTGGTTTTCGGATAATTCGATTTTCTGCGATTTTCTCAGCTCCTGTTGGAGATATCGCAAATCCACGGCCAGATTCGTTATCAGCGCGACGAAATACATCAGATAGGGTCTACCCAAAGTGCGAAATATCGAAAAATTAGTTTTTTGCGTTTTTCGCGGCTCCTATGGGAGATAGAGCGAAAAGGGGCTCAATACAGGATCCTTGATTTTCCCTGATTTTGCTAATCAATAAAAAGGTCATAACTTTTGAATGGTTCAACCGATCCTCAAAATTCTTTTTGCATTCGAAAGAGGACAGAAAAAGAAAGGAAATGCGACTAGGTTCATCCCGATATTTCATTTTTTCGAGCCGAGAGCGCAGATTGTATGTTACCTCTGAAATACAATTTTTCACATAAATAAAAAATCGATTATCTGTCGCAAAAAAATTGAAAAAAATTATACTATTGTCCTAAATGCATGGAAAATGATGTATTATCAAGCCTTGTTCGTTAGAAAGCCAAAGAGCAGCGGAAACAATCGTTATTAGCGAGGCAACGATAGATATCGTAATTTTAGTAAACGTAAAGAAGGTGGTTTTCGGATAATTCGATTTTCTGCGATTTTCTCAGCTCCTGTTGGAGATATCGCAAATCCACGGCCAGATTCGTTATCAGCGCGACGAAATACATCAGATAGGGTCTACCCAAAGTGCGAAATATCGAAAAATTCGTTTTTTGCGTTTTTCGCGGCTCCTATGGGAGATAGAGCGAAAAGGGGCTCAATACAGGATCCTTGATTTTCCCTGATTTTGCTAATCAATAAAAAGGTCATAACTTTTGAATGGTTCAACCGATCCTCAAAATTCTTTTTGCATTCGAAAGAGGACAGAAAAAGAAAGGAAATGCGACTAGGTTCATCCCGATATTTCAATTTTTCGAGCCGAGAACGCAGATTGTATGTTACCTCTGAAATACAATTTTTCACATAACTAAAAAATCGATTATCTGTCGCAAAAAAATTATACTATTGTCCTAAATGCATGGGAATTGATGTATTATCAAGCCTTGTTCCTTAGAAAGCCAAAGAGCAGCGGAAACAATCGTTATTAGCGAGGAAACGATAGATATCGTAATTTTAGTAAACGTAAAGAAGGTGGTTTTCGGATAATTCGATTTTCTGCGATTTTCTCAGCTCCTGTTGGAGATATCGCAAATCCACGGCCAGATTCGTTATCAGCGCGACGAAATACATCAGATAGGGTCTACCCAAAGTGCGAAATATCGAAAAATTCGTTTTTTGCGTTTTTCGCGGCTCCTATGGGAGATAGAGCGAAAAGGGGCTCAATCCAGGATCCTTGATTTTCCCTGATTTTGCTAATCAATAAAAAGGTCATAACTTTTGAATGGTTCAACCGATCCTCAAAATTCTTTTTGCATTCGAAAGAGGACAGAAAAAGAAAGGAAATGCGACTAGGTTCATCCCGATATTTCATTTTTTCGAGCCGAGAGCGCAGATTGTATGTTACCTCTGAAATACAATTTTTCACATAAATAAAAAATCGATTATCTGTCGCAAAAAAATTATACTATTGTCCTAAATGCATGGGAATTGATGTATTATCAAGCCTTGTTCCTTAGAAAGCCAAAGAGCAGCGGAAACAATCGTTATTAGCGAGGAAACGATAGATATCGTAATTTTAGTAAACGTAAAGAAGGTGGTTTTCGGATAATTCGATTTTCTGCGATTTTCTCAGCTCCTGTTGGAGATATCGCAAATCCACGGCCAGATTCGTTATCAGCGCGACGAAATACATCAGATAGGGTCTACCCAAAGTGCGAAATATCGAAAAATTCGTTTTTTGCGTTTTTCGCGGCTCCTATGGGAGATAGAGCGAAAAGGGGCTCAATACAGGATCCTTGATTTTCCCTGATTTTGCTAATCAATAAAAAGGTCATAACTTTTGAATGGTTCAACCGATCCTCAAAATTCTTTTTGCATTCGAAAGAGGACAGAAAAAGAAAGGAAATGCGACTAGGTTCATCCCGATATTTCAATTTTTCGAGCCGAGAACGCAGATTGTATGTTACCTCTGAAATACAATTTTTCACATAACTTAAAAATCGATTATCTGTCGCAAAAAAATTGAAAAAAATTATACTATTGTCCTAAATGCATGGAAATTGATGTAGTATCAAGCCTTGTTCGTTAGAAAGCCAAAGAGCAGCGGAAACAATCGTTATTAGCGAGGAAACGATAGATATCGTAATTTTAGTAAACGTAAAGAAGGTGGTTTTCGGATAATTCGATTTTCTGCGATTTTCTCAGCTCCTGTTGGAGATATCGCAAATCCACGGCCAGATTCGTTATCAGCGCGACGAAATACATCGGATAGGGTCTACCCAAAGTGCGAAATATCGAAAAATTCGTTTTTTGCGTTTTTCTCGGCTCCTATGGGAGATAGAGCGAAAAAGGGCTCAATACAGGCTCCTTGATTTTCCCTGATTTTGCTAATCAATAAAAAGGTCATAACTTTTGAATGGTTCAACCGATCCTCAAAATTCTTTTTGCATTCGAAAGAGGACAGAAAAAGAAAGGAAATGCGACTAGGTTCATCCCGATATTTCAATTTTTCGAGCCGAGAACGCAGATTGTATGTTACCTCTGAAATACAATTTTTCACATAACTAAAAAATCGATTATCTGTCGCAAAAAAATTATACTATTGTCCTAAATGCATGGGAATTGATGTATTATCAAGCCTTGTTCCTTAGAAAGCCAAAGAGCAGCAGAAACAATCGTTATTAGCGAGGAAACGATAGATATCGTAATTTTAGTAAACGTAAAGAAGGTGGTTTTCGGATAATTCGATTTTCTGCGATTTTCTCAGCTCCTGTTGGAGATATCGCAAATCCACGGCCAGATTCGTTATCAGCGCGACGAAATACATCAGATAGGGTCTACCCAAAGTGCGAAATATCGAAAAATTCGTTTTTTGCGTTTTTCGCGGCTCCTATGGGAGATAGAGCGAAAAGGGGCTCAATCCAGGATCCTTGATTTTCCCTGATTTTGCTAATCAATAAAAAGGTCATAACTTTTGAATGGTTCAACCGATCCTCAAAATTCTTTTTGCATTCGAAAGAGGACAGAAAAAGAAAGGAAATGCGACTAGGTTCATCCCGATATTTCATTTTTTCGAGCCGAGAGCGCAGATTGTATGTTACCTCTGAAATACAATTTTTCACATAAATAAAAAATCGATTATCTGTCGCAAAAAAATTATACTATTGTCCTAAATGCATGGGAATTGATGTATTATCAAGCCTTGTTCCTTAGAAAGCCAAAGAGCAGCGGAAACAATCGTTATTAGCGAGGAAACGATAGATATCGTAATTTTAGTAAACGTAAAGAAGGTGGTTTTCGGATAATTCGATTTTCTGCGATTTTCTCAGCTCCTGTTGGAGATATCGCAAATCCACGGTCAGATTCGTTATCAGCGCGACGAAATACATCGGATAGGGTCTACCCAAAGTGCGAAATATCGAAAAATTCGTTTTTTGCGTTTTTCTCGGCTCCTATGGGAGATAGAGCGAAAAAGGGCTCAATACAGGCTCCTTGATTTTCCCTGATTTTGCTAATCAATAAAAAGGTCATAACTTTTGAATGGTTCAACCGATCCTCAAAATTCTTTTTGCATTCGAAAGAGGACAGAAAAAGAAAGGAAATGCGACTAGGTTCATCCCGATATTTCAATTTTTCGAGCCGAGAACGCAGATTGTATGTTACCTCTGAAATACAATTTTTCACATAACTAAAAAATCGATTATCTGTCGCAAAAAAATTATACTATTGTCCTAAATGCATGGGAATTGATGTATTATCAAGCCTTGTTCCTTAGAAAGCCAAAGAGCAGCGGAAACAATCGTTATTAGCGAGGAAACGATAGATATCGTAATTTTAGTAAACGTAAAGAAGGTGGTTTTCGGATAATTCGATTTTCTGCGATTTTCTCAGCTCCTGTTGGAGATATCGCAAATCCACGGCCAGATTCGTTATCAGCGCGACGAAATACATCAGATAGGGTCTACCCAAAGTGCGAAATATCGAAAAATTCGTTTTTTGCGTTTTTCGCGGCTCCTATGGGAGATAGAGCGAAAAGGGGCTCAATACAGGATCCTTGATTTTCCCTGATTTTGCTAATCAATAAAAAGGTCATAACTTTTGAATGGTTCAACCGATCCTCAAAATTCTTTTTGCATTCGAAAGAGGACAGAAAAAGAAAGGAAATGCGACTAGGTTCATCCCGATATTTCAATTTTTCGAGCCGAGAACGCAGATTGTATGTTACCTCTGAAATACAATTTTTCACATAACTTAAAAATCGATTATCTGTCGCAAAAAAATTAAAAAAAATTATACTATTGTCCTAAATGCATGGGAATTGATGTATTATCAAGCCTTGTTCCTTAGAAAGCCAAAGAGCAGCGGAAACAATCGTTATTAGCGAGGAAACGATAGATATCGTAATTTTAGTAAACGTAAAGAAGGTGGTTTTCGGATAATTCGATTTTCTGCGATTTTCTCAGCTCCTGTTGGAGATATCGCAAATCCACGGCCAGATTCGTTATCAGCGCGACGAAATACATCAGATAGGGTCTACCCAAAGTGCGAAATATCGAAAAATTAGTTTTTTGCGTTTTTCGCGGCTCCTATGGGAGATAGAGCGAAAAGGGGCTCAATACAGGATCCTTGATTTTCCCTGATTTTGCTAATCAATAAAAAGGTCATAACTTTTGAATGGTTCAACCGATCCTCAAAATTCTTTTTGCATTCGAAAGAGGACAGAAAAAGAAAGGAAATGCGACTAGGTTCATCCCGATATTTCATTTTTTCGAGCCGAGAGCGCAGATTGTATGTTACCTCTGAAATACAATTTTTCACATAAATAAAAAATCGATTATCTGTCGCAAAAAAATTGAAAAAAATTATACTATTGTCCTAAATGCATGGAAAATGATGTATTATCAAGCCTTGTTCGTTAGAAAGCCAAAGAGCAGCGGAAACAATCGTTATTAGCGAGGCAACGATAGATATCGTAATTTTAGTAAACGTAAAGAAGGTGGTTTTCGGATAATTCGATTTTCTGCGATTTTCTCAGCTCCTGTTGGAGATATCGCAAATCCACGGCCAGATTCGTTATCAGCGCGACGAAATACATCAGATAGGGTCTACCCAAAGTGCGAAATATCGAAAAATTCGTTTTTTGCGTTTTTCGCGGCTCCTATGGGAGATAGAGCGAAAAGGGGCTCAATACAGGATCCTTGATTTTCCCTGATTTTGCTAATCAATAAAAAGGTCATAACTTTTGAATCGTTCAACCGATCCTCAAAATTCTTTTTGCATTCGAAAGAGGACAGAAAAAGAAAGGAAATGCGACTAGGTTCATCCCGATATTTCAATTTTTCGAGCCGAGAACGCAGATTGTATGTTACCTCTGAAATACAATTTTTCACATAACTTAAAAATCGATTATCTGTCGCAAAAAAATTGAAAAAAATTATACTATTGTCCTAAATGCATGGAAATTGATGTATTATCAAGCCTTGTTCGTTAGAAAGCCAAAGAGCAGCGGAAACAATCGTTATTAGCGAGGAAACGATAGATATCGTAATTTTAGTAAACGTAAAGAAGGTGGTTTTCGGATAATTCGATTTTCTGCGATTTTCTCAGCTCCTGTTGGAGATATCGCAAATCCACGGCCAGATTCGTTATCAGCGCGACGAAATACATCGGATAGGGTCTACCCAAAGTGCGAAATATCGAAAAATTCGTTTTTTGCGTTTTTCTCGGCTCCTATGGGAGATAGAGCGAAAAAGGGCTCAATACAGGCTCCTTGATTTTCCCTGATTTTGCTAATCAATAAAAAGGTCATAACTTTTGAATGGTTCAACCGATCCTCAAAATTCTTTTTGCATTCGAAAGAGGACAGAAAAAGAAAGGAAATGCGACTAGGTTCATCCCGATATTTCAATTTTTCGAGCCGAGAACGCAGATTGTATGTTACCTCTGAAATACAATTTTTCACATAACTAAAAAATCGATTATCTGTCGCAAAAAAATTATACTATTGTCCTAAATGCATGGGAATTGATGTATTATCAAGCCTTGTTCCTTAGAAAGCCAAAGAGCAGCAGAAACAATCGTTATTAGCGAGGAAACGATAGATATCGTAATTTTAGTAAACGTAAAGAAGGTGGTTTTCGGATAATTCGATTTTCTGCGATTTTCTCAGCTCCTGTTGGAGATATCGCAAATCCACGGCCAGATTCGTTATCAGCGCGACGAAATACATCAGATAGGGTCTACCCAAAGTGCGAAATATCGAAAAATTCGTTTTTTGCGTTTTTCGCGGCTCCTATGGGAGATAGAGCGAAAAGGGGCTCAATCCAGGATCCTTGATTTTCCCTGATTTTGCTAATCAATAAAAAGGTCATAACTTTTGAATGGTTCAACCGATCCTCAAAATTCTTTTTGCATTCGAAAGAGGACAGAAAAAGAAAGGAAATGCGACTAGGTTCATCCCGATATTTCATTTTTTCGAGCCGAGAGCGCAGATTGTATGTTACCTCTGAAATACAATTTTTCACATAAATAAAAAATCGATTATCTGTCGCAAAAAAATTATACTATTGTCCTAAATGCATGGGAATTGATGTATTATCAAGCCTTGTTCCTTAGAAAGCCAAAGAGCAGCGGAAACAATCGTTATTAGCGAGGAAACGATAGATATCGTAATTTTAGTAAACGTAAAGAAGGTGGTTTTCGGATAATTCGATTTTCTGCGATTTTCTCAGCTCCTGTTGGAGATATCGCAAATCCACGGTCAGATTCGTTATCAGCGCGACGAAATACATCGGATAGGGTCTACCCAAAGTGCGAAATATCGAAAAATTCGTTTTTTGCGTTTTTCTCGGCTCCTATGGGAGATAGAGCGAAAAAGGGCTCAATACAGGCTCCTTGATTTTCCCTGATTTTGCTAATCAATAAAAAGGTCATAACTTTTGAATGGTTCAACCGATCCTCAAAATTCTTTTTGCATTCGAAAGAGGACAGAAAAAGAAAGGAAATGCGACTAGGTTCATCCCGATATTTCAATTTTTCGAGCCGAGAACGCAGATTGTATGTTACCTCTGAAATACAATTTTTCACATAACTAAAAAATCGATTATCTGTCGCAAAAAAATTATACTATTGTCCTAAATGCATGGGAATTGATGTATTATCAAGCCTTGTTCCTTAGAAAGCCAAAGAGCAGCGGAAACAATCGTTATTAGCGAGGAAACGATAGATATCGTAATTTTAGTAAACGTAAAGAAGGTGGTTTTCGGATAATTCGATTTTCTGCGATTTTCTCAGCTCCTGTTGGAGATATCGCAAATCCACGGCCAGATTCGTTATCAGCGCGACGAAATACATCAGATAGGGTCTACCCAAAGTGCGAAATATCGAAAAATTCGTTTTTTGCGTTTTTCGCGGCTCCTATGGGAGATAGAGCGAAAAGGGGCTCAATACAGGATCCTTGATTTTCCCTGATTTTGCTAATCAATAAAAAGGTCATAACTTTTGAATGGTTCAACCGATCCTCAAAATTCTTTTTGCATTCGAAAGAGGACAGAAAAAGAAAGGAAATGCGACTAGGTTCATCCCGATATTTCAATTTTTCGAGCCGAGAACGCAGATTGTATGTTACCTCTGAAATACAATTTTTCACATAACTTAAAAATCGATTATCTGTCGCAAAAAAATTAAAAAAAATTATACTATTGTCCTAAATGCATGGGAATTGATGTATTATCAAGCCTTGTTCCTTAGAAAGCCAAAGAGCAGCGGAAACAATCGTTATTAGCGAGGAAACGATAGATATCGTAATTTTAGTAAACGTAAAGAAGGTGGTTTTCGGATAATTCGATTTTCTGCGATTTTCTCAGCTCCTGTTGGAGATATCGCAAATCCACGGCCAGATTCGTTATCAGCGCGACGAAATACATCAGATAGGGTCTACCCAAAGTGCGAAATATCGAAAAATTAGTTTTTTGCGTTTTTCGCGGCTCCTATGGGAGATAGAGCGAAAAGGGGCTCAATACAGGATCCTTGATTTTCCCTGATTTTGCTAATCAATAAAAAGGTCATAACTTTTGAATGGTTCAACCGATCCTCAAAATTCTTTTTGCATTCGAAAGAGGACAGAAAAAGAAAGGAAATGCGACTAGGTTCATCCCGATATTTCATTTTTTCGAGCCGAGAGCGCAGATTGTATGTTACCTCTGAAATACAATTTTTCACATAAATAAAAAATCGATTATCTGTCGCAAAAAAATTGAAAAAAATTATACTATTGTCCTAAATGCATGGAAAATGATGTATTATCAAGCCTTGTTCGTTAGAAAGCCAAAGAGCAGCGGAAACAATCGTTATTAGCGAGGCAACGATAGATATCGTAATTTTAGTAAACGTAAAGAAGGTGGTTTTCGGATAATTCGATTTTCTGCGATTTTCTCAGCTCCTGTTGGAGATATCGCAAATCCACGGCCAGATTCGTTATCAGCGCGACGAAATACATCAGATAGGGTCTACCCAAAGTGCGAAATATCGAAAAATTCGTTTTTTGCGTTTTTCGCGGCTCCTATGGGAGATAGAGCGAAAAGGGGCTCAATACAGGATCCTTGATTTTCCCTGATTTTGCTAATCAATAAAAAGGTCATAACTTTTGAATCGTTCAACCGATCCTCAAAATTCTTTTTGCATTCGAAAGAGGACAGAAAAAGAAAGGAAATGCGACTAGGTTCATCCCGATATTTCAATTTTTCGAGCCGAGAACGCAGATTGTATGTTACCTCTGAAATACAATTTTTCACATAACTTAAAAATCGATTATCTGTCGCAAAAAAATTGAAAAAAATTATACTATTGTCCTAAATGCATGGAAATTGATGTATTATCAAGCCTTGTTCGTTAGAAAGCCAAAGAGCAGCGGAAACAATCGTTATTAGCGAGGAAACGATAGATATCGTAATTTTAGTAAACGTAAAGAAGGTGGTTTTCGGATAATTCGATTTTCTGCGATTTTCTCAGCTCCTGTTGGAGATATCGCAAATCCACGGCCAGATTCGTTATCAGCGCGACGAAATACATCGGATAGGGTCTACCCAAAGTGCGAAATATCGAAAAATTCGTTTTTTGCGTTTTTCTCGGCTCCTATGGGAGATAGAGCGAAAAAGGGCTCAATACAGGCTCCTTGATTTTCCCTGATTTTGCTAATCAATAAAAAGGTCATAACTTTTGAATGGTTCAACCGATCCTCAAAATTCTTTTTGCATTCGAAAGAGGACAGAAAAAGAAAGGAAATGCGACTAGGTTCATCCCGATATTTCAATTTTTCGAGCCGAGAACGCAGATTGTATGTTACCTCTGAAATACAATTTTTCACATAACTAAAAAATCGATTATCTGTCGCAAAAAAATTATACTATTGTCCTAAATGCATGGGAATTGATGTATTATCAAGCCTTGTTCCTTAGAAAGCCAAAGAGCAGCAGAAACAATCGTTATTAGCGAGGAAACGATAGATATCGTAATTTTAGTAAACGTAAAGAAGGTGGTTTTCGGATAATTCGATTTTCTGCGATTTTCTCAGCTCCTGTTGGAGATATCGCAAATCCACGGCCAGATTCGTTATCAGCGCGACGAAATACATCAGATAGGGTCTACCCAAAGTGCGAAATATCGAAAAATTCGTTTTTTGCGTTTTTCGCGGCTCCTATGGGAGATAGAGCGAAAAGGGGCTCAATCCAGGATCCTTGATTTTCCCTGATTTTGCTAATCAATAAAAAGGTCATAACTTTTGAATGGTTCAACCGATCCTCAAAATTCTTTTTGCATTCGAAAGAGGACAGAAAAAGAAAGGAAATGCGACTAGGTTCATCCCGATATTTCATTTTTTCGAGCCGAGAGCGCAGATTGTATGTTACCTCTGAAATACAATTTTTCACATAAATAAAAAATCGATTATCTGTCGCAAAAAAATTATACTATTGTCCTAAATGCATGGGAATTGATGTATTATCAAGCCTTGTTCCTTAGAAAGCCAAAGAGCAGCGGAAACAATCGTTATTAGCGAGGAAACGATAGATATCGTAATTTTAGTAAACGTAAAGAAGGTGGTTTTCGGATAATTCGATTTTCTGCGATTTTCTCAGCTCCTGTTGGAGATATCGCAAATCCACGGCCAGATTCGTTATCAGCGCGACGAAATACATCGGATAGGGTCTACCCAAAGTGCGAAATATCGAAAAATTCGTTTTTTGCGTTTTTCTCGGCTCCTATGGGAGATAGAGCGAAAAAGGGCTCAATACAGGCTCCTTGATTTTCCCTGATTTTGCTAATCAATAAAAAGGTCATAACTTTTGAATGGTTCAACCGATCCTCAAAATTCTTTTTGCATTCGAAAGAGGACAGAAAAAGAAAGGAAATGCGACTAGGTTCATCCCGATATTTCAATTTTTCGAGCCGAGAACGCAGATTGTATGTTACCTCTGAAATACAATTTTTCACATAACTAAAAAATCGATTATCTGTCGCAAAAAAATTATACTATTGTCCTAAATGCATGGGAATTGATGTATTATCAAGCCTTGTTCCTTAGAAAGCCAAAGAGCAGCGGAAACAATCGTTATTAGCGAGGAAACGATAGATATCGTAATTTTAGTAAACGTAAAGAAGGTGGTTTTCGGATAATTCGATTTTCTGCGATTTTCTCAGCTCCTGTTGGAGATATCGCAAATCCACGGCCAGATTCGTTATCAGCGCGACGAAATACATCAGATAGGGTCTACCCAAAGTGCGAAATATCGAAAAATTCGTTTTTTGCGTTTTTCGCGGCTCCTATGGGAGATAGAGCGAAAAGGGGCTCAATACAGGATCCTTGATTTTCCCTGATTTTGCTAATCAATAAAAAGGTCATAACTTTTGAATGGTTCAACCGATCCTCAAAATTCTTTTTGCATTCGAAAGAGGACAGAAAAAGAAAGGAAATGCGACTAGGTTCATCCCGATATTTCAATTTTTCGAGCCGAGAACGCAGATTGTATGTTACCTCTGAAATACAATTTTTCACATAACTTAAAAATCGATTATCTGTCGCAAAAAAATTAAAAAAAATTATACTATTGTCCTAAATGCATGGGAATTGATGTATTATCAAGCCTTGTTCCTTAGAAAGCCAAAGAGCAGCGGAAACAATCGTTATTAGCGAGGAAACGATAGATATCGTAATTTTAGTAAACGTAAAGAAGGTGGTTTTCGGATAATTCGATTTTCTGCGATTTTCTCAGCTCCTGTTGGAGATATCGCAAATCCACGGCCAGATTCGTTATCAGCGCGACGAAATACATCAGATAGGGTCTACCCAAAGTGCGAAATATCGAAAAATTAGTTTTTTGCGTTTTTCGCGGCTCCTATGGGAGATAGAGCGAAAAGGGGCTCAATACAGGATCCTTGATTTTCCCTGATTTTGCTAATCAATAAAAAGGTCATAACTTTTGAATGGTTCAACCGATCCTCAAAATTCTTTTTGCATTCGAAAGAGGACAGAAAAAGAAAGGAAATGCGACTAGGTTCATCCCGATATTTCATTTTTTCGAGCCGAGAGCGCAGATTGTATGTTACCTCTGAAATACAATTTTTCACATAAATAAAAAATCGATTATCTGTCGCAAAAAAATTGAAAAAAATTATACTATTGTCCTAAATGCATGGAAAATGATGTATTATCAAGCCTTGTTCGTTAGAAAGCCAAAGAGCAGCGGAAACAATCGTTATTAGCGAGGCAACGATAGATATCGTAATTTTAGTAAACGTAAAGAAGGTGGTTTTCGGATAATTCGATTTTCTGCGATTTTCTCAGCTCCTGTTGGAGATATCGCAAATCCACGGCCAGATTCGTTATCAGCGCGACGAAATACATCAGATAGGGTCTACCCAAAGTGCGAAATATCGAAAAATTCGTTTTTTGCGTTTTTCGCGGCTCCTATGGGAGATAGAGCGAAAAGGGGCTCAATACAGGATCCTTGATTTTCCCTGATTTTGCTAATCAATAAAAAGGTCATAACTTTTGAATCGTTCAACCGATCCTCAAAATTCTTTTTGCATTCGAAAGAGGACAGAAAAAGAAAGGAAATGCGACTAGGTTCATCCCGATATTTCAATTTTTCGAGCCGAGAACGCAGATTGTATGTTACCTCTGAAATACAATTTTTCACATAACTTAAAAATCGATTATCTGTCGCAAAAAAATTGAAAAAAATTATACTATTGTCCTAAATGCATGGAAATTGATGTATTATCAAGCCTTGTTCGTTAGAAAGCCAAAGAGCAGCGGAAACAATCGTTATTAGCGAGGAAACGATAGATATCGTAATTTTAGTAAACGTAAAGAAGGTGGTTTTCGGATAATTCGATTTTCTGCGATTTTCTCAGCTCCTGTTGGAGATATCGCAAATCCACGGCCAGATTCGTTATCAGCGCGACGAAATACATCGGATAGGGTCTACCCAAAGTGCGAAATATCGAAAAATTCGTTTTTTGCGTTTTTCTCGGCTCCTATGGGAGATAGAGCGAAAAAGGGCTCAATACAGGCTCCTTGATTTTCCCTGATTTTGCTAATCAATAAAAAGGTCATAACTTTTGAATGGTTCAACCGATCCTCAAAATTCTTTTTGCATTCGAAAGAGGACAGAAAAAGAAAGGAAATGCGACTAGGTTCATCCCGATATTTCAATTTTTCGAGCCGAGAACGCAGATTGTATGTTACCTCTGAAATACAATTTTTCACATAACTAAAAAATCGATTATCTGTCGCAAAAAAATTATACTATTGTCCTAAATGCATGGGAATTGATGTATTATCAAGCCTTGTTCCTTAGAAAGCCAAAGAGCAGCGGAAACAATCGTTATTAGCGAGGAAACGATAGATATCGTAATTTTAGTAAACGTAAAGAAGGTGGTTTTCGGATAATTCGATTTTCTGCGATTTTCTCAGCTCCTGTTGGAGATATCGCAAATCCACGGCCAGATTCGTTATCAGCGCGACGAAATACATCAGATAGGGTCTACCCAAAGTGCGAAATATCGAAAAATTCGTTTTTTGCGTTTTTCGCGGCTCCTATGGGAGATAGAGCGAAAAGGGGCTCAATACAGGATCCTTGATTTTCCCTGATTTTGCTAATCAATAAAAAGGTCATAACTTTTGAATCGTTCAACCGATCCTCAAAATTCTTTTTGCATTCGAAAGAGGACAGAAAAAGAAAGGAAATGCGACTAGGTTCATCCCGATATTTCAATTTTTCGAGCCGAGAACGCAGATTGTATGTTACCTCTGAAATACAATTTTTCACATAACTTAAAAATCGATTATCTGTCGCAAAAAAATTGAAAAAAATTATACTATTGTCCTAAATGCATGGAAATTGATGTATTATCAAGCCTTGTTCGTTAGAAAGCCAAAGAGCAGCGGAAACAATCGTTATTAGCGAGGAAACGATAGATATCGTAATTTTAGTAAACGTAAAGAAGGTGGTTTTCGGATAATTCGATTTTCTGCGATTTTCTCAGCTCCTGTTGGAGATATCGCAAATCCACGGCCAGATTCGTTATCAGCGCGACGAAATACATCGGATAGGGTCTACCCAAAGTGCGAAATATCGAAAAATTCGTTTTTTGCGTTTTTCTCGGCTCCTATGGGAGATAGAGCGAAAAAGGGCTCAATACAGGCTCCTTGATTTTCCCTGATTTTGCTAATCAATAAAAAGGTCATAACTTTTGAATGGTTCAACCGATCCTCAAAATTCTTTTTGCATTCGAAAGAGGACAGAAAAAGAAAGGAAATGCGACTAGGTTCATCCCGATATTTCAATTTTTCGAGCCGAGAACGCAGATTGTATGTTACCTCTGAAATACAATTTTTCACATAACTAAAAAATCGATTATCTGTCGCAAAAAAATTATACTATTGTCCTAAATGCATGGGAATTGATGTATTATCAAGCCTTGTTCCTTAGAAAGCCAAAGAGCAGCGGAAACAATCGTTATTAGCGAGGAAACGATAGATATCGTAATTTTAGTAAACGTAAAGAAGGTGGTTTTCGGATAATTCGATTTTCTGCGATTTTCTCAGCTCCTGTTGGAGATATCGCAAATCCACGGCCAGATTCGTTATCAGCGCGACGAAATACATCAGATAGGGTCTACCCAAAGTGCGAAATATCGAAAAATTCGTTTTTTGCGTTTTTCGCGGCTCCTATGGGAGATAGAGCGAAAAGGGGCTCAATACAGGATCCTTGATTTTCCCTGATTTTGCTAATCAATAAAAAGGTCATAACTTTTGAATGGTTCAACCGATCCTCAAAATTCTTTTTGCATTCGAAAGAGGACAGAAAAAGAAAGGAAATGCGACTAGGTTCATCCCGATATTTCAATTTTTCGAGCCGAGAACGCAGATTGTATGTTACCTCTGAAATACAATTTTTCACATAACTTAAAAATCGATTATCTGTCGCAAAAAAATTAAAAAAAATTATACTATTGTCCTAAATGCATGGAAATTGATGTATTATCAAGCCTTGTTCGTTAGAAAGCCAAAGAGCAGCGGAAACAATCGTTATTAGCGAGGAAACGATAGATATCGTAATTTTAGTAAACGTAAAGAAGGTGGTTTCCGGATAATTCGATTTTCTGCGATTTTCTCAGCTCCTGTTGGAGATATCGCAAATCCACGGCCAGATTCGTTATCAGCGCAACGAAATACATCAGATAGGGTCTACCCAAAGTGCGAAATATCGAAAAATTCGTTTTTTGCGTTTTTCTCGGCTCCTATGGGAGATAGAGCGAAAAAGGGCTCAATACAGGATCCTTGATTTTCCCTGATTTTGCTAATCAATAAAAAGGCCATAACTTTTGAATGGTTCAACCGATCCTCAAAATTCTTTTTGCATTCGAAAGAGGACAGAAAAAGAAAGGAAATGCGACTAGGTTCATCCCGATATTTCAATTTTTCGAGCCGAGAACGCAGATTGTATGTTACCTCTGAAATACAATTTTTCACATAACTAAAAAATCGATTATCTGTCGCAAAAAAATTATACTATTGTCCTAAATGCATGGGAATTGATGTATTATCAAGCCTTGTTCCTTAGAAAGCCAAAGAGCAGCGGAAACAATCGTTATTAGCGAGGAAACGATAGATATCGTAATTTTAGTAAACGTAAAGAAGGTGGTTTTCGGATAATTCGATTTTCTGCGATTTTCTCAGCTCCTGTTGGAGATATCGCAAATCCACGGCCAGATTCGTTATCAGCGCGACGAAATACATCAGATAGGGTCTACCCAAAGTGCGAAATATCGAAAAATTCGTTTTTTGCGTTTTTCGCGGCTCCTATGGGAGATAGAGCGAAAAGGGGCTCAATACAGGATCCTTGATTTTCCCTGATTTTGCTAATCAATAAAAAGGTCATAACTTTTGAATGGTTCAACCGATCCTCAAAATTCTTTTTGCATTCGAAAGAGGACAGAAAAAGAAAGGAAATGCGACTAGGTTCATCCCGATATTTCAATTTTTCGAGCCGAGAACGCAGATTGTATGTTACCTCTGAAATACAATTTTTCACATAACTTAAAAATCGATTATCTGTCGCAAAAAAATTAAAAAAAATTATACTATTGTCCTAAATGCATGGAAATTGATGTATTATCAAGCCTTGTTCGTTAGAAAGCCAAAGAGCAGCGGAAACAATCGTTATTAGCGAGGAAACGATAGATATCGTAATTTTAGTAAACGTAAAGAAGGTGGTTTCCGGATAATTCGATTTTCTGCGATTTTCTCAGCTCCTGTTGGAGATATCGCAAATCCACGGCCAGATTCGTTATCAGCGCAACGAAATACATCAGATAGGGTCTACCCAAAGTGCGAAATATCGAAAAATTCGTTTTTTGCGTTTTTCTCGGCTCCTATGGGAGATAGAGCGAAAAAGGGCTCAATACAGGATCCTTGATTTTCCCTGATTTTGCTAATCAATAAAAAGGCCATAACTTTTGAATGGTTCAACCGATCCTCAAAATTCTTTTTGCATTCGAAAGAGGACAGAAAAAGAAAGGAAATGCGACTAGGTTCATCCCGATATTTCAATTTTTCGAGCCGAGAACGCAGATTGTATGTTACCTCTGAAATACAATTTTTCACATAACTAAAAAATCGATTATCTGTCGCAAAAAAATTATACTATTGTCCTAAATGCATGGGAATTGATGTATTATCAAGCCTTGTTCGTTAGAAAGCCAAAGAGCAGCGGAAACAATCGTTATTAGCGAGGCAACGATAGATATCGTAATTTTAGTAAACGTAAAGAAGGTGGTTTTCGGATAATTCGATTTTCTGCGATTTTCTCAGCTCCTGTTGGAGATATCGCAAATCCACGGCCAGATTCGTTATCAGCGCGACGAAATACATCAGATAGGGTCTACCCAAAGTGCGAAATATCGAAAAATTCGTTTTTTGCGTTTTTCGCGGCTCCTATGGGAGATAGAGCGAAAAGGGGCTCAATACAGGATCCTTGATTTTCCCTGATTTTGCTAATCAATAAAAAGGTCATAACTTTTGAATCGTTCAACCGATCCTCAAAATTCTTTTTGCATTCGAAAGAGGACAGAAAAAGAAAGGAAATGCGACTAGGTTCATCCCGATATTTCAATTTTTCGAGCCGAGAACGCAGATTGTATGTTACCTCTGAAATACAATTTTTCACATAACTTAAAAATCGATTATCTGTCGCAAAAAAATTGAAAAAAATTATACTATTGTCCTAAATGCATGGAAATTGATGTATTATCAAGCCTTGTTCGTTAGAAAGCCAAAGAGCAGCGGAAACAATCGTTATTAGCGAGGAAACGATAGATATCGTAATTTTAGTAAACGTAAAGAAGGTGGTTTTCGGATAATTCGATTTTCTGCGATTTTCTCAGCTCCTGTTGGAGATATCGCAAATCCACGGCCAGATTCGTTATCAGCGCGACGAAATACATCGGATAGGGTCTACCCAAAGTGCGAAATATCGAAAAATTCGTTTTTTGCGTTTTTCTCGGCTCCTATGGGAGATAGAGCGAAAAAGGGCTCAATACAGGCTCCTTGATTTTCCCTGATTTTGCTAATCAATAAAAAGGTCATAACTTTTGAATGGTTCAACCGATCCTCAAAATTCTTTTTGCATTCGAAAGAGGACAGAAAAAGAAAGGAAATGCGACTAGGTTCATCCCGATATTTCAATTTTTCGAGCCGAGAACGCAGATTGTATGTTACCTCTGAAATACAATTTTTCACATAACTAAAAAATCGATTATCTGTCGCAAAAAAATTATACTATTGTCCTAAATGCATGGGAATTGATGTATTATCAAGCCTTGTTCCTTAGAAAGCCAAAGAGCAGCGGAAACAATCGTTATTAGCGAGGAAACGATAGATATCGTAATTTTAGTAAACGTAAAGAAGGTGGTTTTCGGATAATTCGATTTTCTGCGATTTTCTCAGCTCCTGTTGGAGATATCGCAAATCCACGGCCAGATTCGTTATCAGCGCGACGAAATACATCAGATAGGGTCTACCCAAAGTGCGAAATATCGAAAAATTCGTTTTTTGCGTTTTTCGCGGCTCCTATGGGAGATAGAGCGAAAAGGGGCTCAATACAGGATCCTTGATTTTCCCTGATTTTGCTAATCAATAAAAAGGTCATAACTTTTGAATGGTTCAACCGATCCTCAAAATTCTTTTTGCATTCGAAAGAGGACAGAAAAAGAAAGGAAATGCGACTAGGTTCATCCCGATATTTCAATTTTTCGAGCCGAGAACGCAGATTGTATGTTACCTCTGAAATACAATTTTTCACATAACTTAAAAATCGATTATCTGTCGCAAAAAAATTAAAAAAAATTATACTATTGTCCTAAATGCATGGGAATTG
This sequence comes from Cylloceria caligata, assembly GCA_963942595.1. Taxonomy (NCBI): domain Eukaryota; kingdom Metazoa; phylum Arthropoda; class Insecta; order Hymenoptera; family Ichneumonidae; genus Cylloceria; species Cylloceria caligata. Next base: position 7,135,109 of record OZ012703.1, read on the forward strand.
ATGTATTATCAAGCCTTGTTCGTTAGAAAGCCAAAGAGCAGCGGAAACAATCGTTATTAGCGAGGCAACGATAGATATCGTAATTTTAGTAAACGTAAAGAAGGTGGTTTTCGGATAATTCGATTTTCTGCGATTTTCTCAGCTCCTGTTGGAGATATCGCAAATCCACGGCCAGATTCGTTATCAGCGCGACGAAATACATCAGATAGGGTCTACCCAAAGTGCGAAATATCGAAAAATTCGTTTTTTGCGTTTTTCGCGGCTCCTATGGGAGATAGAGCGAAAAGGGGCTCAATACAGGATCCTTGATTTTCCCTGATTTTGCTAATCAATAAAAAGGTCATAACTTTTGAATCGTTCAACCGATCCTCAAAATTCTTTTTGCATTCGAAAGAGGACAGAAAAAGAAAGGAAATGCGACTAGGTTCATCCCGATATTTCAATTTTTCGAGCCGAGAACGCAGATTGTATGTTACCTCTGAAATACAATTTTTCACATAACTAAAAAATCGATTATCTGTCGCAAAAAAATTATACTATTGTCCTAAATGCATGGGAATTGATGTATTATCAAGCCTTGTTCCTTAGAAAGCCAAAGAGCAGCGGAAACAATCGTTATTAGCGAGGAAACGATAGATATCGTAATTTTAGTAAACGTAAAGAAGGTGGTTTTCGGATAATTCGATTTTCTGCGATTTTCTCAGCTCCTGTTGGAGATATCGCAAATCCACGGCCAGATTCGTTATCAGCGCGACGAAATACATCAGATAGGGTCTACCCAAAGTGCGAAATATCGAAAAATTCGTTTTTTGCGTTTTTCGCGGCTCCTATGGGAGATAGAGCGAAAAGGGGCTCAATACAGGATCCTTGATTTTCCCTGATTTTGCTAATCAATAAAAAGGTCATAACTTTTGAATGGTTCAACCGATCCTCAAAATTCTTTTTGCATTCGAAAGAGGACAGAAAAAGAAAGGAAATGCGACTAGGTTCATCCCGATATTTCAATTTTTCGAGCCGAGAACGCAGATTGTATGTTACCTCTGAAATACAATTTTTCACATAACTAAAAAATCGATTATCTGTCGCAAAAAAATTATACTATTGTCCTAAATGCATGGGAATTGATGTATTATCAAGCCTTGTTCCTTAGAAAGCCAAAGAGCAGCGGAAACAATCGTTATTAGCGAGGAAACGATAGATATCGTAATTTTAGTAAACGTAAAGAAGGTGGTTTTCGGATAATTCGATTTTCTGCGATTTTCTCAGCTCCTGTTGGAGATATCGCAAATCCACGGCCAGATTCGTTATCAGCGCGACGAAATACATCAGATAGGGTCTACCCAAAGTGCGAAATATCGAAAAATTCGTTTTTTGCGTTTTTCGCGGCTCCTATGGGAGATAGAGCGAAAAGGGGCTCAATACAGGATCCTTGATTTTCCCTGATTTTGCTAATCAATAAAAAGGTCATAACTTTTGAATGGTTCAACCGATCCTCAAAATTCTTTTTGCATTCGAAAGAGGACAGAAAAAGAAAGGAAATGCGACTAGGTTCATCCCGATATTTCAATTTTTCGAGCCGAGAACGCAGATTGTATGTTACCTCTGAAATACAATTTTTCACATAACTTAAAAATCGATTATCTGTCGCAAAAAAATTAAAAAAAATTATACTATTGTCCTAAATGCATGGAAATTGATGTATTATCAAGCCTTGTTCGTTAGAAAGCCAAAGAGCAGCGGAAACAATCGTTATTAGCGAGGAAACGATAGATATCGTAATTTTAGTAAACGTAAAGAAGGTGGTTTTCGGATAATTCGATTTTCTGCGATTTTCTCAGCTCCTGTTGGAGATATCGCAAATCCACGGCCAGATTCGTTATCAGCGCGACGAAATACATCGGATAGGGTCTACCCAAAGTGCGAAATATCGAAAAATTCGTTTTTTGCGTTTTTCTCGGCTCCTATGGGAGATAGAGCGAAAAAGGGCTCAATACAGGCTCCTTGATTTTCCCTGATTTTGCTAATCAATAAAAAGGTCATAACTTTTGAATGGTTCAACCGATCCTCAAAATTCTTTTTGCATTCGAAAGAGGACAGAAAAAGAAAGGAAATGCGACTAGGTTCATCCCGATATTTCAATTTTTCGAGCCGAGAACGCAGATTGTATGTTACCTCTGAAATACAATTTTTCACATAACTAAAAAATCGATTATCTGTCGCAAAAAAATTATACTATTGTCCTAAATGCATGGGAATTGATGTATTATCAAGCCTTGTTCCTTAGAAAGCCAAAGAGCAGCGGAAACAATCGTTATTAGCGAGGAAACGATAGATATCGTAATTTTAGTAAACGTAAAGAAGGTGGTTTTCGGATAATTCGATTTTCTGCGATTTTCTCAGCTCCTGTTGGAGATATCGCAAATCCACGGCCAGATTCGTTATCAGCGCGACGAAATACATCAGATAGGGTCTACCCAAAGTGCGAAATATCGAAAAATTCGTTTTTTGCGTTTTTCGCGGCTCCTATGGGAGATAGAGCGTAAAGGGGCTCAATACAGGATCCTTGATTTTCCCTGATTTTGCTAATCAATAAAAAGGTCATAACTTTTGAATGGTTCAACCGATCCTCAAAATTCTTTTTGCATTCGAAAGAGGACAGAAAAAGAAAGGAAATGCGACTAGGTTCATCCCGATATTTCAATTTTTCGAGCCGAGAACGCAGATTGTATGTTACCTCTGAAATACAATTTTTCACATAACTAAAAAATCGATTATCTGTCGCAAAAAAATTATACTATTGTCCTAAATGCATGGGAATTGATGTATTATCAAGCCTTGTTCCTTAGAAAGCCAAAGAGCAGCGGAAACAATCGTTATTAGCGAGGAAACGATAGATATCGTAATTTTAGTAAACGTAAAGAAGGTGGTTTTCGGATAATTCGATTTTCTGCGATTTTCTCAGCTCCTGTTGGAGATATCGCAAATCCACGGCCAGATTCGTTATCAGCGCGACGAAATACATCAGATAGGGTCTACCCAAAGTGCGAAATATCGAAAAATTCGTTTTTTGCGTTTTTCGCGGCTCCTATGGGAGATAGAGCGAAAAGGGGCTCAATACAGGATCCTTGATTTTCCCTGATTTTGCTAATCAATAAAAAGGTCATAACTTTTGAATGGTTCAACCGATCCTCAAAATTCTTTTTGCATTCGAAAGAGGACAGAAAAAGAAAGGAAATGCGACTAGGTTCATCCCGATATTTCAATTTTTCGAGCCGAGAACGCAGATTGTATGTTACCTCTGAAATACAATTTTTCACATAACTTAAAAATCGATTATCTGTCGCAAAAAAATTAAAAAAAATTATACTATTGTCCTAAATGCATGGAAATTGATGTATTATCAAGCCTTGTTCGTTAGAAAGCCAAAGAGCAGCGAAAACAATCGTTATTAGCGAGGAAACGATAGATATCGTAATTTTAGTAAACGTAAAGAAGGTGGTTTCCGCATAATTCGATTTTCTGCGATTTTCTCAGCTCCTGTTGGAGATATCGCAAATCCACGGCCAGATTCGTTATCAGCGCAACGAAATACATCAGATAGGGTCTACCCAAAGTGCGAAATATCGAAAAATTCGTTTTTTGCGTTTTTCTCGGCTCCTATGGGAGATAGAGCGAAAAAGGGCTCAATACAGGATCCTTGATTTTCCCTGATTTTGCTAATCAATAAAAAGGCCATAACTTTTGAATGGTTCAACCGATCCTCAAAATTCTTTTTGCATTCGAAAGAGGACAGAAAAAGAAAGGAAATGCGACTAGGTTCATCCCGATATTTCAATTTTTCGAGCCGAGAACGCAGATTGTATGTTACCTCTGAAATACAATTTTTCACATAACTAAAAAATCGATTATCTGTCGCAAAAAAATTATACTATTGTCCTAAATGCATGGGAATTGATGTATTATCAAGCCTTGTTCCTTAGAAAGCCAAAGAGCAGCGGAAACAATCGTTATTAGCGAGGAAACGATAGATATCGTAATTTTAGTAAACGTAAAGAAGGTGGTTTTCGGATAATTCGATTTTCTGCGATTTTCTCAGCTCCTGTTGGAGATATCGCAAATCCACGGCCAGATTCGTTATCAGCGCGACGAAATACATCAGATAGGGTCTACCCAAAGTGCGAAATATCGAAAAATTAGTTTTTTGCGTTTTTCGCGGCTCCTATGGGAGATAGAGCGAAAAGGGGCTCAATACAGGATCCTTGATTTTCCCTGATTTTGCTAATCAATAAAAAGGTCATAACTTTTGAATGGTTCAACCGATCCTCAAAATTCTTTTTGCATTCGAAAGAGGACAGAAAAAGAAAGGAAATGCGACTAGGTTCATCCCGATATTTCATTTTTTCGAGCCGAGAGCGCAGATTGTATGTTACCTCTGAAATACAATTTTTCACATAAATAAAAAATCGATTATCTGTCGCAAAAAAATTGAAAAAAATTATACTATTGTCCTAAATGCATGGAAAATGATGTATTATCAAGCCTTGTTCGTTAGAAAGCCAAAGAGCAGCGGAAACAATCGTTATTAGCGAGGCAACGATAGATATCGTAATTTTAGTAAACGTAAAGAAGGTGGTTTTCGGATAATTCGATTTTCTGCGATTTTCTCAGCTCCTGTTGGAGATATCGCAAATCCACGGCCAGATTCGTTATCAGCGCGACGAAATACATCAGATAGGGTCTACCCAAAGTGCGAAATATCGAAAAATTCGTTTTTTGCGTTTTTCGCGGCTCCTATGGGAGATAGAGCGAAAAGGGGCTCAATACAGGATCCTTGATTTTCCCTGATTTTGCTAATCAATAAAAAGGTCATAACTTTTGAATGGTTCAACCGATCCTCAAAATTCTTTTTGCATTCGAAAGAGGACAGAAAAAGAAAGGAAATGCGACTAGGTTCATCCCGATATTTCAATTTTTCGAGCCGAGAACGCAGATTGTATGTTACCTCTGAAATACAATTTTTCACATAACTAAAAAATCGATTATCTGTCGCAAAAAAATTATACTATTGTCCTAAATGCATGGGAATTGATGTATTATCAAGCCTTGTTCCTTAGAAAGCCAAAGAGCAGCGGAAACAATCGTTATTAGCGAGGAAACGATAGATATCGTAATTTTAGTAAACGTAAAGAAGGTGGTTTTCGGATAATTCGATTTTCTGCGATTTTCTCAGCTCCTGTTGGAGATATCGCAAATCCACGGCCAGATTCGTTATCAGCGCGACGAAATACATCAGATAGGGTCTACCCAAAGTGCGAAATATCGAAAAATTCGTTTTTTGCGTTTTTCGCGGCTCCTATGGGAGATAGAGCGAAAAGGGGCTCAATCCAGGATCCTTGATTTTCCCTGATTTTGCTAATCAATAAAAAGGTCATAACTTTTGAATGGTTCAACCGATCCTCAAAATTCTTTTTGCATTCGAAAGAGGACAGAAAAAGAAAGGAAATGCGACTAGGTTCATCCCGATATTTCATTTTTTCGAGCCGAGAGCGCAGATTGTATGTTACCTCTGAAATACAATTTTTCACATAACTAAAAAATCGATTATCTGTCGCAAAAAAATTATACTATTGTCCTAAATGCATGGGAATTGATGTATTATCAAGCCTTGTTCCTTAGAAAGCCAAAGAGCAGCGGAAACAATCGTTATTAGCGAGGAAACGATAGATATCGTAATTTTAGTAAACGTAAAGAAGGTGGTTTTCGGATAATTCGATTTTCTGCGATTTTCTCAGCTCCTGTTGGAGATATCGCAAATCCACGGCCAGATTCGTTATCAGCGCGACGAAATACATCAGATAGGGTCTATCTAAAGTGCGAAATATCGAAAAATTAGTTTTTTGCGTTTTTCGCGGCTCCTATGGGAGATAGAGCGAAAAGGGGCTCAATACAGGATCCTTGATTTTCCCTGATTTTGCTTATCAATAAAAAGGTCATAACTTTTGAATGGTTCAACCGATCCTCAAAATTCTTTTTGCATTCGAAAGAGGACAGAAAAAGAAAGGAAATGCGACTAGGTTCATCCCGATATTTCATTTTTTCGAGCCGAGAGCGCAGATTGTATGTTACCTCTGAAATACAATTTTTCACATAAATAAAAAATCGATTATCTGTCGCAAAAAAATTGAAAAAAATTATGCTATTGTCCTAAATGCATGGAAAATGATGTATTATCAAGCCTTGTTCGTTAGAAAGCCAAAGAGCAGCGGAAACAATCGTTATTAGCGAGGCAACGATAGATATCGTAATTTTAGTAAACGTAAAGAAGGTGGTTTTCGGATAATTCGATTTTCTGCGATTTTCTCAGCTCCTGTTGGAGATATCGCAAATCCACGGCCAGATTCGTTATCAGCGCGACGAAATACATCAGATAGGGTCTACCCAAAGTGCGAAATATCGAAAAATTCGTTTTTTGCGTTTTTCGCGGCTCCTATGGGAGATAGAGCGAAAAGGGGCTCAATACAGGATCCTTGATTTTCCCTGATTTTGCTAATCAATAAAAAGGTCATAACTTTTGAATGGTTCAACCGATCCTCAAAATTCTTTTTGCATTCGAAAGAGGACAGAAAAAGAAAGGAAATGCGACTAGGTTCATCCCGATATTTCATTTTTTCGAGCCGAGAGCGCAGATTGTATGTTACCTCTGAAATACAATTTTTCACATAAATAAAAAATCGATTATCTGTCGCAAAAAAATTGAAAAAAATTATACTATTGTCCTAAATGCATGGAAAATGATGTATTATCAAGCCTTGTTCGTTAGAAAGCCGAAGAGCAGCGGAAACAATCGTTATTAGCGAGGCAACGATAGATATCGTAATTTTAGTAAACGTAAAGAAGGTGGTTTTCGGATAATTCGATTTTCTGCGATTTTCTCAGCTCCTGTTGGAGATATCGCAAATCCACGGCCAGATTCGTTATCAGCGCGACGAAATACATCAGATAGGGTCTATCTAAAGTGCGAAATATCGAAAAATTCGTTTTTTGCGTTTTTCTCGGCTCCTATGGGAGATAGAGCGAAAAAGGGCTTAATACAGGATCCTTGATTTTCCCTGATTTTGCTATTCAATAAAAAGGTCATAACTTTTGAATGGTTCAACCGATCCTCAAAATTCTTTTTGCATTCGAAAGAGGACAGAAAAAGAAAGGAAATGCGCTTAGGTTCATCCCGATCCTTCAATTTTTCGAGCCGAGAACGCAGATTGTATGTTACCTCTGAAATACAATTTTTCACATAACTAAAAAATCGATTATCTGTCGCAAAAAAATTATACTATTGTCCTAAATGCATGGGAATTGATGTATTATCAAGCCTTGTTCCTTAGAAAGCCAAAGAGCAGCGGAAACAATCGTTATTAGCGAGGAAACGATAGATATCGTAATTTTAGTAAACGTAAAGAAGGTGGTTTTCGGATAATTCGATTTTCTGCGATTTTCTCAGCTCCTGTTGGAGATATCGCAAATCCACGGCCAGATTCGTTATCAGCGCGACGAAATACATCAGATAGGGTCTACCCAAAGTGCGAAATATCGAAAAATTCGTTTTTTGCGTTTTTCGCGGCTCCTATGGGAGATAGAGCGAAAAAGGGCTTAATACAGGATCCTTGATTTTCCCTGATTTTGCTAATCAATAAAAAGGTCATAACTTTTGAATGGTTCAACCGATCCTCAAAATTCTTTTTGCATTCGAAAGAGGACAGAAAAAGAAAGGAAATGCGACTAGGTTGATCCCGATATTTCAATTTTTCGATCCGACAGCGCAGATTGTATGTTACCTCTGAAATACAATTTTTCACATAACTTAAAAATCGATTATCTGTCGCAAAAAAATTAAAAAAAATTATACTATTGTCCTAAATGCATGGAAATTGATGTATTATCAAGCCTTGTTCGTTAGAAAGCCAAAGAGCAGCGGAAACAATCGTTATTAGCGAGGAAACGATAGATATCGTAATTTTAGTAAACGTAAAGAAGGTGGTTTTCGGATAATTCGATTTTCTGCGATTTTCTCAGCTCCTGTTGGAGATATCGCAAATCCACGGCCAGATTCGTTATCAGCGCAACGAAATACATCAGATAGGGTCTACCCAAAGTGCGAAATATCGAAAAATTCGTTTTTTGCGTTTTTCGCGGCTCCTATGGGAGATAGAGCGAAAAGGGGCTCAATCCAGGATCCTTGATTTTCCCTGATTTTGCTAATCAATAAAAAGGTCATAACTTTTGAATGGTTCAACCGATCCTCAAAATTCTTTTTGCATTCGAAAGAGAACAGAAAAAGAAAGGAAATGCGACTAGGTTCATCCCGATATTTCATTTTTTCGAGCCGAGAGCGCAGATTGTATGTTACCTCTGAAATACAATTTTTCACATAAATAAAAAATCGATTATCTGTCGCAAAAAAATTATACTATTGTCCTAAATGCATGGGAATTGATGTATTATCAAGCCTTGTTCCTTAGAAAGCCAAAGAGCAGCGGAAACAATCGTTATTAGCGAGGAAACGATAGATATCGTAATTTTAGTAAACGTAAAGAAGGTGGTTTTCGGATAATTCGATTTTCTGCGATTTTCTCAGCTCCTGTTGGAGATATCGCAAATCCACGGCCAGATTCGTTATCAGCGCGACGAAATACATCAGATAGGGTCTACCCAAAGTGCGAAATATCGAAAAATTCGTTTTTTGCGTTTTTCGCGGCTCCTATGGGAGATAGAGCGAAAAGGGGCTCAATACAGGATCCTTGATTTTCCCTGATTTTGCTAATCAATAAAAAGGTCATAACTTTTGAATGGTTCAACCGATCCTCAAAATTCTTTTTGCATTCGAAAGAGAACAGAAAAAGAAAGGAAATGCGACTAGGTTCATCCCGATATTTCATTTTTTCGAGCCGAGAGCGCAGATTGTATGTTACCTCTGAAATACAATTTTTCACATAACTAAAAAATCGATTATCTGTCGCAAAAAAATTATACTATTGTCCTAAATGCATGGGAATTGATGTATTATCAAGCCTTGTTCCTTAGAAAGCCAAAGAGCAGCGGAAACAATCGTTATTAGCGAGGAAACGATAGATATCGTAATTTTAGTAAACGTAAAGAAGGTGGTTTTCGGATAATTCGATTTTCTGCGATTTTCTCAGCTCCTGTTGGAGATATCGCAAATCCACGGCCAGATTCGTTATCAGCGCGACGAAATACATCAGATAGGGTCTATCTAAAGTGCGAAATATCGAAAAATTCGTTTTTTGCGTTTTTCTCGGCTCCTATGGGAGATAGAGCGAAAAAGGGCTTAATACAGGATCCTTGATTTTCCCTGATTTTGCTATTCAATAAAAAGGTCATAACTTTTGAATGGTTCAACCGATCCTCAAAATTCTTTTTGCATTCGAAAGAGGACAGAAAAAGAAAGGAAATGCGACTAGGTTCATCCCGATATTTCAATTTTTCGAGCCGAGAACGCAGATTGTATGTTACCTCTGAAATACAATTTTTCACATAACTAAAAAATCGATTATCTGTCGCAAAAAAATTATACTATTGTCCTAAATGCATGGGAATTGATGTATTATCAAGCCTTGTTCCTTAGAAAGCCAAAGAGCAGCGGAAACAATCGTTATTAGCGAGGAAACGATAGATATCGTAATTTTAGTAAACGTAAAGAAGGTGGTTTTCGGATAATTCGATTTTCTGCGATTTTCTCAGCTCCTGTTGGAGATATCGCAAATCCACGGCCAGATTCGTTATCAGCGCGACGAAATACATCAGATAGGGTCTACCCAAAGTGCGAAATATCGAAAAATTAGTTTTTTGCGTTTTTCGCGGCTCCTATGGGAGATAGAGCGAAAAGGGGCTCAATACAGGATCCTTGATTTTCCCTGATTTTGCTAATCAATAAAAAGGTCATAACTTTTGAATGGTTCAACCGATCCTCAAAATTCTTTTTGCATTCGAAAGAGGACAGAAAAAGAAAGGAAATGCGACTAGGTTCATCCCGATATTTCAATTTTTCGAGCCGAGAACGCAGATTGTATGTTACCTCTGAAATACAATTTTTCACATAACTTAAAAATCGATTATCTGTCGCAAAAAAATTGAAAAAAATTATACTATTGTCCTAAATGCATGGAAATTGATGTATTATCAAGCCTTGTTCGTTAGAAAGCCAAAGAGCAGCGGAAACAATCGTTATTAGCGAGGAAACGATAGATATCGTAATTTTAGTAAACGTAAAGAAGGTGGTTTTCGGATAATTCGATTTTCTGCGATTTTCTCAGCTCCTGTTGGAGATATCGCAAATCCACGGCCAGATTCGTTATCAGCGCGACGAAATACATCGGATAGGGTCTACCCAAAGTGCGAAATATCGAAAAATTCGTTTTTTGCGTTTTTCTCGGCTCCTATGGGAGATAGAGCGAAAAAGGGCTCAATACAGGCTCCTTGATTTTCCCTGATTTTGCTAATCAATAAAAAGGTCATAACTTTTGAATGGTTCAACCGATCCTCAAAATTCTTTTTGCATTCGAAAGAGGACAGAAAAAGAAAGGAAATGCGACTAGGTTCATCCCGATATTTCAATTTTTCGAGCCGAGAACGCAGATTGTATGTTACCTCTGAAATACAATTTTTCACATAACTAAAAAATCGATTATCTGTCGCAAAAAAATTATACTATTGTCCTAAATGCATGGGAATTGATGTATTATCAAGCCTTGTTCCTTAGAAAGCCAAAGAGCAGCGGAAACAATCGTTATTAGCGAGGAAACGATAGATATCGTAATTTTAGTAAACGTAAAGAAGGTGGTTTTCGGATAATTCGATTTTCTGCGATTTTCTCAGCTCCTGTTGGAGATATCGCAAATCCACGGCCAGATTCGTTATCAGCGCGACGAAATACATCAGATAGGGTCTACCCAAAGTGCGAAATATCGAAAAATTCGTTTTTTGCGTTTTTCGCGGCTCCTATGGGAGATAGAGCGAAAAGGGGCTCAATACAGGATCCTTGATTTTCCCTGATTTTGCTAATCAATAAAAAGGTCATAACTTTTGAATGGTTCAACCGATCCTCAAAATTCTTTTTGCATTCGAAAGAGGACAGAAAAAGAAAGGAAATGCGACTAGGTTCATCCCGATATTTCAATTTTTCGAGCCGAGAACGCAGATTGTATGTTACCTCTGAAATACAATTTTTCACATAACTAAAAAATCGATTATCTGTCGCAAAAAAATTATACTATTGTCCTAAATGCATGGGAATTGATGTATTATCAAGCCTTGTTCCTTAGAAAGCCAAAGAGCAGCGGAAACAATCGTTATTAGCGAGGAAACGATAGATATCGTAATTTTAGTAAACGTAAAGAAGGTGGTTTTCGGATAATTCGATTTTCTGCGATTTTCTCAGCTCCTGTTGGAGATATCGCAAATCCACGGCCAGATTCGTTATCAGCGCGACGAAATACATCAGATAGGGTCTATCTAAAGTGCGAAATATCGAAAAATTCGTTTTTTGCGTTTTTCTCGGCTCCTATGGGAGATAGAGCGAAAAAAAGCTTAATACAGGATCCTTGATTTTCCCTGATTTTGCTATTCAATAAAAAGGTCATAACTTTTGAATGGTTCAACCGATCCTCAAAATTCTTTTTGCATTCGAAAGAGGACAGAAAAAGAAAGGAAATGCGACTAGGTTCATCCCGATATTTCAATTTTTCGAGCCGAGAACGCAGATTGTATGTTACCTCTGAAATACAATTTTTCACATAACTAAAAAATCGATTATCTGTCGCAAAAAAATTATACTATTGTCCTAAATGCATGGGAATTGATGTATTATCAAGCCTTGTTCCTTAGAAAGCCAAAGAGCAGCGGAAACAATCGTTATTAGCGAGGAAACGATAGATATCGTAATTTTAGTAAACGTAAAGAAGGTGGTTTTCGGATAATTCGATTTTCTGCGATTTTCTCAGCTCCTGTTGGAGATATCGCAAATCCACGGCCAGATTCGTTATCAGCGCGACGAAATACATCAGATAGGGTCTACCCAAAGTGCGAAATATCGAAAAATTAGTTTTTTGCGTTTTTCGCGGCTCCTATGGGAGATAGAGCGAAAAGGGGCTCAATACAGGATCCTTGATTTTCCCTGATTTTGCTAATCAATAAAAAGGTCATAACTTTTGAATGGTTCAACCGATCCTCAAAATTCTTTTTGCATTCGAAAGAGGACAGAAAAAGAAAGGAAATGCGACTAGGTTCATCCCGATATTTCAATTTTTCGAGCCGAGAACGCAGATTGTATGTTACCTCTGAAATACAATTTTTCACATAACTTAAAAATCGATTATCTGTCGCAAAAAAATTGAAAAAAATTATACTATTGTCCTAAATGCATGGAAATTGATGTATTATCAAGCCTTGTTCGTTAGAACGCCAAAGAGCAGCGGAAACAATCGTTATTAGCGAGGAAACGATAGATATCGTAATTTTAGTAAACGTAAAGAAGGTGGTTTTCGGATAATTCGATTTTCTGCGATTTTCTCAGCTCCTGTTGGAGATATCGCAAATCCACGGCCAGATTCGTTATCAGCGCGACGAAATACATCGGATAGGGTCTACCCAAAGTGCGAAATATCGAAAAATTCGTTTTTTGCGTTTTTCTCGGCTCCTATGGGAGATAGAGCGAAAAAGGGCTCAATACAGGCTCCTTGATTTTCCCTGATTTTGCTAATCAATAAAAAGGTCATAACTTTTGAATGGTTCAACCGATCCTCAAAATTCTTTTTGCATTCGAAAGAGGACAGAAAAAGAAAGGAAATGCGACTAGGTTCATCCCGATATTTCAATTTTTCGAGCCGAGAACGCAGATTGTATGTTACCTCTGAAATACAATTTTTCACATAACTAAAAAATCGATTATCTGTCGCAAAAAAATTATACTATTGTCCTAAATGCATGGGAATTGATGTATTATCAAGCCTTGTTCCTTAGAAAGCCAAAGAGCAGCGGAAACAATCGTTATTAGCGAGGAAACGATAGATATCGTAATTTTAGTAAACGTAAAGAAGGTGGTTTTCGGATAATTCGATTTTCTGCGATTTTCTCAGCTCCTGTTGGAGATATCGCAAATCCACGGCCAGATTCGTTATCAGCGCGACGAAATACATCAGATAGGGTCTACCCAAAGTGCGAAATATCGAAAAATTCGTTTTTTGCGTTTTTCGCGGCTCCTATGGGAGATAGAGCGAAAAGGGGCTCAATACAGGATCCTTGATTTTCCCTGATTTTGCTAATCAATAAAAAGGTCATAACTTTTGAATGGTTCAACCGATCCTCAAAATTCTTTTTGCATTCGAAAGAGGACAGAAAAAGAAAGGAAATGCGACTAGGTTCATCCCGATATTTCAATTTTTCGAGCCGAGAACGCAGATTGTATGTTACCTCTGAAATACAATTTTTCACATAACTTAAAAATCGATTATCTGTCGCAAAAAAATTGAAAAAAATTATACTATTGTCCTAAATGCATGGAAATTGATGTATTATCAAGCCTTGTTCGTTAGAAAGCCAAAGAGCAGCGGAAACAATCGTTATTAGCGAGGAAACGATAGATATCGTAATTTTAGTAAACGTAAAGAAGGTGGTTTTCGGATAATTCGATTTTCTGCGATTTTCTCAGCTCCTGTTGGAGATATCGCAAATCCACGGCCAGATTCGTTATCAGCGCGACGAAATACATCAGATAGGGTCTACCCAAAAGGCGAAATATCGAAAAATTCGTTTTTTGCGTTTTTCGCGGCTCCTATGGGAGATAGAGCGAAAAGGGGCTCAATACAGGATCCTTGATTTTCCCTGATTTTGCTAATCAATAAAAAGGTCATAACTTTTGAATGGTTCAACCGATCCTCAAAATTCTTTTTGCATTCGAAAGAGGACAGAAAAAGAAAGGAAATGCGACTAGGTTCATCCCGATATTTCATTTTTTCGAGCCGAGAGCGCAGATTGTATGTTACCTCTGAAATACAATTTTTCACATAAATAAAAAATCGATTATCTGTCGCAAAAAAATTGAAAAAAATTATACTATTGTCCTAAATGCATGGAAAATGATGTATTATCAAGCCTTGTTCGTTAGAAAGCCAAAGAGCAGCGGAAACAATCGTTATTAGCGAGGCAACGATAGATATCGTAATTTTAGTAAACGTAAAGAAGGTGGTTTTCGGATAATTCGATTTTCTGCGATTTTCTCAGCTCCTGTTGGAGATATCGCAAATCCACGGCCAGATTCGTTATCAGCGCGACGAAATACATCAGATAGGGTCTACCCAAAGTGCGAAATATCGAAAAATTCGTTTTTTGCGTTTTTCGCGGCTCCTATGGGAGATAGAGCGAAAAGGGGCTCAATACAGGCTCCTTGATTTTCCCTGATTTTGCTAATCAATAAAAAGGTCATAACTTTTGAATGGTTCAACCGATCCTCAAAATTCTTTTTGCATTCGAAAGAGGACAGAAAAAGAAAGGAAATGCGCTTAGGTTCATCCCGATCCTTCAATTTTTCGAGCCGAGAACGCAGATTGTATGTTACCTCTGAAATACAATTTTTCACATAACTAAAAAATCGATTATCTGTCGCAAAAAAATTATACTATTGTCCTAAATGCATGGGAATTGATGTATTATCAAGCCTTGTTCCTTAGAAAGCCAAAGAGCAGCGGAAACAATCGTTATTAGCGAGGAAACGATAGATATCGTAATTTTAGTAAACGTAAAGAAGGTGGTTTTCGGATAATTCGATTTTCTGCGATTTTCTCAGCTCCTGTTGGAGATATCGCAAATCCACGGCCAGATTCGTTATCAGCGCGACGAAATACATCAGATAGGGTCTACCCAAAGTGCGAAATATCGAAAAATTCGTTTTTTGCGTTTTTCGCGGCTCCTATGGGAGATAGAGCGAAAAGGGGCTCAATACAGGATCCTTGATTTTCCCTGATTTTGCTAATCAATAAAAAGGTCATAACTTTTGAATGGTTCAACCGATCCTCAAAATTCTTTTTGCATTCGAAAGAGGACAGAAAAAGAAAGGAAATGCGACTAGGTTCATCCCGATATTTCAATTTTTCGAGCCGAGAACGCAGATTGTATGTTACCTCTGAAATACAATTTTTCACATAACTAAAAAATCGATTATCTGTCGCAAAAAAATTATACTATTGTCCTAAATGCATGGGAATTGATGTATTATCAAGCCTTGTTCCTTAGAAAGCCAAAGAGCAGCGGAAACAATCGTTATTAGCGAGGAAACGATAGATATCGTAATTTTAGTAAACGTAAAGAAGGTGGTTTTCGGATAATTCGATTTTCTGCGATTTTCTCAGCTCCTGTTGGAGATATCGCAAATCCACGGCCAGATTCGTTATCAGCGCGACGAAATACATCAGATAGGGTCTATCTAAAGTGCGAAATATCGAAAAATTCGTTTTTTGCGTTTTTCTCGGCTCCTATGGGAGATAGAGCGAAAAAGGGCTTAATACAGGATCCTTGATTTTCCCTGATTTTGCTATTCAATAAAAAGGTCATAACTTTTGAATGGTTCAACCGATCCTCAAAATTCTTTTTGCATTCGAAAGAGGACAGAAAAAGAAAGGAAATGCGACTAGGTTCATCCCGATATTTCAATTTTTCGAGCCGAGAACGCAGATTGTATGTTACCTCTGAAATACAATTTTTCACATAACTAAAAAATCGATTATCTGTCGCAAAAAAATTATACTATTGTCCTAAATGCATGGGAATTGATGTATTATCAAGCCTTGTTCCTTAGAAAGCCAAAGAGCAGCGGAAACAATCGTTATTAGCGAGGAAACGATAGATATCGTAATTTTAGTAAACGTAAAGAAGGTGGTTTTCGGATAATTCGATTTTCTGCGATTTTCTCAGCTCCTGTTGGAGATATCGCAAATCCACGGCCAGATTCGTTATCAGCGCGACGAAATACATCAGATAGGGTCTACCCAAAGTGCGAAATATCGAAAAATTAGTTTTTTGCGTTTTTCGCGGCTCCTATGGGAGATAGAGCGAAAAGGGGCTCAATACAGGATCCTTGATTTTCCCTGATTTTGCTAATCAATAAAAAGGTCATAACTTTTGAATGGTTCAACCGATCCTCAAAATTCTTTTTGCATTCGAAAGAGGACAGAAAAAGAAAGGAAATGCGACTAGGTTCATCCCGATATTTCAATTTTTCGAGCCGAGAACGCAGATTGTATGTTACCTCTGAAATACAATTTTTCACATAACTTAAAAATCGATTATCTGTCGCAAAAAAATTGAAAAAAATTATACTATTGTCCTAAATGCATGGAAATTGATGTATTATCAAGCCTTGTTCGTTAGAAAGCCAAAGAGCAGCGGAAACAATCGTTATTAGCGAGGAAACGATAGATATCGTAATTTTAGTAAACGTAAAGAAGGTGGTTTTCGGATAATTCGATTTTCTGCGATTTTCTCAGCTCCTGTTGGAGATATCGCAAATCCACGGCCAGATTCGTTATCAGCGCGACGAAATACATCGGATAGGGTCTACCCAAAGTGCGAAATATCGAAAAATTCGTTTTTTGCGTTTTTCTCGGCTCCTATGGGAGATAGAGCGAAAAAGGGCTCAATACAGGCTCCTTGATTTTCCCTGATTTTGCTAATCAATAAAAAGGTCATAACTTTTGAATGGTTCAACCGATCCTCAAAATTCTTTTTGCATTCGAAAGAGGACAGAAAAAGAAAGGAAATGCGACTAGGTTCATCCCGATATTTCAATTTTTCGAGCCGAGAACGCAGATTGTATGTTACCTCTGAAATACAATTTTTCACATAACTAAAAAATCGATTATCTGTCGCAAAAAAATTATACTATTGTCCTAAATGCATGGGAATTGATGTATTATCAAGCCTTGTTCCTTAGAAAGCCAAAGAGCAGCGGAAACAATCGTTATTAGCGAGGAAACGATAGATATCGTAATTTTAGTAAACGTAAAGAAGGTGGTTTTCGGATAATTCGATTTTCTGCGATTTTCTCAGCTCCTGTTGGAGATATCGCAAATCCACGGCCAGATTCGTTATCAGCGCGACGAAATACATCAGATAGGGTCTACCCAAAGTGCGAAAGATCGAAAAATTCGTTTTTTGCGTTTTTCGCGGCTCCTATGGGAGATAGAGCGAAAAGGGGCTCAATACAGGATCCTTGATTTTCCCTGATTTTGCTAATCAATAAAAAGGTCATAACTTTTGAATGGTTCAACCGATCCTCAAAATTCTTTTTGCATTCGAAAGAGGACAGAAAAAGAAAGGAAATGCGACTAGGTTCATCCCGATATTTCAATTTTTCGAGCCGAGAACGCAGATTGTATGTTACCTCTGAAATACAATTTTTCACATAACTTAAAAATCGATTATCTGTCGCAAAAAAATTGAAAAAAATTATACTATTGTCCTAAATGCATGGAAATTGATGTATTATCAAGCCTTGTTCGTTAGAAAGCCAAAGAGCAGCGGAAACAATCGTTATTAGCGAGGAAACGATAGATATCGTAATTTTAGTAAACGTAAAGAAGGTGGTTTTCGGATAATTCGATTTTCTGCGATTTTCTCAGCTCCTGTTGGAGATATCGCAAATCCACGGCCAGATTCGTTATCAGCGCGACGAAATACATCAGATAGGGTCTACCCAAAGTGCGAAATATCGAAAAATTAGTTTTTTGCGTTTTTCGCGGCTCCTATGGGAGATAGAGCGAAAAGGGGCTCAATACAGGATCCTTGATTTTCCCTGATTTTGCTAATCAATAAAAAGGTCATAACTTTTGAATGGTTCAACCGATCCTCAAAATTCTTTTTGCATTCGAAAGAGGACAGAAAAAGAAAGGAAATGCGACTAGGTTCATCCCGATATTTCAATTTTTCGAGCCGAGAACGCAGATTGTATGTTACCTCTGAAATACAATTTTTCACATAACTTAAAAATCGATTATCTGTCGCAAAAAAATTGAAAAAAATTATACTATTGTCCTAAATGCATGGAAATTGATGTATTATCAAGCCTTGTTCGTTAGAAAGCCAAAGAGCAGCGGAAACAATCGTTATTAGCGAGGAAACGATAGATATCGTAATTTTAGTAAACGTAAAGAAGGTGGTTTTCGGATAATTCGATTTTCTGCGATTTTCTCAGCTCCTGTTGGAGATATCGCAAATCCACGGCCAGATTCGTTATCAGCGCGACGAAATACATCGGATAGGGTCTACCCAAAGTGCGAAATATCGAAAAATTCGTTTTTTGCGTTTTTCTCGGCTCCTATGGGAGATAGAGCGAAAAAGGGCTCAATACAGGCTCCTTGATTTTCCCTGATTTTGCTAATCAATAAAAAGGTCATAACTTTTGAATGGTTCAACCGATCCTCAAAATTCTTTTTGCATTCGAAAGAGGACAGAAAAAGAAAGGAAATGCGACTAGGTTCATCCCGATATTTCAATTTTTCGAGCCGAGAACGCAGATTGTATGTTACCTCTGAAATAAAATTTTTCACATAACTAAAAAATCGATTATCTGTCGCAAAAAAATTATACTATTGTCCTAAATGCATGGGAATTGATGTATTATCAAGCCTTGTTCCTTAGAAAGCCAAAGAGCAGCGGAAACAATCGTTATTAGCGAGGAAACGATAGATATCGTAATTTTAGTAAACGTAAAGAAGGTGGTTTTCGGATAATTCGATTTTCTGCGATTTTCTCAGCTCCTGTTGGAGATATCGCAAATCCACGGCCAGATTCGTTATCAGCGCGACGAAATACATCAGATAGGGTCTACCCAAAGTGCGAAATATCGAAAAATTCGTTTTTTGCGTTTTTCGCGGCTCCTATGGGAGATAGAGCGAAAAGGGGCTCAATACAGGATCCTTGATTTTCCCTGATTTTGCTAATCAATAAAAAGGTCATAACTTTTGAATGGTTCAACCGATCCTCAAAATTCTTTTTGCATTCGAAAGAGGACAGAAAAAGAAAGGAAATGCGACTAGGTTCATCCCGATATTTCAATTTTTCGAGCCGAGAACGCAGATTGTATGTTACCTCTGAAATACAATTTTTCACATAACTTAAAAATCGATTATCTGTCGCAAAAAAATTGAAAAAAATTATACTATTGTCCTAAATGCATGGAAATTGATGTATTATCAAGCCTTGTTCGTTAGAAAGCCAAAGAGCAGCGGAAACAATCGTTATTAGCGAGGAAACGATAGATATCGTAATTTTAGTAAACGTAAAGAAGGTGGTTTTCGGATAATTCGATTTTCTGCGATTTTCTCAGCTCCTGTTGGAGATATCGCAAATCCACGGCCAGATTCGTTATCAGCGCGACGAAATACATCAGATAGGGTCTACCCAAAGGGCGAAATATCGAAAAATTCGTTTTTTGCGTTTTTCGCGGCTCCTATGGGAGATAGAGCGAAAAGGGGCTCAATACAGGATCCTTGATTTTCCCTGATTTTGCTAATCAATAAAAAGGTCATAACTTTTGAATGGTTCAACCGATCCTCAAAATTCTTTTTGCATTCGAAAGAGGACAGAAAAAGAAAGGAAATGCGACTAGGTTCATCCCGATATTTCATTTTTTCGAGCCGAGAGCGCAGATTGTATGTTACCTCTGAAATACAATTTTTCACATAAATAAAAAATCGATTATCTGTCGCAAAAAAATTGAAAAAAATTATACTATTGTCCTAAATTCATGGAAAATGATGTATTATCAAGCCTTGTTCGTTAGAAAGCCAAAGAGCAGCGGAAACAATCGTTATTAGCGAGGCAACGATAGATATCGTAATTTTAGTAAACGTAAAGAAGGTGGTTTTCGGATAATTCGATTTTCTGCGATTTTCTCAGCTCCTGTTGGAGATATCGCAAATCCACGGCCAGATTCGTTATCAGCGCGACGAAATACATCAGATAGGGTCTATCTAAAGTGCGAAATATCGAAAAATTAGTTTTTTGCGTTTTTCGCGGCTCCTATGGGAGATAGAGCGAAAAGGGGCTCAATACAGGATCCTTGATTTTCCCTGATTTTGCTAATCAATAAAAAGGTCATAACTTTTGAATGGTTCAACCGATCCTCAAAATTCTTTTTGCATTCGAAAGAGGACAGAAAAAGAAAGGAAATGCGACTAGGTTCATCCCGATATTTCATTTTTTCGAGCCGAGAGCGCAGATTGTATGTTACCTCTGAAATACAATTTTTCACATAAATAAAAAATCGATTATCTGTCGCAAAAAAATTGAAAAAAATTATGCTATTGTCCTAAATGCATGGAAAATGATGTATTATCAAGCCTTGTTCGTTAGAAAGCCAAAGAGCAGCGGAAACAATCGTTATTAGCGAGGCAACGATAGATATCGTAATTTTAGTAAACGTAAAGAAGGTGGTTTTCGGATAATTCGATTTTCTGCGATTTTCTCAGCTCCTGTTGGAGATATCGCAAATCCACGGCCAGATTCGTTATCAGCGCGACGAAATACATCAGATAGGGTCTACCCAAAGTGCGAAATATCGAAAAATTCGTTTTTTGCGTTTTTCTCGGCTCCTATGGGAGATAGAGCGAAAAAGGGCTCAATACAGGCTCCTTGATTTTCCCTGATTTTGCTAATCAATAAAAAGGTCATAACTTTTGAATGGTTCAACCGATCCTCAAAATTCTTTTTGCATTCGAAAGAGGACAGAAAAAGAAAGGAAATGCGACTAGGTTCATCCCGATATTTCAATTTTTCGAGCCGAGAACGCAGATTGTATGTTACCTCTGAAATACAATTTTTCACATAACTAAAAAATCGATTATCTGTCGCAAAAAAATTATACTATTGTCCTAAATGCATGGGAATTGATGTATTATCAAGCCTTGTTCCTTAGAAAGCCAAAGAGCAGCGGAAACAATCGTTATTAGCGAGGAAACGATAGATATCGTAATTTTAGTAAACGTAAAGAAGGTGGTTTTCGGATAATTCGATTTTCTGCGATTTTCTCAGCTCCTGTTGGAGATATCGCAAATCCACGGCCAGATTCGTTATCAGCGCGACGAAATACATCAGATAGGGTCTACCCAAAGTGCGAAATATCGAAAAATTCGTTTTTTGCGTTTTTCTCGGCTCCTATGGGAGATAGAGCGAAAAAGGGCTCAATACAGGCTCCTTGATTTTCCCTGATTTTGCTAATCAATAAAAAGGTCATAACTTTTGAATGGTTCAACCGATCCTCAAAATTCTTTTTGCATTCGAAAGAGGACAGAAAAAGAAAGGAAATGCGACTAGGTTCATCCCGATATTTCAATTTTTCGAGCCGAGAACGCAGATTGTATGTTACCTCTGAAATACAATTTTTCACATAACTAAAAAATCGATTATCTGTCGCAAAAAAATTATACTATTGTCCTAAATGCATGGGAATTGATGTATTATCAAGCCTTGTTCCTTAGAAAGCCAAAGAGCAGCGGAAACAATCGTTATTAGCGAGGAAACGATAGATATCGTAATTTTAGTAAACGTAAAGAAGGTGGTTTTCGGATAATTCGATTTTCTGCGATTTTCTCAGCTCCTGTTGGAGATATCGCAAATCCACGGCCAGATTCGTTATCAGCGCGACGAAATACATCAGATAGGGTCTACCCAAAGTGCGAAATATCGAAAAATTCGTTTTTTGCGTTTTTCGCGGCTCCTATGGGAGATAGAGCGAAAAGGGGCTCAATACAGGATCCTTGATTTTCCCTGATTTTGCTAATCAATAAAAAGGTCATAACTTTTGAATGGTTCAACCGATCCTCAAAATTCTTTTTGCATTCGAAAGAGGACAGAAAAAGAAAGGAAATGCGACTAGGTTCATCCCGATATTTCAATTTTTCGAGCCAAGAACGCAGATTGTATGTTACCTCTGAAATACAATTTTTCACATAACTTAAAAATCGATTATCTGTCGCAAAAAAATTGAAAAAAATTATACTATTGTCCTAAATGCATGGAAATTGATGTATTATCAAGCCTTGTTCGTTAGAAAGCCAAAGAGCAGCGGAAACAATCGTTATTAGCGAGGAAACGATAGATATCGTAATTTTAGTAAACGTAAAGAAGGTGGTTTTCGGATAATTCGATTTTCTGCGATTTTCTCAGCTCCTGTTGGAGATATCGCAAATCCACGGCCAGATTCGTTATCAGCGCGACGAAATACATCAGATAGGGTCTACCCAAAGTGCGAAATATCGAAAAATTAGTTTTTTGCGTTTTTCGCGGCTCCTATGGGAGATAGAGCGAAAAGGGGCTCAATACAGGATCCTTGATTTTCCCTGATTTTGCTAATCAATAAAAAGGTCATAACTTTTGAATGGTTCAACCGATCCTCAAAATTCTTTTTGCATTCGAAAGAGGACAGAAAAAGAAAGGAAATGCGACTAGGTTCATCCCGATATTTCAATTTTTCGAGCCGAGAACGCAGATTGTATGTTACCTCTGAAATACAATTTTTCACATAACTTAAAAATCGATTATCTGTCGCAAAAAAATTGAAAAAAATTATACTATTGTCCTAAATGCATGGAAATTGATGTATTATCAAGCCTTGTTCGTTAGAAAGCCAAAGAGCAGCGGAAACAATCGTTATTAGCGAGGAAACGATAGATATCGTAATTTTAGTAAACGTAAAGAAGGTGGTTTTCGGATAATTCGATTTTCTGCGATTTTCTCAGCTCCTGTTGGAGATATCGCAAATCCACGGCCAGATTCGTTATCAGCGCGACGAAATACATCGGATAGGGTCTACCCAAAGTGCGAAATATCGAAAAATTCGTTTTTTGCGTTTTTCTCGGCTCCTATGGGAGATAGAGCGAAAAAGGGCTCAATACAGGCTCCTTGATTTTCCCTGATTTTGCTAATCAATAAAAAGGTCATAACTTTTGAATGGTTCAACCGATCCTCAAAATTCTTTTTGCATTCGAAAGAGGACAGAAAAAGAAAGGAAATGCGACGAGGTTCATCACGATATTTCAATTTTTCGAGCCGAGAACGCAGATTGTATGTTACCTCTGAAATACAATTTTTCACATAACTAAAAAATCGATTATCTGTCGCAAAAAAATTATACTATTGTCCTAAATGCATGGGAATTGATGTATTATCAAGCCTTGTTCCTTAGAAAGCCAAAGAGCAGCGGAAACAATCGTTATTAGCGAGGAAACGATAGATATCGTAATTTTAGTAAACGTAAAGAAGGTGGTTTTCGGATAATTCGATTTTCTGCGATTTTCTCAGCTCCTGTTGGAGATATCGCAAATCCACGGCCAGATTCGTTATCAGCGCGACGAAATACATCAGATAGGGTCTATCTAAAGTGCGAAATATCGAAAAATTCGTTTTTTGCGTTTTTCGCGGCTCCTATGGGAGATAGAGCGAAAAAGGGCTTAATACAGGATCCTTGATTTTCCCTGATTTTGCTATTCAATAAAAAGGTCATAACTTTTGAATGGTTCAACCGATCCTCAAAATTCTTTTTGCATTCGAAAGAGGACAGAAAAAGAAAGGAAATGCGACTAGGTTCATCCTGATATTTCAATTTTTCGAGCCGAGTACGCAGATTGTATGTTACCTCTGAAATACAATTTTTCACATAACTAAAAAATCGATTATCTGTCGCAAAAAAATTATACTATTGTCCTAAATGCATGGGAATTGATGTATTATCAAGTCTTGTTCCTTAGAAAGCCAAAGAGCAGCGGAAACAATCGTTATTAGCGAGGAAACGATAGATATCGTAATTTTAGTAAACGTAAAGAAGGTGGTTTTCGGATAATTCGATTTTCTGCGATTTTCTCAGCTCCTGTTGGAGATATCGCAAATCCACGGCCAGATTCGTTATCAGCGCGACGAAATACATCAGATAGGGTCTACCCAAAGTGCGAAATATCGAAAAATTCGTTTTTTGCGTTTTTCGCGGCTCCTATGGGAGATAGAGCGAAAAGGGGCTCAATACAGGATCCTTGATTTTCCCTGATTTTGCTAATCAATAAAAAGGTCATAACTTTTGAATGGTTCAACCGATCCTCAAAATTCTTTTTGCATTCGAAAGAGGACAGAAAAAGAAAGGAAATGCGACTAGGTTCATCCCGATATTTCAATTTTTCGAGCCGAGAACGCAGATTGTATGTTACCTCTGAAATACAATTTTTCACATAACTTAAAAATCGATTATCTGTCGCAAAAAAATTGAAAAAAATTATACTATTGTCCTAAATGCATGGAAATTGATGTATTATCAAGCCTTGTTCGTTAGAAAGCCAAAGAGCAGCGGAAACAATCGTTATTAGCGAGGAAACGATAGATATCGTAATTTTAGTAAACGTAAAGAAGGTGGTTTTCGGATAATTCGATTTTCTGCGATTTTCTCAGCTCCTGTTGGAGATATCGCAAATCCACGGCCAGATTCGTTATCAGCGCGACGAAATACATCAGATAGGGTCTACCCAAAGTGCGAAATATCGAAAAATTCGTTTTTTGCGTTTTTCGCGGCTCCTATGGGAGATAGAGCGAAAAGGGGCTCAATACAGGATCCTTGATTTTCCCTGATTTTGCTAATCAATAAAAAGGTCATAACTTTTGAATGGTTCAACCGATCCTCAAAATTCTTTTTGCATTCGAAAGAGGACAGAAAAAGAAAGGAAATGCGACTAGGTTCATCCCGATATTTCAATTTTTCGAGCCGAGAACGCAGATTGTATGTTACCTCTGAAATACAATTTTTCACATAACTTAAAAATCGATTATCTGTCGCAAAAAAATTGAAAAAAATTATACTATTGTCCTAAATGCATGGAAATTGATGTATTATCAAGCCTTGTTCGTTAGAAAGCCAAAGAGCAGCGGAAACAATCGTTATTAGCGAGGAAACGATAGATATCGTAATTTTAGTAAACGTAAAGAAGGTGGTTTTCGGATAATTCGATTTTCTGCGATTTTCTCAGCTCCTGTTGGAGATATCGCAAATCCACGGCCAGATTCGTTATCAGCGCGACGAAATACATCAGATAGGGTCTACCCAAAGGGCGAAATATCGAAAAATTCGTTTTTTGCGTTTTTCGCGGCTCCTATGGGAGATAGAGCGAAAAGGGGCTCAATACAGGATCCTTGATTTTCCCTGATTTTGCTAATCAATAAAAAGGTCATAACTTTTGAATGGTTCAACCGATCCTCAAAATTCTTTTTGCATTCGAAAGAGGACAGAAAAAGAAAGGAAATGCGACTAGGTTCATCCCGATATTTCATTTTTTCGAGCCGAGAGCGCAGATTGTATGTTACCTCTGAAATACAATTTTTCACATAAATAAAAAATCGATTATCTGTCGCAAAAAAATTGAAAAAAATTATACTATTGTCCTAAATGCATGGAAAATGATGTATTATCAAGCCTTGTTCGTTAGAAAGCCAAAGAGCAGCGGAAACAATCGTTATTAGCGAGGCAACGATAGATATCGTAATTTTAGTAAACGTAAAGAAGGTGGTTTTCGGATAATTCGATTTTCTGCGATTTTCTCAGCTCCTGTTGGAGATATCGCAAATCCACGGCCAGATTCGTTATCAGCGCGACGAAATACATCAGATAGGGTCTACCCAAAGTGCGAAATATCGAAAAATTCGTTTTTTGCGTTTTTCGCGGCTCCTATGGGAGATAGAGCGAAAAGGGGCTCAATACAGGCTCCTTGATTTTCCCTGATTTTGCTAATCAATAAAAAGGTCATAACTTTTGAATGGTTCAACCGATCCTCAAAATTCTTTTTGCATTCGAAAGAGGACAGAAAAAGAAAGGAAATGCGACTAGGTTCATCCCGATATTTCAATTTTTCGAGCCGAGAACGCAGATTGTATGTTACCTCTGAAATACAATTTTTCACATAACTAAAAAATCGATTATCTGTCGCAAAAAAATTATACTATTGTCCTAAATGCATGGGAATTGATGTATTATCAAGCCTTGTTCCTTAGAAAGCCAAAGAGCAGCGGAAACAATCGTTATTAGCGAGGAAACGATAGATATCGTAATTTTAGTAAACGTAAAGAAGGTGGTTTTCGGATAATTCGATTTTCTGCGATTTTCTCAGCTCCTGTTGGAGATATCGCAAATCCACGGCCAGATTCGTTATCAGCGCGACGAAATACATCAGATAGGGTCTACCCAAAGTGCGAAATATCGAAAAATTCGTTTTTTGCGTTTTTCGCGGCTCCTATGGGAGATAGAGCGAAAAGGGGCTCAATACAGGCTCCTTGATTTTCCCTGATTTTGCTAATCAATAAAAAGGTCATAACTTTTGAATGGTTCAACCGATCCTCAAAATTCTTTTTGCATTCGAAAGAGGACAGAAAAAGAAAGGAAATGCGACTAGGTTCATCCCGATATTTCAATTTTTCGAGCCGAGAACGCAGATTGTATGTTACCTCTGAAATACAATTTTTCACATAACTAAAAAATCGATTATCTGTCGCAAAAAAATTATACTATTGTCCTAAATGCATGGGAATTGATGTATTATCAAGCCTTGTTCCTTAGAAAGCCAAAGAGCAGCGGAAACAATCGTTATTAGCGAGGAAACGATAGATATCGTAATTTTAGTAAACGTAAAGAAGGTGGTTTTCGGATAATTCGATTTTCTGCGATTTTCTCAGCTCCTGTTGGAGATATCGCAAATCCACGGCCAGATTCGTTATCAGCGCGACGAAATACATCAGATAGGGTCTATCTAAAGTGCGAAATATCGAAAAATTCGTTTTTTGCGTTTTTCGCGGCTCCTATGGGAGATAGAGCGAAAAAGGGCTTAATACAGGATCCTTGATTTTCCCTGATTTTGCTATTCAATAAAAAGGTCATAACTTTTGAATGGTTCAACCGATCCTCAAAATTCTTTTTGCATTCGAAAGAGGACAGAAAAAGAAAGGAAATGCGACTAGGTTCATCCTGATATTTCAATTTTTCGAGCCGAGTACGCAGATTGTATGTTACCTCTGAAATACAATTTTTCACATAACTAAAAAATCGATTATCTGTCGCAAAAAAATTATACTATTGTCCTAAATGCATGGGAATTGATGTATTATCAAGTCTTGTTCCTTAGAAAGCCAAAGAGCAGCGGAAACAATCGTTATTAGCGAGGAAACGATAGATATCGTAATTTTAGTAAACGTAAAGAAGGTGGTTTTCGGATAATTCGATTTTCTGCGATTTTCTCAGCTCCTGTTGGAGATATCGCAAATCCACGGCCAGATTCGTTATCAGCGCGACGAAATACATCAGATAGGGTCTACCCAAAGTGCGAAATATCGAAAAATTCGTTTTTTGCGTTTTTCGCGGCTCCTATGGGAGATAGAGCGAAAAGGGGCTCAATACAGGATCCTTGATTTTCCCTGATTTTGCTAATCAATAAAAAGGTCATAACTTTTGAATGGTTCAACCGATCCTCAAAATTCTTTTTGCATTCGAAAGAGGACAGAAAAAGAAAGGAAATGCGACTAGGTTCATCCCGATATTTCAATTTTTCGAGCCGAGAACGCAGATTGTATGTTACCTCTGAAATACAATTTTTCACATAACTTAAAAATCGATTATCTGTCGCAAAAAAATTGAAAAAAATTATACTATTGTCCTAAATGCATGGAAATTGATGTATTATCAAGCCTTGTTCGTTAGAAAGCCAAAGAGCAGCGGAAACAATCGTTATTAGCGAGGAAACGATAGATATCGTAATTTTAGTAAACGTAAAGAAGGTGGTTTTCGGATAATTCGATTTTCTGCGATTTTCTCAGCTCCTGTTGGAGATATCGCAAATCCACGGCCAGATTCGTTATCAGCGCGACGAAATACATCAGATAGGGTCTACCCAAAGGGCGAAATATCGAAAAATTCGTTTTTTGCGTTTTTCGCGGCTCCTATGGGAGATAGAGCGAAAAGGGGCTCAATACAGGATCCTTGATTTTCCCTGATTTTGCTAATCAATAAAAAGGTCATAACTTTTGAATGGTTCAACCGATCCTCAAAATTCTTTTTGCATTCGAAAGAGGACAGAAAAAGAAAGGAAATGCGACTAGGTTCATCCCGATATTTCATTTTTTCGAGCCGAGAGCGCAGATTGTATGTTACCTCTGAAATACAATTTTTCACATAAATAAAAAATCGATTATCTGTCGCAAAAAAATTGAAAAAAATTATACTATTGTCCTAAATGCATGGAAAATGATGTATTATCAAGCCTTGTTCGTTAGAAAGCCAAAGAGCAGCGGAAACAATCGTTATTAGCGAGGCAACGATAGATATCGTAATTTTAGTAAACGTAAAGAAGGTGGTTTTCGGATAATTCGATTTTCTGCGATTTTCTCAGCTCCTGTTGGAGATATCGCAAATCCACGGCCAGATTCGTTATCAGCGCGACGAAATACATCAGATAGGGTCTACCCAAAGTGCGAAATATCGAAAAATTCGTTTTTTGCGTTTTTCGCGGCTCCTATGGGAGATAGAGCGAAAAGGGGCTCAATACAGGCTCCTTGATTTTCCCTGATTTTGCTAATCAATAAAAAGGTCATAACTTTTGAATGGTTCAACCGATCCTCAAAATTCTTTTTGCATTCGAAAGAGGACAGAAAAAGAAAGGAAATGCGACTAGGTTCATCCCGATATTTCAATTTTTCGAGCCGAGAACGCAGATTGTATGTTACCTCTGAAATACAATTTTTCACATAACTAAAAAATCGATTATCTGTCGCAAAAAAATTATACTATTGTCCTAAATGCATGGGAATTGATGTATTATCAAGCCTTGTTCCTTAGAAAGCCAAAGAGCAGCGGAAACAATCGTTATTAGCGAGGAAACGATAGATATCGTAATTTTAGTAAACGTAAAGAAGGTGGTTTTCGGATAATTCGATTTTCTGCGATTTTCTCAGCTCCTGTTGGAGATATCGCAAATCCACGGCCAGATTCGTTATCAGCGCGACGAAATACATCAGATAGGGTCTACCCAAAGTGCGAAATATCGAAAAATTCGTTTTTTGCGTTTTTCGCGGCTCCTATGGGAGATAGAGCGAAAAGGGGCTCAATACAGGATCCTTGATTTTCCCTGATTTTGCTAATCAATAAAAAGGTCATAACTTTTGAATGGTTCAACCGATCCTCAAAATTCTTTTTGCATTCGAAAGAGGACAGAAAAAGAAAGGAAATGCGACTAGGTTCATCCCGATATTTCATTTTTTCGAGCCGAGAGCGCAGATTGTATGTTACCTCTGAAATACAATTTTTCACATAAATAAAAAATCGATTATCTGTCGCAAAAAAATTGAAAAAAATTATACTATTGTCCTAAATTCATGGAAAATGATGTATTATCAAGCCTTGTTCGTTAGAAAGCCAAAGAGCAGCGGAAACAATCGTTATTAGCGAGGCAACGATAGATATCGTAATTTTAGTAAACGTAAAGAAGGTGGTTTTCGGATAATTCGATTTTCTGCGATTTTCTCAGCTCCTGTTGGAGATATCGCAAATCCACGGCCAGATTCGTTATCAGCGCGACGAAATACATCAGATAGGGTCTATCTAAAGTGCGAAATATCGAAAAATTAGTTTTTTGCGTTTTTCGCGGCTCCTATGGGAGATAGAGCGAAAAGGGGCTCAATACAGGCTCCTTGATTTTCCCTGATTTTGCTAATCAATAAAAAGGTCATAACTTTTGAATGGTTCAACCGATCCTCAAAATTCTTTTTGCATTCGAAAGAGGACAGAAAAAGAAAGGAAATGCGACTAGGTTCATCCCGATATTTCAATTTTTCGAGCCGAGAACGCAGATTGTATGTTACCTCTGAAATACAATTTTTCACATAACTAAAAAATCGATTATCTGTCGCAAAAAAATTATACTATTGTCCTAAATGCATGGGAATTGATGTATTATCAAGCCTTGTTCCTTAGAAAGCCAAAGAGCAGCGGAAACAATCGTTATTAGCGAGGAAACGATAGATATCGTAATTTTAGTAAACGTAAAGAAGGTGGTTTTCGGATAATTCGATTTTCTGCGATTTTCTCAGCTCCTGTTGGAGATATCGCAAATCCACGGCCAGATTCGTTATCAGCGCGACGAAATACATCAGATAGGGTCTACCCAAAGTGCGAAATATCGAAAAATTCGTTTTTTGCGTTTTTCGCGGCTCCTATGGGAGATAGAGCGAAAAGGGGCTCAATACAGGATCCTTGATTTTCCCTGATTTTGCTAATCAATAAAAAGGTCATAACTTTTGAATGGTTCAACCGATCCTCAAAATTCTTTTTGCATTCGAAAGAGGACAGAAAAAGAAAGGAAATGCGACTAGGTTCATCCCGATATTTCATTTTTTCGAGCCGAGAGCGCAGATTGTATGTTACCTCTGAAATACAATTTTTCACATAAATAAAAAATCGATTATCTGTCGCAAAAAAATTGAAAAAAATTATACTATTGTCCTAAATTCATGGAAAATGATGTATTATCAAGCCTTGTTCGTTAGAAAGCCAAAGAGCAGCGGAAACAATCGTTATTAGCGAGGCAACGATAGATATCGTAATTTTAGTAAACGTAAAGAAGGTGGTTTTCGGATAATTCGATTTTCTGCGATTTTCTCAGCTCCTGTTGGAGATATCGCAAATCCACGGCCAGATTCGTTATCAGCGCGACGAAATACATCAGATAGGGTCTATCTAAAGTGCGAAATATCGAAAAATTAGTTTTTTGCGTTTTTCGCGGCTCCTATGGGAGATAGAGCGAAAAGGGGCTCAATACAGGATCCTTGATTTTCCCTGATTTTGCTAATCAATAAAAAGGTCATAACTTTTGAATGGTTCAACCGATCCTCAAAATTCTTTTTGCATTCGAAAGAGGACAGAAAAAGAAAGGAAATGCGACTAGGTTCATCCCGATATTTCATTTTTTCGAGCCGAGAGCGCAGATTGTATGTTACCTCTGAAATACAATTTTTCACATAAATAAAAAATCGATTATCTGTCGCAAAAAAATTGAAAAAAATTATGCTATTGTCCTAAATGCATGGAAAATGATGTATTATCAAGCCTTGTTCGTTAGAAAGCCAAAGAGCAGCGGAAACAATCGTTATTAGCGCGGAAACGATAGATATCGTAATTTTAGTAAACGTAAAGAAGGTGGTTTTCGGATAATTCGATTTTCTGCGATTTTCTCAGCTCCTGTTGGAGATATCGCAAATCCACGGCCAGATTCGTTATCAGCGCGACGAAATACATCGGATAGGGTCTACCCAAAGTGCGAAATATCGAAAAATTCGTTTTTTGCGTTTTTCTCGGCTCCTATGGGAGATAGAGCGAAAAAGGGCTCAATACAGGCTCCTTGATTTTCCCTGATTTTGCTAATCAATAAAAAGGTCATAACTTTTGAATGGTTCAACCGATCCTCAAAATTCTTTTTGCATTCGAAAGAGGACAGAAAAAGAAAGGAAATGCGACTAGGTTCATCCCGATATTTCATTTTTTCGAGCCGAGAACGCAGATTGTATGTTACCTCTGAAATACAATTTTTCACATAACTAAAAAATCGATTATCTGTCGCAAAAAAATTATACTATTGTCCTAAATGCATGGGAATTGATGTATTATCAAGCCTTGTTCCTTAGAAAGCCAAAGAGCAGCGGAAACAATCGTTATTAGCGAGGAAACGATAGATATCGTAATTTTAGTAAACGTAAAGAAGGTGGTTTTCGGATAATTCGATTTTCTGCGATTTTCTCAGCTCCTGTTGGAGATATCGCAAATCCACGGCCAGATTCGTTATCAGCGCGACGAAATACATCAGATAGGGTCTACCCAAAGTGCGAAATATCGAAAAATTCGTTTTTTGCGTTTTTCGCGGCTCCTATGGGAGATAGAGCGAAAAGGGGCTCAATACAGGATCCTTGATTTTCCCTGATTTTGCTAATCAATAAAAAGGTCATAACTTTTGAATGGTTCAACCGATCCTCAAAATTCTTTTTGCATTCGAAAGAGGACAGAAAAAGAAAGGAAATGCGACTAGGTTCATCCCGATATTTCAATTTTTCGAGCCGAGAACGCAGATTGTATGTTACCTCTGAAATACAATTTTTCACATAACTTAAAAATCGATTATCTGTCGCAAAAAAATTGAAAAAAATTATACTATTGTCCTAAATGCATGGAAATTGATGTATTATCAAGCCTTGTTCGTTAGAAAGCCAAAGAGCAGCGGAAACAATCGTTATTAGCGAGGAAACGATAGATATCGTAATTTTAGTAAACGTAAAGAAGGTGGTTTTCGGATAATTCGATTTTCTGCGATTTTCTCAGCTCCTGTTGGAGATATCGCAAATCCACGGCCAGATTCGTTATCAGCGCGACGAAATACATCAGATAGGGTCTATCTAAAGTGCGAAATATCGAAAAATTCGTTTTTTGCGTTTTTCTCGGCTCCTATGGGAGATAGAGCGAAAAAGGGCTTAATACAGGATCCTTGATTTTCCCTGATTTTGCTATTCAATAAAAAGGTCATAACTTTTGAATGGTTCAACCGATCCTCAAAATTCTTTTTGCATTCGAAAAAGGACAGAAAAAGAAAGGAAATGCGACTAGGTTCATCCCGATATTTCAATTTTTCGAGCCGAGTACGCAGATTGTATGTTACCTCTGAAATACAATTTTTCACATAACTAAAAAATCGATTATCTGTCGCAAAAAAATTATACTATTGTCCTAAATGCATGGGAATTGATGTATTATCAAGCCTTGTTCCTTAGAAAGCCAAAGAGCAGCGGAAACAATCGTTATTAGCGAGGAAACGATAGATATCGTAATTTTAGTAAACGTAAAGAAGGTGGTTTTCGGATAATTCGATTTTCTGCGATTTTCTCAGCTCCTGTTGGAGATATCGCAAATCCACGGCCAGATTCGTTATCAGCGCGACGAAATACATCAGATAGGGTCTACCCAAAGTGCGAAATATCGAAAAATTAGTTTTTTGCGTTTTTCGCGGCTCCTATGGGAGATAGAGCGAAAAGGGGCTCAATACAGGATCCTTGATTTTCCCTGATTTTGCTAATCAATAAAAAGGTCATAACTTTTGAATGGTTCAACCGATCCTCAAAATTCTTTTTGCATTCGAAAGAGGACAGAAAAAGAAAGGAAATGCGACTAGGTTCATCCCGATATTTCATTTTTTCGAGCCGAGAGCGCAGATTGTATGTTACCTCTGAAATACAATTTTTCACATAAATAAAAAATCGATTATCTGTCGCAAAAAAATTGAAAAAAATTATACTATTGTCCTAAATGCATGGAAAATGATGTATTATCAAGCCTTGTTCGTTAGAAAGCCAAAGAGCAGCGGAAACAATCGTTATTAGCGAGGCAACGATAGATATCGTAATTTTAGTAAACGTAAAGAAGGTGGTTTTCGGATAATTCGATTTTCTGCGATTTTCTCAGCTCCTGTTGGAGATATCGCAAATCCACGGCCAGATTCGTTATCAGCGCGACGAAATACATCAGATAGGGTCTATCTAAAGTGCGAAATATCGAAAAATTAGTTTTTTGCGTTTTTCGCGGCTCCTATGGGAGATAGAGCGAAAAGGGGCTCAATACAGGATCCTTGATTTTCCCTGATTTTGCTAATCAATAAAAAGGTCATAACTTTTGAATGGTTCAACCGATCCTCAAAATTCTTTTTGCATTCGAAAGAGGACAGAAAAAGAAAGGAAATGCGACTAGGTTCATCCCGATATTTCATTTTTTCGAGCCGAGAGCGCAGATTGTATGTTACCTCTGAAATACAATTTTTCACATAACTAAAAAATCGATTATCTGTCGCAAAAAAATTATACTATTGTCCTAAATGCATGGGAATTGATGTATTATCAAGCCTTGTTCGTTAGAAAGCCAAAGAGCAGCGGAAACAATCGTTATTAGCGAGGAAACGATAGATATCGTAATTTTAGTAAACGTAAAGAAGGTGGTTTTCGGATAATTCGATTTTCTGCGATTTTCTCAGCTCCTGTTGGAGATATCGCAAATCCACGGCCAGATTCGTTATCAGCGCAACGAAATACATCAGATAGGGTCTACCCAAAGTGCGAAATATCGAAAAATTCGTTTTTTGCGTTTTTCTCGGCTCCTATGGGAGATAGAGCGAAAAAGGGCTCAATACAGGATCCTTGATTTTCCCTGATTTTGCTAATCAATAAAAAGGTCATAACTTTTGAATGGTTCAACCGATCCTCAAAATTCTTTTTGCATTCGAAAGAGGACAGAAAAAGAAAGGAAATGCGACTAGGTTCATCCCGATATTTCATTTTTTCGAGCCGAGAGCGCAGATTGTATGTTACCTCTGAAATACAATTTTTCACATAAATAAAAAATCGATTATCTGTCGCAAAAAAATTGAAAAAAATTATACTATTGTCCTAAATGCATGGAAAATGATGTATTATCAAGCCTTGTTCGTTAGAAAGCCGAAGAGCAGCGGAAACAATTGTTATTAGCGAGGCAACGATAGATATCGTAATTTTAGTAAACGTAAAGAAGGTGGTTTTCGGATAATTCGATTTTCTGCGATTTTCTCAGCTCCTGTTGGAGATATCGCAAATCCACGGCCAGATTCGTTATCAGCGCGACGAAATACATCAGATAGGGTCTACCCAAAGTGCGAAATATCGAAAAATTCGTTTTTTGCGTTTTTCGCGGCTCCTATGGGAGATAGAGCGAAAAAGGGCTTAATACAGGATCCTTGATTTTCCCTGATTTTGCTAATCAATAAAAAGGTCATAACTTTTGAATGGTTCAACCGATCCTCAAAATTCTTTTTGCATTCGAAAGAGGACAGAAAAAGAAAGGAAATGCGACTAGGTTGATCCCGATATTTCAATTTTTCGATCCGACAGCGCAGATTGTATGTTACCTCTGAAATACAATTTTTCACATAACTTAAAAATCGATTATCTGTCGCAAAAAAATTAAAAAAAATTATACTATTGTCCTAAATGCATGGAAATTGATGTATTATCAAGCCTTGTTCGTTAGAAAGCCAAAGAGCAGCGGAAACAATCGTTATTAGCGCGGAAACGATAGATATCGTAATTTTAGTAAACGTAAAGAAGGTGGTTTTCGGATAATTCGATTTTCTGCGATTTTCTCAGCTCCTGTTGGAGATATCGCAAATCCACGGCCAGATTCGTTATCGGCGCGACGAAATACATCGGATAGGGTCTACCCAAAGTGCGAAATATCGAAAAATTCGTTTTTTGCGTTTTTCTCGGCTCCTATGGGAGATAGAGCGAAAAAGGGCTCAATACAGGCTCCTTGATTTTCCCTGATTTTGCTAATCAATAAAAAGGTCATAACTTTTGAATGGTTCAACCGATCCTCAAAATTCTTTTTGCATTCGAAAGAGGACAGAAAAAGAAAGGAAATGCGACTAGGTTCATCCCGATATTTCATTTTTTCGAGCCGAGAACGCAGATTGTATGTTACCTCTGAAATACAATTTTTCACATAACTAAAAAATCGATTATCTGTCGCAAAAAAATTATACTATTGTCCTAAATGCATGGGAATTGATGTATTATCAAGCCTTGTTCCTTAGAAAGCCAAAGAGCAGCGGAAACAATCGTTATTAGCGAGGAAACGATAGATATCGTAATTTTAGTAAACGTAAAGAAGGTGGTTTTCGGATAATTCGATTTTCTGCGATTTTCTCAGCTCCTGTTGGAGATATCGCAAATCCACGGCCAGATTCGTTATCAGCGCGACGAAATACATCAGATAGGGTCTACCCAAAGTGCGAAATATCGAAAAATTCGTTTTTTGCGTTTTTCGCGGCTCCTATGGGAGATAGAGCGAAAAGGGGCTCAATACAGGATCCTTGATTTTCCCTGATTTTGCTAATCAATAAAAAGGTCATAACTTTTGAATGGTTCAACCGATCCTCAAAATTCTTTTTGCATTCGAAAGAGGACAGAAAAAGAAAGGAAATGCGACTAGGTTCATCCCGATATTTCAATTTTTCGAGCCGAGAACGCAGATTGTATGTTACCTCTGAAATACAATTTTTCACATAACTTAAAAATCGATTATCTGTCGCAAAAAAATTGAAAAAAATTATACTATTGTCCTAAATGCATGGAAATTGATGTATTATCAAGCCTTGTTCGTTAGAAAGCCAAAGAGCAGCGGAAACAATCGTTATTAGCGAGGAAACGATAGATATCGTAATTTTAGTAAACGTAAAGAAGGTGGTTTTCGGATAATTCGATTTTCTGCGATTTTCTCAGCTCCTGTTGGAGATATCGCAAATCCACGGCCAGATTCGTTATCAGCGCGACGAAATACATCAGATAGGGTCTATCTAAAGTGCGAAATATCGAAAAATTCGTTTTTTGCGTTTTTCTCGGCTCCTATGGGAGATAGAGCGAAAAAGGGCTTAATACAGGATCCTTGATTTTCCCTGATTTTGCTATTCAATAAAAAGGTCATAACTTTTGAATGGTTCAACCGATCCTCAAAATTCTTTTTGCATTCGAAAAAGGACAGAAAAAGAAAGGAAATGCGACTAGGTTCATCCCGATATTTCAATTTTTCGAGCCGAGTACGCAGATTGTATGTTACCTCTGAAATACAATTTTTCACATAACTAAAAAATCGATTATCTGTCGCAAAAAAATTATACTATTGTCCTAAATGCATGGGAATTGATGTATTATCAAGCCTTGTTCCTTAGAAAGCCAAAGAGCAGCGGAAACAATCGTTATTAGCGAGGAAACGATAGATATCGTAATTTTAGTAAACGTAAAGAAGGTGGTTTTCGGATAATTCGATTTTCTGCGATTTTCTCAGCTCCTGTTGGAGATATCGCAAATCCACGGCCAGATTCGTTATCAGCGCGACGAAATACATCAGATAGGGTCTACCCAAAGTGCGAAATATCGAAAAATTAGTTTTTTGCGTTTTTCGCGGCTCCTATGGGAGATAGAGCGAAAAGGGGCTCAATACAGGATCCTTGATTTTCCCTGATTTTGCTAATCAATAAAAAGGTCATAACTTTTGAATGGTTCAACCGATCCTCAAAATTCTTTTTGCATTCGAAAGAGGACAGAAAAAGAAAGGAAATGCGACTAGGTTCATCCCGATATTTCATTTTTTCGAGCCGAGAGCGCAGATTGTATGTTACCTCTGAAATACAATTTTTCACATAAATAAAAAATCGATTATCTGTCGCAAAAAAATTGAAAAAAATTATACTATTGTCCTAAATGCATGGAAAATGATGTATTATCAAGCCTTGTTCGTTAGAAAGCCAAAGAGCAGCGGAAACAATCGTTATTAGCGAGGCAACGATAGATATCGTAATTTTAGTAAACGTAAAGAAGGTGGTTTTCGGATAATTCGATTTTCTGCGATTTTCTCAGCTCCTGTTGGAGATATCGCAAATCCACGGCCAGATTCGTTATCAGCGCGACGAAATACATCAGATAGGGTCTATCTAAAGTGCGAAATATCGAAAAATTAGTTTTTTGCGTTTTTCGCGGCTCCTATGGGAGATAGAGCGAAAAGGGGCTCAATACAGGATCCTTGATTTTCCCTGATTTTGCTAATCAATAAAAAGGTCATAACTTTTGAATGGTTCAACCGATCCTCAAAATTCTTTTTGCATTCGAAAGAGGACAGAAAAAGAAAGGAAATGCGACTAGGTTCATCCCGATATTTCATTTTTTCGAGCCGAGAGCGCAGATTGTATGTTACCTCTGAAATACAATTTTTCACATAACTAAAAAATCGATTATCTGTCGCAAAAAAATTATACTATTGTCCTAAATGCATGGGAATTGATGTATTATCAAGCCTTGTTCGTTAGAAAGCCAAAGAGCAGCGGAAACAATCGTTATTAGCGAGGAAACGATAGATATCGTAATTTTAGTAAACGTAAAGAAGGTGGTTTTCGGATAATTCGATTTTCTGCGATTTTCTCAGCTCCTGTTGGAGATATCGCAAATCCACGGCCAGATTCGTTATCAGCGCAACGAAATACATCAGATAGGGTCTACCCAAAGTGCGAAATATCGAAAAATTCGTTTTTTGCGTTTTTCTCGGCTCCTATGGGAGATAGAGCGAAAAAGGGCTCAATACAGGATCCTTGATTTTCCCTGATTTTGCTAATCAATAAAAAGGTCATAACTTTTGAATGGTTCAACCGATCCTCAAAATTCTTTTTGCATTCGAAAGAGGACAGAAAAAGAAAGGAAATGCGACTAGGTTCATCCCGATATTTCAATTTTTCGAGCCGAGAACGCAGATTGTATGTTACCTCTGAAATACAATTTTTCACATAACTAAAAAATCGATTATCTGTCGCAAAAAAATTATACTATTGTCCTAAATGCATGGGAATTGATGTATTATCAAGCCTTGTTCCTTAGAAAGCCAAAGAGCAGCGGAAACAATCGTTATTAGCGAGGAAACGATAGATATCGTAATTTTAGTAAACGTAAAGAAGGTGGTTTTCGGATAATTCGATTTTCTGCGATTTTCTCAGCTCCTGTTGGAGATATCGCAAATCCACGGCCAGATTCGTTATCAGCGCAACGAAATACATCAGATAGGGTCTACCCAAAGTGCGAAATATCGAAAAATTCGTTTTTTGCGTTTTTCTCGGCTCCTATGGGAGATAGAGCGAAAAAGGGCTCAATACAGGATCCTTGATTTTCCCTGATTTTGCTAATCAATAAAAAGGTCATAACTTTTGAATGGTTCAACCGATCCTCAAAATTCTTTTTGCATTCGAAAGAGGACAGAAAAAGAAAGGAAATGCGACTAGGTTCATCCCGATATTTCAATTTTTCGAGCCGAGAACGCAGATTGTATGTTACCTCTGAAATACAATTTTTCACATAACTAAAAAATCGATTATCTGTCGCAAAAAAATTATACTATTGTCCTAAATGCATGGGAATTGATGTATTATCAAGCCTTGTTCCTTAGAAAGCCAAAGAGCAGCGGAAACAATCGTTATTAGCGAGGAAACGATAGATATCGTAATTTTAGTAAACGTAAAGAAGGTGGTTTTCGGATAATTCGATTTTCTGCGATTTTCTCAGCTCCTGTTGGAGATATCGCAAATCCACGGCCAGATTCGTTATCAGCGCGACGAAATACATCAGATAGGGTCTACCCAAAGTGCGAAATATCGAAAAATTCGTTTTTTGCGTTTTTCGCGGCTCCTATGGGAGATAGAGCGAAAAGGGGCTCAATACAGGATCCTTGATTTTCCCTGATTTTGCTAATCAATAAAAAGGTCATAACTTTTGAATGGTTCAACCGATCCTCAAAATTCTTTTTGCATTCGAAAGAGGACAGAAAAAGAAAGGAAATGCGACTAGGTTCATCCCGATATTTCATTTTTTCGAGCCGAGAGCGCAGATTGTATGTTACCTCTGAAATACAATTTTTCACATAAATAAAAAATCGATTATCTGTCGCAAAAAAATTGAAAAAAATTATACTATTGTCCTAAATGCATGGAAAATGATGTAAATATTATCAAGCCTTGTTCGTTAGAAAGCCAAAGAGCAGCGGAAACAATCGTTATTAGCGAGGCAACGATAGATATCGTAATTTTAGTAAACGTAAAGAAGGTGGTTTTCGGATAATTCGATTTTCTGCGATTTTCTCAGCTCCTGTTGGAGATATCGCAAATCCACGGCCAGATTCGTTATCAGCGCGACGAAATACATCAGATAGGGTCTACCCAAAGTGCGAAATATCGAAAAATTCGTTTTTTGCGTTTTTCGCGGCTCCTATGGGAGATAGAGCGAAAAGGGGCTCAATACAGGATCCTTGATTTTCCCTGATTTTGCTAATCAATAAAAAGGTCATAACTTTTGAATGGTTCAACCGATCCTCAAAATTCTTTTTGCATTCGAAAGAGGACAGAAAAAGAAAGGAAATACGACTAGGTTCATCCCGATATTTCATTTTTTCGAGCCGAGAGCGCAGATTGTATGTTACCTCTGAAATACAATTTTTCACATAAATAAAAAATCGATTATCTGTCGCAAAAAAATTGAAAAAAATTATACTATTGTCCTAAATGCATGGAAAATGATGTATTATCAAGCCTTGTTCGTTAGAAAGCCGAAGAGCAGCGGAAACAATCGTTATTAGCGAGGCAACGATAGATATCGTAATTTTAGTAAACGTAAAGAAGGTGGTTTTCGGATAATTCGATTTTCTGCGATTTTCTCAGCTCCTGTTGGAGATATCGCAAATCCACGGCCAGATTCGTTATCAGCGCGACGAAATACATCAGATAGGGTCTACCCAAAGTGCGAAATATCGAAAAATTCGTTTTTTGCGTTTTTCTCGGCTCCTATGGGAGATAGAGCGAAAAAGGGCTTAATACAGGATCCTTGATTTTCCCTGATTTTGCTAATCAATAAAAAGGTCATAACTTTTGAATGGTTCAACCGCTCCTCAAAATTCTTTTTGCATTCGAAAGAGGACAGAAAAAGAAAAGAAATGCGACTAGGTTGATCCCGATATTTCAATTTTTCGATCCGACAGCGCAGATTGTATGTTACCTCTGAAATACAATTTTTCACATAACTTAAAAATCGATTATCTGTCGCAAAAAAATTAAAAAAAATTATACTATTGTCCTAAATGCATGGAAATTGATGTATTATCAAGCCTTGTTCGTTAGAAAGCCAAAGAGCAGCGGAAACAATCGTTATTAGCGAGGAAACGATAGATATCGTAATTTTAGTAAACGTAAAGAAGGTGGTTTTCGGATAATTCGATTTTCTGCGATTTTCTCAGCTCCTGTTGGAGATATCGCAAATCCACGGCCAGATTCGTTATCAGCGCAACGAAATACATCAGATAGGGTCTACCCAAAGTGCGAAATATCGAAAAATTCGTTTTTTGCGTTTTTCTCGGCTCCTATGGGAGATAGAGCGAAAAAGGGCTCAATACAGGATCCTTGATTTTCCCTGATTTTGCTAATCAATAAAAAGGTCATAACTTTTGAATGGTTCAACCGATCCTCAAAATTCTTTTTGCATTCGAAAGAGGACAGAAAAAGAAAGGAAATGCGACTAGGTTCATCCCGATATTTCAATTTTTCGAGCCGAGAACGCAGATTGTATGTTACCTCTGAAATACAATTTTTCACATAACTAAAAAATCGATTATCTGTCGCAAAAAAATTATACTATTGTCCTAAATGCATGGGAATTGATGTATTATCAAGCCTTGTTCCTTAGAAAGCCAAAGAGCAGCGGAAACAATCGTTATTAGCGAGGAAACGATAGATATCGTAATTTTAGTAAACGTAAAGAAGGTGGTTTTCGGATAATTCGATTTTCTGCGATTTTCTCAGCTCCTGTTGGAGATATCGCAAATCCACGGCCAGATTCGTTATCAGCGCGACGAAATACATCAGATAGGGTCTACCCAAAGTGCGAAATATCGAAAAATTAGTTTTTTGCGTTTTTCGCGGCTCCTATGGGAGATAGAGCGAAAAGGGGCTCAATACAGGATCCTTGATTTTCCCTGATTTTGCTAATCAATAAAAAGGTCATAACTTTTGAATGGTTCAACCGATCCTCAAAATTCTTTTTGCATTCGAAAGAGGACAGAAAAAGAAAGGAAATGCGACTAGGTTCATCCCGATATTTCATTTTTTCGAGCCGAGAGCGCAGATTGTATGTTACCTCTGAAATACAATTTTTCACATAAATAAAAAATCGATTATCTGTCGCAAAAAAATTGAAAAAAATTATACTATTGTCCTAAATGCATGGAAAATGATGTATTATCAAGCCTTGTTCGTTAGAAAGCCAAAGAGCAGCGGAAACAATCGTTATTAGCGAGGCAACGATAGATATCGTAATTTTAGTAAACGTAAAGAAGGTGGTTTTCGGATAATACGATTTTCTGCGATTTTCTCAGCTCCTGTTGGAGATATCGCAAATCCACGGCCAGATTCGTTATCAGCGCGACGAAATACATCAGATAGGGTCTACCCAAAGTGCGAAATATCGAAAAATTCGTTTTTTGCGTTTTTCGCGGCTCCTATGGGAGATAGAGCGAAAAGGGGCTCAATACAGGATCCTTGATTTTCCCTGATTTTGCTAATCAATAAAAAGGTCATAACTTTTGAATGGTTCAACCGATCCTCAAAATTCTTTTTGCATTCGAAAGAGGACAGAAAAAGAAAGGAAATGCGACTAGGTTCATCCCGATATTTTAATTTTTCGATCCGACAGCGCAGATTGTATGTTGCCTGTGAAATACAATTTTTCACATAACTTAAAAATCGATTATCTGTCGCAAAAAAATTGAAAAAAATTATACTATTGTCCTAAATGCATGGAAATTGATGTATTATCAAGCCTTGTTCGTTAGAAAGCCAAAGAGCAGCGGAAACAATCGTTATTAGCGAGGCAACGATAGATATCGTAATTTTAGTAAACGTAAAGAAGGTGGTTTTCGGATAATTCGATTTTCTGCGATCTTCTCAGCTCCTGTTGGAGATATCGCAAATCCACGGCCAGATTCGTTATCAGCGCGACGAAATACATCAGATAGGGTCTATCTAAAGTGCGAAATATCGAAAAATTCGTTTTTTTGCGTTTTTCTCGGCTCCTATGGGAGATAGAGCGAAAAAGGGCTTAATACAGGATCCTTGATTTTCCCTGATTTTGCTATTCAATAAAAAGGTCATAACTTTTGAATGGTTCAACCGATCCTCAAAATTCTTTTTGCATTCGAAAGAGGACAGAAAAAGAAAGGAAATGCGACTAGGTTCATCCCGATATTTCATTTTTTCGATCCGAGAGCGCAGATTGTATGTTACTTCTGAAATACAATTTTTCACATAACTAAAAAATCGATTATCTGTCGCAAAAAAATTGAAAAAAATTATACTATTGTCCTAAATGCATGGAAATTGATGTATTATCAAGCCTTGTTCGTTAGAAAGCCAAAGAGCAGCGGAAACAATCGTTATTAGCGAGGAAACGATAGATATCGTAATTTTAGTAAACGTAAAGAAGGTGGTTTTCGGATAATTCGATTTTCTGCGATTTTCTCAGCTCCTGTTGGAGATATCGCAAATCCATGGCCAGATTCGTTATCAGCGCGACGAAATACATCAGATAGTTCTACCCAAAGTGCGAAATATCGAAA
The DNA here is from genome assembly GCA_963942595.1 of Cylloceria caligata. Classification (NCBI taxonomy): domain Eukaryota; kingdom Metazoa; phylum Arthropoda; class Insecta; order Hymenoptera; family Ichneumonidae; genus Cylloceria; species Cylloceria caligata. The sequence goes on from OZ012703.1 coordinate 7,178,442, forward strand.
AATTCGTTTTTTGCGTTTTTCTCGGCTCCTATGGGAGATAGAGCGAAAAGGGGCTTAATACAGGATCCTTGATTTTCCCTGATTTTGCTAATCAATAAAAAGGTCATAACTTTTGAATGGTTCAACCGATCCTCAAAATTCTTTTTGCATTCGAAAGAGGACAGAAAAAGAAAGGAAATGCGACTAGGTTCATCCCGATATTTCAATTTTTCGATCCGAGAGCGCAGATTGTATGTTACCTCTGAAATACAATTTTTCACATAACTAAAAAATCGATTATCTGTCGCAAAAAAATTGAAAAAAATTATACTATTGTCCTAAATGCATGGAAATTGATGTATTATCAAGCCTTGTTCCTAAGAAAGCCAAAGAGCAGCGGAAACAATCGTTATTAGCGAGGAAACGATAGATATCGTAATTTTAGTAAACGTAAAGAAGGTGGTTTTCGGATAATTCGATTTTCTGCGATTTTCTCAGCTCCTGTTGGAGATATCGCAAATCCATGGCCAGATTCGTTATCAGCGCGACGAAATACATCAGATAGTTCTACCCAAAGTGCGAAATATCGAAAAATTCGTTTTTTGCGTTTTTCTCGGCTCCTATGGGAGATAGAGCGAAAAGGGGCTTAATACAGGATCCTTGATTTTCCCTGATTTTGCTAATCAATAAAAAGGTCATAACTTTTGAATGGTTCAACCGATCCTCAAAATTCTTTTTGCATTCGAAAGAGGACAGAAAAAGAAAGGAAATGCGACTAGGTTCATCCCGATATTTCAATTTTTCGATCCGAGAGCGCAGATTGTATGTTACCTCTGAAATACAATTTTTCACATAACTAAAAAAATCGATTATCTGTCGCAAAAAAATTGAAAAAAATTATACTATTGTCCTAAATGCATGGAAATTGATGTATTATCAAGCCTTGTTCGTTAGAAAGCCAAAGAGCAGCGGAAACAATCGTTATTAGCGAGGAAACGATAGATATCGTAATTTTAGTAAACGTAAAGAAGGTGGTTTTCGGATAATTCGATTTTCTGCGATTTTCTCAGCTCCTGTGGGAGATATCGCAAATCCATGGCCAGATTCGTTATCAGCGCGACGAAATACATCAGATAGGGTCTACCCAAAGTGCGAAATATCGAAAAATTCGTTTTTTGCGTTTTTCTCGGCTCCTATGGGAGATAGAGCGAAAAGGGGCTTAATACAGGATCCTTGATTTTCCCTGATTTTGCTAATCAATAAAAAGGTCATAACTTTTGAATGGTTCAACCGATCCTCAAAATTCTTTTTGCATTCGAAAGAGGACAGAAAAAGAAAGGAAATGCGACTAGGTTCATCCCGATATTTCAATTTTTCGATCCGAGAGCGCAGATTGTATGTTACCTCTGAAATACAATTTTTCACATAACTAAAAAAATCGATTATCTGTCGCAAAAAAATTGAAAAAAATTATACTATTGTCCTAAATGCATGGAAATTGATGTATTATCAAGCCTTGTTCGTTAGAAAGCCAAAGAGCAGCGGAAACAATCGTTATTAGCGAGGAAACGATAGATATCGTAATTTTAGTAAACGTAAAGAAGGTGGTTTTCGGATAATTCGATTTTCTGCGATTTTCTCAGCTCCTGTGGGAGATATCGCAAATCCATGGCCAGATTCGTTATCAGCGCCACGAAATACATCAGATAGGGTCTACCCAAAGTGCGAAATATCGAAAAATTCGTTTTTTGCGTTTTTCTCGGCTCCTATGGGAGATAGAGCGAAAAGGGGCTTAATACAGGATCCTTGATTTTCCCTGATTTTGCTAATCAATAAAAAGGTCATAACTTTTGAATGGTTCAACCGATCCTCAAAATTCTTTTTGCATTCGAAAGAGGACAGAAAAAGAAAGGAAATGCGACTAGGTTCATCCCGATATTTCAATTTTTCGATCCGAGAGCGCAGATTGTATGTTACCTCTGAAATACAATTTTTCACATAACTAAAAAAATCGATTATCTGTCGCAAAAAAATTGAAAAAAATTATACTATTGTCCTAAATGCATGGAAATTGATGTATTATCAAGCCTTGTTCGTTAGAAAGCCAAAGAGCAGCGGAAACAATCGTTATTAGCGAGGAAACGATAGATATCGTAATTTTAGTAAACGTAAAGAAGGTGGTTTTCGGATAATTCGATTTTCTGCGATTTTCTCAGCTCCTGCTGGAGATATCGCAAATCCACGGCCAGATTCGTTATCAGCGCGACGAAATACATCAGATAAGGTCTATCTAAAGTGCGAAATATCGAAAAATTCGTTTTTTGCGTTTTTCTCGGCTCCTATGGGAGATAGAGCGAAAAAGGGCTTAATACAGGATCCTTGATTTTCCCTGATTTTGCTATTCAATAAAAAGGTCATAACTTTTGAATGGTTCAACCGATCCTCAAAATTCTTTTTGCATTCGAAAGAGGACAGAAAAAGAAAGGAAATGCGACTAGGTTCATCCCGATATTTCATTTTTTCGATCCGAGAGCGCAGATTGTATGTTACTTCTGAAATACAATTTTTCACATAACTAAAAAATCGATTATCTGTCGCAAAAAAATTGAAAAAAATTATACTATTGTCCTAAATGCATGGAAATTGATGTATTATCAAGCCTTGTTCGTTAGAAAGCCAAAGAGCAGCGGAAACAATCGTTATTAGCGAGGAAACGATAGATATCGTAATTTTAGTAAACGTAAAGAAGGTGGTTTTCGGATAATTCGATTTTCTGCGATTTTCTCAGCTCCTGTTGGAGATATCGCAAATCCATGGCCAGATTCGTTATCAGCGCGACGAAATACATCAGATAGTTCTACCCAAAGTGCGAAATATCGAAAAATTCGTTTTTTGCGTTTTTCTCGGCTCCTATGGGAGATAGAGCGAAAAGGGGCTTAATACAGGATCCTTGATTTTCCCTGATTTTGCTAATCAATAAAAAGGTCATAACTTTTGAATGGTTCAACCGATCCTCAAAATTCTTTTTGCATTCGAAAGAGGACAGAAAAAGAAAGGAAATGCGACTAGGTTCATCCCGATATTTCAATTTTTCGATCCGAGAGCGCAGATTGTATGTTACCTCTGAAATACAATTTTTCACATAACTAAAAAATCGATTATCTGTCGCAAAAAAATTGAAAAAAATTATACTATTGTCCTAAATGCATGGAAATTGATGTATTATCAAGCCTTGTTCCTAAGAAAGCCAAAGAGCAGCGGAAACAATCGTTATTAGCGAGGAAACGATAGATATCGTAATTTTAGTAAACGTAAAGAAGGTGGTTTTCGGATAATTCGATTTTCTGCGATTTTCTCAGCTCCTGTTGGAGATATCGCAAATCCATGGCCAGATTCGTTATCAGCGCGACGAAATACATCAGATAGTTCTACCCAAAGTGCGAAATATCGAAAAATTCGTTTTTTGCGTTTTTCTCGGCTCCTATGGGAGATAGAGCGAAAAGGGGCTTAATACAGGATCCTTGATTTTCCCTGATTTTGCTAATCAATAAAAAGGTCATAACTTTTGAATGGTTCAACCGATCCTCAAAATTCTTTTTGCATTCGAAAGAGGACAGAAAAAGAAAGGAAATGCGACTAGGTTCATCCCGATATTTCAATTTTTCGATCCGAGAGCGCAGATTGTATGTTACTTCTGAAATACAATTTTTCACATAACTAAAAAATCGATTATCTGTCGCAAAAAAATTGAAAAAAATTATACTATTGTCCTAAATGCATGGAAATTGATGTATTATCAAGCCTTGTTCCTAAGAAAGCCAAAGAGCAGCGGAAACAATCGTTATTAGCGAGGAAACGATAGATATCGTAATTTTAGTAAACGTAAAGAAGGTGGTTTTCGGATAATTCGATTTTCTGCGATTTTCTCAGCTCCTGTTGGAGATATCGCAAATCCACGGCCAGATTCGTTATCAGCGCGACGAAATACATCAGATAGGGTCTATCTAAAGTGCGAAATATCGAAAAATCCGTTTTTTTGCGTTTTTCTCGGCTCCTATGGGAGATAGAGCGAAAAAGGGCTTAATACAGGATCCTTGATTTTCCCTGATTTTGCTATTCAATAAAAAGGTCATAACTTTTGAATGGTTCAACCGATCCTCAAAATTCTTTTTGCATTCGAAAGAGGACAGAAAAAGAAAGGAAATGCGACTAGGTTCATCCCGATATTTCAATTTTTCGATCCGAGAGCGCAGATTGTATGTTACCTCTGAAATACAATTTTTCACATAACTAAAAAAATCGATTATCTGTCGCAAAAAAATTGAAAAAAATTATACTATTGTCCTAAATGCATGGAAATTGATGTATTATCAAGCCTTGTTCGTTAGAAAGCCAAAGAGCAGCGGAAACAATCGTTATTAGCGAGGAAACGATAGATATCGTAATTTTAGTAAACGTAAAGAAGGTGGTTTTCGGATAATTCGATTTTCTGCGATTTTCTCAGCTCCTGTGGGAGATATCGCAAATCCATGGCCAGATTCGTTATCAGCGCGACGAAATACATCAGATAGGGTCTACCCAAAGTGCGAAATATCGAAAAATTCGTTTTTTGCGTTTTTCTCGGCTCCTATGGGAGATAGAGCGAAAAGGGGCTTAATACAGGATCCTTGATTTTCCCTGATTTTGCTAATCAATAAAAAGGTCATAACTTTTGAATGGTTCAACCGATCCTCAAAATTCTTTTTGCATTCGAAAGAGGACAGAAAAAGAAAGGAAATGCGACTAGGTTCATCCCGATATTTCAATTTTTCGATCCGAGAGCGCAGATTGTATGTTACCTCTGAAATACAATTTTTCACATAACTAAAAAAATCGATTATCTGTCGCAAAAAAATTGAAAAAAATTATACTATTGTCCTAAATGCATGGAAATTGATGTATTATCAAGCCTTGTTCGTTAGAAAGCCAAAGAGCAGCGGAAACAATCGTTATTAGCGAGGCAACGATAGATATCGTAATTTTAGTAAACGTAAAGAAGGTGGTTTTCGGATAATTCGATTTTCTGCGATCTTCTCAGCTCCTGTTGGAGATATCGCAAATCCACGGCCAGATTCGTTATCAGCGCGACGAAATACATCAGATAGGGTCTATCTAAAGTGCGAAATATCGAAAAATTCGTTTTTTTGCGTTTTTCTCGGCTCCTATGGGAGATAGAGCGAAAAAGGGCTTAATACAGGATCCTTGATTTTCCCTGATTTTGCTATTCAATAAAAAGGTCATAACTTTTGAATGGTTCAACCGATCCTCAAAATTCTTTTTGCATTCGAAAGAGGACAGAAAAAGAAAGGAAATGCGACTAGGTTCATCCCGATATTTCAATTTTTCGATCCGAGAGCGCAGATTGTATGTTACCTCTGAAATACAATTTTTCACATAACTAAAAAAATCGATTATCTGTCGCAAAAAAATTGAAAAAAATTATACTATTGTCCTAAATGCATGGAAATTGATGTATTATCAAGCCTTGTTCGTTAGAAAGCCAAAGAGCAGCGGAAACAATCGTTATTAGCGAGGAAACGATAGATATCGTAATTTTAGTAAACGTAAAGAAGGTGGTTTTCGGATAATTCGATTTTCTGCGATTTTCTCAGCTCCTGTGGGAGATATCGCAAATCCATGGCCAGATTCGTTATCAGCGCGACGAAATACATCAGATAGGGTCTACCCAAAGTGCGAAATATCGAAAAATTCGTTTTTTGCGTTTTTCTCGGCTCCTATGGGAGATAGAGCGAAAAGGGGCTTAATACAGGATCCTTGATTTTCCCTGATTTTGCTAATCAATAAAAAGGTCATAACTTTTGAATGGTTCAACCGATCCTCAAAATTCTTTTTGCATTCGAAAGAGGACAGAAAAAGAAAGGAAATGCGACTAGGTTCATCCCGATATTTCAATTTTTCGATCCGAGAGCGCAGATTGTATGTTACCTCTGAAATACAATTTTTCACATAACTAAAAAAATCGATTATCTGTCGCAAAAAAATTGAAAAAAATTATACTATTGTCCTAAATGCATGGAAATTGATGTATTATCAAGCCTTGTTCGTTAGAAAGCCAAAGAGCAGCGGAAACAATCGTTATTAGCGAGGCAACGATAGATATCGTAATTTTAGTAAACGTAAAGAAGGTGGTTTTCGGATAATTCGATTTTCTGCGATCTTCTCAGCTCCTGTTGGAGATATCGCAAATCCACGGCCAGATTCGTTATCAGCGCGACGAAATACATCAGATAGGGTCTATCTAAAGTGCGAAATATCGAAAAATTCGTTTTTTTGCGTTTTTCTCGGCTCCTATGGGAGATAGAGCGAAAAAGGGCTTAATACAGGATCCTTGATTTTCCCTGATTTTGCTATTCAATAAAAAGGTCATAACTTTTGAATGGTTCAACCGATCCTCAAAATTCTTTTTGCATTCGAAAGAGGACAGAAAAAGAAAGGAAATGCGACTAGGTTCATCCCGATATTTCAATTTTTCGATCCGAGAGCGCAGATTGTATGTTACCTCTGAAATACAATTTTTCACATAACTAAAAAATCGATTATCTGTCGCAAAAAAATTGAAAAAAATTATACTATTGTCCTAAATGCATGGAAATTGATGTATTATCAAGCCTTGTTCGTTAGAAAGCCAAAGAGCAGCGGAAACAATCGTTATTAGCGAGGAAACGATAGATATCGTAATTTTAGTAAACGTAAAGAAGGTGGTTTTCGGATAATTCGATTTTCTGCGATTTTCTCAGCTCCTGTTGGAGATATCGCAAATCCATGGCCAGATTCGTTATCAGCGCGACGAAATACATCAGATAGTTCTACCCAAAGTGCGAAATATCGAAAAATTCGTTTTTTGCGTTTTTCTCGGCTCCTATGGGAGATAGAGCGAAAAGGGGCTTAATACAGGATCCTTGATTTTCCCTGATTTTGCTAATCAATAAAAAGGTCATAACTTTTGAATGGTTCAACCGATCCTCAAAATTCTTTTTGCATTCGAAAGAGGACAGAAAAAGAGAGGAAATGCGACTAGGTTCATCCCGATATTTCAATTTTTCGATCCGAGAGCGCAGATTGTATGTTACCTCTGAAATACAATTTTTCACATAACTAAAAAATCGATTATCTGTCGCAAAAAAATTGAAAAAAATTATACTATTGTCCTAAATGCATGGAAATTGATGTATTATCAAGCCTTGTTCCTAAGAAAGCCAAAGAGCAGCGGAAACAATCGTTATTAGCGAGGAAACGATAGATATCGTAATTTTAGTAAACGTAAAGAAGGTGGTTTTCGGATAATTCGATTTTCTGCGATTTTCTCAGCTCCTGTTGGAGATATCGCAAATCCATGGCCAGATTCGTTATCAGCGCGACGAAATACATCAGATAGTTCTACCCAAAGTGCGAAATATCGAAAAATTCGTTTTTTGCGTTTTTCTCGGCTCCTATGGGAGATAGAGCGAAAAGGGGCTTAATACAGGATCCTTGATTTTCCCTGATTTTGCTAGTCAATAAAAAGGTCATAACTTTTGAATGGTTCAACCGATCCTCAAAATTCTTTTTGCATTCGAAAGAGGACAGAAAAAGAAAGGAAATGCGACTAGGTTCATCCCGATATTTCAATTTTTCGATCCGAGAGCGCAGATTGTATGTTACTTCTGAAATACAATTTTTCACATAACTAAAAAATCGATTATCTGTCGCAAAAAAATTGAAAAAAATTATACTATTGTCCTAAATGCATGGAAATTGATGTATTATCAAGCCTTGTTCCTAAGAAAGCCAAAGAGCAGCGGAAACAATCGTTATTAGCGAGGAAACGATAGATATCGTAATTTTAGTAAACGTAAAGAAGGTGGTTTTCGGATAATTCGATTTTCTGCGATTTTCTCAGCTCCTGTTGGAGATATCGCAAATCCACGGCCAGATTCGTTATCAGCGCGACGAAATACATCAGATAAGGTCTATCTAAAGTGCGAAATATCGGAAAATTCGTTTTTTGCGTTTTTCTCGGCTCCTATGGGAGATAGAGCGAAAAAGGGCTTAATACAGGATCCTTGATTTTCCCTGATTTTGCTATTCAATAAAAAGGTCATAACTTTTGAATGGTTCAACCGATCCTCAAAATTCTTTTTGCATTCGAAAGAGGACAGAAAAAGAAAGGAAATGCGACTAGGTTCATCCCGATATTTCATTTTTTCGATCCGAGAGCGCAGATTGTATGTTACTTCTGAAATACAATTTTTCACATAACTAAAAAATCGATTATCTGTCGCAAAAAAATTGAAAAAAATTATACTATTGTCCTAAATGCATGGAAATTGATGTATTATCAAGCCTTGTTCGTTAGAAAGCCAAAGAGCAGCGGAAACAATCGTTATTAGCGAGGAAACGATAGATATCGTAATTTTAGTAAACGTAAAGAAGGTGGTTTTCGGATAATTCGATTTTCTGCGATTTTCTCAGCTCCTGTTGGAGATATCGCAAATCCATGGCCAGATTCGTTATCAGCGCGACGAAATACATCAGATAGTTCTACCCAAAGTGCGAAATATCGAAAAATTCGTTTTTTGCGTTTTTCTCGGCTCCTATGGGAGATAGAGCGAAAAGGGGCTTAATACAGGATCCTTGATTTTCCCTGATTTTGCTAATCAATAAAAAGGTCATAACTTTTGAATGGTTCAACCGATCCTCAAAATTCTTTTTGCATTCGAAAGAGGACAGAAAAAGAAAGGAAATGCGACTAGGTTCATCCCGATATTTCAATTTTTCGATCCGAGAGCGCAGATTGTATGTTACCTCTGAAATACAATTTTTCACATAACTAAAAAATCGATTATCTGTCGCAAAAAAATTGAAAAAAATTATACTATTGTCCTAAATGCATGGAAATTGATGTATTATCAAGCCTTGTTCCTAAGAAAGCCAAAGAGCAGCGGAAACAATCGTTATTAGCGAGGAAACGATAGATATCGTAATTTTAGTAAACGTAAAGAAGGTGGTTTTCGGATAATTCGATTTTCTGCGATTTTCTCAGCTCCTGTTGGAGATATCGCAAATCCATGGCCAGATTCGTTATCAGCGCGACGAAATACATCAGATAGTTCTACCCAAAGTGCGAAATATCGAAAAATTCGTTTTTTGCGTTTTTCTCGGCTCCTATGGGAGATAGAGCGAAAAGGGGCTTAATACAGGATCCTTGATTTTCCCTGATTTTGCTAATCAATAAAAAGGTCATAACTTTTGAATGGTTCAACCGATCCTCAAAATTCTTTTTGCATTCGAAAGAGGACAGAAAAAGAAAGGAAATGCGACTAGGTTCATCCCGATATTTCAATTTTTCGATCCGAGAGCGCAGATTGTATGTTACTTCTGAAATACAATTTTTCACATAACTAAAAAATCGATTATCTGTCGCAAAAAAATTGAAAAAAATTATACTATTGTCCTAAATGCATGGAAATTGATGTATTATCAAGCCTTGTTCCTAAGAAAGCCAAAGAGCAGCGGAAACAATCGTTATTAGCGAGGAAACGATAGATATCGTAATTTTAGTAAACGTAAAGAAGGTGGTTTTCGGATAATTCGATTTTCTGCGATTTTCTCAGCTCCTGTTGGAGATATCGCAAATCCACGGCCAGATTCGTTATCAGCGCGACGAAATACATCAGATAAGGTCTATCTAAAGTGCGAAATATCGGAAAATTCGTTTTTTGCGTTTTTCTCGGCTCCTATGGGAGATAGAGCGAAAAAGGGCTTAATACAGGATCCTTGATTTTCCCTGATTTTGCTATTCAATAAAAAGGTCATAACTTTTGAATGGTTCAACCGATCCTCAAAATTCTTTTTGCATTCGAAAGAGGACAGAAAAAGAAAGGAAATGCGACTAGGTTCATCCCGATATTTCAATTTTTCGATCCGAGAGCGCAGATTGTATGTTACCTCTGAAATACAATTTTTCACATAACTAAAAAAATCGATTATCTGTCGCAAAAAAATTGAAAAAAATTATACTATTGTCCTAAATGCATGGAAATTGATGTATTATCAAGCCTTGTTCGTTAGAAAGCCAAAGAGCAGCGGAAACAATCGTTATTAGCGAGGCAACGATAGATATCGTAATTTTAGTAAACGTAAAGAAGGTGGTTTTCGGATAATTCGATTTTCTGCGATTTTCTCAGCTCCTGTTGGAGATATCGCAAATCCACGGCCAGATTCGTTATCAGCGCGACGAAATACATCAGATAGGGTCTATCTAAAGTGCGAAATATCGAAAAATTCGTTTTTTTGCGTTTTTCTCGGCTCCTATGGGAGATAGAGCGAAAAAGGGCTTAATACAGGATCCTTGATTTTCCCTGATTTTGCTATTCAATAAAAAGGTCATAACTTTTGAATGGTTCAACCGATCCTCAAAATTCTTTTTGCATTCGAAAGAGGACTGAAAAAGAAAGGAAATGCGACTAGGTTCATCCCGATATTTCATTTTTTCGAGCCGAGAGCGCAGATTGTATGTTACCTCTGAAATACAATTTTTCACATAAATAAAAAATCGATTATCTGTCGCAAAAAAATTGAAAAAAATTATACTATTGTCCTAAATGCATGGAAAATGATGTATTATCAAGCCTTGTTCGTTAGAAAGCCAAAGAGCAGCGGAAACAATCGTTATTAGCGAGGCAACGATAGATATCGTAATTTTAGTAAACGTAAAGAAGGTGGTTTTCGGATAATACGATTTTCTGCGATTTTCTCAGCTCCTGTTGGAGATATCGCAAATCCACGGCCAGATTCGTTATCAGCGCGACGAAATACATCAGATAGGGTCTACCCAAAGTGCGAAATATCGAAAAATTCGTTTTTTGCGTTTTTCGCGGCTCCTATGGGAGATAGAGCGAAAAGGGGCTCAATACAGGATCCTTGATTTTCCCTGATTTTGCTAATCAATAAAAAGGTCATAACTTTTGAATGGTTCAACCGATCCTCAAAATTCTTTTTGCATTCGAAAGAGGACAGAAAAAGAAAGGAAATGCGACTAGGTTCATCCCGATATTTTAATTTTTCGATCCGACAGCGCAGATTGTATGTTGCCTGTGAAATACAATTTTTCACATAACTTAAAAATCGATTATCTGTCGCAAAAAAATTGAAAAAAATTATACTATTGTCCTAAATGCATGGAAATTGATGTATTATCAAGCCTTGTTCGTTAGAAAGCCAAAGAGCAGCGGAAACAATCGTTATTAGCGAGGCAACGATAGATATCGTAATTTTAGTAAACGTAAAGAAGGTGGTTTTCGGATAATTCGATTTTCTGCGATCTTCTCAGCTCCTGTTGGAGATATCGCAAATCCACGGCCAGATTCGTTATCAGCGCGACGAAATACATCAGATAGGGTCTATCTAAAGTGCGAAATATCGAAAAATTCGTTTTTTTGCGTTTTTCTCGGCTCCTATGGGAGATAGAGCGAAAAAGGGCTTAATACAGGATCCTTGATTTTCCCTGATTTTGCTATTCAATAAAAAGGTCATAACTTTTGAATGGTTCAACCGATCCTCAAAATTCTTTTTGCATTCGAAAGAGGACAGAAAAAGAAAGGAAATGCGACTAGGTTCATCCCGATATTTCATTTTTTCGATCCGAGAGCGCAGATTGTATGTTACTTCTGAAATACAATTTTTCACATAACTAAAAAATCGATTATCTGTCGCAAAAAAATTGAAAAAAATTATACTATTGTCCTAAATGCATGGAAATTGATGTATTATCAAGCCTTGTTCGTTAGAAAGCCAAAGAGCAGCGGAAACAATCGTTATTAGCGAGGAAACGATAGATATCGTAATTTTAGTAAACGTAAAGAAGGTGGTTTTCGGATAATTCGATTTTCTGCGATTTTCTCAGCTCCTGTTGGAGATATCGCAAATCCATGGCCAGATTCGTTATCAGCGCGACGAAATACATCAGATAGTTCTACCCAAAGTGCGAAATATCGAAAAATTCGTTTTTTGCGTTTTTCTCGGCTCCTATGGGAGATAGAGCGAAAAGGGGCTTAATACAGGATCCTTGATTTTCCCTGATTTTGCTAATCAATAAAAAGGTCATAACTTTTGAATGGTTCAACCGATCCTCAAAATTCTTTTTGCATTCGAAAGAGGACAGAAAAAGAAAGGAAATGCGACTAGGTTCATCCCGATATTTCAATTTTTCGATCCGAGAGCGCAGATTGTATGTTACCTCTGAAATACAATTTTTCACATAACTAAAAAATCGATTATCTGTCGCAAAAAAATTGAAAAAAATTATACTATTGTCCTAAATGCATGGAAATTGATGTATTATCAAGCCTTGTTCCTAAGAAAGCCAAAGAGCAGCGGAAACAATCGTTATTAGCGAGGAAACGATAGATATCGTAATTTTAGTAAACGTAAAGAAGGTGGTTTTCGGATAATTCGATTTTCTGCGATTTTCTCAGCTCCTGTTGGAGATATCGCAAATCCATGGCCAGATTCGTTATCAGCGCGACGAAATACATCAGATAGTTCTACCCAAAGTGCGAAATATCGAAAAATTCGTTTTTTGCGTTTTTCTCGGCTCCTATGGGAGATAGAGCGAAAAGGGGCTTAATACAGGATCCTTGATTTTCCCTGATTTTGCTAATCAATAAAAAGGTCATAACTTTTGAATGGTTCAACCGATCCTCAAAATTCTTTTTGCATTCGAAAGAGGACAGAAAAAGAAAGGAAATGCGACTAGGTTCATCCCGATATTTCAATTTTTCGATCCGAGAGCGCAGATTGTATGTTACCTCTGAAATACAATTTTTCACATAACTAAAAAAATCGATTATCTGTCGCAAAAAAATTGAAAAAAATTATACTATTGTCCTAAATGCATGGAAATTGATGTATTATCAAGCCTTGTTCGTTAGAAAGCCAAAGAGCAGCGGAAACAATCGTTATTAGCGAGGAAACGATAGATATCGTAATTTTAGTAAACGTAAAGAAGGTGGTTTTCGGATAATTCGATTTTCTGCGATTTTCTCAGCTCCTGTGGGAGATATCGCAAATCCATGGCCAGATTCGTTATCAGCGCGACGAAATACATCAGATAGGGTCTACCCAAAGTGCGAAATATCGAAAAATTCGTTTTTTGCGTTTTTCTCGGCTCCTATGGGAGATAGAGCGAAAAGGGGCTTAATACAGGATCCTTGATTTTCCCTGATTTTGCTAATCAATAAAAAGGTCATAACTTTTGAATGGTTCAACCGATCCTCAAAATTCTTTTTGCATTCGAAAGAGGACAGAAAAAGAAAGGAAATGCGACTAGGTTCATCCCGATATTTCAATTTTTCGATCCGAGAGCGCAGATTGTATGTTACCTCTGAAATACAATTTTTCACATAACTAAAAAAATCGATTATCTGTCGCAAAAAAATTGAAAAAAATTATACTATTGTCCTAAATGCATGGAAATTGATGTATTATCAAGCCTTGTTCGTTAGAAAGCCAAAGAGCAGCGGAAACAATCGTTATTAGCGAGGAAACGATAGATATCGTAATTTTAGTAAACGTAAAGAAGGTGGTTTTCGGATAATTCGATTTTCTGCGATTTTCTCAGCTCCTGTGGGAGATATCGCAAATCCATGGCCAGATTCGTTATCAGCGCCACGAAATACATCAGATAGGGTCTACCCAAAGTGCGAAATATCGAAAAATTCGTTTTTTGCGTTTTTCTCGGCTCCTATGGGAGATAGAGCGAAAAGGGGCTTAATACAGGATCCTTGATTTTCCCTGATTTTGCTAATCAATAAAAAGGTCATAACTTTTGAATGGTTCAACCGATCCTCAAAATTCTTTTTGCATTCGAAAGAGGACAGAAAAAGAAAGGAAATGCGACTAGGTTCATCCCGATATTTCAATTTTTCGATCCGAGAGCGCAGATTGTATGTTACCTCTGAAATACAATTTTTCACATAACTAAAAAAATCGATTATCTGTCGCAAAAAAATTGAAAAAAATTATACTATTGTCCTAAATGCATGGAAATTGATGTATTATCAAGCCTTGTTCGTTAGAAAGCCAAAGAGCAGCGGAAACAATCGTTATTAGCGAGGAAACGATAGATATCGTAATTTTAGTAAACGTAAAGAAGGTGGTTTTCGGATAATTCGATTTTCTGCGATTTTCTCAGCTCCTGCTGGAGATATCGCAAATCCACGGCCAGATTCGTTATCAGCGCGACGAAATACATCAGATAAGGTCTATCTAAAGTGCGAAATATCGAAAAATTCGTTTTTTGCGTTTTTCTCGGCTCCTATGGGAGATAGAGCGAAAAAGGGCTTAATACAGGATCCTTGATTTTCCCTGATTTTGCTATTCAATAAAAAGGTCATAACTTTTGAATGGTTCAACCGATCCTCAAAATTCTTTTTGCATTCGAAAGAGGACAGAAAAAGAAAGGAAATGCGACTAGGTTCATCCCGATATTTCATTTTTTCGATCCGAGAGCGCAGATTGTATGTTACTTCTGAAATACAATTTTTCACATAACTAAAAAATCGATTATCTGTCGCAAAAAAATTGAAAAAAATTATACTATTGTCCTAAATGCATGGAAATTGATGTATTATCAAGCCTTGTTCGTTAGAAAGCCAAAGAGCAGCGGAAACAATCGTTATTAGCGAGGAAACGATAGATATCGTAATTTTAGTAAACGTAAAGAAGGTGGTTTTCGGATAATTCGATTTTCTGCGATTTTCTCAGCTCCTGTTGGAGATATCGCAAATCCATGGCCAGATTCGTTATCAGCGCGACGAAATACATCAGATAGTTCTACCCAAAGTGCGAAATATCGAAAAATTCGTTTTTTGCGTTTTTCTCGGCTCCTATGGGAGATAGAGCGAAAAGGGGCTTAATACAGGATCCTTGATTTTCCCTGATTTTGCTAATCAATAAAAAGGTCATAACTTTTGAATGGTTCAACCGATCCTCAAAATTCTTTTTGCATTCGAAAGAGGACAGAAAAAGAAAGGAAATGCGACTAGGTTCATCCCGATATTTCAATTTTTCGATCCGAGAGCGCAGATTGTATGTTACCTCTGAAATACAATTTTTCACATAACTAAAAAATCGATTATCTGTCGCAAAAAAATTGAAAAAAATTATACTATTGTCCTAAATGCATGGAAATTGATGTATTATCAAGCCTTGTTCCTAAGAAAGCCAAAGAGCAGCGGAAACAATCGTTATTAGCGAGGAAACGATAGATATCGTAATTTTAGTAAACGTAAAGAAGGTGGTTTTCGGATAATTCGATTTTCTGCGATTTTCTCAGCTCCTGTTGGAGATATCGCAAATCCATGGCCAGATTCGTTATCAGCGCGACGAAATACATCAGATAGTTCTACCCAAAGTGCGAAATATCGAAAAATTCGTTTTTTGCGTTTTTCTCGGCTCCTATGGGAGATAGAGCGAAAAGGGGCTTAATACAGGATCCTTGATTTTCCCTGATTTTGCTAATCAATAAAAAGGTCATAACTTTTGAATGGTTCAACCGATCCTCAAAATTCTTTTTGCATTCGAAAGAGGACAGAAAAAGAAAGGAAATGCGACTAGGTTCATCCCGATATTTCAATTTTTCGATCCGAGAGCGCAGATTGTATGTTACTTCTGAAATACAATTTTTCACATAACTAAAAAATCGATTATCTGTCGCAAAAAAATTGAAAAAAATTATACTATTGTCCTAAATGCATGGAAATTGATGTATTATCAAGCCTTGTTCCTAAGAAAGCCAAAGAGCAGCGGAAACAATCGTTATTAGCGAGGAAACGATAGATATCGTAATTTTAGTAAACGTAAAGAAGGTGGTTTTCGGATAATTCGATTTTCTGCGATTTTCTCAGCTCCTGTTGGAGATATCGCAAATCCACGGCCAGATTCGTTATCAGCGCGACGAAATACATCAGATAGGGTCTATCTAAAGTGCGAAATATCGAAAAATCCGTTTTTTTGCGTTTTTCTCGGCTCCTATGGGAGATAGAGCGAAAAAGGGCTTAATACAGGATCCTTGATTTTCCCTGATTTTGCTATTCAATAAAAAGGTCATAACTTTTGAATGGTTCAACCGATCCTCAAAATTCTTTTTGCATTCGAAAGAGGACAGAAAAAGAAAGGAAATGCGACTAGGTTCATCCCGATATTTCAATTTTTCGATCCGAGAGCGCAGATTGTATGTTACCTCTGAAATACAATTTTTCACATAACTAAAAAAATCGATTATCTGTCGCAAAAAAATTGAAAAAAATTATACTATTGTCCTAAATGCATGGAAATTGATGTATTATCAAGCCTTGTTCGTTAGAAAGCCAAAGAGCAGCGGAAACAATCGTTATTAGCGAGGAAACGATAGATATCGTAATTTTAGTAAACGTAAAGAAGGTGGTTTTCGGATAATTCGATTTTCTGCGATTTTCTCAGCTCCTGTGGGAGATATCGCAAATCCATGGCCAGATTCGTTATCAGCGCGACGAAATACATCAGATAGGGTCTACCCAAAGTGCGAAATATCGAAAAATTCGTTTTTTGCGTTTTTCTCGGCTCCTATGGGAGATAGAGCGAAAAGGGGCTTAATACAGGATCCTTGATTTTCCCTGATTTTGCTAATCAATAAAAAGGTCATAACTTTTGAATGGTTCAACCGATCCTCAAAATTCTTTTTGCATTCGAAAGAGGACAGAAAAAGAAAGGAAATGCGACTAGGTTCATCCCGATATTTCAATTTTTCGATCCGAGAGCGCAGATTGTATGTTACCTCTGAAATACAATTTTTCACATAACTAAAAAAATCGATTATCTGTCGCAAAAAAATTGAAAAAAATTATACTATTGTCCTAAATGCATGGAAATTGATGTATTATCAAGCCTTGTTCGTTAGAAAGCCAAAGAGCAGCGGAAACAATCGTTATTAGCGAGGCAACGATAGATATCGTAATTTTAGTAAACGTAAAGAAGGTGGTTTTCGGATAATTCGATTTTCTGCGATCTTCTCAGCTCCTGTTGGAGATATCGCAAATCCACGGCCAGATTCGTTATCAGCGCGACGAAATACATCAGATAGGGTCTATCTAAAGTGCGAAATATCGAAAAATTCGTTTTTTTGCGTTTTTCTCGGCTCCTATGGGAGATAGAGCGAAAAAGGGCTTAATACAGGATCCTTGATTTTCCCTGATTTTGCTATTCAATAAAAAGGTCATAACTTTTGAATGGTTCAACCGATCCTCAAAATTCTTTTTGCATTCGAAAGAGGACAGAAAAAGAAAGGAAATGCGACTAGGTTCATCCCGATATTTCAATTTTTCGATCCGAGAGCGCAGATTGTATGTTACCTCTGAAATACAATTTTTCACATAACTAAAAAAATCGATTATCTGTCGCAAAAAAATTGAAAAAAATTATACTATTGTCCTAAATGCATGGAAATTGATGTATTATCAAGCCTTGTTCGTTAGAAAGCCAAAGAGCAGCGGAAACAATCGTTATTAGCGAGGAAACGATAGATATCGTAATTTTAGTAAACGTAAAGAAGGTGGTTTTCGGATAATTCGATTTTCTGCGATTTTCTCAGCTCCTGTGGGAGATATCGCAAATCCATGGCCAGATTCGTTATCAGCGCGACGAAATACATCAGATAGGGTCTACCCAAAGTGCGAAATATCGAAAAATTCGTTTTTTGCGTTTTTCTCGGCTCCTATGGGAGATAGAGCGAAAAGGGGCTTAATACAGGATCCTTGATTTTCCCTGATTTTGCTAATCAATAAAAAGGTCATAACTTTTGAATGGTTCAACCGATCCTCAAAATTCTTTTTGCATTCGAAAGAGGACAGAAAAAGAAAGGAAATGCGACTAGGTTCATCCCGATATTTCAATTTTTCGATCCGAGAGCGCAGATTGTATGTTACCTCTGAAATACAATTTTTCACATAACTAAAAAAATCGATTATCTGTCGCAAAAAAATTGAAAAAAATTATACTATTGTCCTAAATGCATGGAAATTGATGTATTATCAAGCCTTGTTCGTTAGAAAGCCAAAGAGCAGCGGAAACAATCGTTATTAGCGAGGCAACGATAGATATCGTAATTTTAGTAAACGTAAAGAAGGTGGTTTTCGGATAATTCGATTTTCTGCGATCTTCTCAGCTCCTGTTGGAGATATCGCAAATCCACGGCCAGATTCGTTATCAGCGCGACGAAATACATCAGATAGGGTCTATCTAAAGTGCGAAATATCGAAAAATTCGTTTTTTTGCGTTTTTCTCGGCTCCTATGGGAGATAGAGCGAAAAAGGGCTTAATACAGGATCCTTGATTTTCCCTGATTTTGCTATTCAATAAAAAGGTCATAACTTTTGAATGGTTCAACCGATCCTCAAAATTCTTTTTGCATTCGAAAGAGGACAGAAAAAGAAAGGAAATGCGACTAGGTTCATCCCGATATTTCAATTTTTCGATCCGAGAGCGCAGATTGTATGTTACCTCTGAAATACAATTTTTCACATAACTAAAAAATCGATTATCTGTCGCAAAAAAATTGAAAAAAATTATACTATTGTCCTAAATGCATGGAAATTGATGTATTATCAAGCCTTGTTCGTTAGAAAGCCAAAGAGCAGCGGAAACAATCGTTATTAGCGAGGAAACGATAGATATCGTAATTTTAGTAAACGTAAAGAAGGTGGTTTTCGGATAATTCGATTTTCTGCGATTTTCTCAGCTCCTGTTGGAGATATCGCAAATCCATGGCCAGATTCGTTATCAGCGCGACGAAATACATCAGATAGTTCTACCCAAAGTGCGAAATATCGAAAAATTCGTTTTTTGCGTTTTTCTCGGCTCCTATGGGAGATAGAGCGAAAAGGGGCTTAATACAGGATCCTTGATTTTCCCTGATTTTGCTAATCAATAAAAAGGTCATAACTTTTGAATGGTTCAACCGATCCTCAAAATTCTTTTTGCATTCGAAAGAGGACAGAAAAAGAGAGGAAATGCGACTAGGTTCATCCCGATATTTCAATTTTTCGATCCGAGAGCGCAGATTGTATGTTACCTCTGAAATACAATTTTTCACATAACTAAAAAATCGATTATCTGTCGCAAAAAAATTGAAAAAAATTATACTATTGTCCTAAATGCATGGAAATTGATGTATTATCAAGCCTTGTTCCTAAGAAAGCCAAAGAGCAGCGGAAACAATCGTTATTAGCGAGGAAACGATAGATATCGTAATTTTAGTAAACGTAAAGAAGGTGGTTTTCGGATAATTCGATTTTCTGCGATTTTCTCAGCTCCTGTTGGAGATATCGCAAATCCATGGCCAGATTCGTTATCAGCGCGACGAAATACATCAGATAGTTCTACCCAAAGTGCGAAATATCGAAAAATTCGTTTTTTGCGTTTTTCGCGGCTCCTATGGGAGATAGAGCGAAAAGGGGCTCAATACAGGATCCTTGATTTTCCCTGATTTTGCTAATCAATAAAAAGGTCATAACTTTTGAATGGTTCAACCGATCCTCAAAATTCTTTTTGCATTCGAAAGAGGACAGAAAAAGAAAGGAAATGCGACTAGGTTCATCCCGATATTTCAATTTTTCGATCCGAGAGCGCAGATTGTATGTTACCTCTGAAATACAATTTTTCACATAACTAAAAAAATCGATTATCTGTCGCAAAAAAATTGAAAAAAATTATACTATTGTCCTAAATGCATGGAAATTGATGTATTATCAAGCCTTGTTCGTTAGAAAGCCAAAGAGCAGCGGAAACAATCGTTATTAGCGAGGAAACGATAGATATCGTAATTTTAGTAAACGTAAAGAAGGTGGTTTTCGGATAATTCGATTTTCTGCGATTTTCTCAGCTCCTGTGGGAGATATCGCAAATCCATGGCCAGATTCGTTATCAGCGCGACGAAATACATCAGATAGGGTCTACCCAAAGTGCGAAATATCGAAAAATTCGTTTTTTGCGTTTTTCTCGGCTCCTATGGGAGATAGAGCGAAAAGGGGCTTAATACAGGATCCTTGATTTTCCCTGATTTTGCTAATCAATAAAAAGGTCATAACTTTTGAATGGTTCAACCGATCCTCAAAATTCTTTTTGCATTCGAAAGAGGACAGAAAAAGAAAGGAAATGCGACTAGGTTCATCCCGATATTTCAATTTTTCGATCCGAGAGCGCAGATTGTATGTTACCTCTGAAATACAATTTTTCACATAACTAAAAAAATCGATTATCTGTCGCAAAAAAATTGAAAAAAATTATACTATTGTCCTAAATGCATGGAAATTGATGTATTATCAAGCCTTGTTCGTTAGAAAGCCAAAGAGCAGCGGAAACAATCGTTATTAGCGAGGAAACGATAGATATCGTAATTTTAGTAAACGTAAAGAAGGTGGTTTTCGGATAATTCGATTTTCTGCGATTTTCTCAGCTCCTGTTGGAGATATCGCAAATCCACGGCCAGATTCGTTATCAGCGCGACGAAATACATCAGATAAGGTCTATCTAAAGTGCGAAATATCGAAAAATTCGTTTTTTGCGTTTTTCTCGGCTCCTATGGGAGATAGAGCGAAAAAGGGCTTAATACAGGATCCTTGATTTTCCCTGATTTTGCTATTCAATAAAAAGGTCATAACTTTTGAATGGTTCAACCGATCCTCAAAATTCTTTTTGCATTCGAAAGAGGACAGAAAAAGAAAGGAAATGCGACTAGGTTCATCCCGATATTTCATTTTTTCGATCCGAGAGCGCAGATTGTATGTTACTTCTGAAATACAATTTTTCACATAACTAAAAAATCGATTATCTGTCGCAAAAAAATTGAAAAAAATTATACTATTGTCCTAAATGCATGGAAATTGATGTATTATCAAGCCTTGTTCGTTAGAAAGCCAAAGAGCAGCGGAAACAATCGTTATTAGCGAGGAAACGATAGATATCGTAATTTTAGTAAACGTAAAGAAGGTGGTTTTCGGATAATTCGATTTTCTGCGATTTTCTCAGCTCCTGTTGGAGATATCGCAAATCCATGGCCAGATTCGTTATCAGCGCGACGAAATACATCAGATAGTTCTACCCAAAGTGCGAAATATCGAAAAATTCGTTTTTTGCGTTTTTCTCGGCTCCTATGGGAGATAGAGCGAAAAGGGGCTTAATACAGGATCCTTGATTTTCCCTGATTTTGCTAATCAATAAAAAGGTCATAACTTTTGAATGGTTCAACCGATCCTCAAAATTCTTTTTGCATTCGAAAGAGGACAGAAAAAGAAAGGAAATGCGACTAGGTTCATCCCGATATTTCAATTTTTCGATCCGAGAGCGCAGATTGTATGTTACCTCTGAAATACAATTTTTCACATAACTAAAAAATCGATTATCTGTCGCAAAAAAATTGAAAAAAATTATACTATTGTCCTAAATGCATGGAAATTGATGTATTATCAAGCCTTGTTCCTAAGAAAGCCAAAGAGCAGCGGAAACAATCGTTATTAGCGAGGAAACGATAGATATCGTAATTTTAGTAAACGTAAAGAAGGTGGTTTTCGGATAATTCGATTTTCTGCGATTTTCTCAGCTCCTGTTGGAGATATCGCAAATCCATGGCCAGATTCGTTATCAGCGCGACGAAATACATCAGATAGTTCTACCCAAAGTGCGAAATATCGAAAAATTCGTTTTTTGCGTTTTTCTCGGCTCCTATGGGAGATAGAGCGAAAAGGGGCTTAATACAGGATCCTTGATTTTCCCTGATTTTGCTAATCAATAAAAAGGTCATAACTTTTGAATGGTTCAACCGATCCTCAAAATTCTTTTTGCATTCGAAAGAGGACAGAAAAAGAAAGGAAATGCGACTAGGTTCATCCCGATATTTCAATTTTTCGATCCGAGAGCGCAGATTGTATGTTACCTCTGAAATACAATTTTTCACATAACTAAAAAATCGATTATCTGTCGCAAAAAAATTGAAAAAAATTATACTATTGTCCTAAATGCATGGAAATTGATGTATTATCAAGCCTTGTTCCTAAGAAAGCCAAAGAGCAGCGGAAACAATCGTTATTAGCGAGGAAACGATAGATATCGTAATTTTAGTAAACGTAAAGAAGGTGGTTTTCGGATAATTCGATTTTCTGCGATTTTCTCAGCTCCTGTTGGAGATATCGCAAATCCATGGCCAGATTCGTTATCAGCGCGACGAAATACATCAGATAGTTCTACCCAAAGTGCGAAATATCGAAAAATTCGTTTTTTGCGTTTTTCTCGGCTCCTATGGGAGATAGAGCGAAAAGGGGCTTAATACAGGATCCTTGATTTTCCCTGATTTTGCTAGTCAATAAAAAGGTCATAACTTTTGAATGGTTCAACCGATCCTCAAAATTCTTTTTGCATTCGAAAGAGGACAGAAAAAGAAAGGAAATGCGACTAGGTTCATCCCGATATTTCAATTTTTCGATCCGAGAGCGCAGATTGTATGTTACTTCTGAAATACAATTTTTCACATAACTAAAAAATCGATTATCTGTCGCAAAAAAATTGAAAAAAATTATACTATTGTCCTAAATGCATGGAAATTGATGTATTATCAAGCCTTGTTCCTAAGAAAGCCAAAGAGCAGCGGAAACAATCGTTATTAGCGAGGAAACGATAGATATCGTAATTTTAGTAAACGTAAAGAAGGTGGTTTTCGGATAATTCGATTTTCTGCGATTTTCTCAGCTCCTGTTGGAGATATCGCAAATCCACGGCCAGATTCGTTATCAGCGCGACGAAATACATCAGATAAGGTCTATCTAAAGTGCGAAATATCGGAAAATTCGTTTTTTGCGTTTTTCTCGGCTCCTATGGGAGATAGAGCGAAAAAGGGCTTAATACAGGATCCTTGATTTTCCCTGATTTTGCTATTCAATAAAAAGGTCATAACTTTTGAATGGTTCAACCGATCCTCAAAATTCTTTTTGCATTCGAAAGAGGACAGAAAAAGAAAGGAAATGCGACTAGGTTCATCCCGATATTTCATTTTTTCGATCCGAGAGCGCAGATTGTATGTTACTTCTGAAATACAATTTTTCACATAACTAAAAAATCGATTATCTGTCGCAAAAAAATTGAAAAAAATTATACTATTGTCCTAAATGCATGGAAATTGATGTATTATCAAGCCTTGTTCGTTAGAAAGCCAAAGAGCAGCGGAAACAATCGTTATTAGCGAGGAAACGATAGATATCGTAATTTTAGTAAACGTAAAGAAGGTGGTTTTCGGATAATTCGATTTTCTGCGATTTTCTCAGCTCCTGTTGGAGATATCGCAAATCCATGGCCAGATTCGTTATCAGCGCGACGAAATACATCAGATAGTTCTACCCAAAGTGCGAAATATCGAAAAATTCGTTTTTTGCGTTTTTCTCGGCTCCTATGGGAGATAGAGCGAAAAGGGGCTTAATACAGGATCCTTGATTTTCCCTGATTTTGCTAATCAATAAAAAGGTCATAACTTTTGAATGGTTCAACCGATCCTCAAAATTCTTTTTGCATTCGAAAGAGGACAGAAAAAGAAAGGAAATGCGACTAGGTTCATCCCGATATTTCAATTTTTCGATCCGAGAGCGCAGATTGTATGTTACCTCTGAAATACAATTTTTCACATAACTAAAAAATCGATTATCTGTCGCAAAAAAATTGAAAAAAATTATACTATTGTCCTAAATGCATGGAAATTGATGTATTATCAAGCCTTGTTCCTAAGAAAGCCAAAGAGCAGCGGAAACAATCGTTATTAGCGAGGAAACGATAGATATCGTAATTTTAGTAAACGTAAAGAAGGTGGTTTTCGGATAATTCGATTTTCTGCGATTTTCTCAGCTCCTGTTGGAGATATCGCAAATCCATGGCCAGATTCGTTATCAGCGCGACGAAATACATCAGATAGTTCTACCCAAAGTGCGAAATATCGAAAAATTCGTTTTTTGCGTTTTTCTCGGCTCCTATGGGAGATAGAGCGAAAAGGGGCTTAATACAGGATCCTTGATTTTCCCTGATTTTGCTAATCAATAAAAAGGTCATAACTTTTGAATGGTTCAACCGATCCTCAAAATTCTTTTTGCATTCGAAAGAGGACAGAAAAAGAAAGGAAATGCGACTAGGTTCATCCCGATATTTCAATTTTTCGATCCGAGAGCGCAGATTGTATGTTACTTCTGAAATACAATTTTTCACATAACTAAAAAATCGATTATCTGTCGCAAAAAAATTGAAAAAAATTATACTATTGTCCTAAATGCATGGAAATTGATGTATTATCAAGCCTTGTTCCTAAGAAAGCCAAAGAGCAGCGGAAACAATCGTTATTAGCGAGGAAACGATAGATATCGTAATTTTAGTAAACGTAAAGAAGGTGGTTTTCGGATAATTCGATTTTCTGCGATTTTCTCAGCTCCTGTTGGAGATATCGCAAATCCACGGCCAGATTCGTTATCAGCGCGACGAAATACATCAGATAAGGTCTATCTAAAGTGCGAAATATCGGAAAATTCGTTTTTTGCGTTTTTCTCGGCTCCTATGGGAGATAGAGCGAAAAAGGGCTTAATACAGGATCCTTGATTTTCCCTGATTTTGCTATTCAATAAAAAGGTCATAACTTTTGAATGGTTCAACCGATCCTCAAAATTCTTTTTGCATTCGAAAGAGGACAGAAAAAGAAAGGAAATGCGACTAGGTTCATCCCGATATTTCAATTTTTCGATCCGAGAGCGCAGATTGTATGTTACCTCTGAAATACAATTTTTCACATAACTAAAAAAATCGATTATCTGTCGCAAAAAAATTGAAAAAAATTATACTATTGTCCTAAATGCATGGAAATTGATGTATTATCAAGCCTTGTTCGTTAGAAAGCCAAAGAGCAGCGGAAACAATCGTTATTAGCGAGGCAACGATAGATATCGTAATTTTAGTAAACGTAAAGAAGGTGGTTTTCGGATAATTCGATTTTCTGCGATTTTCTCAGCTCCTGTTGGAGATATCGCAAATCCACGGCCAGATTCGTTATCAGCGCGACGAAATACATCAGATAGGGTCTATCTAAAGTGCGAAATATCGAAAAATTCGTTTTTTTGCGTTTTTCTCGGCTCCTATGGGAGATAGAGCGAAAAAGGGCTTAATACAGGATCCTTGATTTTCCCTGATTTTGCTATTCAATAAAAAGGTCATAACTTTTGAATGGTTCAACCGATCCTCAAAATTCTTTTTGCATTCGAAAGAGGACTGAAAAAGAAAGGAAATGCGACTAGGTTCATCCCGATATTTCAATTTTTCGATCCGAGAGCGCAGATTGTATGTTACCTCTGAAATACAATTTTTCACATAACTAAAAAAATCGATTATCTGTCGCAAAAAAATTGAAAAAAATTATACTATTGTCCTAAATGCATGGAAATTGATGTATTATCAAGCCTTGTTCGTTAGAAAGCCAAAGAGCAGCGGAAACAATCGTTATTAGCGAGGAAACGATAGATATCGTAATTTTAGTAAACGTAAAGAAGGTGGTTTTCGGATAATTCGATTTTCTGCGATTTTCTCAGCTCCTGTGGGAGATATCGCAAATCCATGGCCAGATTCGTTATCAGCGCGACGAAATACATCAGATAGGGTCTACCCAAAGTGCGAAATATCGAAAAATTCGTTTTTTGCGTTTTTCTCGGCTCCTATGGGAGATAGAGCGAAAAGGGGCTTAATACAGGATCCTTGATTTTCCCTGATTTTGCTAATCAATAAAAAGGTCATAACTTTTGAATGGTTCAACCGATCCTCAAAATTCTTTTTGCATTCGAAAGAGGACAGAAAAAGAAAGGAAATGCGACTAGGTTCATCCCGATATTTCAATTTTTCGATCCGAGAGCGCAGATTGTATGTTACCTCTGAAATACAATTTTTCACATAACTAAAAAAATCGATTATCAGTCGCAAAAAAATTGAAAAAAATTATACTATTGTCCTAAATGCATGGAAATTGATGTATTATCAAGCCTTGTTCGTTAGAAAGCCAAAGAGCAGCGGAAACAATCGTTATTAGCGAGGCAACGATAGATATCGTAATTTTAGTAAACGTAAAGAAGGTGGTTTTCGGATAATTCGATTTTCTGCGATCTTCTCAGCTCCTGTTGGAGATATCGCAAATCCACGGCCAGATTCGTTATCAGCGCGACGAAATACATCAGATAGGGTCTATCTAAAGTGCGAAATATCGAAAAATTCGTTTTTTTGCGTTTTTCTCGGCTCCTATGGGAGATAGAGCGAAAAAGGGCTTAATACAGGATCCTTGATTTTCCCTGATTTTGCTATTCAATAAAAAGGTCATAACTTTTGAATGGTTCAACCGATCCTCAAAATTCTTTTTGCATTCGAAAGAGGACAGAAAAAGAAAGGAAATGCGACTAGGTTCATCCCGATATTTCAATTTTTCGATCCGAGAGCGCAGATTGTATGTTACCTCTGAAATACAATTTTTCACATAACTAAAAAATCGATTATCTGTCGCAAAAAAATTGAAAAAAATTATACTATTGTCCTAAATGCATGGAAATTGATGTATTATCAAGCCTTGTTCGTTAGAAAGCCAAAGAGCAGCGGAAACAATCGTTATTAGCGAGGAAACGATAGATATCGTAATTTTAGTAAACGTAAAGAAGGTGGTTTTCGGATAATTCGATTTTCTGCGATTTTCTCAGCTCCTGTTGGAGATATCGCAAATCCACGGCCAGATTCGTTATCAGCGCGACGAAATACATCAGATAAGGTCTATCTAAAGTGCGAAATATCGAAAAATTCGTTTTTTGCGTTTTTCTCGGCTCCTATGGGAGATAGAGCGAAAAAGGGCTTAATACAGGATCCTTGATTTTCCCTGATTTTGCTATTCAATAAAAAGGTCATAACTTTTGAATGGTTCAACCGATCCTCAAAATTCTTTTTGCATTCGAAAGAGGACAGAAAAAGAAAGGAAATGCGACTAGGTTCATCCCGATATTTCATTTTTTCGATCCGAGAGCGCAGATTGTATGTTACTTCTGAAATACAATTTTTCACATAACTAAAAAATCGATTATCTGTCGCAAAAAAATTGAAAAAAATTATACTATTGTCCTAAATGCATGGAAATTGATGTATTATCAAGCCTTGTTCGTTAGAAAGCCAAAGAGCAGCGGAAACAATCGTTATTAGCGAGGAAACGATAGATATCGTAATTTTAGTAAACGTAAAGAAGGTGGTTTTCGGATAATTCGATTTTCTGCGATTTTCTCAGCTCCTGTTGGAGATATCGCAAATCCATGGCCAGATTCGTTATCAGCGCGACGAAATACATCAGATAGTTCTACCCAAAGTGCGAAATATCGAAAAATTCGTTTTTTGCGTTTTTCTCGGCTCCTATGGGAGATAGAGCGAAAAGGGGCTTAATACAGGATCCTTGATTTTCCCTGATTTTGCTAATCAATAAAAAGGTCATAACTTTTGAATGGTTCAACCGATCCTCAAAATTCTTTTTGCATTCGAAAGAGGACAGAAAAAGAAAGGAAATGCGACTAGGTTCATCCCGATATTTCAATTTTTCGATCCGAGAGCGCAGATTGTATGTTACCTCTGAAATACAATTTTTCACATAACTAAAAAAATCGATTATCTGTCGCAAAAAAATTGAAAAAAATTATACTATTGTCCTAAATGCATGGAAATTGATGTATTATCAAGCCTTGTTCGTTAGAAAGCCAAAGAGCAGCGGAAACAATCGTTATTAGCGAGGCAACGATAGATATCGTAATTTTAGTAAACGTAAAGAAGGTGGTTTTCGGATAATTCGATTTTCTGCGATTTTCTCAGCTCCTGTTGGAGATATCGCAAATCCACGGCCAGATTCGTTATCAGCGCGACGAAATACATCAGATAGGGGCTATCTAAAGTGCGAAATATCGAAAAATTCGTTTTTTTGCGTTTTTCTCGGCTCCTATGGGAGATAGAGCGAAAAAGGGCTTAATACAGGATCCTTGATTTTCCCTGATTTTGCTATTCAATAAAAAGGTCATAACTTTTGAATGGTTCAACCGATCCTCAAAATTTCTTTTGCATTCGAAAGAGGACAGAAAAAGAAAGGAAATGCGACTAGGTTCATCCCGATATTTCAATTTTTCGATCCGAGAGCGCAGATTGTATGTTACCTCTGAAATACAATTTTTCACATAACTAAAAAAATCGATTATCTGTCGCAAAAAAATTGAAAAAAATTATACTATTGTCCTAAATGCATGGAAATTGATGTATTATCAAGCCTTGTTCGTTAGAAAGCCAAAGAGCAGCGGAAACAATCGTTATTAGCGAGGAAACGATAGATATCGTAATTTTAGTAAACGTAAAGAAGGTGGTTTTCGGATAATTCGATTTTCTGCGATTTTCTCAGCTCCTGTGGGAGATATCGCAAATCCATGGCCAGATTCGTTATCAGCGCGACGAAATACATCAGATAGGGTCTACCCAAAGTGCGAAATATCGAAAAATTCGTTTTTTGCGTTTTTCTCGGCTCCTATGGGAGATAGAGCGAAAAGGGGCTTAATACAGGATCCTTGATTTTCCCTGATTTTGCTAATCAATAAAAAGGTCATAACTTTTGAATGGTTCAACCGATCCTCAAAATTCTTTTTGCATTCGAAAGAGGACAGAAAAAAAAAGGAAATGCGACTAGGTTCATATTCAATTATTCGATATTTCAATTTTTCGAGCCGAGAGCGCAGATTCACTAAATACTGTACAGCAGCTTCTGCGATACTGTAACAGGTATTGCGAATACATTTACAAGACTTACAGTACTCTACCAGCTCGAATTGAAGATTCAGCTTCAAAACTATGAGCTTTTCGGTTCATATACTAAGTAACATATGGGTCGTTCCAAGTCAAATTTAATGCTGATTCAACTTACCTCCTTTTTCCCGAAGAACACAAAAATGTTGTTATTATTTGGTTAAAAAAACAATATAATAATTACTATGTTTTACAAAAATCATTGAAATCTAACACGATCAATTGGGCACCACATAAGCTGTCACGCGTCCTCGTGGAGAAAGTTATGTTAACGTAAAAAAAATCAAGAGTCTATTGACTGCGTACTTAAAATTAGGTCCGGATGCATGTGTATGTATGTAATACTCGAACTGTCGTGTTGAATTTGTTACACTAGTAAAGCGGTGACTACCATTTGCTTATGACAGTTTTCATGAAAATTTATGCTCGATTGTATGCTCCTTCAAAAAAAGCTTTCTCCATGAAGAAACCAGGATCGATCGACGTACTTCCTCATAGAGGTGACTCCGTCAAAGGTGAACCATAATGAGGCAATAACGAGCAAGGTTGTAATGATTAACATTTTCGTTCCGATGATTTATTTTTATAAGTTATAATCTACTTTTTATTTTGTAAATCAGGAGTTTTACTAATTTTCAAAAATCTGTAAAGCGAACCCAACCATTAGTTTGAAAAAATACAATTTTCACATGGTAGATACATAGTCCATTCAATTCTCAACATAAAACATTCACAAGCGTGTATGATTAAAATATTACTTACTCATTGTTGACATGGTGTTATCTGTCGAGTTCTCAGTTGAACGTTGATGCAATATGCAGAATATAGATGAAGATAGTTATCATCTAAAGAAACGAAAGTATGGTGAGTGCCATCCAAATATATAAGAACGGCACATAGAAAAAGTCTATCTGACTATGAGCAGACTTTCGTCTATAAATATTATGTGGTGAGAAGTGTCTTATCCTTGATATGGGACATGATCTCCCACTCATGAATTCATGATTCACGTGACATTTTCAAGCCAGATCGGTGGGAGCAATGTTCCATATTCCTATGAGAGGATAGTTATTTGAATTTCAAATATAGTTCTTCACAAGGTACTACTTCGTAGGCTTTTTAAATGTTGTAATGATTCATTTATTTTATGTAAAATCCTTTTCTGTGCACAAGATAGGCAAAACATGGATTCAATAATAAAATTGTGAATAATTTTGACGTATTATTCAAATTATTTTGAATTAGAATGATTATAAATTGTGGTATTACTGCAAAAACAGATTACAACAATTACCAGAACATGAACAATCTGGGTTTAAGGTATATTCCAAATAAAACGGCAGAATAAATAAACAACCACGGCATTGATAAATATAAATGGTTATTTATATTAATAGACCATTATATGGATTATAATATGTACGTAATAAAATATCTATAATTATAAATGTTATTCAGAATGTTTTATCTGATTGGAACTTTGATGAAGGTATAAAGAGCCATTGATTTCAACAATTCCGGTTATCCTATTCTCATGCACACACAAATCCACATTTACATTCAACCTCATTAACGGTATATAGACATCGTAGGTTTCATGTACAAAAGATGATGTCGATATAAATTTTACCGCGCAAGATACGACTATATGTAACTTTGCATTATACAATATTTATCGTGTGTTTATTGTGACAGGCACCCTCTTATTTTGCTCGATTTTCCCTTTTTTTCGACCTTACCTGCCCTTGCCTGTCCTGCACCCGCCCGTAATTTATGCCTTCTTTTGCCTCCGCAACAGCCTACCATATCAGAATCTCAGCCCTTTACCTTTTCTAGTACTTTCCGACTTTCACATTCTCTCCCCACCAAGGAGAATTTCCTACGGACTACAGCATCCCTCGTTTATAAGAACCACCCTCCACAGATGCCAAGTAGTCAATAAGTTTCCGAATCTCCGTGCATCCAGTTTTTGTATCACTCGTTTAAACAAACGTCTTCAGCATCTCAAAATAATGTCAATCGACTTTTTCCGTTCTACAACCACCTTCTGAGGCAGAGCTGGTTTCCGAAAAAATATTGGTAACCTCATTAACGGTTTATAGGCATCGTAGGTTTCATGTACAAAAGATGAGATGTCGAAGTAAATTTTATCGCGCAAGATACAACTATATGTAAATTTGTATTATACAATATTTATCGTGTGTATATTGTGACAGGCACCCTCTTATTTTGCTCGTTTTTCCCTTTTTTTCGACCTTACCTGCCCTTGCCTGTCCTGCACCCACCCGTAATTTATGACTTCCTTTGCCTCCGTAACAGCCTACCATCTCAGAATCTCAGCCCTTTACCTTCTCTAGAACTTTCAGGACTTTCACATTCTCTCCCCACCAAGGAGAATTTCCTACGGACTACAGCATCCCTCGTTTATAAGAACCACCCTCCACAGATGCCAAGTAGTCAATAAGTTTCCGAATCTCCGTGCATCCAGTTTTTGTATCACTCGTTTAAACAAACGTCTTCAGTAGCTCAAAATAATGCCAATCGACTTTTTCCGTTCTACAACCACCTTCTGAGGCAGAGTTGGTTCCCGAAAAAATAAACAGTTTGTTATCACGACATGACAATATGTATACGAATGACTGGACGAAGAGTGCTCGAGCTTATCGCTCTTGTGGGACTGTGTACCGTTAATCGCCTTCTAATTACAACTCGTTATTATTCTCTCTATAAAGCAGAGCGGCTTGCAAGCGGGGGTTACCTGAATATGAAAAATCCTTTTACAATGTCTTTTCGTTTTTTATTCTCGCATCACTGATCCATCTATGGAAACATCTACAAAATATCGCATAACGCACTTGGAACACGCAACATAAAATACGAATATCACAAAGAGGTCGATATGGATTGAAACTCCCCATATGTATACCTATCTATAGGGTATTCGAATTCGTAGAATATTTAGCGAACGCTTCCTCCGAGATCTTCCTATAACATGGAACTCTCGAGCCATATCGGAACTTCGAAAAGAGCCGCACGTCGATCGTTTTGCCGCTCTGTCGGAGGCATAAAATGCCTTGCTCGTTTCGCACGTCTACTGCACAGTCCTACTATATTCTATAGATATCAATGTGCTACAATCTCTACTAAAGCCATACATTCAACCGATAAAAAACCGCACATACACGTATCGAAAGGGGATAAAACCTAAAAAGTTCATACCCTTGTAAACTTTCTACCATCTCCTGAGAAACTAAAAAAGGAAGAAAAAAAATATTTAATTTCAAACATCCATCCGAGAATATCTGCGAAGTAAGTTATATGCGTGTGATGGAACATTCTATAAAGTTTTTTCTGTTTTTCATATGAAGCAATTTATTTATACGGACACGTGAAACGTGGAAATGGAGTTGAAACACGGAAAAGAGAGGAAAATCAATTGTACAGAGTTTGCGACTCTCCATAAGAGATACTGAGCCAGATGAAGGAATCATGCGCAGAAAAATATAGTATAGAAATAAACCTGATCGACGTGTTGAACGAAGCAGGGAAAAGTCAACTATGGATGAGGACAGTTTTGAAGAGCAAACAGCAAAACGATAATAATATTTAATTAAATATTGTACCGTGTCACTGTAAGAAAAAAACCAAAAAGTGTTCAACCTTTTTTAAAGTTGAAAGACAAGAAAATAAACCTTAGAACTATTATTAATCTTTCAAACGATGTAAAAGAAAAATAAATAAACATACATGTGATTGAAAGAGCGTTTTTTTTTTTTAATACGCAATGATTATTGTGCTTCGTGCTATCTATGGTGGTTTTCACCTTTGTGCTACTTTACTTTTCATCTTTATTCATCGCAGTACTGTAACAATCTACGAAAATTCTCTGTCGCATCACAGAGAATAAATAATAAAGATTTTATTATTTTTTCTTATAGTTTGAAGCTTCACTGTGTCCGGCTTACATTTTTACATAGTAAGCCAATTTAAAGGTCATCTTTCTCAAAGCATTTCAGATAGCTCACATTCATTTCATCCCTCCCCATTTCTCCAAAGCATCGCTTTGCGTCCCCAAAGTCTCCCGATAACATCATATTGACACGAGTCCTTCAGCACGATGGAAAAATCCTTGGGGTTCCTCGAACTATCGTCTCCGTATACACCATAAACTCGAGAACGAGTCGTTCTACACCCTAACACATATTCTCCTGCTTTTTCAAGCGAAAAGCTTCTCTCAGGAAAAAAATGAGCGGACAACGCGCAACGTAAATAAGATAGCATATCAATGTAGAACCCTCTTAAAATAACAAGATGAAAAAAGTAATAAGCTTTGTCATCGTCAGACCTGGAACGCGCAGAAAAATAATTTATTTAAATGTAATACAGTTCACTAAATAAAAACATTCGTTTACCTGACTCTTTCTTCTGTTATAATAATGACATTGTTTAATTTAAAAAAACATTAATACAGAAAAAAAATAAAAAGGTTAAGTTAGTAAAATTGCAGAAACTGGAGATCTCTTTGCATAGCACAATACTGTGTGTACTGTGGACGATGGTTATATCTTATGACACCGTTCACGCGGAATCTTATTGAAAGAAGTGAGATAGGAGTAGCGCCAGCAAGGAGGAAGAAACAGTTTCTGCTTCGGTCTTTATCTTTGCCGCGGGGGTCTTCCCGTATAATATACGGCCCATATACATTTCTGCTTCGTTTCTTTTCTTTGTCCCATTTTTATTTCCACGCAAGGTACAGTACAAGTTAGAGTATAGAAAAGAAGCCTATAGCTATGGTTCTCCGGAGACTCGCTGCGTGACTTCTCACACACAACCTCTTCCCTCTAAAAGATTTACACCCCGTCGAAATACGGATATCGACCGAGGATGAGATACAAAGTGAACGTCGAGGCTGCACAAGATAGATTGTCCAAGACGAAGAAGACGAGGTAGAGAACAGTCGTCGAAGACGAAAAATCGTGAATATAAATCCCACGTTGACTCTTGAGGTCATTCAAGTGGATTAAACTTCAGGAAAGTTTTCGTCATGATGACAGCATACAGAAGGCATGTTAAGGGACGTAATACGAGATAGGCTCAAAGGCGAGCCTTGAAATTCGCCTCCATAGTAAAGTTTATCGTAAGTTACGACGTAACGATTTACGACACGTACGATAAAGATAGCCGGAATCTACATACGTATCTTAGAGTTCATTATCTTAGGATTTTCTTTTCCAACAGGATATTCATACCACGCCATGCGAACCACGCTTGTATTGTCTTATTTCCCGTTGTATTTTCGAGTACTGTGTTAAAGTGGCTTAAACTTTATCGGTCGTTAGATATTAACCGCAGAACTTTTGAGCGAAAGATCAAAATGTTAACTATTGGAATATTCGACTCTGTAAATATCGAACTAGGAAGTAGAAAAGATACGACGTCGTAACTTTTGAAATAGGAGCTTCCGTGGTAATCATCCGGATAGAACTCGTTATCTTGATGGTAAAGCCAAGAAATCTGCTTTCGTCGCAGCGTTCGTGCGAGAGATTGCACTATAATAATTGTATGCAGACACCGTGTTGACTTATAGCTGTACGTATAACTAATATATATATATATATACGCGTGCAGTACAGAGAGGAGGAAAGTTTCGTTCTGTGGATGGTATTATAGTTCCACGAGCAGTTTGTTAACGACAGATGAGGATGAAAGTGCGCCAGTGGGCCTGCATATATACACACACCTCCCTCGTCGGTCCTCCGAGTGCGCAAATACCGTTAAACCCTTCCGAGTTAGCCTTGGGGGAAGTCGTCTTCTCGTTGCGGGGATATAACGCCACAGCTTTGGACGAACGTCGTCGGGCGCAAGGGTTTCTAAACTGGGCAGGTGCAGGCGATGCAGTGTTCACCGCGGTAGCGGCCTCGGGCATCTCGAGGAGCTAAACTTCTGGGAGCTGATCCTGCTACCACTCGACTGTGGTGCTATATGTGCTCATGCTCGGCCCCTGATATAAGTGGACAGGCGGGCAAACGAACCGGCATCTAGGCACGATCCAAGGTCCACACACTGTCTAAGAAGCTAAACTCGAGTTTATTCAGCGTGTACTTCCCTACGCGTATTATCCAGATTCGGATTCCTCCGAACTTTGCCACCTCGTCAACGTCTACGAGTTCTCTTCGTTTAGTTTAGCGTGTCTATATGTTGTACGGTACGTAGTTTCTTGTCACGACACTTCACTCTAACGACCACGCGTCCTCGTGACACGTGTGTCAACAAGGATTAGGTCTCTAGTCCCGTTAATTGAATTGTGCAGCGAACCAAAATATGTGTAAGGTAGGATTAATCTGTCAGTGTATTACCATTTATATGGGTATTTTCAATAATATATCGAAATGTCAATGACACACAGGTGAAAACGGGGAAGATGGGAACTTTGAGAAAATCCAAACAATACAGATTCTTGCTGATGGCGTCTTTAAACCTAAATGTAATATCCTCTTGGAGTTTTTCTCCGGCTAAACTAATTTTATAAGGAACAAAGTAGAACCTTGCACGTTGCTTCCTCATTAATTTGGTCCGTCATCCGCATAACCTTCTCTTTGAGTACGTTCGCTGATCAATTTTTGCTTCCCTATAGACAAAAACTTTGTGGACGACGGACCAAAATAATGATGAAGCAAAAAGTGCAAGCTGCTACTTTTCAATTTTATTTTTACCTTTAAGAAGATGTCGTAATTTCTTCGCACCAAAGTTTAAAAAAAAAAGTTAATTCCTATAATATTTGATTGTTTTAACATCTTTTCATGAAAATTGTAATAAAGAGTTCCTACTGCATTACTTGCGTACCAAATTTTATTTCGATGACTCAAGTGCTTTTCAATCTACAGATAATTATTTTTACAAAAAAAAAAGCAATACCGAAACCATAATTTTATTTGGTGTAAGATTCGAACTCCTTTATCGATTTTCGCCAAACTTTATAACATACTTGAACGTTATTAAGTACGTATACAAATTTTTAGGTTCGTTGTCTTAAGTTTTTCAGAAATTAGAGCGGTGACAAATTTAACAATTCAAAATCTCCTAACACGTGAACCACTTTACAGATTTTTACGAAACTCTGTACAAAATACCGCTCAATATTATTTCGTTTGTGTACAATAATTGAGCTCGACAACTTAATTTTTCCAAAAGTTAATGCGATTATGTAAATTTTTCGATAATTTCGAGATTCCATAAAATCGGAATCTCTTTTCGGAATTCGCTCAAATTCAATACCAAACAACCTAAAACCTATTGAACCAAGCAATTCTAAATGCAAACGAAAAAAAAAACTATTTGGCTCAATAGCCGAAATTTCACGGTAGATAAAGCGATCGTTGTAAAAATATTCAAAACTTGATGAAATCTGAATGTCTCAATACATCTTGTCGAAAAGGAAACAAAATTTATGATAATAAAGCTTCTTCCACGATGAAGAGGCAAAAAGGAAATAAAGCCTAAAGTTTAAATAAACGTAATGAAATATAAATGCAACGAATATTTTATTCCTATGCCGGAAGCAATATGTTTTTTTATAGTAAATAAAAACTTTTCCGTATTCGTGCAATGCTATGCGATAACCGGAAAGCTTCGTGCTTCCAGCTTTTACGCTCTTCGTTGGAAATAAACTACGATGTAACGACTGCATTGCCTAAAGCTTCGATACTCCGTAATTTATATCTCCTGTCGTATTTAGTAACAAATATAACGTACCGAAAGCACGCGGTTTATTGAAGAAAAATCGTTAAAATAAATTTTACGTATTATGTAGGAAATGTACGACTGTTAAAATATGCACAGTTATGCACAAAGAATATGTTTCTGGATAGTATCTAATGCAAAGATGATTGAACATTTTCAATAAAAGCTACAAAATGATATGATCTACATGAATACATATGCGTACAGTCATGAAACGTGTGGATGGGAGGGAACGTATGAATAAATCTCCTATGAGATAGTCGATTTGAACTCTGATAATATAACCGAGTCTTATAAATATTTATGTAGAGACTTTCAAACTTTGCGTATAAAGAAAAAAAAACTGATTATTCTCTGACTCGGCATAACGTACCACCCTCTTCGTTCCTCAGCGAGAATTCCTCGAATTGATTCAACCAATTCGAGGAATTCCCTTGGTCGCGAAATTTCGTTGTCCGGCACCCTCGCTCTAGAGTTGTTGGAGGACCTTTCTATGTTTAGTTCAACACGCTTCTTTTCCTCCTTCCATCGTGTATATAGCCGCTGGTCTCTTTGTTTTACTATAAGTTAACATAACTCTATGTTTAATAATTAGATGAATTATGTCGACTTGCGGTGAATAAATACGAGAATGCTGCGGGCGGGTAGAGCCCGATCTAGGGTGGTTGTGTCCCGAGGGTCGTTTCTTGCTCTTGTTTCTACTCTTGTTTCCAGCAAACGATAAGGCAACGTGTATTCCTGACTGAGAAGTTATGATGAACGGCATTGTACATCACTGAGGGATCCCATCAGAACCAACTATGTACGACTGTACGAGCAGCTGCGGAGTAGAAGGTAAGCGTTATCTACCTACACAGAGGCACCTCTCTTCAATCGAAAGTATTCTCACAGCGTAATACAACGGTACAACATTCCCTGCTGCTGTTTTATTTATTCAAGAGCAATATTCGCTCCGCTTGGTCGATTTCTCTGCTTTCTCCCTTCCACCAACTAACCTGTACAGTTGACTCCTAAATAACTTTGCTACAACGATCGAGCGGCAGAAGAGGACGGAGGACGGATATTCTCTCGTGTTTCTGGAACTTAATCGCAACTGGTGTATAATCTCCCGAGGGAACGTAGAATGTTACATCGCATGGCTATGGCTGCAACAGAATCTACCGGTTATTATCAATGCCGATACTCTGCAAGTTCGAAGAGCTATGTTTTGGGCGAACAGCTTCGGTATGCATGCCGCATTTACTACACCTTGAATTTGGATCTAAAGAGTGAACATACCTTGTGATCACGTGTGATCACAAGATACAACATTTCCATCTCTGTCTCGTAGACGTACAAGAGACGTGCATATTGGCACGTTTCAGTTAAAAAGCTTTTCCTTAATGATCTAATGAACCATGAGTTCCGTTATAGGCTCAACTACAACTAAAGAGTACTTAAAAATTTATAAAACAAGATTTGCAAAGTACAACTTTGCAAACTGCTTCCCCATTATTTTACACGTTTTGCAAAGATCCCTCTATGAGGAAGAATGTTGATAAATTTTGGCTTCCTCACGGATGAAACTTTATTCTCGGTTTCTCATCGGACAGATCAACTGTGGCTAAAATAAAGAGAGAATCTCAGCGTACAATCATGAAACTCACAAAAGTTACTGATATTTTTCGAAAATCTTTCATTCTCATAAAATTATTCGATTCTCGACAAATTATATATCAACCATTGTTTATATCTCAAAAACTACGAGAGTTAGTTAGCACTTCTAAATCACTTTCCTCTACGTTTTGGATCTTTTTTGAGTATAGTGAAAAAAAATGTTTCATAAAAACAAAGATTCCTGTATGAGAAAGCAAAAAAAAAACGATTCATTCTTTGATAAACAATTATGTGAAATTGAACTAAAGTATTTGTTGAGTGATTCAAGTCTTGTTTATCTTGAAAAAAATATTATGATCGCAACAGCTTAACTACCAGTATCAACAAATTCAATGCATGATATTTATTAGCGTTTGAACTTTTAAGGTCACTATGGGGTATAGAAAGGCAGCTATAATTTTTTGAACTTCATTTTTCTTAGAGATGGTTCGAACCTATGCATAATAAAGCTCAGAATATGCTGACATGAAAAATGCAAAAGTCAAGCTTAAAAATGTTACATGTGTTAAATTTTTATTTGTGTTTATTTAATTTCACCACTGTTTAAGAGAGATGACTAGCTGCATCATGATCAAATAACGATTCGTTCATTAACACTTTAAAACGGATTAATACAACAGTTGTAATCATTAGAAAAATTATTATGCCAATAAAGTCAGAAGAGCACATATATAAATTTATCCTATTTAGTGTAATAACCAACGGTCAGGGAACACCGATAGGCTGCTGTCAAATTTGTGAGTAGGCGACTCGGTACCGCACAGCAGCAGGGTTACAGAGAAATAGGTGAGGCGGCGTCATAAATCAAAAGGCGACAACTTGTTTGTCACATCGAGCGAGCTCAGGAATGCCGCGAGGCGGCATGTCAAAGGCCAAAAGCGGTAGTTTTTTCATAAAGGTAGGCTAAGACTAAACAGTTTCACCACAAGTACACAAACAACAAAAAAATATGAAAGATAGACAAAGAAGGATAACGCACTGGATAACGGAAGCTACAGAGAAGGTGAGAAGGGGAATTAGTATAAAGCCAGCAGGGAAAGGGGAGTCCGGGTCAGTCTTGGTGAATCCGTCACCAACACTGTCGAAAATCTCTGAAATTATCAATTATAATACCCCGAGAGTTTGGAAATGCCTGATTAATTTCCAAGCTCGAAAGATATTCGGCGAATACATGTGTTTAACCCGAATTTCAATCGATAGGAGTTTGGTATTTAACATTTTCGTGCGAGAATTAGCTTTATTGAAAAGTTCAGATGTTTCTGACATTCGCACAGGTTACAAGCTATTGATTTTTGTTTGTTTATTACCTAGCAACAGCAGGGAAATTATTGAAAAATTACCGATATAATTTCGTCCTGCTGGTACCGCGTGATATTAAATACCACGCTCCTATTGGTCGAACTTGGTGTGGAAAAAATAATCCGAATTATTAAATTCATCAAAGTGTACGTCTCGAAGTGCGTCCGAGGTGTTAACCGTAAAAATAAAGAGTACCGTCTATGAAGGAGCGAACAATATCGTTCACTCCGCTAATACGTGCATTCGATAAAGATAGAGATCTGTGTATTTAAAGTGTGACGACGCATCAGAAACATTGACTGTCTCGTTCTACGATAGTGATGCAGAGAACTGTTTTGAAATTATAACTTCCAACAGTTGTTCGCCCAGTGAGCAAGACAGGGAACCACACTGGCTCACAAGCTGATTTCCTCGGCGCATTGCTCTATCGGTTACAATATAAATAGATGCGACTTATCCAACCATCGGAAAACGTAAATGTGGGAAGTGCAAATGTTGAAGAAACATTTCGCTCGTGCACCAGCTATTTTAAAAGTGGCGAAAAAATCCTGGGAGTTCCTGAAACTTTCATGTGCATATTTGGAACGTCTACATTCTCCGCGATTAAGCGGAGACTGCAGGAATAGAAGTAAAACGATTACAATCGAGCCGCTAACAGTCGATGGCGATCGACTGTTATACGAGCGGGAAGAGGAACACAGCGTGTCAACGAACGACGAGATATATTTGAATACACGATAGTAGACGCTTGCGAAAGCCCGGGAAACAAACTTGTAGATCGTAGAAATGTTAAAAATTCTAGAGGAGAAATTGCGAAGGAGATTAGCCGACTACAAATATTTACAAGCCGGTATCGAAATTCTTCACATGTTTTTTCTACGATAAAATCCTACATTTGCCTACTACAGAAGTCTCAATTAACTTCCTCCCTGTTTTAACCCAAACCCTTAGACTCTCTAGGATAATAATATTGATGATAACGAAAAAATACCTTTACATTAGATCATTTATTAAAAATAAGTGTCTTGAGCTTGCTAATTTGATCCGTATTTAATCAGCTTTTGAGATCTCCAAATCACAGTTTGGCACTAAATTTATGTCATATTTCAAATTTAAGATTTCATCTAATACTGGATGCAATTGATTGACTACCTTAATTAATTATAGCATGTTAGAGTTCTTAAAATTCGTGAACGAAATGTGTATCTGAGCTCTCATGTATACCTTACGTCGAGTATTTTTCTTTTCTTTTATACAACATTTAATCCTAAAAACGTTAAGTCAATGACGTCGGCTGAATTAGCGTTAATAACCAGCTTACAAGGGTTGTGGAAATAAATAGAGAGATTTAACGCAACGACAGAGAAAATTTCATGAGAATAAAAGAGCTAAAGGACAACCTTGTGCGAGGGACGCGTGCGAATGTTAATCCATTGGCACAGAGTATACGCGGACAGCTTTTGAATATTGCCTTATAATATCTGTGCCGGTTATACGATAATCTCGTTCGCAACGTTGACGACGACCAGAGGTCACGATAGAATTCGGGGGGGGGAGGGGGTTAAGATGGTTGGCTCGAGTCCCGAGAATCCGATTTCGCCATGGTGCACCCTCTCGAGTTCGTGCTAACTTCGACAGTAGCCCCACTGTCAACCCCTATAGTTTGCGAGAACAAAAGCATATTACACGAGTTATCTTATTCCCCCTTTTGCGTATATCTTCATCTTTTCATACTTTATTTATAATTTAAGATAGCTCTTTTTGCTTAAAATTATATTTGATATAAATACTTTGAAATATAATTATTGATAACAATCAACTTTAATATAATTAGGTATACAGATTATAGGGGGGAAAATTATTTTAGATAGTACATTGAATATTCAATATTTAACGAATTCAATATGATACTGTTATGGTAGTTATCGCGTGCACTCTATTAACATATTAGTTATTCCTTTCATGGTATCAGGTGCTGATGGGCAAGGGATCCGCATGCGGTACCGTGTTATGTGGGACAGGCCCGGCCAGGCAGAGAATGCACTGACCAAACTCAATAACTTCGTTCAGATAATCGAAGAGTTCTCGTTGAAATATTCGATGACCATACTTGTTAATGAGATGTATACAATTGTTAAGAACCATGAAAAATTCTGATTCTCAAGTTTGAACTGTATCTAATAGACAAAGACGAAAAAAATACTAAACATTGTTATATAACCTGAGAAAAATTGCTAATAGTGAACTTGTAATATTTGCAGTGGTACCATCTTTTAAACAGTTTGAAATTGTTCGATAGCTATTACCATATTTAGGGGAATTATTCTTATATAGTTATATGGTAAAAATTATGGTTACATCTCGC
The DNA here is from genome assembly GCA_963942595.1 of Cylloceria caligata. Classification (NCBI taxonomy): domain Eukaryota; kingdom Metazoa; phylum Arthropoda; class Insecta; order Hymenoptera; family Ichneumonidae; genus Cylloceria; species Cylloceria caligata. Next base: position 7,220,419 of record OZ012703.1, read on the forward strand.
ACTCGTTGATAGGTAACAATATAGTCCCGTAGCATACAAATGATCATTAATAGTTTTTTCTCAGATATATGGGAACATCAAATATATTCTTCACTCCGTGTGGATACTTTTTTACATTAATATTCATGACATCAAAGAAATTGTTAAGATCTTTCGAACGTAAAAGAAGAAATATAAATTGGTTGAACCGTTAAGAAGTTACGAACCCTTGAAAGTTTTGAAAAATCACGAAAGACGGTTCCTTCAGGTCTTTTACCCGTTATCTCCGACAAGTATTGAAAAAAACGCAAGAGCGCGTTTTAATCATATTTCCAACTTGCGTAAAACTCTATCGGATATATTTTCGCAGGCTGATCACGAAGTTGACGTTAGTTTTTCAATATCTCTAACAGGAGCCGAGAAAAATGTTGAAAAATTAATTGAACTTCTGGTTGTCTCGATTCCCGACTACACTGTGCATTATTTTACCAATGAATCGAGCTTTAAGATTATTTCTTTACATCTATACGTATTTTTTGCTGATTTACAAAATGCTCATACGGCTAAAAAAAAAGGATATTAAAATGGGGGAAGGCAACATTTCAAATAATTTTTCAAGCCAGGAGAAGTGATTGAATATTACCTGAAAAATACCGTTTTTCAATAATGCAGGAAAAGTATTGTCAGCCTCAAAACATTTCCAAAAAATTAGGCAATCATCTTAAACGCATGGGAATCAATTTCTTGGGAAGCCTTAATCATTTATAAGGCAACGCGCATAGGAAGCAGTCGCAATTGGTGAGAAAACGAAAGATATTGTCATTTGGGTAAACGATCAGAAGATATTTTTTGGTTAATTCGGGTTTTTGCGTTTCGCTCAGCTCCTGTTGGAGATATCGCAAATCCATGGCCAGATTCGTTATCAGCGCTACGAAATACATCAAATAAAGTGCGGCGCAAGTGCGAAATATCGAAAAATACTGTTTTTGCGTTTTTCTAGGCTCCTATGGAAGATGAAGCGAAAAGGAGCTTAAATCAGAATCCTCGATTTTCACCGATTTTGTAAGTCCTTTGAGTGGCTATAAATTTCAACTGGTTGCACCGATTCTAAATTTGCTTCCTTCATTCGAAAGGGCACAGGAAAACGATCAAAACGCAATCTCGTTCATCCCGATATCTGAATTTTTCAAGCCGGGAAAGGTGATTATTCAGGATGTATAAAAATTATGTGTCACCATTTCGCCAGGTGATGCTCTGGATCACGGTCAGCAAAGCTCACCCCCTCCCCCCCGCCTAATAAGAACCCGCAAAATTGACATTTGATCCCGAAACTCAAGGTCAAATTTCTTTACTGGCTCAAAAAACTACCAATTAAGAGGAACATAAGTTAGAAAGGGACCATGGTCGCAAGTGAGCCCATCGCCAAAAAAAATGAAATATTAAAAATACGAAAATATGAATTTCTCGTGATCGTGGATAGGAGAAACACATTAATAGCGAGTTAAACACCAAACGAAAGCTTTCCATCTGTTAGCCGGTGAATTCTATTATTCGAAAAAAGGGAAACTCACCGTTGTTTGACTCTCACCACGAGGAGGTGTACGGATAGGCACATGGTAAATGACAACAGCTTTTGAGGCCACTGTTGAAATATCTCCGAAAGTCGTGTATGTGTGCGTGCGTGTTGTGCGCGTGCGTGCGTGTTGTGCGCGTGCGTGCGTGCGTGCGTGCTGGTCATGTCTGGCTTTCGGGTCGTGTCTCTCTGTCGGATCGTGTCTATCTATCAGATCGTGTCCAACCGTCTTATCGTTTGCTTATCTGATCGTGTGTTTCGGTCGTATCGTTTGTGACCATGGATCGTCACCACCATCGTAGTCGTTTGCGAGAAGTACGAGACCTTATGTAATGTTATCATGATATGTAATATTATTAAACGCCTTATGCTTCGTGCTATTGATCAGGCGTTTTGAAATTATGTTTGTGCCCGCGAAATTTATCGAGAGAGAATGCTCCAGCGTGCCCATAAGGGACCCCTACGGCCCGGTTCAATTCCAGATCGGCGTGAATTTCAACGTCTTGATGAGCGCTTTAATGACCAGGTAAGGCTTTCCATCCAGCACGCTGGACATCGGAGAACAGGACATCCTCGAGTCCATTGGAGGATCAAGGAGCGTGTTATTGCTCTGGCACAAACCTTTCCCGTTATGGGCTTACGCCGAATAGCCGCTCGCGTTGGTGTAGCGCAGATGACAGTGCGTCGCTTAGTTCGTGATGAGGGCCTGCCTTATCGTGCCTATTGCACCTTATCGTGTGCAATATATTTAAACACTAGGGACAATCAAGTTCACCAAAATTTCTCCCACTGGATGCTTTGGAAATTAAGAAAAGCCTCTTGATTCCTTGAGCGCGTCTTGTTCACCGACGAGGCGAGATGCTCAAGCACCAATATTGTGAATAGGCAAAACATACGCATCTAGGCGGACAGGAACCCTCACGCGATGATGCAACGAGTCCACTAGGGTCGATTCGCCGTCAATGTTTGGGCAGGTATCGTTGGTGACAGCATCATTGGTCCGTTCTATCCCCCGTTGCGGCTGAATAGTTGAAATTATCTGGCCTTTCTTCAGCGCGATCTAATCCATCACTTCCGAGAAATTGTTCCGCGGCAGAATCGCCAACGTCTTTTCTTTATGCACGATGATGCCCCACCACATTTTGGTCTTCTAGTTCTTGCCTTTCTTCACGAAGAATTTGGAATGCGATAGATAGGCCGCAGGCCTGCACCACATTTGTGGCCACCACGCTCTCCTGACCTCAATAATTTCGATTTTTTCTTGTGGAATGCGCTAAAAGCCATCGTATGGCAAAGCGACCAGAATGCCCAAGGATCTGAGACGCCGAATAGATGACGGAATGGCCCAATTGATACGAAACCGACAACTCCTAACCAGTATTCGGAACAATTTAAAGGAAAGACTACGAGCGTGTCTGCGTAATGGAGGTCGACATTTGGAAACTGGGGAACAAGCCCGTATGATACGAACAATTGAAATAAACGGATCGGTTCTCTGGGTTCGACGCCACCGACAAAGTCGTCGCCCGCACCAAAATCCTCCAGGCGATAATTAAAGAGACGGCAGAGAGGGTTTGGAGTCGGTATATACCATGGGAGTGACGAACCGCGGAGACTTGATCTCTGGCTGACCTCACATGCGTGCACGCACACGCACGCACGCACGCGCGCGCACAAACCCGACTCTTAAAGGTCTGACAACAGTGGCCTCAAAAGCTGTTGTCATTTGCCATGTGTCTATCAGTCCACCTCCTCGTGGTGAGAGTCGGACACCGGTAAGTTTCCATTTTTTTCGAACAATAGAATTCTCTGGTTATGGGACGAGGGCTTTCTTTCGGTATTCAACTCGCTATTATAGAATTTCTCCTATCCACGATCACGAAAAACTCATATTTCCGAATTTTCAATATTTCATCATTTTCTTCCGGGTGATAGGCTCATTCCGACCCATGGTCCCTTTCTCACTTTTGTTACTCTTAATTTATAGAATTTTCTGAGCCAGTGAACAAATGTTGACCTTGATTTTTGGGATCAAGGTCAATTTTGCGGGTCCACGTTGAAGATTGATGTTCGCCGAACATGACCCGGTGAATCACCTGGCGAAGTGGTGACACATAATTTGTATACACCCTGTATATTACCCTCTAAAATACCGTTTTTAAAAATGTAGGAAATCGATTGTCTGCCTCAAAAAAAATTGTGCAATCGTCCTAAATGCATGGGTATCGATTCATTGGGAAGCCGTCTTCATTTGGAAGGTAACGCGGACAGGAAGCCGTCGAAATTGGAGAGGAGGCAAAAGATATTTCCATTTGAGTAAACGATCAGAAAATATTTTTTTGGTTATAGTCTATTGCTGATGTATGGCTCACAGCGTAAATGGAGCTTTACAGAATCCATTCGTACGTGAGAATATACAAGCTAACCCAAGAGTATATATAGGGGCACGTACATGAAATATCCGTATTTCATACATAATATAGATATTGCCAAAGGGATCCGATATAGTTATCAAAGGACGATGGTTTCGGTCCGTCAAACTGGATTCAATTTTCCTTCTAATCACCATCAGAAGCAGCGGCGCAGCTGCACCAGTAGTCCAGTAGTTGAAGCAATATAATGCCACCGTAACTTTGACCGTCGTGTTCGTCGTCGTGCCCGAGAGTCCACTACCAATACCAACTCGAATTTATCCAGTGAAAAGCTTTCACGATAACTTCCATCTCATTTTGCAAAAGTTTCACGGTACATCGTAGCAAAACACGCCGGGAAGCTCTTGATAGCGTTACATATAGAGAAACTCTGATTAAAAATTTTGATAGGATACGATAGAACAATAAAGCCAAGAATAGAATAGCCTATCTTATTTCTTACTTCGCATTCTAACGGTTTCAGTCGTCTTCCATTCAAATATTTAAGCAGGTCGACTCTGGTCACGCGCATGTTGTTATCGAAGAACATCTAAGTGATTAATTATCATTATAAAATATATTTATTAGCAATAATGGCGCAGTGCGCTGTACACGATAAATCGACTTGAGTTGGCTATCGCATAAATCGTAACTTGGATTATCTTTATTGAATCATTTTTGTCTTCGAAGATACCAACACAGCTGTCCTAAGAGCAGCTTTCAGGCGTGGGCAGAATCTTCACGCTGTCAGAGAAAGCTGCTTCGCTCTTCAACTACCAACTCGAAACGTTCCCCTTTCTCGTGCATTCCACTCTTCTATTCTCTCATCCCCGGCGCACATTGCAAGCTCTAAGTGTTACTCCACGATGAAGATGTCTACTCTCAAAATCGTCAGACTCTTGTTTTGTTCAACTCTGTAGTGGAAAACGAGAGGAAACGAGGAACTGAGAGTGCAAAACGTTACGTATAGGCAAGACGAAAGCTACATCGGACTCGAATTCCATTTGGTAATTTTCAACAATTTTCTGAATGCTTAGATAATCTTGAAAAATGTTTCCTTTTATGGCTTTAGATGGTTGCTCCATGAATTTTAATATCGAATCTCTCAAAAATAACTAGTCTCGTATAAATAATCAATTCTAATTCTTTAAAAGATAACTCTAGCGGAGTGAATTTGGATCAACCGGTCAAGCAGCAACTTTGTTTATTTGAATTTATTCATAAAACGCGAAATAAATAGTTTCTCTAAATTGGGTCAATCATTCAAACTGTCGATCCAACCTTCAATTGTACTTTCTTCAAAAGTATCTGTGTGCGATTTATAAAAAAGTATTATTCATCGATAAAAGAGATTTTCGTGTACTATTGTTAAATTTGGTACGCAGCAATGCAGGTTTTTTAAAAATAAAAGTTGTATATTCCTAAGCTATGTAAGTCTGCCAAGTAGCAAAGGCTTTATCTCTGATCCGTCACAACCCGATGTCTCCTACTAGAACTTCGTAGAAATCTAGGTCAGATTTTTATTGCATATAGAAATCGATAACTCGCATATTAGACAGAAAAGTTTAAGATACTTTCATTCCCTCGAGAAGGTATTTGTCCCATTCACGAGCGATAAGATGTTTTTCCGAAGGGAATAGAGTGAAGGAAACACTCGAAAGGCTCCTCCACCTCGTCGACTGATAATAATATAAAACTTTTTCATTCGTCGTCGATATTATTGTTACACAATCCGAGACGAGTTACTATGCACGAAGAGCTTTCAAGCGCGTCACCATATAAACTTTAATTTCTTATTAAACTTTTCGTTAAATTATCGTCTCTTTAAATTCAAGGTATCGCGTAAACGCGAGTTAAAAGACAGTAAGAGAAAGTACAAAGTTCGCTGTGGGTCGAACGAACAAAAGGTTCGAACGCGTTAACGTCTAAATAATAGGGTTAGTATATATCTCGGGAAACAATGCAAACGACCAAGATTCGAGCTATCTCGAATGCGAAACTACCGCTACCAGCTTTCGCCTTAGCTCCTCGGTTGCCCCGATTAATCATTGTCAACCTCTCACGATTTGTTCGGGGTCTCCGCCTTCACCCGCTCACCCTCTTTACAGCGAGGTATACGCGGTAATGCCACTAAATTCACAGCCAGCAGAGTCGTCTCGGACACGCACAACGTTTTAACGCTGCACCTCTGTACCACGGTTGTTCACGCCGGACAACCATTCTCGCGACTTCACTGGAAAATATAACCGACGTTCTATATAGCTGCTTTAGCCAGACTCACCTCGTTTGGTGCCTCGTTCTCGTTTTGCGTTTGTCCCTCGTCGGCTGTACCTCGTCTGGCTTTTATCGCTAATTTGATGTTCTCTTCCTGGCACTAGCGAAACGCGGATCCAATCAGTTTCCCTGCAAGCTCCTGTGACCTCCAGAGCATCTACGGTACCTGTAACGACGTCATAAAATATAACGGGATGCAGCGCGAATTCATTGAGGTTTGACGAACAAAAATATGATATAAACTGGTGATGCTCTGCGTTGGATCTGGATTAAAATTCAACTCGATCAGACTAAGTTTAATGTTACAGGTGATTTTTATTTAAATTTTTTATAAGAGCAAGTTGGCCTCTCCTCTTCTCTTTATCCTAGTCAACGTCCGAAGCTCGTACGATTTATTTGTTTACGAGTGTATATGCTTTCAAAGAAATATTATTGAACCAAAAAAATCATATGAGGTACCAACAGAACTGGGATTTATTATTCATCCTCTTTCTAAAAGCCGTCTCTGGTGAACGATATTGCACAATTATTTATCCGCATGGTGTATTCGAGAATACTGAATATTACTATGATGTTTAACGGTGCATTCTTTTTCAGGTATTAAAGAGTAACTGCATTTACTTATACTTGCTACGTAAATATAGGCTGTAAACCTGTAGTGAAACGTATATTTTACGCGTTTCCTCTGCTGCGGAACATGAACATAGCGAAACCCCTTGACTTTTATACAGCAAGCCGCTTAATGTACTCAGTTGAAAGATAACAACGGGAAATAATAACGTAAAATGTATTGTAACGCGTGGTTCACAAAGAAAAAAGCTAGATAAACAGCGTATGAAACAAAAAAGTTATTCAATTAAACCAACAAAATCGACATTGATTTTTATTTCCTTATCTAAAAAAAAAATCAATGATTGTATCGAAAGTTCAAGGTTTATTCATTGTCCGAATGACTACCGATGAAACTGAAGCTGCAACTCTTTACTCTTTACTAATATTACTAAACAACTGCAGTAATATTTTTAATAAAAAACTAAAATCTAACGTGTCCCATATGCTATTTTTGTAACTGAATATTGTAGGATTATCGTCCTTCGTGCAACTATATGGATCACACAACTCTTATAAAAAGACATCTTCAGCGCCGACAGAATTCTGAAAAACAAACTTATTCAACAGGCTCAGGAATTAAATCATAAGAAGCTGAATCATAAGAACAAAGAGCAATTGAAGAGTAAATGAGCTAATGAAGCGACATTTAAGTATTGGCTGATCATCGCTGTATTGCAACCCTGAAGCAACCTTCAAATCCAATTGATTTTGGTGATCACCAGGTTCACGACGGAGAGTCAAATTACTTGGTTATTGGCGTATACGAATTCGCACTCCATCAGCTAGACTCCACCGTCACTGAATGAATAGTAAATTAGCAAATGTAATTAAATCCCGCAAATATAAGGTGCAATTTCAGAAGCCAATATTTGACAAGAACAAGCACTGTTACTCTCATTGCGCGTGTATTCCATAACCATTCCTCGTTCTCCTATATGCTCGATACATACACGAAAGAAGAAGAGACGCATCGATACCGAATACGTATAGCTATACAACCGACGTAATACACTGTACTGCATTGAACTTCGTTATCCTCTCTCCGGTTATCGTCGAACTGCGACTATCCACCTTTAGTGCTTTATCGGAGAAATTTTCGGTTTTAATGGAATTATTGCGTTATACTTCGATGGTTACCGACCTCCGGAACATGATCAAAGGATGCCCGTACCACATATATCCATCCCAAACCCCAAACCCTCAACCAGTTTTAGCCATTAAAACGTATATACTGAGCATATACATAACGCATATATAACGCATCGTACGTATCCGTGTATTCGGTATGATTATACCAGTCGCATTTCACAAGGAGTTTGACGATAGCCATTATCGTTCTACAGCGTGCACACAGCATTATAGTACATGAATTAATAACGCAGAACAGTTAAACTCTGAAATAACGTTTATTTTTTACTTTTATCTCGTATTCAGTGAATTTCGACATGGTCATAACAAGATGAAACGATCGTTCTATAGTGAGAGGGAAAAAAAATGAAATATTTCATATGAGAGAACCATCGAGTCTCTGGAATATTGCGACTGACGCGCATCGAAACATCGACATAGAATCGATATCAGTCACATCGACTCTACGAAATCAGACATAAGTATCGACATGTGGATAATTCTCCTCCTATAGAAGCATATATTATAGTATACGTCTGTATGTGCAATTGTATACATCATATGTGACGAATAACAATATTACACAATCATTCCGACATTGACCCGATACGAGGATCAAAGGGTTCCGTTCGAGCGACAATCACACCAATCACGAAAGCCCTGCAATCCACTATGGCAATTCCGTTTCCTCACCTCTAACCTCATCAGTGGTGTCTCTGGCCTCAAGCTTCCCTATCTATCTGCATGTATTCCGGACACCCTAACGATGCTTCGCTTCCATAGATACTTGGCTCAGTTTAGATCTCTCAACACTGCTCGTTAAGATGTACGCACCACGAAGGAGCAGTCTATGGAATCAGCTACGCTATAACGTGTATGGCTGTGTCGTTACGTAACGATAGGCAATATTGATATATTCGGTTGTTTATCATACTGACCAGATTGCCGAGATTCACTACAGTTAGGGTACGTGGAGTACTTTGCAACTGATATCTATATAACAAGATCAAAATAATATGTTACGTGTAACGATAGCTGACTCTCAAGTACTTTTGTGACTTATGCAGCTTTCGGAACATACGTTGCAAGTATTTCAGATGATGTAAAACAAATTTTCAGTGTTTCTTCTCTATCTCCCTTTTGTCGATTATCATCGAAATCATAGCGGACAAAACATCGCAATAACGAAAATGTATTCTCACTCTGCCTGTCGAACGTGTTGTCGCTCTACCTATCGAAAGTATCGCTAATATGCCTGTCGAACGTCTACCGATCGGCTCTCGCTCTATGGCCTGTGTTTTGGTTTGCCTAATCTCATAACGGATCATGAATATACGTATTCATATATGTGTACGCTTCGTACACTTATTAAAAGTCGATTTAGAAAGTATTGCAGAGTATGAACGATTGCAGTAGACAGTGGGGTAAAAGTGGTGAGCATAGCTAACTTGTCCATTATGAAATATACATTTTATCGACCAGTTTTTTAGATATTGAAATTAGTTTTTTCAGTGTTTGGTGGAGATAGGGTGGGGATTTGCCCTCTTTAAAGCCCCATTGAGGCTTCCCGATCTCCACAAGGGGGTCAGCCATCCCCGTTCCCATTTGCAATACAATATTTTTTCCGCTTATTATGTTCGTTATTGCAATGTTTTTGTTATTACGATGTTTTCGTTATTCGGATATTTTCATGAGCGATGTTTCGTCTATGATGTACTGTCCGCTATGTTTTTGTCAGATATCAACGTATTCATACGTGTTTTACGTTGAAAAAATGTGTTTTACTTTTGTAAAACGTATTTTACTATTGAAAAACGTGTTTTACTTTTTCTTTATCGGTAAAAAATATCGTAATAAAAATCTTCCACGTTTACTTATTCGTAACGGTGTTCTAATCGTGTGAAAAAATTACCAGATCCGAATACAAAAATTTGTAAGAGTCGAAATTCATTTTTTTAAACATTATGTTCTATTTAAAAAGAAATGTAACTCCTACAATTTTTTGTATTTGGATTTGGACATTTTTTTCTCACCCTCAGAACACCGCTACGACCAATAAAACGTAAAGGATTTTTCAAACGATTTTTTTACCAATATAAGAACGTGTTTTTTTTTCAACAAAATCGATGGAGCCCCAATTCCCCTGCCCTTAAGACAATTGTTTTATAGTAAAAATGAATAATAGTACGTCATGGGTAAAGGAACACAGCATAATGACCATCCTTAAATCGAGTATCTTACTTAGGAACAAAAAATGAAAAATCGACATAAAAAAAGGTTTAGTTACCAACTTAGTATCGCTGTACTGATCAGTGTCAATAGAGTGATCCCTATAGCCCCTTAGCCGTGGATAGTGGAGGCCAACGGAACTTTAATTAATCCGCAAAATAAAAGTAATAAGTACTTAGGTAGTAGCCAGAGCAAACTTTTCTTGAAGATTTATTTCATTGAGAAAAGTTGAAGACATAAAAATGCGGCTCTACCCTTCGAACCTACTCTTTGATCTTCAGATATTTTCATTACATGTTATAAATAAGTAAATATAAAAAAAAATTCCAGTTATTTTTGTGCACGATACAGTAAAAGAAAATCTCGAAAACAAGAAACGATCACGATATGAAAGAGCTAGAAGACTGGGAACAGAGAGTTGTTCTTTGCTCTAGTATGTACTTCTTTTTCATCCGCTTCTCAACGTGCAATGTATGTATGTAGAAAATATTTTCTCTGTCTGTATAGATCAATACGCATTTCTACAATTGCATGTGCGCTGCTGAGTTTGCCTGCTCGCAGGCCAACGTTTTTCCACTTCTTTCAGTTGGCTGCAGAAGCTGCCGGTGAATTGCCTCGTTCAGTCCGTACGTGACTACTGAAACTACTTTCCGGTTGCAGTGACGACCAACCGGAAAGTGCCCGAGGGGAAAAGGAAGCGGCTACATACGACGTATACTGTACGTATACGTATGTGCGTACACAGGATCTTTCCACTCTTTGCCTCGATGCCCCCTGTTGTTCGGTGTGTACGTGATGACTGTTACCACGCAGCTTCACCGTGTGCTTCACGAGAAGCACAATAGCTTCGCAACGTTACTGATATGTTTGAGCTTGACGACCTTTTCTCCACCGTGATGGTAACGTCCGACCGTACAGCTCTCTTCCACTGTGCTGAGCGTGTAAGGGAGTCATTGGAAGAGGCGAGCGTACGGACAGACCTGGTAATTCCAGCTGACAGAGTTGCCTATTCGCCCTTTCGAGTTTATCTTACTGCAGTAGGTATCTCTTGTGTGCTTTCAAATAGTATATGCGTTTCTCGCCGCGAGGAACGTGTAGTCAAAGGAAAGATTCACATATGCTATCGGAAAGCTACGATCGTCAACGTGCTTTTCACGAGAGAGAATCCAAAAAGGATTTATATTCTCAACCACTCGACTAGGGATCACTGACTGAGTATAGCGAATATGAAATAGATCGCAGACACAAATAATACTGCTTATTCCGTACCAATCGGATGTTTGCAGTGTTACAATAAAATTTCACGAGCTTCAATCTAAGGAACCTGCACATACTAAAAAAAATGCTTCGAAATCAGATATAATCGAAATGAGGGAACAGAATCTATCGATCATTGTTTCTATTTATTCGAATAACCTCATGAAACAAAAATATTTAATCATTGTTTATCAGATCTATAGAACTTTTGTCAGTTTATATAATAAAACTACATTTTAAGTATATTTTGGATACATCTCAGGTATATTTTTCACTTGCATACATTTACAAGCATGATCTACAAGTTTGATGTAAATTTAATGAACGGTATACTAAACACGTTAAAAGGGTCGTGTTTAATATACAATTACTTATATATTGCTTTATTCGCTCTTCCTATAGAAATATATACATTCTCCAAATATTTTTAACAGCATATTTTATTGACACATATGCAATATTGGAAATACTTACGAAATGTCGTTTATAATTCCGGATACGGATAAGAAGATTATTTCAATCTTAATATTTTATGATCAAATATCGAAAGCGATCCATTTAAGATATGAAAAGAACGGATACATCACATACAAACTGTACAAATAAACTCATGTATCACCACTTTACGATCTTTTCTCCGAACGTATCCTATATTCTAGCTAGAAAGAGAAAGAGAGAGAGAGATTTCAATAAATTTGCTGCGTATGTAGTACGACGTCCTGCCTATTGCTGACACGGTTAACATAACGTAAATAATACTATGTGCATAGTAGTACATATCTTATAGCCGTATCCAGGATACCGCGTTACTGCCGGGAGACGCACACACTTAAACAGGGTATCTACTTCCGGTATAACACACGAAGTAACGGTGTGGCCGTTAAGTTTGAATTATGTGATGAAAGTCTACGTGACTGCGGGGCTATTCGGACTCTGATGGTATATGGTGGTTGATGTCGCATTCCCCAAAGTCTAGAATTGCGGTAGCTCTCATAGCCGCAGTCGTCGTATGTTGCACCCTGGAGTTTCCAAGCTGATGGTCTTGAGCGTGGCTCGCATGCATCCGCCTCGCCAACATCGCCGATCGCCAATGCGCAAACCTTCAAAGCAATAAAGGTGAAGTTTATTGCTGGAAATCGTTTACTTGTCTCTCACTTCCGGTTCGAACTACTTCGTGTAGTATCGTCTTTCGTCCAGGTCACCCGATTCTCCGATAATTTATTCAAAAGTTCCCGAGGGTCTCTTTACCTTATACTTAACTTCGGTACCACATGCATCACAGCGCCGTCCTTGGCTTTCCGTTGTTCACTATTTTTCTCTTTGCTTATACACATTTTGTGTATATTTGTTGCACATTTTTAATACAATAATTTAGCGCTACACAAAGTCATGAAATTTATTATAGTTTTGGAATTCATCGATTGAACAAAAAAAAAGTTAACCCGCCCATACGGATATTCATTAACGATCGATAAAAATGCTTTCGTAGAATTTCTGGTTGCTTCGTTCTTTTCTTACATGAATGAAAGCACTCGTCATGATAATTTAAAGCCATAGTGTTCAATGCGATGATCGTTATATTCTCAACTTTATTTCGAACACTGCATCTATCATCGATCTTTTAACAAGATAAAAATTTGCGAAGCACAACTCGTGTTGTTAGCCCATGGGTTTGGATCAAAGTTAAAGTAGATTATTTATCACAGCTTGTTTAAGTTATTAATTAATTGATTAATCAATTATGATTGATCAATTTAATTAATTGTTTAATCGATTAGAGTCGATTCTGGTAAAGTTTTCTTCAATTGACAGCCACGCAATTGCATATTTCCACAATCAGAGAAATAACACACGTAATTTAAGAGAAAAATCGCCAGACTAACAGAATATACGAGCATCTCAATTATCACACAGCCATAGGTAGTGTTCCGTCGTATCTGACGAATTTATATTAATTATATATAAAACGGTAAAATTTCTAGACGCGGAGTTTTTCAGAAAATCCGATAACCTCTCGGTGTCTTAGCCCTTCGTACGCCGTAGCAATGAAATATCTGCCGAGCAGCCGGTGTTTTTTTCTCTATAATAAAAACATTAAAAATACACCTTCGAAATCAAGAAAAAGTATAATTCACGAAACGGTTCGTTCATGAGTCCACATAACAACTTCAGGTCCGCGGGTTATACCTTCAGGCATAGTGCAAGGGTCAGCAAGGGTACTCATGGGTCAACGTCTAACGCGAAGCTTTTTTTACCTTCTTAAACCATCAGTGCGCAGAAAGCATCTTGCCCATTTAAAACTGCTCAAATTTCATTCGACATCTCGGGAAAAATTTCCATGTGTTTGCCACTCGGCAAATCAATTAGCTTACACAAAACACTTTGGAAGTCTAAGACACATCCATCTCTATTAGATTTTGCAAACATAGAACTTTTAAAAGTCAGTCTAAGAAGTACCACCATAAGGAACAGTCGCATCATCATTTTGCTGATGCGTGTGCGTTACGGTAAACTGATATTAAGTGCAGTATTTCAAATCTTCAAACAAATTCAACTTTGTAATAACATCTTCAGTACTAATTTATAACGAATAGAGTGTAATAGTGTATATAACTGTTTGGTTTTTGAGTGAACAATATCTTTGTCCAACGTCAGTGTAAACCAAATTTTAATATCCCGAACTCTTATCCTTCTTAATAAAGGGAAAGGATTAAATTCCCTGACGACGATCTGTACCGGCGAGACTTCGTCATCACCAGCGTGAATTCAGGTCTTACTATCCTGAACGGTCGTACCAGTACCGCGAGATTCCAGCATACAGAGCAGGTAGCTTCCCATTTTCTTGTCACCATGTCGGTATTACATGTTATGTTATGTTCATTAATTCTGATATAGTAAATCTAATACTTTCACTTTATATATTATATTTATTTCTTCCATCAATCGCAATAACAGTTTTCACTCAAAGAGTTGGTTTTTATAACGAGGTTGAGAAGTAGGTGGACCGTATCTCGACTTACGAAAAATACTAGATAAGATTTCCAGTGCAATTCTATCGTAGAATAGACGTAACCACCAGGGAGTTCTTGCAATCAAGCGGTGTACCACGGGTCTCTTGATAGAGAGCGGTGAGAAACTACCGAACGTTCTCGCGAATTCTCAAGCATCCAGTAAATTAATCGTGTTTACCCTGTCTAAGGCAGACTCTCTGCTACTCAATGGTAAAGCTGCGTGGTGCTTCTCCGGAACTTCCACGTTACTTCGCCACGTGGGAAGCTATTTCCTCTGCCATCTTCCTCTCGTCGACTCTCGACTTTCCTTCGCTAACTTGGAAACGACAAAGAAGACTAGAAGTGTACGATGATCCGCGAGTGCAGTGGCACCCGACATAGTATTCTGCTTTTCCTCATCCTCTACTTATATACTCGTACGAATAGGATAGAATGTAGGTACGAGCCAAGTTTCCAGCAACTGCTGAGACCGCATCCCGGGAACCAGCTACTACCAAACTGACGTACGTAGGACTAACTTTCGTACACGCTGTGTCGTTACCCATCCTGTAAGTTCATATGAGAAAGAGAACGGCAGCGAAAATACGAAGAACGAAACTCATTCCCTGTAACGTATAAGTTTGTAAGTTTTAAAAAATTACGTAATGTAATTGCAACACGTCTGAATTAGTAATTTACGTGAGTAGGTGAGCACGAATTTTCAAACAACACAATATTGTATTATTTAACAATTCAAACTTCTCTGGGAAGATATATTCCTACCCTCAGATGTCTAAGTTTAAGAATATTTTATTCATCGTTTTTAGATAGAAACTTCCGAGCTTTTTAGCAAATGAATTCTTTTTATTTCGATTTTTTTCATCGTTGACTTAATGTTTATTGTTGAAAATTTTGTAAACGTGGTTTACATTTTGCTTCTTAGAGAGTTAATCAAACTAAACAACTATAATAAAAAAAAAACAAATCTTAATGATACGTAATATCGATAAAGAGGGGCACAGATGATCTTTATCGACTCCCTCAAGTGAAACATAAATCACGTAAAGTACAATCGACTCGATTTTCTTGAATCGTCGAGAGACAGGGTAATCGCAACGAAAATGTACGAACTCAGCATGAACTGTCGGAAAGCTTGAAGAAGAAGAAGCGAAGAGCGCAGAAACATTGTGACGATGAAGAAGATTCGTATACTCTCGTTACGGTTCTCGCGTCACCTGGAGCAGCGGACCATCAACGTGAAGAATGTTTTTCGCATCTTAGGCGAGAAAAAGAGTAGCGCCAGGTCACACAACCGTGCAACGGCTCCGCGTCGTACTCAAGGAGTCCGTTGGTATATACTCGAAACGAGCCTTGGGAAATCATCCGACAACGTAGTCTACAAAAGTAAGAAAGGTAGAAAGAGGTAAAGGATTCGTGCAGTAATCCAAAGTCTTTTCTGCGGAAGCCCGAGCAGAGTTGAGCGAGGAGTGTCGAGGTTGAGCACGAAGAAGTAACATTCCCATCGTCTAACGCGCTGGAGAATCAGGTCCATTATAGACGACGGAGAGCCGTCTACATGCGATCGCGCGAAGATGGAAAAAAGACACCGAGATCACAAGAGAGATATTTTTTAAAAGACTCCGAGAAACTATATTGAGTTTGTCTTTTCTTTTTTTTGTGTTCATTTCAAAATAAGCAAAAGATAGGATTTCCGGACCATATCATTATCGTCAGTCATATATTCATAACCACAGAGAAGAAGGATCAGTTGCGATTACCGATCATTGGTTCGAACTATCAAAATGATGGTAAATTATATTTATGGCTTGGTACAGTTGATAATTGGTAATCGCAACTAATATTTTTTTCCCGGTGTTGAGCTAGCCAAATAATATGCGCACCAAGTGCCAGAAACCGAGTAGATTTGCGAACTCCCGTATTAGCAGAGAGTATCGGTGGGTGAGGGAAAGAGAGGAGGATCAGTTCGACTCAATATATATGTATTTACATATATATCTTTCGCGCAGGTTCTACAACACTGAAGTGTGCGCACGCGGGAGGACGAACTTTAGTGAATTGGCCATGGGCAAGGTTGATTCTTCAATCACGGTGTGAGGTCGGTGCAGCGCGCACGGATAATTCACTCAGCCGGTAGAACGAGCAATTAATTAAGAGCCCGGAGTGCATCGGTTAGCGCGAAGCCGCTGGGAGCGTTTCTTCGGGTTCCCATTCCCTATTCTCCCCCACCCGTCTCACTCCCGATACTCACCCTCTGTCGCCGTCACGATCTTTCTCTATCGTACCCAATGGCTATTACGAGTTTCACCTACTTTCTTCTCCATCTCGCTTGCTCTCCTGCGATCTCGTTTCCGAATGTCCGTCCGACCTAACCGTTCGTGTGGTCGGAAGTTCGAGGCTGCGAAGCACCCCGCACCCTCCCGACGGACTCAAGAGTCCCTCATGCTCGTTCGTGATAAAGCGATTCCTCGTGCGCTGCCGCGAAAACGAGAGACGTGCCCTTCCTCATGGTTGCCGCGGCACACCGGAAACTCTCAAATTGAACTTTAATATTCGGGTGAGCTCGGGTATTCTGCGACCAGCCCAATATTTGATGTGACATTCGGACGAATATATCCCTCGAAACATTGTACGGCAGGATACTAATATTTTGGAACAAAAGGACTGTTCGGTAATAAATATATGCAACCATAATATTACATGGGCGATCATATAGAAACCCTTGTTTTCGGTATGTTAATATGAATTTGCCAAATACAGTGATTTGCATTAAATAATAGACTGAATTAAATGGTAACCAGACATAATAACCGGAAATTAATAAATAGAGTCAAAATTTCCTTGGAACGACAAAGTAATCCAATTAGAAATAACCTGAATACAAATATCTTCTTTGTCTTTAAGTGTCTAGCGCCCCTGGTGGAGAATCGTGAGCGACCCCCCCCCCCCTCCAATGAAGGGGGATTATGTATTTAAATTTTTTAATTAATTAAATAAAAATTAATTAATTTTAAATTTTTTAATTAATATATTAAATTTCGACAATAGATGCAAATCATAATATAATTACAGCAAATAGTATTTATAATTGAACATATCGACCAAGGGTTATTTGCTATGAGATTATCACAGAATAGATTTAGTTTCTAAGGAATGGAAATTGAATTTGCAAAAATCAATAAACATAGATTAGAAAAATAATTAACGCAAAGCGATTATGATTTTATTGACATTTCGACTTGAATGAGCGTCTTTTGAATGGGCTTGGCCATCAATCGTACACGTCAATCGAACAAGCTGATAAATATCGTTTTTTGACTTATCAGTACTTCGACAATTTTGTGACTTTAATTTGACAATATTAATGAGATCATATTAATGAGATCATATTAATGAGATCATATAATGATATCAACTTCCCAGCTGTGTCTACGCGGTTGCAACAAGTCGTAGGGCCTCGCGACTTGCTGAGATCGTACGGGCATGGTATTAGCATGCTGTGCTATTAAAAAGTCGTGAAGTCACATTGTCGTGTTGGCGCGGACGTACATGACGGCATTCTACCGGTAGCTGTCACGGCACGATTTTTTTACTGGGTTAGTAATATGTATTATGGTACCAGGTCTATAAATATAAAACCAGAATTTTTGTATAGAAAATACACGTTTATTGTATGAAAATGATAAAAAATATTTTATTCGAAGTATTGCCCATCGCTAGCTATACATTTTTCCCACCTGTCTGACAATTTGTGGATGCCACGCCAAAATAATTGTTGCTCTTTTGAGGCAAACCAGTCATCGAGCCATTTTCGTACATTTTCGTAACAAGTAAAGCGCTGCTCATCAGTTGCGTGTCCCATCGATGCAAATAAGTAGTAATCGGTCTGGTGAGTAAGCTGCATGCCAAAGTATTTCCCAACTAAACGCCTCAAACGTTTCCTTGACCAGTTTTGTTGTGTTTGATGGTGCATTATCATGAAGCAAAATGACTTTGTGTTGCCTTTTTTGATATTCTGGTCGTTTTTCATGCAAAGCTTGATTAAAATCGATCATTTGTTGTCGGTAGCGTTCAGTATTAACGGTTTCGCCAGGTTTTAGCAGCTCATAATAGATGACACCCTTCTGATCCCACCAAACACAGAGCATTGTCTTCCGTCCATAGCGATTTGGCCTTGCAGTCGATGTCGATGGTTCACCTGGAGTTACCCATGATCTTTTACACTTAGGATTCTCAAAATATATCCATTTTTCATTGCCAGTCACAATTCGATGGAGAAATGACTTTCTTTTGTACCTGGCGAGCAGCATTTCGCAAGTGGTTTTTCGGTTTCCCTGCGGTCTTTCATTCAGTTCGTGTGAAACCCATTTTCCCATCTTCTGGATCTTTCCCATGGCTTTCAAACGTATGGAGACGGCTTCTTGTGTCACATTTAATTGATCCGCGAGTTGTTGTTGCGTTTGAGCGTCATCCTCATCCAACAATGCTTGCAATTCGCTGTCTTCAAACGTTTTCGGTGGTCTTCCACGTTCTTCGTTTCTCACGTCAAAATCGCCACTTTTGAATTTTTTAAACCACTCAAAGCACTGTGATTTACCAAGAGCATGCTCACCGTAAGCTTCGACAAGCATTCGATGCGATTTTGCAGCAGTTTTCTTCAATTGGTAACAGAAAATCAATGCTGTCCGCAAATCGTAGTTTCCAGGCACAAAATTCGACATGTTCAACGCTATTACAAACTATGCTGTTGTATGAATATTGTATTGTTGTGAGTTGAAAATCTTTGTTAGAGATGTCAACAAGGAAATGGCGCCAAAGACGCGGTTTGACGGTAACTACATTGACAGCTAGGGCCATCTATGGGCAAATTCCGGTTTCATATTTATAGACCTGGTATATGCACCGAGGGCTAAATTTGCAAGCTCTAAAGCTTCCTATACATTATAAAATATTCAGGGTGTCAAAGGCGATTGGTGTGGACTTTTGACCAGTGTTGACAAATTTGGTGTGGACTTTTGACCAGTGTTGACAAATTTGGTGTTAATTTTAGCAATTCTCACAGTGTTGAATTCACACAAGCGATTGTATTACAATCATTAGGTCCCAACTCAACATTTACAACATATTTATATTCGGAATGAGTAGATGAAAATACATTATCAGCAGAATTATGCCACGAATGTAACCTAAAAATGTCATTAAATTTTATTCACCTATTTTCAAGTAAAATGCGTTGAACGTTTTGAGGTTATAATACAAATCAACACTAGCTATCGTACACCGACTATTCCACACCAATCATCAGTGTGGACTCATATGAACACCATGCGAGGATTAATTTTAACACCATATTTTTAACAGTCTAGAAAAGTATTATTATTATTTCGAATCGTAGTAGTATAAATGAATTGTTCGGGTTATTTTGTCCTGGATACTTAGCGACCAAATATTTTATGAATTCTAATCAAATTGAATTAATCGTATTAAAGTTGGGAGGGGCGCGAACACTGGTTGGGGGTGAATGTGTATATTGTGGTGTCATGGTTATTTTGTTGAACAGCGACGATATATGGGAAAATGGAAAAAGTATCTTTAAACGTCGTTTTACAGCAGCTGAGTTGTATCTTGCAATAGGATCGCAGGGACATGTGCCAATATAGCGGACACGCGATAAAAACCCTGAAAGAGGATGATAGAAAGTGACTGCTACAAAAAAAGTATAAGATACGATAATCAGAACCATGTCGAATAATTAGGTGAACAAGGAGAACAAGCCTTCCTTCCCGTTTCACTGAATGAAAAATCTGAAGAAAGAAGGAACAAGACTAATCACGAAATGTCACTCAAATACAACGAGAATAGTATGTAACGAAAAGGAAGAAATGTGTGGAGAAATGAATGGATCAGCTTTTGTCATTTAACGAAAGTAGCAAACGTGAATGCAGGTTATGTAAAAAATGGTATGAAACACGATGAGGAAGGAATTCGGTAATGTAACAACGAGATTGGAATGGATAGAGGTGAACGCTGTGCGCTCAAAATAATATCTGTCATATTAAATTTTCATTAATTGCAAAAAACTTGTAATTACCTATATGAAGATGAAACTTATTAGCCTAACGAAAAAGTTTTTCTCTGTACGTGGATACCTGTTTAAAAGTATAATGGCCATTTTTGGTATTGTTACCGAAGCGGTCGCTCATAAAAATAGAGGTTTTGTCAAACACTTTTTCTTCCGACAGTTGAAAATTTTATCGTTGTAATTACATATTTTTAATCTCGTAATTTGAATTAAAGTGGTTGAAAAATTTGTATGCACAGTACAGATGTTATTTGCTAGAATGGAACCGTGAGTTTACTTTTTATTATGGAGATGCAAATTTATATAGCAGAATTAGAGCACATATATGATAATCGCAGTGATTTTAATGTACGTTGCTTCCAGTGTAATCCGCTGCTATTGCAAAGTCACACTTTATGCAACGCAGTACCTAAGTTTCGATGAGAATATTTCGAAACCGTGTCTCTCGAGGACATGTGATTATTCCTTACGTATATATACGGAATCGGCTTTCTCGAGCCTCCGACGAGAAATGCACCACCCTGGTGCTCGTGCGACATCGCACAGACCATGCTCCATTTTTCATGTCCCAGTGCGATTTCCCCCCGAGGAAATTGTACACTTGGCACTGAATCACGTTCTCGTGGAATAAGTTTTGTCGCGGAGTTTCGGAGGAACGTTGCCATTAGCAGTTTCTATATCCTGCACTGTCTCTGGCAAGAGAGCTATACCCTGTAAGTAGAGATACATTTTTTATAACCGATATAAAAAGAGGTCAATCGAAAGTAATGTGGAAACAAGTGAATACCCCGCAATCCAATTCTCATCTTTCGCGAGTCGGATGATATTTTATTCGGGAAGAAAATTTCTTATTCATAGAATACGCGTGAGGGACGCGCACGTCTGGATGGTCAAAAGCTCTCGGATGTTATCCGGTTCTCGGGCGAATCATTCCGCTCCGCCACTAATGTTCAAACGAGTGAGAAAACATTGGGAAAATTTTTGCGGTCGAACGCGAGGATGAACCGGACAAAGAGAATGAGGAACGCGTGAACAAGAGTGAGAAATGTTATAAATTAGAAGGACCAACCCCCTCGGTAGAAAGAGGTAGCGCCAGGGGATCTGTTCGTTCGTAAAAGCGAAGCGAAGGATTTCCGATAACCGCGGTGGCGATCTCCTCTCGGCGGAAAGACGCCTAGGATCATGATCTGGGCTCTGCCACCGAGAAATTGATACGAACCGATTGGTGGAAAACTTTCGGCCAGTACGTTTCGGCAAATCTTCGTTCTTGGACGCTCGTGATTCCCGTGCGTTCACGTCAGTGTCCGATTTCTCGCCGAACGTATAGTAGTGAGAGACTATCGAATCGTGAAAAATAAACGCGTCACTGGCGCTCCGCTGTTTATTGGAGAAGAAGCGACGAAGAGAGGTAGAGTGAGAAAAAGAGGAGGAGGGAATTGGCTACTACTATTGTGCGCGAAAAGACAGTAAAGCGAGGAATCCGACGAAGCGTACACTATAGACGTGCGCATTCCGAGTGTTGCACGACTAGTCTTGTACGACTATATGTACGTATATAGCAGGGCAGAGAGGATAAACCGGGTGCGCGAACCACCTGAATAATTCAAGCCGGTTTTTCTTGGCACGGCTCTATATAGCTTCTCATCCCGCAAACCCGAGAAGGGCGTCTGCATCCCTTCGCGTGAAAACGAATGAGAGAATGAATTTTCACTGAGGCGAGCGTAAGACAAGAAGATGCCTGACGGATCGACGATAAATTATACTTCACACTCGAAGAAAGTTTTATGAAATATGAAGGAATCGTCAGAATGTTACGAGAAACGTATGTAACGAGTCGCAAAAGGGCAAACTGTGAACGAAGAATCGTCTTATACAAAAGAAAAGATTTTTATTAGTACAACGATATATTTGTAGCGTAAACTACTCGAAACTGCTGTTGTTCGTGACAACGCCCCAGGTTATAATTAGTGCTCATAATAATGATAATAATATAAAAATAATGACAACAACAACCAGAACACCTGCGGTACATAAAGTACTTAGGGACTTGTAACAACAGTAGCTAATGCCAGTTGATGCGCATCTCGTATTTGAGTAAGGTACACACGAATATGTATGCATGCATGGATGTAACCAATTACCTTCGCTCTACAAATTCAAGAGGAGACAGCGGCTAAATTCATCTGCATATAATTTCGCATTTTCCCTCTCGATCTCGCCTACATGAAACTTTCGTCACCTACGTTCACCCTTTCCGCTCGAGGCCAGTAAACTTGAAGAGCGGGAATACATTTTTGCAAAATTTTCTCCGCTCCCGACAGAGCTTGTTAGCAAAACAGTGAATCCAAGAAACCCTGCAGCTCTGCCGTTGACACAGTAGTATTGCACCTGTATTATGTACCCTCAAATCATAGAACGCAAGCTCGATTATTCGAATACGCGGGTCGCCAGTTACGTGTATATAGAAACCTCTACACCGACAAGGGTTAAGCGACAGGCTGTGTGCGATGGCGCCAGAGTAATCCTACTGTCTGATGCCACAGACGCGGATCACGCTAGAAGATATATTACATTGTTTCGTACATCCGTGGGTTCTCCTCTCCGGATACGTGCGAGAGGTTGCAACCCGCCCGGGCACCCTATCGTCATTTGCAATACATCTCCGAGTTCCCATTCCATCTCACTCCTGAAATCCCTCGTTGTCTCGCCGACTCGAGACTCTGTACTGTAATATGGTAGTTGTACCGATGACAATGACTGCGATGACGCTCGATCACAGAGGAAAACGCCCCGAACCTGTATACTACACCACGCATTTCGACAAATCCAACGAGACTACCGGATGCAATTAATCTTTCTATAGTACACGATCGTTACGTTACTGTACCGAAGTACGCGTATGTACAAAATCGATCGGTACATTAATTAATATTGTTATTGTAGGCACGAGCTATAAATGGATAGAAGTTTCCCGATAAACAGGATAATCGCTGTGCGCTCGTATGACTGATTGTTGTCTTTTTATTTCTGATAAAACAAAACATTTACGTATGTGCTCACTTCTGTCTAATCGGCTGTCCAGGGATCACCTTAAGGTGATGTGCTAGTCCCCCGAGGGTAAACCAGACATGCTAAATTAGTCAAAAACGGCGAAGTCTTGTTTGCGAAAACGCTTCAGTGAAATTCGATGAAACCTTGCCAATATATGTAAAGGGAATAAACGCATTTTGATCTTCTCGTTTTTGTTTTTCGAAAGCGAAAAAAAAAGTAGATTAGTTATCAAGTGAAATTAGTAATTTATAGGTTATGATATTTTGTTTCTACTCCACTAATACAAAAACACACGAGAACGGCAACTCCGTGACACAAAAACATACATTTTGGTATAAATAGGTTTTACTGTCGATATGTTGAGGGATTACTTGACGAAACTGGAAAAATTCGTCAAGCTTCAAACATCTTTCCGATAGACGGGCTGATTGGGAATTCTTCAGCAGCGGCAGATGTTTGTGCGCGAATAAATATAAGTACGTGACAGCTGTGTAAGGCCTTGGAGTGAATATAAAAATATAAAACTGTTGTGTGTGAATACATTTTCAATATATGTCATATATATGCATATAACATACAATTGTGTTTTTAGTGCGTGTGTGTTTACTTATATCCTCTCGTGAGCGATGCCTATGGACTTTTGGATTTTATTCTCGCTCCAATTAGATTGTGCGAATATCAGTGAGATATTCTTGTCAAAATGAATATTTTTTATTGACTGTCGTTGCGAGGAAAAGAAATCACACACAGATACATGCACAAAAGTTATGCAATATTTTTGCCATCGAGTTTATGGACTGCATTCCTTATACTAACAAAACTCGTATCTAATATGTACATATTTCTGCCTGTCACTGAAGCCTGATTAATAATAGGTACATATGATAACTCAGTTTCAAGATGTGGTTGATGCATCTTGGCGCAGTGCTGAATGTCCGATGTGCTCTTGGAACATAGTTACCGTCAAGTGCACATGTCAACATTTTTCTCGCACAGCATATTGCTCTCTTACATCTCATATGTCCTTGTGGGTAATTAATTCCTAATGTATATTGTTCAAGGTGATACATCATATTGGCCGAGCCAGGACATCAGGGTGGAGCAAGGGAGAATGCCAGCTACGTGTGGCACGTCAGAAAGGACATCGTCCAAAAATTGGAACAGTACGAGGGATGTAGGGCTGCTTCAAAATTCAATAGGACAATAGAAAAAGTTTTAGGACCGGCCACCGTGTGGCGCTGTCAGTCACCTGATTGGAATTTTTTTTTTGTTAGGTTACCACATCTGTTATTGACACTTCCCACCAAATTCAGCGTCATAGCTTGACATTTGTAAAAATTACGCTGTACCGAGTACATCTACCTTTGTGCGTGTTTTCGATTTTTTACAAGTTTGAAAATGGCATCAACTGTGCATCAACGAGTTTGCATTAAATTTTGTGTGAAAAACGGATTTAACGGTCCGCAGACCTTGGAAATGTTGGAGAAGTATTTCGGCAACGATTCTCTTTCGAGATCAAATGTTTTTCGGTGGTACGAAAGCTTCAGAAGTGGCGGTGAGTCGGTCGGGGATGACGAACGCAGTGGCAGACCGTCGACGTCGAAAACCGATGAAAACATCGATAAAATCAAAGCAATGTTGACCGAAAACCGTAAATTGACCATCAGAGAGCTGGCAGAGGACTTGAACATCGCTTATGGATCCGCTCAAGATATTTTGGTTAGTGATTTGGGCCTCAGACGTGTCGCTTCAAAACTGGTTCCAAAAGACCTCCATTTCATGCAAAAAAAGGACCGCGTTGAAATCACGAAAGACATGATTTCCAAGGCTGAATCCTACCCAACATTTATCAAACGGATCATCACTGGAGACGAGACGTAGATTCAAGAGTATGACACGCAATCCAGACATCAAGCGAGTGAATGGCGTGCACCGAATGAGTCGGGACCGAAAAAACCACGTCGTTTTCAGTCAAAAAAGAAAGCGGTGCTCACGGTTTTCATGGATTACAACGATGTTGTGCATCATGAATTCTTGCCAGAAAAATAGACAGTCAACAAAGAATATTATTTAGGCGTTATGAGACGTTTGCGTCAAGTAATTCGTCAAAAAAGATTGGATTTGTGGAAAAACAACTCGTGGATTTTGCATCACGATAACGCACCGTCGCACAATGCGATCCTTATCCGTGAGTTTTTGACCAAAAACAACACGAATACTTTCCAGCAGCCTTTGAATTCACCTAATCTGGCTCCCTGCGACTTTTTCCTGTTCAACCGTCTTAAAAAAACCGCTTCGCGGAACGCGTTACAGCACCCGAGAGGATGTCATGAAAAAATCGAAGACGGCTCCGATGGACATACCGAAAATTAGGTACCGAGGGTGTTTCGAGGATTGGATCAAGCGCTGGCGTAAGTGCGTTGCAGTCGATTTTGATGAATAAATTTGTATTTTCGATTTTATGAATAAAGTCTTAAAACTTTTTGATCAAAACTTTTGATAAAACTTATGATTCAACATTTCCATGGCACAATGGAAACCAAACATGACAAGCGCATGATTGACTATGATTAACTATATATGAAGATTTCATATGGTATGAGTCACTTTGTTTGTATATTTTATTTTATGTATGATACTTTTGTCATTTGCAACTCATCTTGCATGGTTTCAATTTTCAATTCGCTTTCAATGTGATTGCTTTTTGCACAGTTGCTAATTATGATCACGAATTGCCATCTCAATTTTGGCTTTCTTCATTTAAATCCTAAATTCAATGTTGGCTTGACCATGTGAAGAAGCTGCGTCATTTGAAAATCATACAAATTAATAAGTGTTGCAATTGCACACATGAAATGTTGCAACTTTAAAAAATATCGCTTAACTAGCACAAAAAAATTAAACATTTTCATAAATGAAATTTTTATTTTGCAAGCTTCATTTATTATGCAAGTCCCGATTACATTAAAAATTAAATTATCTTTACATGGTCCCGCTATCTTCGTAAGAACACTCTGTCGAGTCCAAGAGTACACAAATATTCATCTAAACTGTCTACGCCAATGTTACAAGGAAATTTGATAAAAAAATTACTGAAAACGAAAATGAAAAGAAGCAACGATGAGAAGTAGAACCTTGCTCATTGCTTCCTCTTCATTTTTCATTTTTCACAAAGCCAAGTCTATGAGCTAGTATGTTTATGTTGGCTTTCACATAGAGAAAGTTGTGTGAAAAATTTTAAGCAATTCTTGTTTTTAAAAATGGTAGAAGTTGACGTATAACGAAATTTAAGTGACCAAGAAAAAAATATAAGTGATTGTCAAATTTAACATTACATTCGGTTATACGAATCACAGAGTCTTTCATAAGTTATAAAAACTGCAGGTATACGAAATTTTTTATAGACACAATACGAAAATCTTATTGATTAAAAATATTTGAACGAATTGTAGCTAATAATAAGAATTTACAGTGTAATTCGTGCGAGAAAGTTTAGATCAATTGCTCAAGCCATAAGATGATGTAGTATACTGACTGAGCCGCCATGAGCGCGAGTGAGATGCCACCATTGGCAACCTCGTGAAGGAGTGAGAAAACGACAGAAACGTCAAACACATTACGTTAAAAAGAATTGTTAATGCCGTTTTATGTTGTTTTATGTTTATATTATATATTCAGGCACTTCTTTCATACATTTTTAATCGTTATTGCTTAACTTGAAATTTGAACTTTATTGCCCCAACGGCTCTAAAGTTATAGGCAATTGGAGTTTCGACACCCTGCACATACACTCTCACACATCCAGACATTTTTTCTAAACCCCTGCACTCCACGTTCTACACAATGTAAAGTATCCTGACATAAAGTAATGTAAAGTCAGAGACATTCTCTTGCTTGCGTCGAGCTAGAGTAAGCTTGTAGATCGACTGGCCCTTAGGATTAACACTTGTTCACGTCTGCATGCAAACGTATTAATTTACTGCAGTAAATTAATTGTTTTATAATGGAAGAATGATTTTTGACAGACGAGCGGTGTATGGGCTAACCAGACACATTCTGTTTTGGTGAAGGCTGCTTCGAATAAGAGTAAGCCTGTCGGTCGTAATACTTGAAGGCTCGAAATATTCTTTGAACCTACAGTGTATTAATTTTAATGATATAGTTATGATTTTCGATTAAAGAGCGGTCTCTGGTTAAACCAGAGACATTCTCTTGCTGATGCTTGCGTCGAGCTAGAGTAAGCTTGTAGATCGACTGGCCCTTAGGGTTAACACTTGTTCACGTCTGCATGCAGACGTATTTATTGACTGCAGTACATTTTTATGTACTGTACGCATGATTTTTGATCGACGAGCGGTCTCAGAGCTAACCAGAGACATTGTCTTGCTAAAAGGCTACTTCGAGTAAGAGTAAGCTTGTCAATCGAAAGACTTGAAGGTCCGAAGTATTGTTTGATATTACAGCATATTAATTTTAATAATGTGGTGATTTTCAATTAACGAGCGGTCTCTTGCTGCAACTGGCCTTGAGCAAGATTCATCTTGTCGATAATAAGGCTTAAAGGTTTAAAAAGATTATTTAATGTGCAGTCAATTCATATTTTACAATCGATTTTTGATTGATAAATGGTTTATGTCTCAGTCAAAGATATTTTTTCATTGACACTTGCCTCATGCAAGAAAAAGCTTGTCCCTCCAAAAAAATGTAGCTCAAAAACTGAGTTTTTACTACCATATAAGTTTGGTTAAAAAATGCAGGCATTATTTTACGATCGACGAATGATCTTTGGCTAAAACTCAGATTTTCACTTGGGTAAGCTCGCTTCCCTTCAAAGGAAGTTCGTCGGTTGAAACACCCAAATTTTTCTTGGTGCATGCTCAAGATTATCAGCTTCATTCATCAGCTTTTTCAGTGATTGGACGACCAGAGCGTGACTCACCTTTCACATAAAAATTACCAGAACGAAAGCGAAGGAACCATTTCCGCGCAGCAGATTTTAATAAAGTACTTTGACCGTACACAGCACAACTTTTTGCACAAGCCTGCGCAGCGTTCTTCACTTTGTCGTAATAATATTGCAAAATATAGCGCAATTTTCAATTACTTTTCTCCATTTTCAAACGCAAACAACTTTCCAACCACTGCACCAATTTCAATCTTTATACACTCAAAGTAACGCTCGAAGTGTCACCTTTCCAACGAGCGTTTAGTGGTGTCGCTGCGATCTGTGTTTCCTGACTTATTTGCAATTGATGCCATCTATCGGAAAAAACACCACGAACTTTTTCCCAATATTCAACATATATGTACTAAAACATCTAGCGATAGGGGCTGGCGGCGCGGTCGGTAACGAAACCGCCCGCGCGCCTCCTACCGCCAAAGGAAGGAACCGCGCTCGTTATCTCCGCATGGACCACATCACCTTAAAGTTGACTTCCAGTTCAAGTGCCGCGTCAACGCATTCTTCACGGGAATAGCGACGTTCTTCAATACGGGATTTGCAATTTTGTAACTTTGCTTCCACGTAAGTAATCCAAAGATTATTAAATTCAGGATTGAACGTAAGATGAAAACGTATTGACAGCATATTTCAACGAACATTGCACGTAATTGATAACGATTATATTATTACGAAACTAGGGTAATATATTTTTCATCAATTGCTCAAATCATTTAAGAGTTACAGACGTTTTTTTATTTTTTTAAAAATCGCCGGTAATCGAAATGAATTTAAAAATTCAATGTTCTATCAGATTCAAATGCCTTTGTCCACTTTAACCAAATTTCATACTAAATATCACTGAAAGTTATTATATTACGTAAATTTTTTATATTTTAGCTCGTTTCCGTCAAATGTATTGAAAGCAGAAACGGTTTGAGATTTAATAAATTTGAATTGCTGTAAAATGTCGTACTCTTATTATATTACGTATTAGTCCATTTTTGTAGGAAATTTGATTACAAATGGTCAAAGTTGACGTAGATTGGATCGACGATGTCAAGTTTTCGAAAAATTAGTTCCGCAAGATCCAAACTTCTTTTTAGATTCGGCTAAAAATCGAAATGCCTATCATCCATGAAGACCTTGAAGGTAGCTAGAGCTTTTAACGGAAATGATATCTTAGAAGGTGACGTTTCTGAAACAGGTAAATTTACCTGTTTCCCAAATTTCAGTTTTATCCGTTGAGCATAATTCTCATGAGACACAGAGGTTCGAATTTGTCGAAAAATTCAAACTTGTTTAAAATCCAAACTTCTTTTTAGATTCGGCAGAAAATCAAAATACCTAACGTTCATGAAGACCTTGAAGGTAGCTCGAGCATTTGACAAAAATTATATCTAAAAAGAAATCGTTTCTGTTTTTTTGCCTGTTGTCAAATTTTAGATCGATCCATCGAGTGTAATTCTCATGAAACACAGAGGTTTAAATTTTTCGAGTTATTAAGGAAGTACTAGTATTAACTCAAATCCAACTTTAATACTATAATAAATAAACAACATTTCACTTGAATCATTCAAATCTTCTTACGTCAATATATATTTACGGTCATTGTAACAAAAGTAATGAAATCTTACCGCGTATTGCATCGCATTGAATTTCTAAATAAGACAATTGGAAAAATGTTAAAATCGAAAGAGCAAAAGGTCGATTGTTTCAGGATGGTACTAACCTGATCATTCAGACCTGATTTGCATAATGATCATTTATCTACAATCGCTGTATTATAATGTAACGGTATTTATCGTTAACATTACCCTGAAAGGGTTTTAGTTCGGACTCGAGCAGGGAGAAAAGTAATATAGGCTTGAATAGTAGGTAAAAGTAGGATTGATTCAAAAAAACATTATATTAATAGTGTGATACATGAGTGAAAAATAAATTTAAAGTTCAGTGGTACGACTTCGATCCCTTTTTCTGTTATTCTGTCTACCACGTACCTTACAATTAGTTATGCCCGGGCTCTTGTATGCCTCTATAATCGTGTACGCTGAGGTGGAGAATTAAAAAATGTTTTATAATATGATTTGCTGGGGTGATAACATTGGTTATCACCCATTCGAGACATTGGTTATCACCCATTTGCTGTAGAGTGGAATCATGAGTATCGGTCGATAATTGTTTTCACCTGTCGGGTTCGCTAGATAATTTATCCGAGCACGTGTACTGTCGTTAAGTTGCCGGCAGCTGCTCGTGGAGCTCGGAATATCCTCGGATCTTTACTGCGTCGATCGATATTCGCTTCCTACGTCACTGGACCGTTGGTGGGAGTAGAGCTCCCGCCTGATATCCCCGTGCGGCCTACCCGATCGCTCACCTGACCGCCGCTGCAGTCCGGCGTCAGTGAGATGCACTTGGAGTGCATGCGCAGATGTTTGACATATCAGGGCCGAACCTCGTTAAATTTAATAGAATCTAATATTTTCCCTGAGATACCGTAATTTATATCCTACTTATTATCTTTTATTCCTACGCTATCGTGGTATATCTAGGTGGCACATTTTAAATGTGTGATTTGCTGTAGACTCTCGATTCTGTTGGATATAATAGCCGCCCGGCTCGTCTATCCTCGGCTAGCAGAGTGAGTCCGCTTTGTTGTTGTTTTGACGGCTCTGCGGTTCGGCTGAACTTGAGCGCAGCACAGGCTTAGCTGTTACCCGTCTAGGGTGGGTCTAACGTCACAGCTGGGCTTCGTATGTACCAGTGCGGCTGCAGCTAGCGATGGCTCATTTGGTCTTTCTTCCTGGTAGCTGGACTTCTGCGTTGGCGGGATCTGCGAACAAAGGTGTTCACCGAATGCCAAATTTTTGGTCTTTTTATTCCAGTATCATCTCTGTTCGCCCTATGCTTTTGACATTACTAAATCTGGTGGTGGTCCTTTAGCCCATCTCCTGTAGCCCATCGATAGCCTTGGTCCTTTTTAAAATTCGTCGTTGGTCTTTAACGTTGGTTTTTAATTCTCTACCGGTCTCAGATGGCGCTCTCTTATTTGTTCTTTTTCAACCGAATAACGTGACTTTGCCTCCGATGTGCCGGGCTACCTGGTGTGAGTGACGCGCGGTAGCGGTGCTTCCTTGTGTGCATCGCGCGTCATGACTTGACAAGTATAGACCGGTCTATTTGGTGTGAGTAACGCGCGGTAGCGATGCCTCGATGTGTGCACCGCGCGTTGTTAAACGACCAATACGTTACAATAAATGTCATTTTCGGTTCATTATCATAAAACGAGTGTAGTCCGATGTAACGAATGTAAAATGCTATTTACAATGTACATACCAATATTGCAAAACTATTTAAGTAGTTGGTTCATGTGCCTTCGATAAGAAGGACATTGCGTCATCCGTTATTGACTTATAATTTGAAATATACATCTGCGTAACTGAGTTCCTAGAAGCAAGTACTTGCGTAACTTGGAACAATTATATTACCCACTTGTACTAACAACAGCAACAGAGTATAAAATGATTTTATCGTAAGTCTATACGCGCAAAAGTCAATTCGCCCTCGTTCGAATGAAAAACTGATGTTCCCATCACGTTCATAACTCGATACGAATTCATAATAAAAATCGATATATAAAAGAAGTATTCGAGTCATTTTCATTTTCAGAAGAGTAGAGAACACAAGCGATCCCGAATCACGATGGGAAAATTGTCAAACCAAAGGTACAAAATCGTAAGAAAATATTGTATTCGTGTCTTGATATTTAATTACGTTCGTCAATATATTCATAGAATATTCGTGGTATTTGCGATAATAATAATCGCCGAATCGCAAACAATCGCCGAGGATGGTTTATGTACTCATTTATCGTCGAGCCCGGTAACGGAATTGAATTACACAAAGGAATCTTGGAACGCTGCAGGTAAAATTTAACAAGATATTCTTGCTTGTCATATCTCTAATGGATTCCATTCTTTTACAAATGTTATTTGTAGCTAGCTTGCTCCTTTCGGGAATGAACAAAGAGGTGGATCATTGTGAAATTTTTTACGAATACGCATGTGGCAACCGGACCAATAAAACGTTGAATTATGTTGATAATACATCCACAAAAATAGCGAAAGAGTTGGAAAGTAAGTTGAAATGCAAGGAAAAGCATTGTACATTGTTATTTCGAATGTAAATAATGATTTCATGAACTCTGTTACTCTTTTTATTACGTTACAGATTATTTACTACGTAATAATACCGACAATGACACTGTCGCGGAGCAAAAAGCAAAGCTGAGTTTCCAAACATGTATGGACAAAGGTGAGCTCTCGAATTTCTTTCGAAAGGGTTTTAATAAAAGGCTGTGAAAGCTATCGCTTTAAGAAATAAAATGGAGCGAAGATCAGAAGCAGACTAGTTTTTTAATCTAGCCCCAATAAGTTAACTCAAACAGAGCCCGATCGATTCACGGTTTACCAGAATAATGCGTTGTTACGCTCTCTTATCGTGGACCCGGTGATTTCTGTAAAACTCAGAAATAGGTTGTCCAGGAAAAACCTGACAAATCCTGAGCTGGCCCTAAGCGGAACCTGGTTTACATCTGATTGAATATCGTATAATGGGTTGAAAGGCATCAAAGAAATTCTTCGTTCGAACGGTCGTTGGCCCATGCTCGACAATACTTGGGTAGAAAACGCAATTCCGTGGCAACAAATTCACAATAAGTATAAGACTGAATACGGTGTTTTTGGTTTATTCAGCGTGGAGGTTGCTCCGGACTTGGGTACGGATGATAGATACAGAATATGGGTAAGTGAATTATATATTTTTAACTAAATTGATAATTTAATATCAATTTCGTTTGACACACGCACACTGGCGTTTACTAAAGGGTGATTTTTTTGAGGTTAGGATTTTCATGCATTAGTATTTGACAGATCACGCGGGATTTCAGACAAGGTGTCAAAGAGAAAGATGCTCAGTATGCTTTGACATTTCATAATGAATAGACTTACTAACGAGCAACGCTTGCAAATAATTGAATTTTATTACAAAAATCAGTGTTCGGTTCGAAAAGTGTTTCGCGATTTACGTCCGATTTATGGTCTACATAATCGACCAAGTGAGCAAACAATTAATGCGATTGTGACCAAGTTTCGCACTCAGTTTACTTTATTGGACATTAAACCAACCACACGAATGCGTACAGTGCGTACAGAAGAGAATATTGCGTCTGTTTCTGAGAGTGTTGCTGAAGACCGTGAAATGTCGATTCGTCGCCGTTCGCAGCAATTGGGTTTGTGTTATTCGACGACATGGAAGATTTTACGCAAAGATCTTGGTGTAAAACCGTATAAAATACAGCTCCTGCAACAACTGAAGCCGAACGATCTGCCACAACGTCGAATTTTCAGTGAATGGGCCCTAGAAAAGTTGGCAGAAAATCCGCTTTTTTATCGACAAATTTTGTTCAGCGATGAGGCTCATTTCTGGTTGAATGGCTACGTAAATAGGCAAAATTGCCGCATTTGGAGTGAAGAGCAACCAGAAGCCGTTCAAGAACTGCCCATGCATCCCGAAAAATGCACTGTTTGGTGTGGTTTGTACGCTGGTGGAATCATTGGACCGTATTTTTTCAAAGATGCTGTTGGACGCAACGTTACGGTGAATGGCGATCGCTATCGTTCGATGCTAACAAACTTTTTGTTGCCAAAAATGGAAGAACTGAACTTAGTTGACATGTGGTTTCAACAAGATGGCGCTACATGCCACACAGCTCGCGATTCTATGGCCATTTTGAGCGAAAACTTCGGAGAACAATTCATCTCAAGAAATGGCCCGGTAAGTTGGCCACCAAGATCATGCGATTTGACGCCTTTAGACTATTTTTTGTGGGGCTACGTCAAGTCTAAAGTCTACAGAAATAAGCCAGCAACTATTCCAGTTTTGGAAGACAACATTTCCGAAGAAATTCGGGCTATTCCGGCCGAAATGCTCGAAAAAGTTGCCCAAAATTGGACTTTCCGAATGGACCACCTAAGACGCAGCCGCGGTCAACATTTAAATGAAATTATCTTCAAAAAGTAAATGTCATGGACCAATCTAACGTTTCAAATAAAGAACCGATGAGATTTTGCAAATTTTATGCGTTTTTTTTTTTAAAAAAGTTCTCAAGCTCTTAAAAAATCACCCTTTATTAGGTCAAAAGCTGTATACATGTAATAATTTTAAGGTAGTGCTGCCATAAAAGCATTTTGAATGGTAGCATCTAAATTTTTTATACATTCAATTTTAAGTAATTACGGAGATGTTAGCAAAATTTCAAATTTCATCACGGACTATTGGAAAGAGAACTAAAATGTCCAGAATCGACATTTTAGTATGGAATCTTATGACAGAAGGTCCGAATCGCGACTTCAGGTCAATTATTTCTATACTTTAAAACGAGATTAATGTACAGAAAATTTTTTTACCTACAGACTGCAAAAAACTATTATAAAAAGGGCTTTGAAATAACTTCCGATGTAATTTTAGTTAACTTCATATTTAAATGACAATAATTCAAAATGTGTGGTTCACGTCAAATTCTCAATTTAATCAAGGCAACATGGTGATCTTTGTGTGAAATGGATTGTCAATATCTCTATAAATATAACTTTGCACTATAGAGCGGAGCAAAGACATCCTGACATCATGTGCTAAACTATTGCAATTTGCGGCAAATGTTGACAAGAGCTAAACGTTCGTAATGGCAAAACGGAATTTTTATCTTACACGAAACACTAACAGTATCATTATAGAAATTCAATAATACAATATTGTTATCTTCTGAGTTTGCTTCACAACGTTCAAGCTGTTAAAACGTTTCAATTATTTTTCAGTTAAAACCAACCTCCCAGTTTCGACTTTCACCGTTCGAACACACCGACCGTTTTGAGGATAATCAACTTCTTTTTAATTACTTGTCGTACATTAATTCTATAATCGAAGAGGTGGATAATTTTGGACACATGAATGGGACTGTCCTAAGATTTTTGGACCCAGCTATGAATCTTATCTTCTTCGAAAGAAATTTAGCTAATGTTATAATTACTTCTTTAATTTAATAATTTAATATTTGACAATCAAGTTAAAAATTTGACTAATATTCTCTAAACGACATGAATATAGATTACTTCGCTGGTCGATCCGGTAGACTTAGCGTCAGAGTTAATGACAATTGACCAACTCCAGGAATATTACAACAGTGCTTACCCACAAAATTCTACCTCCCAGGTACAGATTAAGCTATGATTTCCTAATTGCTTACAACAATATAAAACTATGGCCTTAAAAAAAAAAAAAAAAAAAACGATGCTTACGATATTTTTATATGGATTTTAAGATAAATTGGCTCAACACTATACAGAGTACATTTGCCGATATCTCGGATATTAGGATCGATAGTCAAAAACAAATTCGCGTAATGGATAAATATTTTTTTAAAAGACTTGTTTGTATACTCAACCACGCGAACGAAGAAATGATTGGTAGGAGTTTGGAAAATTAATTATACCAACACTCGCAGTAATTCGATTGATAAGTTTTTATTAAATTTACTTTGCAGTAAATTATATTCACTGGAAGCTGGTGGACGAGACTGTGATGTATACAACGAAAAAAACCATTGAACGTCTCCATGATTTTTTATTTTATAGAACGAGATATAACTACGATGAACCTCAGTTAATAAAATACGATTATTTATATAAACTGCTCTATGTAAATTAAGTAAATCTTGGAGCTCTTTTATTGAGATCTAACGGGTTAAGCTTGATTAATATAAAAACTGTAGAATTTTATGTCAATTCAATTTTATTCTTAACTCGAAATCCATGTTCTTCTCGTAGTAAAATATCGTGTCGAGGAGTATCAGAACTTACGCATGTTACAGACTACGCATACGTGCAGGAACACTTGTCCAATTATGCAATTACGTGGGTAAGTGATGGTATTGCGAGGAATTGGAATTTTCAATAATGCGTGTAAGAAAATATTTCTTATTTTTATATTTCAGGTTCAAATCGTATTTGAGCAAATAAAGGATACGATGGTCAAGCTAATCGACGAATCTCTCTCATTGGACAATCAAACGAAGAAATTAATGAAATTCAAACTTAATAATACGAAGGCTCAGATCGGTTATCCAAATTGGTACACCAAGGAAGAAATAAACAATTATTACAAAGATGTACAGTCGCTTGAATTTTATTTAACAAAATATTTTCAATATTGTTAAATATGTAGAAAAATAAGTGATTTTTTTTTGTCAGCTCCAAGTTGGAGACAATTTTTTCAATAACATGCTAAATCTTAGGCGGTTCGAACTGAAAAATAATCGCAGATTATTAACAAATCTTGTCGACAGAAAAAAGTAAGAAAACACGTAACTCGAGGTGCAGATTCGCGTGACTTCGATTAAATCTGATTTGTTATTTTGACAGATGGCGAATACGCGCGTCAAGCGTTGAAAGTTATTACAGCCCACGTACCAATATCGTCAGTGAGTATCATTCCATCTAGGAGAAATACGTTAAAACTTAATAATGAAGAAGAAAAATTGTTAAACAATTTTTTTTTTACAGCGATTCCGGCAGGTATTCTCCAATATCCTTTCTTCGATGCTCAAAGACCAGAGTGAGTAACGAAGATATATTTAATAACAATTTATAGAAACATAAGGACAATAATAATAATAATTGTTAATATTAATAACACATATTTTTTCTTTGTCATAGAAGAAGTTTTGCTTTTATTACTTTTGTTACTGTTGTTGAGATTCTCATGTCAGGATACTAAAAATCGTTTAAGATGTCGAGAAAATTAGTTTAAAAAAATGTATGTATAGGTGCGCGCATGTGCGTGTGTGCGTGTCAGGACCTCGAAATGTTGAATCCACTGTAAGTAAAGAATGATCTGAGCTACCGACGTGTTATATAAATAAAACAGAGCAATCCATTTATTTGATGTGATTTATATACGATATTTGGTATTGAATTTAATCGAAATTGACAAAGAAATTCGAATCTACCGGAATTTTGGATTTTTCGAGAAATTGACGTTGTACATCTGAGTGACGTAAACTTTTATGGATTAAACTCAAATTTTCTACAGGAAATAACTAATATCTAGTGGTTGTAGATGACATTTGGAAATATTTTGTATCAAATTACGTAAAGATCGATAAAGGCGTTTGAGTTTTATAGAAAATTCCATTTTTAGATTTTGTAACTTGTAATTAAATAATTTGAATAATCGATAAAACGATGTATTACAACTAATTGTAAGTATACGTTGAGTATACTCAGTTGTTACGTACTGAGTGATAATCACTGGTTATAACTTTCCTTAAAATATATTTTGAACCAATGAGATTGTAGAGCGCTTTCATTTTTATAATTAATGTTTTAATTAATTTTTGTTTCTTTTTTTACGTCATTTTTTAAACTTTTAGCGGTCAATGCAGATTACAATTAATCTACAAAATGCGAAAATTTCTTCGAACTTTGTTCAATTGATTTGTTTTCGAACTGGGACCTCGAGGCATCTTGTTAAAAATGTGTATATTCTCGTTATCGTACGTTAATACAAAAAATATATAAATTTTGTCGCACAACATTTATATCTTATGTATAAAATATTTTTTAAATATATTAGATACATATATTTTTTGTAGGCCATAATCTTCTACAGGAAAGACGAGTTTCGGCTACAAATTGGCCAGCTCCCGGATATTCAGGATTAGTAGAAGAATCAAATGTAACTCTCGATAATTGTGCTTTCTAACGTTTCGATCATGAGATGCGGATCCACTTTCGAGTCGCTCATCCATCTTCGTTCTATCATGTTGAATTTTTCTCAATAATTATGTGATTTCTTACTGTTGTCTCCCAATCTGGGACTAATAATACATCGGGTACATCGTACAAGGGAATCTAGCTAACATGATAAGAATTTGCCTCCTAATTCTATAGATTCTCCGGGACTGGTGCAAATGATTGCGATCATTTGCAATTGTCATTTGAATTAGATAGTTTTATTGTATTGAACTGGTTGGAACTCTTCTGAAAAAAGAAAAATGCATATTGTAGGTTATTTCACAGGGGTGAAATAAAATTTCAATTCTGAAGAAGTTTCGCATCTCAGGACCGAAACGTTAAACAGCACAATTTTATCGAGAGTTACATTTGATTTTCTTACATTCTTCTGAACATCCGAGAGCTGGCCGCTTTCTAGTCGACAATTCACTTTCCCGTGTTCATCAACGGCCCCCTACTTACGCTCGTTATCATAATATTCTATATTTCACATATATTTTATGCATATATTTCGTAGTTGATATATGTATCTATCAAAATTTCTATGGGGATATAAATTTGTTTATAATTCTAATTTATTGGTATTTTATTTAACAGATTCATGAACTTTGGATGGATCGGAACGATTATCGGTAAACTGATAGCTCGCGCATATGATTTTTCAGGTAAGCGATTGACACATCGTCATTTATGAAACTGATGTACTTGTTGAAATTATGAGCGTTTACATAAAAATAATGAATCTTTCCAGGATGTTTATACAATAAAGGCAAACGTAAATATATACAAAAGCCGAGGTCAGAGACCTTTGAAGAGTACGAGAAAAGAAACCAACGTTACATAAACGAATACAACAAAGACGAGATTTACGAGAATACAGATAAAATTATCTATGTAAGCGCATATTTTGCAAAGAGATCCGTTTTTCATTTCATTTATATTGACTGAAATGTATTTAACACGTTTACATCCATCAGGCAGATGGAATGGATTTGTTGATTGAACATATCGCTGACGCTGTAGGAATTGAACTAGCTCTCAGGGCATACATTCAGATCCAGAAGTCAAGAGGAATCGATGAGAATTGTTTCGACTTATCGGGACTGAACGAGTTGACGAGCAAACAACTCTACTTCCTATCACGGGCAAAAGTAAATCAATAAATAACAAAATTATTTCATTCTTCCTTTGTTCTATTGTGTTGACTCAAATTTTAATTACAGATGTCATGCTCGAATTATCCGAAGAAATTGTGGAGTTATGTACCAAGAAGTCACCGTGTTTCTAAAACAAAACGACTTCTTGGGACATTGTCGAATCTAGAATCTTTTAACAGAGCTTATAGCTGTTTCAACAAGTTATCTATAAGCGTAATAGAGAAATGCGCAATTTTCAACACCTCCGAGACAAAGAAAAAAATGAACGACGACTTTCCGATATATAGCCCAGTTAATTAATGACCTAAAGGCCAAATTTTCGGATCGCACCTTTGTACATACCGAAGGATCAATCATCAATGGAAAAGTCCTTCATTTATTAACCCGGAAGTATGTCCGACTTACCAATAAGCCTAATTACCAAAAGACATAATAAATTACGGTGCTGGTAGACGACTAAAGTTCAACCATGTTAATGGGGTACGACTATCACACTTTGAAGTCAGACACGTGTTTGAAATAAATGTAACTATAGATATTTTGAATTACTCGCAATATTAGTACTTTTAATTGCAAATACCACTATAATGGCGCTTTCCACTGGTACACTGAGTTCGTGCATTGTGTCCAGTTTTCTGAGTATGCACGGTGTCTAGCTTTCCGAGTGTGTACGGTATCCACTTTTCTGAATGCGAGGAAGAGAGAAAACGTATACAATCAGGGCATTAAATCTTCTATATCTTTGCTTTTAAAAACGTGCACTTAGTTTTACCAGTGGAAAGCGCTACAATGCTAAATACTTTCCTTCAAATAAACCTTTACATTATTCAAAATACATTGATAACCGTGAGTGTAATATTTTCAACGGCTCCGGAATCATGTCAGGTACACGGAGAGAATTTTATAGTATTATAATATCACATAAAATAGTTCAGGAATAATCTCTGGACAGCATAGCAAACGTGGAACGAGTTGGAAATCTGAGAAAGTTTTCTATACCGTTTGGAAAAACTGAATAAACACAGTTTAGGATTCATTTCCAGATCGCTTTGTGTGAAATAGCAGTGCGGATCGTTGATCCCAGCAGGTTATTCACGATAGCTACCCAGTAAGAAAATCGTGCCGTGACAGATGCCGGCAGAATGCCGTTATGTACGTCCGCGCCAGGACGACATTGTGACGGCACAACTTTTTATCAGCACAAAAAATGTTTTCATCATCTATACCGATATATATATATATATATCGGTATAGATCGGTATAGATGATGAAAATTTCAAAAAAACGTTGGATTTTTATCGAAAAAATGTTTTACGAAAAAAAGGCAACATAATCCTTTTTTTTCAAAATGCATTTTAAACTTATAAATAATCTAAAATCAAAAGAGTCCAAGTGTGAGAAAGTAGTCACTTTTAAAAAATATATTTTCAATTTCTCGATAACTAAATGTAAAGAAAATATAAAGAATTATTTCAAACCATTTTCATTGAATTTTGAACATTTTGATGCGAGTACAGCCTAACGAAGGAAATGCTGATGCAACTGAATAACGCGTACTCTTTGATGAGATATACAAAATGTTTCAAGTCCAGGAAACATTTTGGTGATTTATCATGACCGTTATCTAATCGACAAAGTCGAAAAATGTACAACGAAGGGGACTTAGCTTACCGCTGTACAACGCAGCCATCTTTGTTCCTACCAATTATTATTTCATCAAAACGTTTGGTAACCATCACTCAAATTTTACTGCTATTGCGACACTATAACAGTACATTTCGATACTTATCTAATCGCAATGATCATGAAAAATCTAGCTTAAATCCTACTGCATTTAAAAAAGATTGAATCGATATCAATCGTGCGTCCTAATATGCAAAAAAAACACTTGGCGATAACCCAACCACCGGCAACTGTGTTGTTATCAATTCCATCTACACTAGACATATGCTTTTGGCAAACAGGAAAAGCAGGCAAAATTCTCTACTGACAAAGTCCTCAACTTTAGTTCACAACTGCAATTTGTCTTCATTATGACGATAAACAGATGCAAGATTCGGAGTATGCGTTACGTTTATTAGCGAATAGGTTAAACGTAATATGTCGGATTATGTGCACAGCTGTAGTCTCGTATCCAATTTATACACATAAGTAGCACTCGTATACGATTGTACAAAAATAAAAGAGTAAGAACCACTTACAACAATGTAGCATCCACGATGTTTGAAACGTTCTTTCACGATTGAATCAACAGCCACTTGGTGGGAGCACAAAACCGTACAGGACCAGAGGCAGGCGGGCAGCAACCGTTGATAAAGTGACGCTCTCCACATGAATATTATGAGAACATTTCACCAGAGGGCTTCAGTTTCCTGTTTCTTTTTACCCGTAATACACATCCGGTACGTTCGTTACTAAAACATTCCCGTATTTAATAAGTAATATCTCACAGATATAATAAAAAACGCTGATAAATAAAAGATTTATGAACAATAACGTATTTCATTGGTTATCGTTGATATAAAATATCAAGTGGATATCACGTATTACGCCTCGATTTAACTGGATTACAAAGTGGATGTCATACGGCGATCACGACAATCAACAACAAAATCGTGTTTTGTGTTAAACAATAGTTTCAACGTGACGCGAACCAGTGTTATCAAACATATTTGTTGCAAAATCTGACGTTCCAACGTTTCACTGTATTTATCATTTTTGTTGAAAATTTGGAGAATTTGCTGAAATTCTACATAACCTAAAAACGATTTTGGTGCGATTCTAAAAACGTCAAACGTTAAAACAAGTTCTTATGGTGTTCTATATCTTTTGTAGGAATGGCAGACTCGAAGGTAAAGACCAAGCCTACCAAGGCTGTGAAAAAGCCCAAGGAAAAACCAACTGAACCAGTCCCCTTGAAAAAGAGGCCTTTCAAGAGACACGGACGTTTGTACGCCAAAGCTATCTTCACCGGTTACAAGCGTGGACTTCGTAACCAGCACGAACACACCGCCCTGTTAAAAGTCGAGGGCACAAGAAAGAAGACAGATTCCGATTTCTACATTGGCAAACGCTGCGTCTATGTCTACAAGGTAGCTACTTTTTTAAAAAATAAAAAACAAAACATTGATAAATTTCAATGTCCAAGGTTTACAACCGATAACATTTTTATCCTCAGGCAAAGAACCCTACCCCTGTTC
Organism: Cylloceria caligata; assembly: GCA_963942595.1. NCBI lineage: Eukaryota > Metazoa > Arthropoda > Insecta > Hymenoptera > Ichneumonidae > Cylloceria > Cylloceria caligata. The sequence goes on from OZ012703.1 coordinate 7,263,170, forward strand.
CCGGCAAAACTGCAAAAAAGACAAAAATCAGAGCTATCTGGGGCAAAGTAACGCGTCCACACGGTACCAGTGGCTCAGTTCGTGCCAAGTTCAAGAGAAATCTACCTGCCAAGGCTATGGGTCACCGGATCAGAATTGTAAGCATATCTGATACTCTCGTCTTTACATTCCATCACTATCGATACTCTAATTGTGTGATTTCGTTTTTCTGTTGCAGATGCTGTACCCCAGCCGCGTGTAAACCTACCTTCTACGCTATAAACTAATAAATACCGTTTTGGTACCAAAATCATCATTTTTCTTTTCTGCCTTTCCATGTGCATGATAGTATAATTAATAATACATTTTTATTTAAAAAATATTTTACATAGAGATGCTACCTTGTCTTGTTATACACGATCGATGCTATTGCAATATTATTTTTATTCCTATACTTAAAAATTGGATAAACTGATGGTAACTTGATATAACCTAGAACTATACTGCCATCAGTGTTTATGACTGTTCGAAATACATTAAGGCAATGCGTGCCTAATCGTAAAGTGTCAAATGGAAAATATTCTTAAAACAGTGCGGTTAGCCGGTCGAATTAATTCACGTGGCTAATATCGATTAGACATCGTGGGGGAGAAGCCATTTTCTGCTGGGATACACCCACACATTCACGCGCACAGATGTTCAGGAACGAAACAACGCGTCAATTTTCTGTCACGGATGGGATGCTGTTGGTTTCGCCGTAAAGCGAGTCATCGCTCAAGAATATCCGCAGTATTTAGTTTTCGTGAGCCAGTCCAAAGAACGTGGCTTATGAAGCTCTGAGACTACGATCGTGCAACGAAAAAAAAAAAGTTCAAACTAAACAAATATGATGTTTTGCTGTCTAAGAAATTGCTTTGACGGTTTGGGCTTCAACGCTTCCCAAGTGCCGCAAAAACTCGCAAATCCCATTGCTCTGGATACTTCTCACATGGGTTATTATTATTTCTCTACCTCATAATAAAAATCTTAAGAAAAATGAAACTTTTTTTTTTATAAAAATTGTTTTACACTTATCAGGCCATGAGGTTGTGATAGTGATGAACGGATTGCGAGTCTGTGGTCAAGGTGGTGCCTTGACGAATGTACCACTGGCTCAAAGCAAAAGCTACTTCGAAGTAAAAATTCGACAAGACGGCATCTGGGGTATCGGGCTGGCGACTCGTTCCACCGATCTGAACAGTGCTATAGGAGGCAAAGACGTTGAAAGTTGGGCTCTAAATTCAGACGGTATCGTTCGGCACAATCAACAGGAGCTGCACAAGGTCCAAAGTTTGGCGCAGGAAGGAGACATCGTTGTGAGTGAATCGATTGTCTGTATTTCGAGCATCGAATAAGTCCTTTTCTTTGTTTCAGGGTGTCTCCTATGATCACATTGAACTCAATTTTTATCTGAATGGAAAGTCACTGGATGCACCGGTAATGGGAATCAAAGGCACGACATATCCGGTACTTTATGGTGGGCATTTTCAGCATTGGCAAATTTTTTAATGAAACAAAGAACATTACCAAACTATTATTTCTTTCCAGTTGATGACGGGGCCATATTGGACTTAATTTTACAAGACTTTGCTCATCCGCCTCCGATGGGTTTTGAAAAAATAATGGTGGAACAGTCCTTACTCTAACAAATTACAAAGTCTTTAGTTAGGACGTGCAAATTAATTAATCTGAACACATTCTCAAAGAAAACGAAAAAAAACTCATTCTGCTTGGAACTTTACCAAAATGCAGACTGAAGACAATTGTGTGAAATACTAACGTTCATTCAGACGGGTTCCGTATTGTATTATAACAAAGCATAATAACTCAAGAAGATCACTATATTACTGCATAGAAAAAATATTTAACTAGCTGTTGAAGAATAAACATTTTTAGTACAAATCACCATTATATAATTTGCTCTCTCTCGCACTTCCCACCTTGCATGTCACGTGTGCGGAATTACTATGTAGGATTATTGAGAATTCTCAGGATTTATTAAAAGGTTTACATTATTATTACTAAGGATTAGTACAACTCTGCTTCCTGCGTTTATATTACAATAACTATATTTTTCTTGTATATATATGTACGCGGTATATTCTAATCTTGTGTGTGTGTGTGTGTGTGTGTGTGTGTGTGTGTGTGTGTGTGTGCGTGCGCGCGCGTGCGTGTGCGTGCGTGTGTACAACTTGTTTAGGATATACATATATATGCATTAATATATATTTATTTTTTATTTATAATGATTTATCAATACTTAATCAGCTAATGGTATAGTATGTACACTGGCTTAAGCAAGGTACCGAAGGCATTAGGCCAACCGTTCGCATCACTAGGCTAGCGTCATGGCTTGTTCGTTGAGAAATCTCTTTTGTGTGTGACTCGTTATTTCGTAATAAAAAATTAATCTATGAGAGATTAAAGCTGATTTATCGTCGGCTTCGATATGCGGCAAATATAATCGTAACATACGTCCGTACGCACAAATAGGTAATTAACTATACAACCAATATTTATCCAAATAATCAACAATTTTTTACTTCTATAATATATGAAAGAAACGAGTGCCAATGATCGAATCGTTGTATTTTTTCGAAATCTAATAATCGCTTTTAACGTAGGAAGGAAGAGGTCAGTCTAATTCTTAGCTCATTAGGTAAGTTTACAATCAGATATCAACTTCACTTTAATATATAATTCAGAGTTTAGAAAATATAGGTGTTAACGGATGTTGTCGATTGCGGATTAGTGGTTACACTGATTCGTCGATTAAATAGCCTGCCTTAAGAACCCTTCGTGGATTAGCTACCGCTTACTATTGTCACACTTCGAAGGATAACGTTAAAGTAATTTAAAAAATACGGTTATCGACAGAACAGGATATTTTATTCCGCCATCCAACTAATTATGCGTGTGCTAGTATAAAACCTCATTGTACTGGTGAAACGATAAGTTAAAAAAAAAGAAATAGAAAAAAAACAACGTAACATTCGTCGATAACGGGAGCTTTTTACACTGTCTCTGTGCCACACGAGGCATTTACTTAGCGACATGTAAAAAAAGAACTTTTATCATCATGATTGCTTGTGCTGCAAGCTGTATGGGTGCTCGCCAAAACGTAGTGTATCTTTGGTCCTTAAAATTATTATTATGAATGTAACTACTACGATTACTACTCCCTTGGCATTATAGTCGCGTAACGGATGTTTCTTCGAATGAAAGTGGATCTGTCGAATAAATTAAAATGTTTCGTCTTTGAAAGACTCAATCAAATTTTAGTGTATTCGTGAGATTGATACGCTACGAATAATGAGCTAAGAAATGTGATAAATGGCACTGTAACGAATTGATGCGATTATACAGACTTAGAAGTTTCCATTCACTTGCTTCATTCGAAGAACCAACGATCGACCGTTCGTTTAATACCTTTTAGTTTCGCGCGTTTATATTACATTATGTTTCATGACTGGATGATATGAGATAATTATTGTGGTAACTCATCGAGTCTTATTGCACTTAATATGTTCATATTGTTCAATACTAACGATTAATTGCTAAATCTAATATGAGGACTTTTTTGTTTTTTTTTCCTTCGTTTTATTGTTTACTTTGATTCGCATAAATCTCACCATCGTTGGCGTATTACGTTTATCACTAAAAAAATTAATAAAAAGTATATCGTACACGTTAATAGCCAACAAATCAATGATGATTATTATTATTATTTTTGTTTTTGTGTGTGTTTGAATGCACCTGCAGAGGACGTTACATTACTATCACTGTTAACTTCGTCGAGTGCTACAATAGAATCATACGATATATATGTATATATATATATATATATATATATATATATATATATATCAAAGACTATATATATATATAGTCTTTCATTGAATTCAATGATTTATAAAATTTGGTTTTATGCACGTCTCGTCGGGGAGTATTTCGCGGCGCATACGAATCGTGCGTTATACGACACAAGTCTCAAATCCCGCAACTCGAGACAGAGGAACGTAGATCCATAATGGCCAGTGCCGGGTGATAAAACAATTGTAGATTCATTTTACAATATTAGAGACGTTTATCCAATATAACGAGCGCTCGTACCGGCCGACTTTGCCCCCTCCGAGCATTCAACTCGTTAAACTACGCGCGAATCACTCGCTTTTGTTGTATCGAATACGACCTTGTAGATAAGGACTCTCAAAAATTCATTCAATGAAAAATATACGCTCTCCGGTTATTATTTACAAAATTAATTAAATCGAGAATAAAAGTTAGATAAAAATTCACGTAAGATCTACGAAATATTAGCAGCTTTAACTTAGTCTTTACTTTTTCTTTTTCCACCGTCCCTCGACTTTCCCTCGGTGGACTCGGACCTGCATACTAACGTTTATTTAAATTCTTCGAGACATCTTTACACGCTGCCGACTACTTTCGATACGATCTAGTCGCACGCTTCAAAATTATCGTTAACGAAAAAGTCTTTGTTTCTTTCAAAGCTGCGCGAAAGCCTTTTGAAATGAATAAATATTTGTTCTATAACACTAGAGTGACAGCAGCTAAGAGCAAACTAAAGTGATATAAGCCCAGAACTTCGAAGCACTCACCACTATCTAACATAGCTTCAAAATTCTTGTGTTATTTTTATCTCTTCTAAAATGTTAATACTTCTTTCGTAACAAATAAAAAAAAGCAAAACATGTTCTTACTAAACCAAAGCATCACCGATGCCAAGAGAATAAGCAGTTGATTCATGAACCACGCTTCCCCGGGATAGAGTTAAAACTACAGAGATCGATATGAGATGCGCGTCTCTGGTGAATCGTCGTATTTCATAGCTCGCGGATAAAAATACGCGGACGTGGGCACAGCACATTGTATTTCTATCGAGCAACACTAAACTTCCTCGCGATAAACCATGTCGAGTAAGTTTTCGTAACTCTATATAAAAAAAAATATATATATGTGACTCGCTTTGCCCATTACTGAAGATATGTGATGTCGAAGATCTAGAGGGCAACAATTTTCAAATCAGTTGCGAGATAGTCGCAACCCGCTGATGGTGAACGTTTCTCATTGACGCTTAGATTTTTTCCCGCTCGTTTCTCTCTCTTTTTTTTAAGTACAGATCGATTAGATAAGACAGGGGTGATCGTCCACGTCTCACGAGAAACGCATTGTTCGTGAATACTTTCGTGTGTACTATATGTGTGTGTAGAACGAACTCTTGAACTCTCCTGGGTCCTGCCCGTGATAACAAAGGTCGAGAGCGTCGAATAGGTCGGAAATGCGATAAACGCAGCTAGATCTCTGCCCTCATGAACACTAAAGTCTCAGTCTGACTCGAAGATTGCGAGGATGTTTCTTTTGAGTTCAATAAAAGTGAAATAAGCTAACGTTACGCTTACAATACGTACGATTAAAAACAAAGATATGTAAGCTGCACACATACGAGGAAAAACTTTCTCAAAGTGCCTTCGATCATTTTTTCGAGAGCTTTAGAAAATTCTTGTATAATAATAGTACTTTCACACCTGATTACTTGCACGCCTAGTGGAAGAGTGCCGAGGATCGTACTGTACTCAGCAGTCTCTTTGGTTTCTTATTTTTTCTTTCGGTTTTTTTCTTTATATCGGAGCAAACATCTATAGAGCGTTCGGTTATTAAAGTATCTTCGCAGGGAACTGCGAGCTACAGTGATAAACGAGCGTCTCCTTTGCCGAGGGCAGTTCTTCGATGTGCTTGATTTTTTCTTCTTCTCTCTTTACACCAGTATTCAGACTCCGTCGTTCGAAGGTCATTCAGACTCGTTATAGGATACTTTGGTATCCTACGCGCCTATTATAAAAACCTCCGTCTATCACTCGTTGTCAGTCGTATCCTCGATCACGGAATCCCAATTGAATTCTGTGGCGCTCTGACGTGACGACAACTCACCGAGATGCTGAAATCGTTGTACGAAGTAAGGATCGCGATCCTTTATTCGACGAAATCTTTGAAAAACGAGATTCTTCGCAAAATCGTATAGCTCCAGATCCAGCCTGTTGAGCCGACGAATTTCCTCCAATTGTTCCGTCGTGAGAGTATCCATCGTGACCGCGCTGAGCGTTGCGTTGTGCTGCTCGAAACCCACTGCAAAGCGCATACCAAACGTTTCTTCGAACGAGTACTGGCCCACCTGGTTAGACACAAGACCAACTCATTTACAATTATTCGCGAGTGTGTATTCCACCGTTTCTGCAAATAGCGAGCCAAACTACCAATTTGTAGGAAACTACTATGAGCAGCGATATACATGCGAAATAGGGAGTAAAATAATACGGCCGTGTTCCACTTTCATACGAAATTGAAACCGAAGAACACCCGAGGTACAACATAGTTTTCCGATAATAAGCAATTTCGTCAATCGCCGACTGCATCGTGGACTTTCTAAGCGTGGGTCAAGGACGACGACTCTGTACTGTCGTGCGGTGGAATACGAGTTGTCACGAGTGCAGAGGTGCGAAAAAAATAAACTACGACGGGACGAGAGCCTCATGGATACATGCGGTTACGAGGCTGAGAAGCAAAAATATTTTTAGAACAATGAAGAAAACCGAGTGCTTACGCGAATAACTCTGCTATGCGTCAGAAACATTTGAATCATAAGTGGTACTTTCGTGCGCATACTGTTCACCATATGGTTTCATGCTGGGTAAACAATGAAGTACCCGTGTAGGGACTTGAAAAACTGCACGCTACGGTCTCATGGCAAGCACATGGTGGGCAACGGGATCTCATAAATATTTATACAACTTCTTGCATTCTCGGGCAAGTCCAAAGTTAAAGCTCTTTCTCTCAAATTGAATAATGCAGTGACGCTGGAAACGCAACGAGCTACGATATCGGTTGAAATAACTTACTTTTTGATGTTCGGTCAGCATGAAGAATGGCATGAACTGCAGATTGTTCTTTGCGCTAGCGAGCATCAGATGGTCCCGGTCGGAACTCGTTAACGACGAGTTGTAACAGCCGACCAACGACAGATCGGCCAGCATTCTTGTTTGACGATTGCTCGCGAGATTGTAGGGACATCCCATAAACTGCATAATTTTAGTAATGATCGATTATTCGCGGAATTTTGCGTCACGAGCTATGTCTTTACCTTTCATCTATCTGTGACTTAGCACTTTTTACATACATGTGTGTGAAATTACGCGAATCGCCATTATTATTTATATTTGCGTGCAATATACAGGGAAAAGGAACGGAACTATTGTTCGTACCTTCTCGAGGGTGACTCCTTTCCAGTTAGAGCTATTATAACACTGGGGAATCGTAGCCGTGGTTCCCCCGCACCAGTGCCGAGCCCCTCGCCATGTCGCGCCTCTCTGGACGTGTCGGAATTCCGACAGATATCGGGCTACGGGATCCCTTATAATAGTTACGTAAAAATATCTTCGTTTTACACCCTCCCCCTCTATTTTGTCCAGCTCGGAGTCCACGCAACCCGTGAGTTCCGTCCAGTCGGCATGCAAACCGCATTTCCATCCAGTTGAGTAACGTGAGAACAACCAGTTCTCGTTGCGATTAGGTCGAAAACAGAAGCATCGTTTCCGGCGTCGTTGGCACGAGCACGGACGTTGCAAATCCAAGTCCCGAACCAAGTGTTTGCCGAACAATGTACCTCCTTTAACCAGACGATACCAAAATCGTTATCCGCATATTTCGCATTTTAGAAAGAAATAGAATTGAAGCTAACTGAAATTAACTCATTGGCAGAGAGCATGGAATTTCAATTATAGTCATTTATAGAATTCACCAAACAGATTGGATTTAGTGTACTTAGAAAGACTTTAAGATGGTTCAATTGCCTGATAAGTAACAAATATATATGCATGAATAGATTAAAAATCAAACAATTTTACATTATTGCTGTAAGATTGTAATTTGATCTATCCACTCGAGGAATACAGAAATTATTTATTTATTTTACTCCAAAAAATTTACTCTGTATTTCAACATGTTTCTTTATGAAACTAGTATAGATGTTTTATACAAACTTAATTGTGCAATCTTCGTAGACGTTTTATAACAGAATTTTGCAATCTATTTTATAAAACTGACGCGTTGCTCTTGCAAACTTTTTTTTATGAAAAATCCCTGAGCCTGGCCCAATAGATGTTCTTATTCAAAGCATTCGCAATAATTTGATGTTGATTCGCTTCGTAGCTTCTTTCTTTTCACATTGTATGACATAATCTTGTAAGAAACTGTAAAAAGAACCCAAGGTAACTGATAAAGCAAGTAGACACTACGAGGCAGAAATTCCGTGTGCTACAGCTGACAAAGTATTCTTGTTATCACAGAAAAATTTTCGACGCACAAATACAAAATCTGCAATTTATATAATTCTAAAATGACCTTCTTGGAGTATAGAAAGATTTGATAACATGTCTTGGGTATCCCATGCAGAGTCTTATGGTTTACTGGTTCTAGTGCCTGATGAATAATGGAACAGGTTCAGGAATACAATAGAAGAATTCTAGGCGGATGCCATATTTTTATTTTCTCCCTGCATCGGTACAACATCCTGGCGAGTAGCCAAAGAAAACGTGAAGTTAAGTTGAAAAAAACCTGAGCATCGCATAGACTATAATTTGTTTTAATTTAATTTCCTACTGTTGGTATCTTATTCTACCCAAGAATATTCTTCTTGGAGTATCATTTTTGATCTTTGATACTCTTTTATTACAGACTTCTACCTCTACCAGACTTTGCACAGTTCTTAGTTCAGCAAATAAGAAATCCAGTAAATATTTACATTGGACATGCGACACTGATAAAGAATCTTTTATTTATAAACATATACCTGAGGAAAGAATCTTTTATTTATAAACATATACCTGAGACGCTCTACGTTGCACATTCCTACAAGTTGATTGCAATAAACAAGAGGAGCTCATAATGGCCATTCTCTATACTTGCGCAGAGGTCAGAAAGTTTGTCATAAATAAAGCGCTAGAGAATCACAAAGGATACTCACCGGTTTTCTGAATATGAAGGAAGACCATAACATCGTGAGCATTGATGTCAAACTGGAAAGTGTCATTGGCGAAGACGTCGTCGTAGCCGAGACTTCCTTGAATACTTTGCAGTTTGAAGGATGGATGAACGGGTAGAATAGAATTGCTGTCGATGTCGAGAGTTTTTGAGGTAATGAGACCCGAGGAACTGGTTCCGATAATCTGGTCCTCGGCAACCCTCGCGGACTCCTTGAGGTCACGATTCGTAAGAGCACACACATGATCAGGGCAAAAGTAGCCGAGATAAACGATACCAGTTAGAGCGAGAATCACGCAAATACCAACTACACCGCGTAACCGAGTTCTTCGCGACCGGGTCTCCATATTCGCGGATCTGTCGCATATGTCCGGCGGCAATAGAACCACCAGCTCGCTCGTCCCGTTGCTGTTTCCGCGTCTACCCATCTTTTATATCCATCCTTTCGTTTTTATTTTTCACCAACTGCACCGAGAGCACCACACGGTTTAACGACCTTACCAAAACAACGCTCCGCGCTAATGTCTGCCATGTTGATTTATTCTCTCCCCACCATCGCATCTCTGGTATTTTTATTGTAGAAAGAAGAGTACTGCGCGATTCCAGCGGAGTACGCTACTGGCCACTCGTGCGCCGATTGGGTGAAGGAAAACCATTCGGTCGACATCAAATCTTTGCAGAATAATTTTTTTTTTTAGAGTGCATTGATATTTTAGAAATAATAACAACGAGTTTTACTTAACAGCCTGACGGACTGTGCATCATGCAGAGCGTTGCACTTATCTGATAAGTTCGATCACCTTAGAAAATTAATGGACAGAAAGTTGTGTTACCGTTCGAGTTGGCCCGCTTACACGGGATATCGTGAAGCAGCAATATCGGGTGGTAACCAATATCTCGAAGACTCAATCTCAATATCACTCTCGCACCTTATGACTCAGTCGGTATAGATCTTTGGTGATAGATCTACTTTTGGTGCTAATCCTCCGAGAGCAAAACAGGAATTGACAAGCATTTTGTCAAAAACGGCGAAGTGGATTTTTCGAAAACGGTTTATTCAAATTTCATTTAACTTTGTCAATACATGTGAAATGAACACACGCAATTTTTCGTTTTCGTCTATTCTTCAAAATCGAAATAAGAAATTTATTACCAACGATAAATCCGTAATTACAAAAGTTATTTTATTATTTTTTCACAACATTGAAATAAGAACGATAAGACGCTCGGAAATAGCGATATGTGATAAAAAATAACCTTAACAAAAATATCGATAAATTTGCGATCGTGTCTGTAACATCACATAAACTGGAAAATTTGTGAAAATCAACGAAGTGGGTTCCTCGAAAAGGGTTGAATGAAATATTATGAAACTTTGGCAATATATGTTGAATGAATAAATGCAGTTTTTTGCAGTTCCAATCTTTTATCCGAAAACGAAAAAAAAAAAAACAATTGCTAACTAGATATCCGGAGAAATCTGTAATAGACGACAGCTTATGGTATTTTCTCTATGCATTTCACTAATAAGGAAAACGGCGAAAGCCGCAAACGGCTCGAAACAAAAACATACATTTTTGTATATGAATGTTGTTATTCTTTATAAAGAATAAGAAGACACTTGCAAAACACGTTCGCGTAAATACTGTCGATAGTTTAAGAAATTATATCGTTGACAAAATTGAAAAACAATTATCACGCTTAAAGCTTTTGTGCGCGTATATATATAAAAGTGTCGATGACTGTGGAAGGCCGTATTGGAACAAGTGCAAAATGATGCAAATGTTATGAGTGAGAACATTTTCAATGAATATCATTATATGTAACGCATAAAAGGAAAATATTTTTTCTAGTGTGTACAGTGTACATGTTTATATCAGAAATAAATCGGAAGATTGTCAATGGACAGATTTTCGTGGCCTAACTCTTATTTTGACGCCAACGCGCTCTCTAGCGGAGAGTCACGAAACTAAACTCTTGTTTTTGATTGGTAGGATAGCATAGTAGACTACGTGTAAAATATGTGAGCACCCGTGAGTGTGAGATGATCTCACTGAGATCCACGATTTATAACCTTATTACATCGGTATTCGAACATTTGTGCTCACTTGGGCGATATTAGGTCGGTGCAATGTGAATGTTTCTTTCAGATCTCATACGGGTTCCAGCGTACATTCGTCAAACACAGAGCAATGATAATTCGTGCGTAATGTGAAATAAATCGAGATCCTCAAGCAGGCTCGATAAATGTAAGCCATATTAGAGTTTCACGCCCGGTTGATGAGTTTATTACTTTTAAAAAATTGTTTTCTTATTAACAATGACGTGACAAAAGCAGGAAAATATGTACGTCAACTATCATTGCTTCTTGAGATCCTGGGCTATACCCAGTTGAGCGTTAGCAGGTAACATGTATTTAGTGAAGTTCGAGCTTATGCGATTCTCTAATTAATTCGTGAAAAGTCAACTTGTAGACGTGTATAGCGTTATCCCAATGCATATTTATAAGCAGACGAATATGGAATATGGACAAAAACGTGGCATACTCCAGATTTTCTATATTTTACTTTTTCAAGTTAGTTTTGGAAGGATATGTACCAACCTGGAATGCAACGATGAGTGTCACGCCGAGTCGACACGACGAAAGAAGTCGGGAGCACAACAGACTTTGCTGTTCACTACCCAAAGGTAAGCATTATCAGGATGATATCTTTTAACAGCGCATAACATCTTTGTATTTTTCACTTAGATAAACAATATCATCCAAGAGTGGAGTAAACCTGGTGGACGGCATCTGGAATACCCAAGATTGCCAGATGGAACTGTGCGCAACGCCCCTCGTAATAAGTATGCAAAGTGAGACACTGAACCTTGAGGTAGAATGAGGTAGACTATAATAGACTATAATTGTTTAACAAATTGGTTTAATACACTCTATGCAATGTGTCATATTAGCAAATATATTATGTGATTAATGCTAACACAAGCATTATGCGATTGACAAAATGGGTCTACAAAATGCACATATGTGCAACGACCAATGGCTGTGTTAACGTTCAGCGTATAATATGGTAATGTTGTTGTATGAGGTTTACCTCGATAATGTGGTCCACGTTTTTTTTAATACCAGATGACGTGTATTTACACTAACACATGTGTGAAAATGCATGTACACACGTTAGCTTACATATACACGGACATAGAAATACGTAAATTAGAGATTTCGTTTTGACGCAGTTTTGGTACTTGAGTAAACTTTTAACGAGGACATCCTCTTAGAAATTTCCTTATTTGACGTCCTGCACCGTTACTAATCGTTTATTTGCATGAAAACTATTTGTTAATATCTTATTTACTTTTTATAGAATTGGGACTTGAATAACAGTGATTAAGGATCAACCGATTCCTCTGAGATAGATTTTCTCCCACTTGCTGAATACCTGAGATGCATCAACATTGAAATCAAGTAAGTTTTATTGTCCTCGGTACAATTCTAAAGCGATTATCAGGTTGGGAATATACTTTCAGTTTTTTTTTACTTCATTTTGTTCCATAGATTAATAGATTTTTACTTAATGTTCACAGGATTGGCATATCCAATGGAAAAACTGCAATGCAAACATCTTAGCTTAAGACATAAGAATGTAAACCGTAATGTTTTTTTTTTCTCTCACTTTCTGGTCTTCTGCATGTTCTAATATCCTAACGTTGCTCATAATGTCAACGAGTTAACAAGTTGTTTAACATCAATTGTGCTAATTGGATTAATGACAGAACAGGAATAAATGTTTCTATTTTCATCATGGCTATATTTCTTCTGACCATTCCGGACCAGTGGACGAATTTTACAACGGCAAATGTAGCAATGAATATCAATTATTATTAGGTAAATGATTCATTTAAAACGTAGCTATGTATCTCAATTTTTATTAGTAGTCTATGATGTGTTACACATCATCTATTTCACTCAGATCGCCATACGTGAGTGAGAGATCGATTTTTCCTATTGCTAATTTCTCCGCTACGACTGATCTCGTATAGAAGACGAGAACGGAAAACTGTAAAATTGTCATACGCGAATCACCGTTATCTTTTATCCGAAAGATCAATCGTGATGGAAAAATTTGTATTATAATATTTGTTACCGACTGAGGGGCATATCGTCTTAAGGTTATGTGAAACATTTCGGTCGATAAAAAAACTGTAATCTAAATTTTTCGTCACGGTTCATCTAGTGGATAAAAGCCGAGTGTGTCTCCGCCTAACAATTCTGCAGAGTGACATTCTCATCTTTCATCCACCAGATCAACCGTGGCGAAGAAGTTCAGGATCGTAATGTTAGTTATGTCTCTCTTGCACCCACAAACGTTCCACATCACCTTAAAGTGATGTGCTACCTCTCGGTCGGTAAGAAACGCATTAATGCAAAGTCCTCTTTCACGATTAATCTTTCGAATAAAAGTGGAGAATTGCGATTTACAATTGTACAGTTTACCGTTCTTATTTTTTGTCCAAAAGATCAATCGCAGCGGAGAAATTTGCGATAGGAAAGTTTTGCTATCTCGTGCGCATAACGATATTCAAGAGAAAGACGACATGTAGCACATCGTCTTAATGTAATTTGATTCGACTCGATTGGTAATAAAAACTGTAAACCGAATTTCTTAGCCGTGGTTGATCTGCTCAATAAAAGTGGAGAACAATCCCTTCCGCATAACAATTCAGCAGGTTACCTTCTCGTTTTTTAATCTGGCATATAATCCATGACGATGAAATTTAAGATAGAAAGATTATTCCTTGCTCTCTCATACTTATACACACGTCACATTGTTATTTATTTTCTTACCTTCGATTAAATGAAGTATAGCACGTAAGCGTTGACTGTTTATTAGTATAAAATATAAATGTATTTAATTGTAGAGCGATACCTAAGCCTCATTCTATAAATAACGATATTAAGCAATCAATCTATGCAAGAAGCGATGCAACCTGGTCACCAGAATTTTGTACCGGCAAACGACTTTTTTCTGTCATATCGGTCGAGTGCGACGCTAGCGCCTCCACCCTCAGTTTTTGGCGATATATTCCACAACTGTCACGGTCTTACAAACTATTGACCACGTCTTCAATCCAACGTTCAAACAACTAATTCACTCTATACTTCATCAAAAAAGTTTACAACGGCACCCCAAAAACAAACAAGTGTGCAGTATTCGATACATTTCTGCGCCTACATCAAACGTTTCTTCATCGCGGTTCGCATGTATTTCTATTACCTCTGTACTCTCGTTTAGTACACACCGTTCTCCTAATTTTTTCACGGATATTGATGGAATAATGTCCCAAGATAAGGCTTCTTGTATAGAACTTGTATTTTCGCGAGGTCCAAGCATTAGCCGACGTGCCAAAGCCAAAGAGTTATGGACTTTTCTCGACAGCCAGTCAGAACTAAAACCCTACGTATCACCGGATGTATCGACAGCAACCGTAAAATCGAATGATTCAAGCAATAGTACTTGCAAAAAATGTATTTCGGTTGAAACGATAACCCAAGACTCTCGTCCTTATCCCTGGTACGAAGGACTATGCATCCTTCGTCATTTTGGACTTGATAAAATTGCCTTGGCTGCTAAAGATGCTTCCAGTGATCGTCGCCCTTCTCGCATTGAAAAATTTGTGTAAATAACATTAAAAATCAGCCAAGTAATCAGTTTATTCAAAACGGAAACGTCATTGAAACACATTATTGATATCTCTAGAACGCAAGAATATGGTCATCTCGCAGATGTCGTTGAGGAACCTTACGAGAAAATAAATTTGGAGCTGAATGCTTTTGAAGAACGGGTTAAGAGGAATCATGCAGTCAATACCAAAAAACAAATTTACGAAGTGCCCGAAAAATACGAACGATTTTTTTAGTGTGTTCGCTTCCCTCAATCCAATTAGTGACTAATGTAAGTAACATTCAATACATATGTGATGGCATTAGCTATCGAGTTGTCATCAGAATAAAATGAGGATGTTGAAATCATTTTGTCGTATATCAATCACGTAGTGAGTAGTATTTTTAGCGGTTCGGTGAATAGTTAAGATTTATAACTGAAGCCATAATTTGAATGCAATTATACGGTCCTCTCTGTAATTGCCCGACTGTGGCACAAATTAAAAAGATTTTCATTTGGTATGCAAGGAAATTAGGTAATTTTCATCTGAATGATATATTTTTCTTTAGTTTTAACATTCAGATATCAAAAACAAAAGGTACCGAAATAAAATGAATCTCTTTGTATACCAGATAAGAACCGCGAACCAGTAAAAAAAAGATGGCGATTAAATGATAACTTTTTTTAACTGGACACGGTGCACCAGTGGAAAGTGCCATTATCGTTCTTTTTGCGTACAAACGAATAAACTTTTGAAAATCGCCATTCTTTGTTACTGGGAGAAAGGAGTTTTGTTATAAAACCTTACTAAATATAAAACCCATTCGATAAAGTTAATTATATTCGCAAGTCACAAACGCAGACAGGGGCTTAGTATAAAAATATTCTCCTGAATAGAGAGTACATGTGGAAGGTGGCCGGCCTCGAGAAGGCAACCGCCACGATTGCGTAATATCTTAGGGCCGGTGGTTCGCCGAGTCATCTGAGTCCCGCGGCAAAGGCGGCTACTACGACGACGACGTCCGCGTCGCTGTCGTCGTCGTATACGCTCGTTCGGGTGTTCCCTAACGCGGTAAAGGTAAAACGAGATAGCGCGGTCGATCGTCTATAACGAGGTTAGGGTTATCTCTCGCTCGCGCGCGCGTTACTCGTGTATCGAATATCCATCTCTCGTCGTAGTCGTTGTTGTCGTCCTCGCGCATGGATGTATCGTGTCCGCGGGAGGCCGTGATACAGTTTGGCTGCACCAAACCGATCGTATCCGTGTGTTGCTGCCGCGAACAATCTGCCTTACGGGACAGCAAGAGCAAGGTGCCTCTCTTCCTACTTCATTTATACGGAGTATATAGTCTTCTCGAGTATCATGAATGGGGATCTCCTACCTTACACGTTCACCCGGAGAACCGAGGAGTATGCTCCACGTAAGACATCTGCTGCTTGCTGCCTGGGATCTCTTCTTTATTTATTGTCCTTTTTTTTCCTAAGTCGTATGTATGTATAAGTAATAATGAGAACTCCTTACTATATATATATATTGCTTTAGATAATTGTAATTATTCGAGGAAATCAAACCCTCAACTCTTCAAAGATAGAATATTTAATTTATATTCCATAAAGCCGTAGTTTGTTTTTTTTTTTTTTTCAATAGCTTAATCAATTATTCGGCCAAGACGTAGTTATCATTTGCAATATCAATTTATACTACTTGAACTATCGGACAGTCTGAGCTGATAAGGTGAAGTATTCCATATAGAGAGTTGAAAATTATTCGCGATTTATAAGAGTTTAACTTTTTTAAAACTATTTTTCAGCACTACCAGAGGGAAAAAGATAGTCAAATTATTAAATCGCGCTCGACTCTTCGCTCAGATAATTTATTTAAAAGAGGAAGGCGGGGTGGCGACTTCTTATCTAAAGGAAGTTCCCTACATGGACATCATAGTGATATGCAATTATTAGGAGCGCAACTAAGTTCCTGCTGTTTTTTTTTTTTAATGAAAATGCAACTTTATTGTGTAAAAATGTTTACAAATGAATCATTCAAAATATTGCCCATCGCTAGCGACAACTTTTTCTCATCTTTCTGGCAGAGCTCGAATACCGTCACGGTAGAAGTGTTCGTCTTTTGAGGCTATCCACGAATCAAGCCATTTTGAGATGTCTTCATATGAGCTGAACTGATGATTAGCCAGTCCATGTGCCATCGAACGGAACAAGTAATAATCGGACGGCGCAATATCTGGGGAATATGGCGGGTGGGGTAGGACTTCCCATTTGAGCGTTTCTAAGTAGGTTTTAACGGGTTTGGCAACGTGAGGCCGAGCGTTGTCATGCTGTAGAGCAAGCTCTTTTTGCGTTTGGCACGGATCCTCATCGAGCAATGTCTCCAATTCAGCGTCTTCGAAGGGTTTTGGTCTTCCTTCACGCGAACGGTCGTCAACATCAAAATCATCGTCTTTGAAGCGACGAAACCAATCACGGCATGTTGTTTCACTTAGAGCAGCATCTCCGTAAACTTTTTGGAGTTCTCGATGCGCTTCAGCCGCCGTTTTCTTCGAATGAAAGAAGAAAAGCAACACTTCCCGCAAATGACGATTATTTGGCACAAAATCATACATTTTCACACAACCAAAAGTATATGACGCAAAAACAAAATCACTAATGTGTCAAAGCGGTTTGTTTACCATATGTCTAAGCTTGGTTCATGACGTTTTGGTTATGTCCCAATCGACTAGCACTTACTACTGGAGCCATCTCTTGAAAAACAGCGGGAACTTAGTTGCGCACCTAATAAATACGAATGTTAATTTAAGATGCGAAGCAAATCTTCTTCATGAACTATCTAGGCAGATAGGTTTGCGGGCGTATGAGCAAAGAAACAGAAGAGTAACCGTCGCTAATCCAGCGGCCTCTCGTCTTGCAGCGCAAACAATAAAGAAGAGGTTGCAACGAGTGAGGTGAGAAGAACGAGGAGCGAGGCCACGTTGACGGAGATTCGACGAAGCAGCGCCGTTTAATCGGTGTTAGCCCGCATCAGGTTGATCGGAGACCCCCCAGCTGGGCGTTCGAGAGGGCTCTCTCTCTCTTCACTGCTCGAGCGGCCTTCATGATCGAAGCGGAACCCTGAGGACGACAGCCAACTGAGCGAGCACTCCACTCCACTACACTGTGTTAGCTACAGCAGCAAGAACGGGAGGGACTGTTCGGAGAGGCTGTGCCATGCCGATGGAACGAACAATGGAGGTGGAATGCTCATTTGTCTGCGGGCATTGTTGTTGGTTCGGGCGGAAACACGAGCTCCGTACTCCACCCCTGGTTACTCTTTCTCTGTTCTATTGCGCTTACTCGAACTCGCTCGTCCTCCTTGCCGATCAGCAAAAGAATAACCACCCCAGTTGTGTACGTCCCGTTACGTCCATACAACAGCAACATTTTATTGGGAAATTTTACTGAAATTAGATTTTCAAATACAAATATCCTCTTATCAGAATTTTACTTGTCTCCCCCTTATGAAAAAAAGCTAGGGGGTGAGGGACCACGAAATTATTTTGACTAATTATTGAGAAAATACGTGAACTATCACAACGACAAAATAATTTGTTTCTTTGAAATTAAATTTTTAAATAATAAATAATTTAGATGACGAACAAATGAATTTACATCATAAATTATAAATAATATTAGTTAATAGAATTGTGGAGTTTCTTTAAGAATGATTCAATGAAATTTAAATGAGTAGATGAGTTGCGTCAGCCATGTTGGATCATAGCGAAGGATGAACGCGTTTCGAACGAGACATTGAATAAAGCCACGCGGTTTGAATTCTTCGATCCGCCCGCTATACACCCATGTGTCGTCTACACGCAGTCTTTCAGAATCTCGAGGTGAACGACAAGAGAGTACGAGGACGACGTTGAAGCGTGCGGTAAGAGAGAAAGTGTGTGCAAAGAAGCGAAGAACAGTGGAGAGCGGTGAGGAAGATGAAAAGAGAGGTACGGACGCTGCAAGGGTGTGGGGTGGCGGATTCTGGCTCATTGGGCAGACGAACAAATTCGTCGCGACACCGTTCGACGTCCCCGTGGATTACGTGCAGGGCCCTACGCAGTGCGGCCCGCCGAACTTCGGTGCTCGGGTGCCTCGCAGGTAGAACGCATGCATGTGGACCAGCGCGACTGTTCTACGGGGGAGGAGGACGATGTATAATACAAGGCAAACGGCAAGATGGAACGAGAACAGGGGAGGAGGAGGTGGACCAACGTTGCTTATCTTTGCCATCGGTCGAGCTTCCTTCTTAACGGGTGACCGGACACCGACTACGCGAGTCTGTAACTTGTACGCACACGCGATCGTTCCTTCTTCATGTTCCTTTTTTCTATCCTCAGCTCCCCTCTTTTACATCGTCCAGTGATGGACCGAACAACTCTGTGTGTTCTTATTTTTCTTTGTCTCCTTTCTGCAACCCCCCCCCCCCCCCCCCCCATCTCTGTACGTTGTCGAGATGGACGTCTCGACCATGATTTTATTGCTTTGACGTTTTTGATCAATATTGTTCATTATCTCGCTTTATCTTGAATCTCTTATTATGTGTAGTATCTATTTTTTTTTTCTTCTAAATTGTTTATTGCTTGAGGTAAGTACAGTCTTAGAAATAACGGTGCAATTAACATACAGAAAAGAAAACCGGCCAATATCATCGCAGAAGCCGTGCGAATAAATATCATCATGCTCCTATGTATGGGAGTCTTAGCGATAGGTAGAATATGTTACAATATATTTGTAATAGTAGAAGGGCTAAGTGGTTAAACCTAGGATAATATATATGGATATTACAATATTGCTGCACTGGTCAAGTGTCGGATATGGATGCATGGGGAAAATACAATGTGTGATAATAAAACCCCTACGAAAATATTTGTCACCATAATTATGATTTAACATAACTACATAAACTTAACAACTACATAAACGATATTATGTTACATATATACGATGGGTGGAGGGCAGCTGCCCTTTCATAGCCTTATTAATATTATAACAATGTTAGTGCTGTGCCGAGTATTTTATGGTTGTCTATTTTGCCTTGTTCGAGTCAGTGTTCTTCTATACCTATAACGTGCGTTAAGCGCACCCATGTGGGTGTCGTCTATGGTCAGCCACCAATATTTATTAAAGTTTAGGCGTTTAAAATTGTAGAAATCCTGTGTAGAGATGTCAGTGTTAAATTAAATCTGTGGGTTCTGGTTAATTGGTAGGTTGATATCTAGGGCTATACGCTTGTTAGCACAGTTGCGCCTCCAATGATAGAGGAGGGGGATATTATTTGAATCTTGTATGAATCCTTTTTTGTCGCATAGTATAAATGCTTGGGGTGTGACGTAACCAGACATCAGCTCTTTGGTTATTTTTGGTATGTCTATGCGTGAGAGTGATATAGTATCTATCTGCGGTATAAGTGTATCTCTTAGGTGTGTTTCTCAAGATTCACGGTTAAATTATTATTTCTCAAAGGGTTGAAGAAAATTAAAAACCCTATTTAACTTGGGCATTTGTTACACTCTTTTTTTTACTAGTGCAGACTGTTAGTACCGAAAGGATCTCAGCACGAGACTTAACATTCTCTAGAAGTAATTATTATGATTATTTTGCACGTTGTAAATATATTATTATTTTATTAAGGGGCTTATACTTTTTCTATTATCAACTGGATAACATTCGTTCTTTAAAGTGCAAAACTATAATTGCTGTCTGTATCGTTTAGTGTTCAGTCTGCAGCACGCGGGAACGAGTAGCCGTTGAGGGAGTAGAAACAGAGCAGAGTATGTGTAACCGTGTGTACGGCTGCTGCTGCTGTTGCGATGATCTGCAGGCCATCGAGCGAGCGTCGTTTGCCTGGGGGCAACTGGTAATTTGACGGACGGAGTATAATACGATGTTAATAGAATGGAACATCGCCAGGTATCTTTCGTGGGCTCGACCGCGCCCATAAATCTTGGTTAATTTGGCAGAGCCATTCGACGTGCTCCCGAGTCGACAAGCGTTCGTTCTGCTACACACAACTAGGTATGTACAACCTATAACCGCAGCAACGTGTATCCCATGCTTCTAATGCCCATACCGCCTATACGACCTTATCGTTGGGACGTTCTGCATCACTTTTACTTCTCTCCGAGTCTTCTTCCTCTACTCGTGCGCTCTATCCGCAGCTAACAACCTGAAGTAGCGCTCGTAAAACTAAATTGCACTTCTAACGTTGTCTCTGTCGCGCGGTTTATCCCTGTTCTCATCGACCGACTTGAAACTTCATTCCGCGCAGGTTGATTTTCAAGATTGAATAAACCGAACGAATATCGGGACATAAACAGAGTCGGGTGGCGAAGATTACCAGCGATACGATACTGGCCTACGAGTGTCTACGGTTTATTATTTTCTATCTCGCTTTCTCTGATGCCTAAAAGAACGCTTGACCTGCTGCTGCGTGGAGTGTTATATACGTGCAACAAAAAAAAATTCAACTGTTGAATAAACGGTGCCGTAAAACGGCGAACTCTCGGCACGGCTCGTTCGAACTATCGTGCCTGTTGTTTTATCCCGTTTGATCTTTGCCAGCTGATACAGAATTTTATATTTATTTTTCATGTATAAACAAAAATTTTGTTTGTGTTATTAACTCTGCACTCGAGAGGTGACTCTTGTTCACTAATAAGTGGTGAGCGAGAGTCACCTCTCGAGTGCAAAGGGTTAAGTATTAAACTATATATCAAAATAGTATATCCACAGAAAATTATATATTTTACGTGGCCAACACATCATTATAAATAAAACGTTATTTTGAAAACTCATAGCAATAGTTTTGTTGAATACTATCATAACTCACTTCTATTTTGCTTACGCGCTGCATTGCTTAATCTGGACTATATGAGTAAGCACGCGACCGTTGTTTATGGCATCTCCCCCCCCCCCTCTCTTTCTCACAAATTTCGCGACCTGCCGGCAAGACGCGTAAACAACGTAAATGTCCGTCAATAAAGTCGTAACTGTAATGTACGAGGCTAGGAGTAATGACTTTATCGATTGACACTATTTGTTACGATGGCGTTTCCATAGTGTCGAGATATTTGCTGCCAAAAGACAAGGAATGAGTTCGAAAAGTAAAAATATTAATTCCTAATAATTTTAGAATTCAATAACACAAGTAGAAAAAGAATAATCACTTAAATCCTGTAAATTTATGTATATTACGTTCTCCGTGTACGATCGCCATATTATAGGTATCGTGTTTATTTATTTGCACGGTTAAAATACTCTCTTATGAATACTAAATGACACTCCGAGTATATGCACATCAAATAGCAAAAAAATAATTATTAAAAATATGTGGAGAATGAAATGACTCGAGATCGACGAGACTCCTTCTTGGCAAACACAATTTAAAAAGCATGTAAATTGAACGAGGCCATAAGCCAGCACGATGATTATACGGTTGGCGACTAAACGGCACTTGGCGAATAGCTGTTTAGCGAGGGGGTGACGCGAGGGCGCCTGGGGTAGTCGGACGGAACAGAGAGCGCGGTGCGATCGGGCATCGATCGCGTTCGATCTCAATCGATCGGTTCCGATCGGTTGGTCAGATCCTGCGCAAAGATGCTCTTGCCCGGTGCCAGATGGTCTACGGAACGATCGACCGAAAGCCGCGCCCATTACATATGCGCGCACACTGTTTCACCGCACACGGCTCCTCCACCTTAATGAAATTACGACCGAGTCGCGAAGCCGCCCCTCGAGGGCACATTCGAGACCACATGAATCTACCGTACTTTACCTATATCTCGTGCTCCTCATCGCCTGGGATAAAGGTATTGCGGAAGAGAGATCGTTTGCGCCGGAGACAGTATTCCTGGAAGGCAGCGAGGAATCTGTTCACACACGAATGCATAAAGAACTCTGTTCAGCAGACCATTCTCTATATACAAATGAAAAAGATTCCTAAAATGCGGTAATGGTAGCTTTTATATTTTATTATTATTATTATTAGTGAATTCAAGTAACGAAACTATTCGTGTGTTTGACGTTTTACGTTAGTCACCTTGGTACATTAGGAATTAATTAAACTATCCAATCTGCGATTTATTCTCAATTGCGCCTGTAGTTTTACGCTGCCAGAATTTTACGGTCCTTTGACGACTGTACGAGACAAGAGATATAAATATATGAAGCGATTGTAGGAAATTTGTCCGATAGAAATTAAATTCAAGTATTTCAAATGTACGAAGATATAATCGAGAAAGTGCTGAACGTGTAAGCAGTTCCGTCACTTGACAGAATAAGACGAGCGACACTGTCGAATTACAAGTGTATATGTGTGAATGTATGTATGACTCTGATTTAAAAGTGTATGTGATTGCTAATGTGTATTACGTGTACTTGCCGTGGTTGAAAAAAGATAAGAAATTCTCTCTAGACAATTCCGATAATTTTCATTCCATTGACAATCGTTTTATTCGAGTACAGATTAATTAATTCAACTCAAAAACGATAAAATTAACATTGTCCCTTGCGAGACTGTCGCCGAGTCAACAATGTAACACAGAATTTCATTTGTAATTCGATTAGGCAGATATACTGTTGAAAATGTTATCAAGTTTATAAAATGTTTAATATACAGCAAACGAAAATTCATGAATTATTCCGGTTAGTGCGATAAAAAATAGTTTTAATCTTATAAAAAATCTATTTGACAGTAGTCTCGTATTCTCCCGATGATTACACTCTCCGTAGTAACACGGGCTTTAACAACCGACTTTTTATTGTGAAGGAGAAAGGACTGTACGTTCGAACTGTCAAGATACATATTGAAAAGGGCCCACGTACTTATAGCGTATGATTTTACCTACCATGGCGACAGAAGCAGTGCGGAGAGGAAGCGAATGGGACGTGAGGAATACGTACTACGCGAAGTATAGAAAGGGGAGTGGGGTTGCCTCGGGAACAAGTTTAAGTATTAAGTAGCCGCTGCGTCCGCTGTCAGTCTACGCTCTAATTAATCATAATTGACGTCCGCGCGAAGCCTCGCACATATTTGTCGCACTTCTCCTACGCTCGTACTCCCTTTGCTCAGTGCATCTTCGGTATGTGTTTGCAATGGAGTCTCGTGGTCTGTTTCCTCTTGTTTCTTAGTCTCACGAAAGATAAATAATAAAAATATATAAATTTCATAAACTTCGTGATCCATACATTTCAGGTTTTATATATTTATATATTTTTTCGGCAATAAATTCAATATTTCACGCATATATAAAGATATATGTCTCAATATATATCAAAGAAAACATATCTTAAGATATATTTTAAGATAAATTTATATTTCATATATGATTTTAATATTTTTATCGGTAAAAAATATATTTTTGCAGAACTACGTTTTTTCATGAAGGTATATCCTTACCACATGTAAGAGGAATCACGATATAATGCGAAAATATATCTTAACCCTCTGGGGGCAACCTGGGTAGTGCACTACCCAAGTAAAAATAGGTAATATACTACCCAGGGTTGCCCAGATAAGGTACACAGACAAATGTTTACCCTCAGTGGTTAACATATATTTTAAGATAAATTTATATATGACATATAATTTTAATATTTTCATAAGGATAGATTCTTACCACAAGTAAGAGGAATGACAATATAAAGAAAAAGTATATTTTAATATATATATTTGAAGATAAATTTATACATGATATATAATTTATATATTTTTATCGGTAAAAAAATATTTTTGAAGAACTACCTTTTAATCATAAGGGTAGATTCTGATCACATGTAAGAGGATTCATGATATAAAACGAGGGAACGAGATTACTCATGACTAATTGCAACAATAAGCAGTAAAGCTAGACGAGGTTAGCGCGCGTAGGTGTCTGTGATAAGTACCTATTGCGTCTAGCGATGTCTGGAGGTGCAAAATATAAACGAGAATTCCACGTACTTTGTCACCTCGTGACAAAGTAAGTAGTAACAATACGTATAATCGAGACGAAAAATTGTGGTGAATATTACGCGAACGGAGCTTAAATTCACGTTGTGAAATGCCTTATGTACGTATACAGTCGCAACTGTTACATAAAACTTAGCCGTCGTTTATCTATAGAACATAACGTCTGTCTGCCTCACTTCATATAAAACACAGTAGGCAGTGCCTCGAGAACATATTTAGATGAGTTGACTCCAATTGCCGTGGTACCGTGAGAATTCCGTGTCTGCAGTAGCAACAGCATAATGTAACGGGGGCCCGCGTTCGCAAACCAACGACACAGCCTGCACGAGGAACTATACTCGACGTTTTCTCTCATCCTCTCACTCGCTCATCAACTAATGTTATAACGCGTTTGTATGCACTCTCGTCCTAGAACCAGCGTGCACTGCTGTTGCAGTGGCTGATGTACACTGGTGCATCGTCGGATCGGGTACGTGCCCCGCTAAACGGGGCGTTAATCATGCAAATTAGGGTCTAGCTCGATGGAACACCGGCGTCTACGCACAACAACCACGTTGTGCATTATTATTAGGCAACAACGCACGCGTGAAGCACGCGTTCATTCGGACAGTGTTTGATACCAATGTGCAATGTAACAAGTGATTCACAATTTCCGGATGTTTCACAAGGAAAAGTAAACGAAAAAAGCCAGCAAAGTAGAACTTTGCATATTGCACAAAAAAAAATATTTAAAAAATTAATTATAAAATATAAGTAAATGAATATATCGAAATATATTTGCATACCCTTCCAAAGGATAATTAATTGTGTACCCCAATATATTTTTTTAGCTACAGATGAGCTCAAATGATTTTGTAAACGACTATATAGGTATATAATATAGAAATTAATTAATCTCTGTATTTATTGCCCACGCAATATACCATAAATATACGTGCAGGTGCCATTGAATCGTTCTGTAAAGGATTTAGGAATGAAATCAACGAGAACGGACCTGCTGTGTACATAATATAGTTTGCAATAGAATAGTATACATAGCGCGTGCTTTCACACCTATATAAGAGTTTGGTTACCAGTGATCACGTATCGTATCCGTAATTCCAGGCACAAAGTCGAGATGGAACAAGAAAAATTACAAGTGAGAAAAAGAAGGAACGATAAGGCGTAGGCGGTGCAGGGGAATTGAAAGAACGAGGCAGAGAGGGACGTGCCGACAAAACGCAGAGCTTCGGCGTAATGATATGGTTTTCGGTTTCCGCATTGAAACATGATTCGCGCGATGGGGTAGGTCGTGCTACTCGCTGGCTAAAGCAAAGCTGCGAGAACCACGAGGCGGGCGTTGCCCCATCGCCGAGAGTCCAACACTCGTTGTACGATCGTTCGGCATATTCGTAAGTACACGAGCTATGAACGAGTCGCTGAACGAAATCGCGTATGGTGCGTCTGTTTGTCGCATGTTATCCCTCGATGCGACAGCTAAACCTGGGCTACGGTGTATGGTCTATGGTATATAGTGCTCTCCAAACCGTACACCATATTGTATTATATTGTAGTATGTGTACTGTAGCCGCCATCCGAGACGCGAGAAATTGCCCCCTCACAGTTCACCCCCCGATACGTGTAATTTGGCCCCCGCAACACATTTCTAATGTGTCGTGATCCCGAGATGACAAATCTTTAGACGCATTGAAACCACGCGTGCGGGGTATATTGTTCGGCCATCGAGGACGATGCCACGTGGCAAACGTATTTGTTGGATGATACAAGTTACATCCCATTATATTTCGGAAGTTCTAATAGATTTAATAAATTTGAATTTTTCATTTATCAGTCGTGTCACACTGAAACAAGCGTGAGACACCAACTGTGATAAGGTCGAGGCCGCTAAACTTTGGTTGACTCGACCTAAGTATGGTTGGATCAACTTCATGTTAAGTTTTGCTGCAACGAGCTACACGTTTTTTTGTTGTTGGTGAAAGTACACGAGTACACGAATACAATCACTGGTTTGGAAAAACGAAGAATAGCTCGTTGCGCTACAACTAATTTATTCATTTTTTCATAGAACTAACTACTTTTCTCTTTTCATACGACTTTCAGGTTCTCTAATGTATTATGTGTGAACGTTATTTATATATCTTTGTTTGAATGCATGCAAAGTCCTTTCCCTTTAGCAGATCCAACCATTCCCTGCAACGCTATTTATATATTAAAATAATTTTCATATTACAATCCAATCGTAAGCTGAAAAAAATTAATACGCTGACTCAAGTGGAATTATTGTTCATTATTTAGCCAATTTAATAATCACTCATAATGATTAATTCGACGAGGGATTAATGTTATATTATATAACGAAAAATAATTAATTAAAAAACGTGATTTACTTTTTTTGTCGGTAAAAAAATTAAGATGTTCTAATAATGTAAAATATCTCGAAATCCGAATACAAATAATTGTAGGAGTTCTATTTTTTGCAATACAATTTTTCGTTTAATCAAAAAAATTGAGCTCTGCCTAGAATTATTTTCATATTTGAATCCGAGAAATTTTTTTACAGTATCAAAACACCGTTACAAACAATTAATCATCGAGAATTTTTGTGACAACTTTTTTTGTCGATAAAAGAATTAATAAATCGCAGATCCTTCCTCCCAAAAACATTAAAAAATTATTTATCTGACAGATATTTCAATTTTTTTTAGCCAATTTTTCTAATAACTATTTTACAATCATGCAGCTTGAATAAAACTTGAATAAAAAAAAGTATATTCATGATAAAGTTATAGCAAGATGAAATCAAATAATGTAACTGGTTTTGTAAAACTTTAAACGGAAAGAAAAAGATAAATTTCACTGTTTAAACTTGATCGAGTCAAGTTTAGGGCATAAATAAATGTTTTCTTTTTTAATGTAATTCTCAAGCGGACGCACAGTAATAAGCGTGACCATCCTATAATCCGTTGTAATCCGTTTTCGCATTAAGTTTGCATCAGTGACGAGTATAACAGGGTGTCGAGGGTATACAGAAGTGGCAGGACAAATCCCATAATAATTTCCGCACCCCATGTTCGCCGCAGGGCTGATAAAACTGTGGAGCGTTAGGTAGAGGGGGGCGCGGAGTGCAACATCGCAACCCCTCCGGATATGTCACGGGGTGTCGCACGGTAACGAGGGACCACGAGGAGGTACCCGTTCCGATTGGGCCGTTTTCAGCCAATGGGGAAGAATGTCGTGCCCCACGATCCCCGGTTTGCGTGCACGCTCTCTGTCCTCTGTGTTTACTCCTCGCGTGGATTATCTCCGTCCTCCTTACGAGCATGTTACCGCTGAAGCTGCGGCCAGGTAGGGAACGAGAAGTAGGAGGTGGACGTGCATTCTCCTTGCGCTCTACCTTTTCTCATCCCGTCACTCCCTTCATTCATCGCGAGCTCCACTAATTCGTATACTATAGCACATAACTATAATACATATATGCATGTATGGTATATACTATGGCTTTAGAAAAGCGAAACACGCATCAGATCCCGTGGTGCACGCGCCCGACACGGCCAGGTAAATCGCTGGATGATGTGCACACGTAAGAGCGAGAATGTGAATTCAATGCTCGAAGGGTCGTACGCAGCCGAGTTCACCAACAATGCGCGAAGCAAGGGCTCTGTCTTTTTTTTTTACTCCGCTTCTTCTCGACCGGGGTTACACGATCAAGGTTTTGAAAAGAGATCGTAGAGTCCTAGAGTCCCCGGCGTATACTATGTATGATCGCGATTGGATTTACTTCCCTCTCGTCACGTCATATAATCCCAATTGGATTTAGGGATTACCAGTAGCCAATTGTGATATAACGTGTAACATACAGGGTAAGATAGATCTGACACTTGTTTCGAAATTTGAGATTAATGGATTTGTAAACTTCCTTCGCATTCCTGGATATCGAATTGTTATAGTTTGTTGCATAGTTTTATTTATACCGTTGTTGTATTACTTCATTTTTAGTTTTTAAAAGATTTTTTTTATCCAAGGGATGGAGGAAGGGGTCCACCGATTTTAGTCAACACAACCTGTTTTACTTATTTTTTGTTCGGGAACAAAGTCGTATCAAACACACACTGAGAGAAAAATTTAGTAAAATTGATTAAACCTGCGGTCGTGAATGACAAACAAAATATTTAGTTGATCGAATCAATTTATAGCCGATCGAACGAGCGAAACATTTATTAAATAAAATATTGAGTTGATAGAAAAAATAATTTCTTTGAATTAATTGAATATTTAATTCGATACTCGCAACCCTAGATTTAGTTAATCTTGCTAAATATTATTCTCTCAGTTCACCCCATGATTGATCGTTCGTAATGGTGTTCTATTTATGCAAAAAAATTCTACTTATGACATTCTTATATTTTTTTAAAATAATGTTGAAAAAATGTGAACTACTCAACTTCTTTGTATTCAAAATCGTAGAGGAATCTTGGATATGATTTTAAAAAAAAATTATTTTACATTACTCAAATTGGTGGATCCCCTCCCCTCTCCTCCATACGTTGCCATCACTTTCCTCCAAGTATCAAATGCAGTTGCAACTCCATTGAAACATAAGGTTACATCCATTTTAGTAAATCAACTTCTTTGACCAAACCATAAAACAAAATGCTAAGTTCTCTATTGTATCACTGGTTATTCCAATCCATATTATAATAATTATTATATTACTCGTCGTGCTCGCGTCGTGCACTAAACCTGTAACACTAACATTAAAAAATAATAAACTCAAAGTGTGATAAGACTAGCAGTGCGTGATACAATAGAGTAGTGTGGCGGGTTTTTACGCCGAGTCGAATGTAGAGAAACGTGACGATAGAGAATTGTATATACGGTATTCTCAAGGGTTCTTCGAAAGTCGAGTGTACCGCACCTTAGTCCATGCAATTCTCCAGAGCAACGAAAAGAGACCCCAGCAGCAGCATCAACGCAGCCTGAGTAGCGGAGTATATAACGCGCCGGGCTCGTATCGCGCATGTACATCAACGCGAGCGCTGAGAGGGTGGAAGAATTCAATTCATAAACGTCAGAGACGTGCACGGTTTGCTACGTTGCCGGTGCTTTTATTGTGTTGGTCGATCGGATGTTTGCCCTGCACGCAGTACCGAATCCTATCTAGCTAGCTGCTCCAAACTTTTTCGCTTATTCTCCCTTCGCCATACGTAGCAGACCATACGTATATACTTATTGTATTACAGTGCATATGATGCGTCGAACAAGCTTCGCACATTCATAAAGTATAGTAATATGCCCACGTATTATAACACCCTGCGCACGGCCGCCCTTTCTATCTCTGATACGATCGGTAGTTATACTTAGCGCCTCTTGGTGCCCGTTCGATGGTTATCGCAGTAAACGCGCGAGCGCAGCCGCTCAACCGGCTCGGATCTACTATATATACTGTACAAGCTATAGTATATACGATATACCCTATTCCACTGTATACACAAGACCTTTAGGGGTTTTATTCCATAGGCAGAGGTGGAGGGCAAGGGAAGCCACCTCGTTACCCCATAAATTTATCGCGTACAGCCCTCGGGGAGTGAAAGAGTTGCGATAAAGCATCCAGACGCCTTTGGAACTCGTATACCAGTGTACACGTTGGGTACTATCAGTGGTTGTGTATATTTTACTGTGTCCATATAACTACTACTGCGATATACCTCGTTGCTGGTGGTCCAAAGAATTTCGAAAATGTACTTCTCTGTGCCACCATTTTTTTTTTTTTCAACTTTTCAGTGAAAAATTCGTTAGTTTAAACAAATGTACTTGATAGGGTTAATCAACTATCGGATAATTCTACTGATTTGTTACCGTTGAATCAACTAGTTGGTTGATGCAACCGAGTGATACAACCATGGAATTGGTCGTCGCGACTAACCCATTTTTCTTGGTATTGTATGTGATATTTTTGAATAGCACCAAATTCTATGTTAATGCGAGAAAAATCATTCGAAACAATTAGACGGGAGAATTCTCTCGGTATAAGGAAAAAGGATTAATTTAAGAGCTCTGAAAGTGTGTACACCTCGCCTATAAGCGAGGTCCAATTATTATTGGAAAAGGTGTAAGGGAGATCCCTTGAGTGCTTTACAGGCTATACGAGTATACGTTCTATAATAATACTGTGTGCTAGGGAGATTTTACTTTGCAAGGAGACGAGAGCCACTCGCGTATTATCCAGCTTCTCGGACGATCCTCAAGACGCTACGTTTCTTCTCGTTAGCCCGTTGGTGCTGCTGTTTCTTCACCTCGAGGGTGTGTAATGTGACACCTCGACTAGGACAACCTCGACTGCACTCGCATCGAGATTCGCTTCTATCCGTCTCTCTTACTCTCGTCCGCGCTTCAAGGGCCTATCCAAGATAATAATATTCATAACTTACCGAGAGCAGAAAAATAGTTCGCGGAACGCTGTGTGCGCAAACTGCGGGCACAAGTATTCATTGTACTCGTCATCGAGGAACGCGATCACGTTTTCCTTCATCTCGATACCAATTTCCGAGAAATGTCATTACCGGCGACAAATCTGCTACTATCGCAACATTTGAAATTGACTCAATAATTTATTAACGTTGACTACTATTATAAGAATAATAATAAATATTATTATTATGAAATTAACCCATCAACAGTTAGAAATATTTTTACTTTTTTGGTTTTTTGAAAGTCAATTCGGAATAATTAATAAATCACTTTGAAAAAAACGATCAAAATATTTCGTTGTTCCAACCTATTGTTTAAATACGCTCCAGGCGATTAATTTGATTGGCCCAACCAATCAATTGGTTGACAACCCACTTATTTGTTGGCGTAAAACCGATTAATTTATTGGTTCAACCACATTAATCGCCTAGAGCGTATTTAATCTTGCAAATTTATTGTACGAATTAATAATTTCTTTCCGTATTCGGTAGCCGGTATCGTCGCGACGACAAGTATGATTTTTTTTAACAAGTATCATTCAATTTTTCAAGAGCACATCGTAGTTTTTGCTAAATGAGGAGAAAAATTAAAAATTCTTTGTCAAAGAATTAATTGAATAATTAACGAATTGTCTACTTCATTTCATCCTTATCCTTTTTTTAAAAAATCTTAGTTGCTTTAAATAAAAAAAGATTCTCTTACAATTACAATTTTCTTGCAATTATCATTCGATTCATTCGAAATCCTACATTTTAATGTCGTTTTAACTTTGTATTGAACGTATCGCATTAAATAATTAGCACTTTCGAGTATCATATAATAGCTGATGTCGGTCCCGTATATCAGAAGGTACGAATGAGCGAAATATACACATAAGTATAGTAGTACAGAAAAAAGATAACGGCGAGGTGAAGTAAGCAGAACGGAAGGCGGGGGGACGTGTGGATGGGCCTTGCCGAGGCCCTGGCACATGTAACTCGACACCGGAGTCCCCGTCGGGCGGTCCCCGCGTCTCCACCTTCTCTGCTGTTCCTGCTGCTGCTGCTGCTGCTGCTGCTGCTGCTGTTGCTGCTGTTGCTGTTTGCCTCCCGTGCATGGGACAGCGCGAGACGACTGCTGGCGGCGGTGGTGGCCGCGATTATTTCCTATATATACGCTAACATCGTATATACGCTCATACCCCGAATAGTATAGTTGCACAGTAGTAAAACGAGCATCAGTGGTAGTGGGTACGTCGCATTCGCTCGGATCCTCACGTCCTAAACTAAATCATAACCGTATTATGCTGGCAACAATGGGCTCCCGCAAGTATGAAAAGCCGCCTCTAATCCGTCAGCAGTCCATAGATGTCTTGCTTCAGCGTGTTTTTGCCCTGCTGGCGCTTTTACTCACTCTCTTTCTCTCTCTTTCTCTCCTATATATGATATTCTCTACCTTCTCTAGTGCTTGATGCTCGCTGATGTCCGAACCTCGGGCGATTTTTGTCGTTCGTGAGGCACACTTGACTGGCCCCGAGTCTTTTTTATATTCCCGATTGATGCGAGAACCTTTTATCTTTTTTTACTTGCAGCAATTCGTATAGTTGAGGATGATTTTGAATTAACGCAAGTCGATAATTTAGGATATTTTAATTTTTGTATCGACTAGCGTTAGAAAATCACGAATTTGAGGTCTTTTTAGTTATTCTAAGATGATACTCTCGATTAAATCCTTTAAAACATCAGTGATTATTCATGATACCAACATATATATCGCGATAGCCTCTGAACTCAGTTTTTTATGGTCTCGAACAATTAATTAAGATCTTCTCAGATTGGAGAGTTGCAACGACGGAAACGACGTGTTTCTATTTTTGGGACACAAGGCGGAGAACTAGTTGACTTTTATATGATCTCAAAAAAAAAACGTGGGTGAAGAACGTCAACGCGGTTACAATTCCAGGAGAATTCCTTCGAGTCTGCTGTCGCAAAATTCGTATAAAGTCTGAGATTCCGTAGGTGTTATATCCCCATAGAACTGTGTATGGATGTGCATATGGTTGAACATATAGGCCTGGGGTCGTGAGCGAATGTACAAACGAGAGGGTGGGCACGGACTCGGATACACTCGCGCCGGTAAAACGTCGAGGTCGGAATTTAAATTTCACAAATTAGTCCGTCCATTACACCCCCGTTGCAATCGCTGTGTCTCATCTAGAGCCGGGCGGCCGTACTCGTGTGCACCACGAGCACACCATGCACCGGTTTCTCCATGGCGCGTTCATCTCTTTCTCTCGAAAACGAGACATAGTCAGGAAAGAAAGGAAAGGGAGCGGTGCGAGAAGATGCAGCGAAAAGATCGGGAGAATGAAGAGAAGAGGAAAAGGAAGAGGAAGGAAGAAGAAAGTAGAAAAGGGAGAGGGAGAGAGAGAGAAAGAGGAAAGGAGCGTGCTGGTCCATGGACACGCGGAGGTTCCTAGAAAGCGTGGGTGCTTTCCTCTTCCAGGCAGCCGGACAACCAGACAGGATCAGGATCTGGACCTCCACAAATCATAACGCGCGCC
This sequence comes from Cylloceria caligata, assembly GCA_963942595.1. Taxonomy (NCBI): domain Eukaryota; kingdom Metazoa; phylum Arthropoda; class Insecta; order Hymenoptera; family Ichneumonidae; genus Cylloceria; species Cylloceria caligata. Next base: position 7,296,909 of record OZ012703.1, read on the forward strand.
GGCCGACCCGGAGCATAAGATGCGAGAGAGAGATCACGTCGTGCGCGCGAGCGAACGAGACGATCCCTCCTTTTCCACTCTCTTTCCCTCCTTGTCTCCTCCTCTCGCGCATCTACAGCGACCAATTGTCTCCGCGATATAAGCTCGCGTGCTCCTCGCGCTCTGCGTACGTGGAAATGCTTATATACTACGGTATTATAAAAAACATACGCACACACAGCCTCTTGGCACGAGTCCCCAGAATGTGACTTCTCCACAGCTGGGTCCGATCTCGATCCACATTCATATGCAGTTCTCTTTCGTAGGACGATTCGCGTTTGCTTCAACAAGCCCAGTACCCTGGCAATGAAATGTGCACAAGAAAATCCAGCACGTGCCACTGTCATCCCGAACCTCATATACCAGTCATCGTGAATAAGTTTTTTTACAAAAAAAATGTTGAAGTAGAAAGAATAAACAATTTTCCATATTTATAACATTGTTTCGAGACCTTTTGCATTGCCTTAGTTTTTTAAATAATGTTTATAATTATTCTTTCAAAAGGGTCATGTCGACTAAAAAAAATTAAGATTTTCCACGTGATAATATTCGTTTCCAGGAAACTGATTTATTTGAATTTCATTAAAAATTTGTCAATCGAGTATTGAAATGAAGAATTTTTTGTCATGGCAGAACCAATTCGGTCAAATGGTTCCTCTCGTCAATAAGTTATTGGTTTCTTTAATTCTGTGCATGATTGATAATAAACCGCTGAGTAGATTCTGCTTTATGACGTGTCATTTTCTTCCCAACGACATTCTACTTGAGCGAAGTAAATATTGAAAAAGTGAAAACTTTAAGAGATCCATCAATCTGAACATCAAATTTTTATCATTTGTTCTTAAATTAGTCGAAAGCTTTGACTTGAGAACTTCTTAAAAAAATTTTCTCTACTCAATCTGTGTAGATTTTGTCATTTCGAAAATAAAACGAGTCGTCATTAGAGTGAAATCCATCGATTGGTTTCTTTTGAATTACAAGTAGAATTTAAAAACGCCTAATACTGGTTTGCGAGGTAACCAATAGACCTAATTGGTTCTGGCACGACCTTAAAATTCTTCAATCTAGTCTTGGATCAACAGATTTTTAATAGAAATTAATCATGTCGTTGTGACAAAAATTTTCAACCCAGAAGATCTCAATTTTTCAGCCGACGTAGCGCATTAACTAAAACGAACATGTTTTATAGATATATGTCGGTTAATCTCTGTTCAATTAATTATCGATTTTGAAAATGTGAGAAGTTTATTTAAGAACATCTAAATTCAATGAGTGAAAAATGAGATATCCGTTGAAGCTATGATAGGCATATATAATTTAAGGGTTTCGAATACTTTGTTCGATGCCTCAATGACAGAGATATCTTTATTATAATTTTATATCGTGTATACTTATCTCCGGAAGACACTCCCGGTGGTTGTTGGAGAAACGTCCGAGCTCACAGATGGATTTTCTTACCACGAAAGCTGCGAGAAATAGGCGTTACGGCAGGTACCGGAGTGACTGATATCGCGTTTACCACGAATAAATTACGCTGGCAGCCTATGCGGCTGCATAAATTAATTTCCGTCGGTGGGCCCATAAATATTCGACTCGAAATCACTCGGGGGGCCGGGGTTATACCGGCCACCCCCGTGCCTCCGACATCGCGCAACGCATATACCTCTTCTGCCACCATACCGCAGCTCATCCTCACCCGTAACTTACGTCGATAGGCCTGTAAACAATGCACCCAACGAGCCTCTATATGTATACAACCAAAGCTTCATGGATGCCCTTTCCGGAGATCCCCCTACGTGATACGTCGATAACGAGAGCTTATCTTTTGTGTATTATGGATATACACTATACCGTAACGAACTATATCGAATTACAGATCATACGCCACCTCGCAGTGTCGACGGATGCCGGGTATATCGACTTACAATAATATAAATAAACAGATTTAACTCAACTATTCGAGTACTAATTGCAAGGTAGAATGTTATTTTCTGTATTTTCATCGTCAAAATATCATTTCTTGATGACTCGGGAAGTCTCGAATAAAAATATTTTTTCGTCGTACAAATTCTCGTACCATTAATGTATTTATCTTCAAAATGAAAGTTCATTTATGAGACAAACTTTTTATGGTTAAAAGTTACTAATACTCATCACTATAATTACATACAAGGAACAATTTTACGTAATGTTCCATAAATTTTACGCAATTATCGGTTATTATATAAATTATATAAAATATTTTGTTGTTATTTTTACTAAAACTTTAGCAATTATTCGAGAAATTATCTTTCAAGTGTGTTAATAAAAATGGCGCTTGATAATGCGATCCACACTTAGAGAGATCGTGATATTTCTGGAAACTATATTCAGGAACAATTATTATCAATCGTTAAACCATATGACAATTCTTACAGTGAAACCATTTTAGTTAATTACTTTAGATAATCGCGGTAACTATAAAACTAGTCGCATGGACCAACGATTGATGTCACTTTTAATGATTGCCAGTACCATTTTTTTTTTTCGCTCAGTTAATATAATCAAAAACTTTAGAAAACAAAGCAAAATTAAGCTTTCACTGCCAGACTTTTCACAGTATTTAATGCTTTAGTTAAAAAAGTAAAGCAAAACGATTTATCGATTGTTCGATAGAAATCAACCCACAAATTCTCTGCGTAGAATTCTATGGACGATGCGAGACATTCAACTGTGCAGACTGTCGTTGTTAATGATACGAGTCAATCAGAATGCGCTTGTTATAAGCATCTCGACCTATTCGATGAACACTGTATATTATACTTAATGCGAACGTTACCCCGAGCAGCGTATTGCTGTCCCATCATTATTATTTTCAACGGGATGGCTGATTTCGTTCACGTACATTCTCTGATTCGTACAACCTATTGTTGCCCCCCCCCCCCCCCCCCGGACAGATGCACCGTGCACGCGGCATCGAGCCTTGCGCCGACGTTCACTTCATAATACGCGCGTCACGCCCGAACGCACCATCATTACTACCGCGTAATGGCCGCATTGTAACTGCACATCGAAACTTATACGTACGGCAGGTACAAAACGGCACCGCACCGGTCATTTCCCCTCATCGATGTCGTCGACGTATAGCCCTCTCAATTTCATCGACGAGTCCTTGTCCCACGTTGAAAAGCGTGCAATTTTCTCACTCGATTCAACCGGACACTGTTATTCTTTAACACAGAAGTCAGGTTCTCACGAATCCGTCGATCCTCCGATTTAAAAATCTATTATAACAGAAGCTTTTTAATTTACAAAATAATTACATCAATAGTCAAATCATTATGTTTCAACATAAGTTTATCTTTTATATACGATGATAAATTAATTAGTTAATCTTTCAAGTATAAGCGATGGCATCGGGGCGTCATACGGATACTGACGAATTGACCCAGAAACGCGATAATTGTCATCAAAACATTCCGAAATAATTTGAAAAGCCAAGTTAAAGTGTATATTCTTCAATTGCGCAGGCACAGGCACATTATTCTTGCAAACGATTAAACAGAACCATCTCATCTCTGTTCCCAAGAAAAAGTTCTCCGCCTTCGAAGGGTTGATTGTTATTAAAATAGAATAAATTGCGATAATTTTTCTGCATTTCAGCGCAACAAATTATTTTGTCTTCTGTAGGCAAGAATTCAGAGGCCAATACATGTTGAATTCAAGACCAATACATGTTGCTCGATGGAAGGTTTATAGAGTAGGAGAATATTTGCTTTTTTCGCCAGTCTCCCTTTCGCCTCATGAATTCAATCTTCTCGCTTGTACTTCATTTTTTCCCGGATGAATCTCTCGCTCGTTATACGGCGCACCGCGCCAACAAGTAGCCTTTGTGAGTCCCGTGTCAAGATGCTACTTGACAGCGGGTTCATCGTGCACAACGTAAGTGCGCGTGCGTGTGCGTGCGAGAGAGAGAGAGAGACCTGGTAGGATCTGGGATGGCCTCCGCCGATCCGATACCATAGAAAGGCCCTTTTTCCGGATCGTGAGTGATAGACAGAGAGAAAAAAAGGGTCCGAGTTCGAGTAAGCATTGGCGCGAAGGTGAGGGGCAAAGGGAGTCGTCGAGGCCTCTCGACTTCGCGGCCCTTTCTCTCTCGCTCGTCTCCCTGCCAAAGAGGGAGAGAAGGGGAGGGAGCAATGCTCGAGCGGACCCTGCTGTGGGGTCCGGAGGCTTAACTTTACGATCTCATTCCCCCTCTCTCGCTACTTTACGAAATACTTCGAAGCACACGGGCTCCCTTGCTATGCTACACCGGGACTCGGAAGGCCCCCAAATAGAAACGAAATTATAACAGGCTGATGAGCATGCGTCGACTGCTCTTATTCCGCCTGAATGATGGAACGTTGAGAACGAACGACTATGAACTCTCATTTTAACTGTAAAAGAAGAAGAGTCGAGATTTATTTCTTTCACCGTTGCTTTATCCGCCAAGGATATTCCGATTGCGTGTATTATATTGGAAAACAACTGCAAACTGGGGAAAATAGATTTAAGACATGTAGGGTACCTCGGCACTTTGTATTACGCTGCATCCGGAGCTTCCCAAAATGTACGTCCTTGTACGAACGTTCCGAGATCTTCCGACAAGCCAGTTCCGACGTAGCCATCGCCAACTGTGCTCTCTATACTTTTCTTCTCCTTCACCATCCCCAACGATCTCTCATAAAGACATTCCGTGTGCAGAAAGCCCTGCGACGATCTCAACTCGGATAAGATACGAATTGGAGTAGCTATATACGTACAAAGAAACGCCGTTTACGTGCATTCGTACGACCGTGCCAGATGCGCCTTTTTCCGCATTCTCTCGTTCAGCTAACTGATCGAACGCACGAAAGGAACTACATCCAAAGGAACAACTTTACATACAATTCTTGCGGTACGCGTCTCTGCGATGCTTGGCAAAAGCAGCAAGTACGTATCATTAGGAAAAATATAAGAGTCCACCTACCATTTTTCGTTGAGATAACACATAGAAGATCCTGTGGGAAGAGGGTACCGATTGTATCGTGTATCCTCGCCGTTGGTAACTGGACTAAACCTTCGAAAACCTAATTACCTGCTAAAGAGCTATCGTCACTTGAGATTTCCAGCGAGATGCTCGCACAAGATTAAGAGGACAAGACAAGAGGATTAAATGGATCGGTGCATTCGTGAGATTTACTATATTAAATAACATCAACTTTATTTCGAAATAGCTCAATTCGTTACAACGTGATCCTTTCATTTTCGCGGTCATTCGCCCTAGTTAGTTGTGCTTTTGTTTTCGTTAGATAAAATTTCTTCTTTTAATTCTTGATACAGTTGTAGAGGCTTGTACGCGGAGAAACCCGGGATTCATCCGGAAAGCCTAATGTTACATCATTCTATGTTTTCTTCTCGATTCTGTCGCGTAATGAACGAAGAGCAAGCGTTATACACTGTTTACATTGTCTTCTTTAACGTCGTAACTTTATACAGACATAACTTTTATTTTTTAACTGACGTGCTATACGTGGTTTCGTTTTTCATAAAAATCTTTGTGTTTTGTGAACTCGGGACGCGGCGGCATTAAAGTGCTTCGAGTTCTCAATATCCTTTTTTTGTGCTGTATCAAGCCGCGTACACGTGTCAAATATTTTTCGTTCCTTAATATTCATTTTCATTAATCAATTAATTGATTAATTAATTAATTTTTTGTTTACAAAAATCTGTCATGCGTGCTGCCACGTTTCGATTCCATAATTATCTCGCGAGAGTCGCGGACCTCTTCTCACTCATCATGCAATCGTCCACTTCGTCGTCGGAATGTTGCGTGCAATAATAATAGAGTCGCCGATTTGGCCGCGTTCATAGAAAAGTATATTGTGCGTGAATCGAAACGGAATCTTGTGAGCGGCTTGTGGCGTGCAGACACAGAGCCTCAACCCGCGAGTTCTCCTCGTTGCGTATAATTCCTCGTCCAACTTTTCTACCCTGTTTAGTCCCGAGGACTCTTTATTCCCCAGCTACATCTCCGTTTCACTGCTACCACCCAGATTTATATCGTATACTCTCGAATCCGGATGATAAGTATGTGTGCTAATCGCGAGAATATCGCGCAGACATTAATTTTTGTCACGCGAGTCATGACCCAAATCGTCCCTTCTTCTCAATCCTTTTTTTTTTAGGTCAGCCCTTGCATCGAAAATCCCATTAAAACTCATTGAATGGACAGAAATCGAATTTTAAAACTAATCGCTTTCAATCGGTGTACTTCTTATCTCGTGTACTTCTTGTCCGCTTAATCGTTTTCAATAGAATTTTCTAAGAAGGGTGATTGCGCGATGTATCGCGCTCCAATACTCTTCTCGATATTATTTACAGACGTTTAAACCGCGAATTAAACTATTGTCGCTGCTCCTTTTATTCTCTAATCATTTCTCGCATTTGTGTAAGTGTGTACGTTCGTATCATTTACATATATGTATATATGTATAGATACATAAGTATATATGTAAAGATACATAATTATAAATATATATATAATATAATATAATATATAATTATGTATATATATATATATGTAATAGTTATATTCATTCTCATTATCAATTTATGTATATAATATACTTAAGGACTATAACTTATGCTGCACAGCTAAACGCGTGTAGCAGCGCGCAACGCCTGGCGTCTCAATACATAATAACGAGGTGTCGCGCGTCCGCGACAATTGTCGAAGGAGAGAACTCGCGCGAAACTCGATTACCCGAACGCGCACTTTTAATATGTGTCTCCGTGTACACCATATTGTATAACTATGCTATATATACATAATACACGATCTACATGTAAGCGTAACCGAAATCGACTTAATTTGTATATATATTTATTTATATATAATCTTTATACCGTGTTTCACGTATACACCTAACAATACGTTACATGTATATCTACATATTTACAAGACATCAGCAGCAGCAGGGCCACACGAATAACTCTCACGATTCGAAATTCAGTGTTTGCCGTATGCATTTGTTTATGGGTTTTTTTTCTTTTGGTGTGTGTGTGTGTGTTTGTGTGTAACTGCGCCAGCTCTGTAATTTTGTCTTTAACGCATTCTTGTGCCTCCTCCGTATTTTAAAGTTTTAAAAATGATTATTTTACTAAAACTCTTTAAGGAGTGTGTACTTGCAGCGTAGAGTGCGAAACTGTAAATTGACGTGTGCAAAAAAAACAGGTAAATAATGATAATATATAGACGAACGCGGTGTTTAAAATACGAAAAGTTTTTGTTTGTTCGTTTGTTCATATTCATTTGTTGTGGAAATGCTGACATGTCTTTTGCTATTTATGACCGGAAGCCCAACGCCGAGTGTCGTTTTTACCAATTGTATACGCGCGCTAAGCTAACCGGCATTGGGATGAAAGTTTTTTTTTGTATTTTTTATTTTTGTCTTGTATCAAGAGCCGCGCTGAATCCGATTGACCAACGCGATTTTCTTTCGTTCTTTTTTTTATTAATTTGTTGTTGTTGTTGTTTTTTTTTTTTGGTATTCGCTCGAGATTGGTACCTTGAATCGCCTAAATACGTCGCGTAGGTTTGTTGAGACGCTGCGGCGAGGGGTTCCGCTCGGTAAAACCGAGCTAAGTCTTCTCCTGGTTGCGTTTACCCTGATTGCTCGGGGCCCAGGGTCACAACGAGTGGTAGTCGCCGAGAACGAGACCACTGTGGTATCCCGCGTGCGAGGTCGTCATGCCCATCGAACTCATCCCCTGATACGGACCCATACCCATACCCACGTTCATCGACATTGTGTTCATCGTGTTGACGCTCTGCATCGTATTCGGAAGCATCGTTGTCGGACCCACCGGACTCAGAGCGGACATCGATGGGGCTATCGCACCCATCTGCATCGAGGTCGCCGTGTGAGGGAGAGACTTTTGCAGATCAGCCGATGTCGGTGTGCCTATCAGATAATCCTGTTGGCATAGCGTCAAAAAAACGAACGGAACGTTGCAAATAAGTAATCAAAGAAAATGGTGGATATTGATTTATGTGTTTAGATAATGACTCTAGCGCCATTTTGAAACTTGAATGATTGTGAAGAAAATGCGCACACGAAAAAAACTTCTTAGACGAACCGAACTGAATTTACTTTCAACCGACCAAAGTTATTTTGAGTTAACGAAATTCAATTAAGCTAATTTGGCTAATTTGGTAATAGGACTCTACCTCGCTGAATTCAATTGAACACACTGAATATAACTTAGTTCAACTGCATGATACGGTTGGCTCAAATTTACCGTCAGTTTCCCTATATCTAACCGCACCGTGAGGTCGAAACAACGATATCAAATTAGCTCATCTGGTTGGATCAATCTAATAAGTGTTATCTCAATGTACCAAAAACGGTGGCAAAGTCATCGAAAAGTAAAAGGCATTCCACTGAATCTACTTTTTTGACGTAAAACAACGAGAGAAAAAAAAATGTTTACTTTCCTCCTATCCTTCATCGACGTACTTTTGTCGTGGATGACGAATTCATTAACAATTTTTTTCCATCATTATATAATCTTCGTCGAAAACATCCACAAAAGTGTTATTTTTACGTTTATTCATTTTTCTTATTCGAATTTAATTTAAGTTTTTTAAATAATTATTTATATTTCTAAAGAAAAATTCACCTGAGGGCTGTAATACTGCATGTAGTCGAGCTGGCTCTTTTGTTGAGCGCAACTGGGTGGTGGTGGTAGCGTGGCCGTCGGATGAACGAGTCCGTGAGATCCGTGTCCAGCTTGAAGATGATGCTGAAGCTGATGATAAAGGTTTCTCTTGTCATCACCACTCTCGCTACTGGTATCATGGTGCTGCATGTGATGAGTGGGTGTGTGCGGATGACTCAGATTCGAGCCGGTGTGACCCTGATGATAGGAGTGAGGACTGGAAACGGAGACCGGTGCCGATAGCTGATACATGCTCGATGGTTGCTGATGCGGATCGACCATGCGTTGCTGTTGGGCCTGTTGCTGTTGCTGTTGCGCCTGTTGCTGCGCTTGTTGCTGCTGCTGTTGTACAGCGCACGACGATTGTTGCTGGTGTTGTTGCTGTTGGCTAACGATTCCTCGCTTCGTGTCCTCACCGCTCTCACTGCTCGAATCACCTAAACCAGCACCGTGGCCCTTGTCCTCTCTCTGACCACTGCAATCCAAGAAACACAAACGAACATTGTATATTCCGTAATTTATCTTTAAGCGGGTTGTTTAATTGCCAACATTTGAATCTCTTCTTGACCGTCGAACCATATTAGTATAATATTGTCCGTCCTGTCCGAATTTGTCAACAATTTGTATTCCATACTTAAGCTAAAATATGATAAAAATTCACTTAATTTTTAGTTAAAATGCTCTATTTTCACAAAATTGCCTCAAGTTAGACGTCAAGTATCGCTACAGTGACTATAGAAATCACTGCTTTGCGTAGAAAAAAATAGTTCTAGATCGAGTCCAGGATAAAGTTCAGGATGGAGTCCAAAATGAACTGCCCGGACTCCGTTCCAGACTATTTTTTTCAGCGCGGTTGTCTATCTATATATCCTCAACGACAAATGTAAAGTTTAAAGCAATTTTTATTGCATAGAACCACAATTACTTAAAAAAACAACCGTGAACGGTTCAAGTTGAGAAATTCTTTTCATCGGAACAAACTTGTCCTTCTCGGTAATATCCCGATTACGACCTCGAGAATTTCCGTGCCACGACTCGCGCTAATCCGTAATTAGTGGCGAGAGACATCCGAGCCTGGAGGATGACACCTGCGTACAATATTATATACAAGAATATGTAACGCTATAACAACGCGTATATAGTATACGTCTGGAGGTTCGAACGATGAGAGAGAGGAGGTGCGAAGCAAAATCGCGAGCCCAGCTGCAGGGTAGTATACACACCTTCCAGACATCTCGTAAACTCAATTTCGCGGGCTTGCTGGACGGGGACCTCCGCGGAGGGCCCTGGTGAGGAAGCACGCGCGCTCGCGACGCGAATGTTCGTTCCGCTTGGCCACGGCTATCGTTAACCGCTTGTTTTACAAGTCGTTTGGAATCACGGTACCTACGGCTGACACGGCTATCGCGCCCGTTCTCTTCGCGACCGGTATACGTACACACAGACACGGGATGTTTTTCGAGATAGCCAAGAGAAGCGCAGAGGAATTCGAGATTTCTTCACATTTAACCATCCAGATGCTGTGCCGCTACGTCCCGGTCTGTTGCCGATGACGCGTTATTCTCCCGCAGGATTCTCTCGCATTATAAGCGCAGCTTATATGCGAGTCTCTCCCTCTCCCCCCCCGCCCCCATCCCTGGATGACATCTCACCAATATTATTGTCGTACTTCTTGGAAAGAATTATTTTATTCCTGATGCAAACTCTCCTGGGTGCAACGCATTTAGAATCATCGAGCAACAAATATATTTGTTATTTGACAAGAAAATCATACTGGCATAGCAATGTGAGCCCTCGTGATATCCTTTGAGTGATTTATGAAAATTAAATTATATGAGCAAAAGAGGAAGAATCAAACGGTGGGAACCGTGTGACTCTGCTGGTAAATGGCAGAGGCGCCGGTTTGATATCCGGAGAGGGACAACCATAAAGTATAAGAGGGAAAGAAATAAAGAAAAGAAAAGTGAGGAAAAAAACAAGGAATAATAAAACGAGAGCCAACTACCGTTAGGAGCCACGGGAAGGCACGAAGAGTTATTTCCACGAGACGCGATCGAGATACAAAATCGAGAGGAAAGGAGGAGATGGAAGAACGGAGGATGAGACGATAGATGAAGCGGAGGAGCAGAAGGAGGGAGAATAGGCAAGAGGTGTTTTGGTACCACCCGTTGCATCCGGGGGGTCCATATAACCCGAACGAGGTGTCCACCAGGTATGCCTTATCCACGTCTCATCTAAGCAGTAAATTTGTCCGGGTTCCTCTCCGCGACGGGACATCCCGAGTATAGTTTCTTCTCCGTGGAAAGAGAAAGAGCGATGAGTGTCGCGAGGGCCAGGAGTCTCTCGCGAGGCTTTGGCATCAGCGTCGTTTTGATTAGGATTCTTGACGCGTCCAGGATATGTTTATATCGTTGGCACGAGAGCATTATTATGGCAGTACCTACTATATGATCAGATGGGGAACCACAAACTCGTACTGAATCCTCGACGATCTCGTGACTCTGGAATTCGTTCCATCTTCACTTTGTCTCGGCAATTTGCTTCGTTTTCAATCGCTGATGTTCATCGGCGAATGTTCGGCATTCTCGAAAAAGAGTCGAGAGCCGATCTTCAGCCGAATAAAATAAATATAGGCAAATAAAGGAAAGATGCTCGCAGGAATAAGAGAACGGGATGGATTTTATACACACGCTGTGGCAACGCACCAGGACTGGACCGCGACCGAGATTCCAATCGGGGAAGCGCCCGTGAATTTTATTAATCGCCCGGTACATAAATTAACCGTCACGTCGCTCGGCACGGGATTCCATTGGTCTGTGACTCGAGGCTATAGCGTGCAGGAACTATATACATTTTTTTAACATTTTTTATTCGAGCGTTGATCGCGTTCGACATTGTCTCGAGGCTGTCAACTCCGAGTTTACATTAGCACTGTCATGTACTCATATAAAACGATCACAAAATCACTGATTTTAATTGATTATACAGCGGGATATTATGTGATTCTTTTTTTTTTTTTTTTTAACTAATGATGTAACTGATTGTTTGAGTAAATTGAGCTAATAATATATTTTTTAAACTTTCAATCATTTTAAATATCGGGCAATCCGGCTACGAAAAAATTACGAAAATAGTGGTTAATAGTTACCAATTCTGCCAATTGTATATTTTTTTAAGCTTTCACAATTTTTCAATAGAAAATGAACCGTTTTGACAACAAAATTTCTAAAGCACTGGTCATCGTGACATTAATATTCGTTCGAGTCTTAACTTTGATCATTTTTTTGAATGTCGTTTAAACCGTTCTGGGCATGTTTCCGCACTCGCTGAATTATTCAGTTATCGTACTGCGGCGCTAACGATATCGAGTCATCATTAAAAATTATTAGATCGAATCATTTATTAGCAAGTTGACCGTGGAGAGGATTCTGCATTGAACTTGGCGCGAAGCCTCACGCTAATCCGATTTTACCGGGTAGACAGAGAGCATAGAGAAGGGAGAAGAGTGGATGTTTCGGACCGTGCACAGGGAAGATCTTATCGGGCGCGCCCCTTACTGGAGGCGATAAACTTAGACGCGGATTAGCGGAATCTCGCGCTCACGCGAGCGCACGATGCTCGCGATAACATCTCTAAAAGCGTGCGTGCGTGCGTGCCGCTCTCTCTCCCTCTCTCCTGCGCGTATACTTAATTTATCGAGAAATTAAATTAGGAATTATGCTAATCCTCGTCTCCGGAGCTATAATAAGCCCTTGAGCTTCGACCTCGCTCGCGTCCTCCGACATAAATATATACAACGATCCAGCATATGTACCTGTTATGTTCGTAGTAATAAGTGCGCTTTACGGATTTGTAAAGTGAATTAATTATACTTTAGGATCACGCGGGCAATTAATTTTTTCGTTATTTGGCAAATGCGTTGGTTTAAATATTTAATGGAATTTTAGTAATCATTCCAAGTATTCGTTTGTGCCAATAAATAATTTTTTAAATTCGTTTTTCTACCGCCAGTTCGCTAAAACGACAATTGTACGACAATTTTTTTGATTAGATATCAAAAGAGAACTTTATTTTCACGGTACAGTATCCCATTCGATTCTTAGTTACTATGTACAATACGGTGATTCACTGTGCAACATTTATTCTGATGAAATGGTCATTCGATCGGTCGACCAATCGTCTCGTTCTTCGCTATGTCATCTCACCGAAAAATCAGAATCTCGCAGGTTTCTGAGTACCCAACGTAATCCATGTCTCTTGTCACCTTTTTTATTTCTTCATGAATATGAAATATCCGGGGTGGAACGAAAGTCAGAACCACTGTCGTTAGCGAGAGACTCGAGTGGTTAATCGACACTCGACACGCGCGTGATATGTGCTTTGGTTGGAAAACGTAGATGCGAGCCAAGAGGATCAGAAATTTCGGTTGCGCTATTCTGAGCTGCGTTCTTTCTCTCTTTATCTTTAACTCATAGCGGCTTTACCGGAGCAGCGGAAAACCGAGTGAGAAAGACCCGATGAGAAGAAGAAACGAAGAGAGCACGACTCGGGAGTCGAGAGAGCAGCATGCGCGCGCGCACGTCAAATGCGATATATCTACATGCATACATATGCGCGATCACATTGCGTTCGGAGGCCGGGAACGCGCGCGTTAGAAACGCGAGACTGTATTATTAGATCTCCCGCTCTCACGTCGTACAGCAAAGTTCGTCGTAGTATAGCGAACACTGTGAGATGAGAAGGGCGCGTCTCCCATTACCGATGCGAGAGTTCCGACACTCGCCAGCACGCTCAACCAACGGAGAGCTATGCCGAACGGCCAAACAGACAGACTCGTCTTCTCGGTGTTACACACAGAAACGCGTTCCCTTTGGAAATGATATATCACCTAGAAAACGGAAGGAACGACCTCCGCTTTACACCCGGAAAAAAAGTCACAACCCCTTTATGGATATGCTCAAGCGCGTACCAGTGAATGAGGAATTTGAGTTGTCTCGAGCCTCGAGAACTGCTGTCATCGACATCCGTGCTATGATACGAGACACCCGTTAATCTTCCGATCCCCAAACATCCGTAATCATATCGAGCCTTTGTATTAAGGCCGTTACCGCCTTTTTTTTTCTCTCGTATTGTCACCTCGTTCAATGAATTGCATTAATATTTTCTTGTTAACGTACATTATTTAAATTTTATTTATATTTGTAGTTGTAGAGTTATTTATGCATAGTTAAGCAATCTATATATTTTTATTGATAAAAATATTAATATTAGGACGATGGGCTCTATCAGACACGGAATAAAAATTGTTGTGATAACCATTTCGAGGATATGCTGGGGCGTGATTTCAATTATTCAATAATTCAATTTTCGATTGGTTAAGGGAAAATAGTACGTAAGACCAACGACTTGGTTCCTGGAACCAATCGTAGTTCTATCTTTATTAATTTAATGTGAGGTGATGCAACTAACGTCCGTAGTAGTTATGGCAAACGTTTCGATGTTAACGGCAACCGACGAGTTAGTTCCAATTATCAATCACTTTCCTTCCGAAATTAATCGATTGGTTCTTCCTACCAGTAAACTTTTCACAAAGATAAACGACACCAATGGGCGATGCTATAAATCCACGTAAATGGATATGCGTGCTCGAAAGAACGTGGAATTATTGTCGAATTTATTGCATGAGTAAGCAAATAGTGAAATATTATGAATAGATGACCTTCTTTTATCGAAGCATCGCGCCAAATACTTGGTGATCCTCGCCGTTGTAAATACATAACCTAATTTGTCATCCCAGACCTCGCTGAACTGATTGGTTCTACCATAACCAACCGGTTAGTTCAGGATATAATCTTAGTTGGTTACTCTTACTAGCAGCATTCTACGAAAGATATTGTAGTTCGCTTAACCAACTGAGTACTTGGCGCTATGCCAACTATTCCGCTTGATTGACGATACCGATTTATTATCGCTATCTCACTCGCACTCACAGTTGCACTGTTACAAATCCGATGTCAAAATAAACCATGTGCAGTATCCATATAATCCCACACGGACGACACGTATCAATGGCTGGTGTTCAATAGCTGATATCAATTTGCATAATAACCTCAAAACTTTCAACACATTTTACTTAAAAATGGGTGAATAAAATTCAATGATATTTATGGAATTCATTTGTGCCATAATTTTCCATTGATTGCTAACGATTTATTGATTTTCATCTACTTATCCCGAACATAAATGTGTTGAAAGTTTTGAGGTGGAGCCGAATAATTTTAACTCAATTGCCTGAGTGATGAACACTGTAAAAGGTGTTACTATTAGCATCAAATGGGTCAACACTGGTCAAAAGTTCACACCGATCGCCTTTAACTCTGCAGAATCTTAAATCGTCACGTGATAAGCAAGGTTCCGTATGGATTGTGATGAAAAAGATCTCTAATCACAGGGCTTGACTTACGAGTATTAGGCGCAAATGAAAGGTGAAAGAGTAACGGTCAACCTGGTCGGTGGATTGATATTTCTAATTTCCACAATTTACAATCTATCGATGACGTAAAAGTAACCTAAAGCAACCTAGCAGACAGGTTTAATCAGCTGATGCAGGCAGCAACATACTAAGCTCCAAAAAACAGTTAATATAAATTAATTAAACTATTATTCCGTCATGTTGCACATGACAATGACATAATCAAAAGACTAGAGATCAGTGATAAATAATTTTTCGCCACTGACATCATGATTCAAGATGTCTGGCACGAGTATTGAGAGACTTTAAATGTATTTCGATATCCCTATTATCCCTAACAAGTGAAAAAATCTATATTATGAAGATCCGAATACATTTTTTTAGGCTTCTGCAACTACAATACGTTGAGAGTTGTGCAAAGTTTTTGTGAAAATAAAGATCAGCGACTTTGAATAAATAAACCGAAAATCAAAATAATATTACAGGCCCGTATGAAACCTTTTTTATTATCCTAAAATAAACATTGAAACGCTTGTTTAATAATTAGATTCAGCAACATTTTCTAGCTTTCATTCCTCAGCCCAGCAACGTGCAACATTTCATTCAATATGATAAGCTACATGGTTCTGTAGTATAACCGTGACGATACAGAGCCCGATGATAACGGATAATTGTTACGTCAACAAAATTTCTCGAATTACCAGGAATAAATCCTAATCCAAACGTCATCCTCGGGAGTTAATAAAACTACAAATCCCGCTGTATGTGTTGACACAAGTTTCTGTTTATTTTCCTCGAGTCTACGGAAACCTCAAATTCTTTTCTAACCAGAACGAAGAACACATAGCAGTTACCGTGAGCCACAGCAAGGATATGGGAAGACCCCCGCGTTTACTCTACCCAGGGGTCAGCAGCCGAGGCAGTAGAAGCTGGCCAGCAGGTGAGAGCCGCGTAGCTCATCCGACGGAGTCGGCAGCTGATTCTATAAGCAGATAATAGCCGAGGAGAAAGAGAGTAGCATCTTTCGGCCTAAAATAATGGACCGCCGCATATTTTCGTGTTCAGCAGCGGTGGCGAGAACGACGGACCGTCGGACCGTGTACACATCGTTCGCGCAGACATCAGCTTCACTCCTCTTTCTCGCTTTCTCTCGCATTCTTTATCTCGCTTCCTCTCTCTCTCTCTGTGTTTGCAAACTCAGCGCGGTTACTTCCAACTTTTCCCTCCCACGGATTTTCCTCCTTCAGACTAAAATGGCGTATTATACCTCGCCGCGTCTGAGAGACAGGTCTGATACTTTCGGACTCTGCTGGTGGCTACCGTCTCTTTCTCTTTCCCGCTTTCCTCACGTGTATACACAGTTAGGTACCGACCACGAGTTTCACCGGTCCATGCGAAAGGATCACCGAAAACAGAGAGTCCGCGTGACCGGGTTTTCCCGATAATACCTTCGAGGGACTCGAGGCAACCACTAGGTATCCACCACAACGAATATCAGAGAGTATCTCGATGTAGTAGCCGGTAGCTCCCGAAATATCGTGCCTACGGCTCCAAAGTTTCGTTTCCGTGGTGCATAAGTTGTTTTGCAGAGACGAACCGTTGCAGCAATGAGAAAGAGAGAAGAACGTCCAAGACTTGCTCCTTCCGCTCTATAACCAAAGCCCCAGGGCGTGATCGTGTTAAAACGCTTTCGGTGTTTCAAAATTCTTTAATCCGGATTACGGTGAACTTGCGAGAGTGAACGTGGTCCGTATAGCGGAGACGGGAACTCGCGGTGGGGCCTCGCCGCGTGTGTGCTCCGGACCCCCAGAGCAGCAGAAGCAACGCATCGAACTGTGCAGCGAAAGAACACCAGCGCTACTACTACCGATCGTCGATTTGTATAAGACGAAATGATGTGAAGCGAAGAAACGGGTTGTAATAGTAGTTGATAGACAACAGGATTTGATTCTTCAGCGAGTGGTAGCTGTTCTTGTCCTGGAGGCCCGATGATGAATATTTTGATACAAGAATTATTATTATTATTATTATTATATTTTTTTTTTTTTCGAATCTTGTAGTTCTCTTGTATAATATTGGCGGCAAAAAGAAAGCGAAAGCGAGAGGAAGATCTCTCGTCGGCTGCCGGAGCGATTAGCCTATATTCTTGTCGATCGTCGATGGAACACCCACTGAGCGACTGTTGGATCGGTTCCTCCCGCGCCTCTGATCTTATACATAATGTTCCGATCTCTCGGAGTATCGATTTTGATGAGATGTTAATGACGATGAAAATTAGAGGTCCCAAGCTCGTCGAGTCCCGAGCCGGATGCTGCACTTCGGTCTACTGATGGTATAAGATCGATCACGGAGAAAATTATTTTTATACTCTAACGAAATGAGTTTTGGTAATAATGATCTTATTAACGCAACGACACGATAAGTATCGAGAGAAAAAAAAATTGTTAAGTAATTGGTTTTGCTATCACGATAAAACTTTTTTTCACGCTGTACCGATTTCAGTGATTATTGGAACAAACTCTAAATGCTTTTAGAACAAGAGAATGAAGGATTTAAAAAATAATATTAGTGTTAATCACGGAACCGAGCCGTTTTGTTGCAATAATAAATTATTTTGTTGTGGTAGCTAACATTTTTTGTGATGGTAAAAGATTTTTACCGAAATTAAATCGTACTAGAGTTGTTTTTTTGGTATATAAATAAATGTTCAAGTTATAAATGTACCGTTTCGAATATTATTTCAGTAAGTTTTCATTTAAATTATAACCAGTACTGTTTGATATTAATTTCTATTCTTCACTCACAAATTAATGAAGATGCAAAGCTTTCTTATGGAGTTCGTAACAAATTGCAATTGATAAATATCGTATTCCAGCTGTTTTGTGCCTCTGTGCCTACTGAAATTCCGTTCCGCGGAAGTAATCTCCGAGCTCGTAAAATGCAACGTGCCGGTATGCAGAATGCAGAGATATATATATATATGTAATAAATAACCCTCTCTCTCTCTCTCTCTCTCTCTCTCTATCTTGGAGCTCTTTCATTCTATGCTTCTCTCGAGATATAAAGACGTCGTTTTGCTCCAAATTCGCCGAGAGTGTTTCACGAAAGGCGTATAGCTCTCTTGTGATCGTCATCGCGACGGCAGCAACAGCAAAAGCAGCAACAGCAGCAGTTTTATTCGTCGAACATCCTCGTACTCGTCCGAAAAGCATATGGAAGGGCGCCGCAGCGGAGCGATGACTGGGGTGCGCGTGTACGAGTCTTTCTGCCGCTGATGCTCTGCGCGTATTTATGTGCATAAGCCTCGCGTACTAGCTGGCGTGTAACTCGACACCATCCGCATACATCACGGACGCGCCTGCGTTTGTACGTTCTACTGTACTACAGTATATCGGAAGATGCATAGTACTGTAGTGAAATGAGCTGCGTTCCAAGAGCCATCACTGCAGCGCCAACAAACACCAAACCCACTGACGGATACGCCAATGTTACAGGCAATACGCATAATGTATCAGGAGTACAAATTGAAAATGCGGGATTTTTTTCTATTTTTGAACGTTTATTCTGAAAAAATGGTAACAAATGAATTATTCAAAGTATTGTCCATCGCTAGCCACAACTTTTTCCCATCTTTCTGGCAATTTACGGATACCGTCGCGAAAAAATTCGGCCGGCTTGGCTGCTATCCAGTCATCGACCCATTTTTGGGCTTCTTCGTAAGAATGGAAGCGCTGGTCAGCTAGGCCATGTGTCATCGATCGGAAAAGGTGGTAATCGGAAGGAGCAATATCTGGGCTATACGGCGGGTGGGGTAAGACTTCCCATTTCAGCGTTTGTAGGTATGTTTTGACCGGCGCTGCAACATGTGGCCGAGCGTTGTCATGTTGCAAAATTACTTTGTCGTGTCTTTGCTCGTATTGTGGCCGTTTTTCTTTGAGTGCGCGGCTCAAACGCATCAATTGAGTTCGGTATAGTGCTCCTGTGATGGTTTCGTTCGATTTCAATAGCTCATAATACACCACACCCAGCTGGTCCCACCAAATACAGAGCATGAGCTTGGCGCCGTGAATATTTGGTTTGGCCGTCGATGATGATGCATGGCCGGGGTAACCATATGATTTTTTGCGCTTCGGGTTATCGTAATGGATCCACTTTTCATCACCAGTGACAATGCGATGCAAAAAACCCTTCCGTTTTTGCCGTTCGAGCAGCAGTTCGCATGCAAAAAAACGGCGCTCGACGTCTCTCGGCTTCAGCTCATACGGCACCCAATGTCCTTGCTTTTGGATCATTCCGAGGGCTTTTATACGATGGGAAATGGCTTGTTGTGTCACTCCCAATGAATCTGCGAGCTCTTGTTGAGTTTGACACGAGTCTTCATTGAGTATTGCCTCCAATTCAGCATTCTCAAACTTTTTCACTTGGCCCGGCCGCTCTTTGTCCTCAACGTCAAAATCACCACTTCTAAACCGCACAAACCATCTCTCGCACGTTGAAACCGATGGAACATGACTCGGATAAGCCTCGGAGACCAATCGATGTGCTTCAGCAGCACTTTTCTTCAAATTAAAGAAGTAAATTAAAACTTCCCGCAAATGCTGTTTTGTTGGCACGAAACTCGACATATTGAGAGCTCAAAAAAACTATGAATTTGACACTGCGACAAATTGACACATACTGAAAATTAAAGCTATAAGACGTAGCTTTGACATGAACATAGTCACAGTACTGCCTGATGCGTATAGCGTTAGTAACGCCATCTGTTATCAAACCCGCATTTTCAATTTGTACCCCTGATATTACAGTTGGTGCATTTGATTCAATAAAGTCTTCCAGCTAATTCAATAACATTGTCTTATGCGGAAGGCAACTGTGCCTGTTAATGTTAGCCAACTTGCAAATATCTAGTTTACCAGTTTGGTAGCCAGCAAAAGAGTTTTTTTTTAATCGGACAATCGCCAGTTGAATACGCCAATCGAGGCGAGGCGAAACCTACGCGGTCGGTAACAAAAACCATAACCTATGGATTTTATATACCCGTAGGCATTTCGAAAAAAAAACGAGTTTTGGACAATAGCCTGTTATGTCGTGCATCGTGTAAAGGTTTACTTTTTTCCGAAATATCAATAATCTCTGAATGACACGGTCTGGAAAATTAACGGCTATCTCTCTCGCACTCACGTGTCACGTGATACATGTTTCGCCTCACTTTAAGTACATTGTTCAAAATCCGAACTACAAAAAGTTTTAATATAAAAAATTATTATAAATTGCTCTAGCTCATGACGAACAAAACAAGAATTCATATGTGAAATAAAAACTTCATCTTATAATCTTTATAATTATAATAATGCAAAATGATTCAGATATATTGCAAAAAGGATATATGAAAAATTAAGGTTATTTCGTTAGAAATATGTTTATGTAATAGTCGTTTAGGCAAATAGAGGATTTCCCCGATTAGACGGATAATTCGCAACATAGTCCGATGAGTGGAGTACACCAGACGTGTTTAATTACGAAGGGAGGGCAAACTAGACGTGTGAGCCGTTCGCACTGTGACGATGAGAGTCAGAGAGCGCGGGTTCACGCACGCGTGCCAATTTTCTTCTCGAGTTTCCTCTACAATAATAATATCCAGTCGCATGACGACGAAACTTACGACCTCGAGGCGGTCCGTAACGGTGCGTAAACGTACCGTCTGCGAAAAGTGGATTGACGCGGCGGTTGCGAAGATAACATTACTATATAGGTACGGTACGTCGTGTTGGCGCAATGAATTCGCTAGCCAGACCTATTAGACGAGCCAGACACCGGCCTCGAGATCGAGAAAACCAAGAGAGCTTGATTGTCGCCTAGGGAATTTTCGTCATCCTCCGCCTTGCTTTACATATAACGTACGCGAGGATAGTTACGCAACGCAAAGGGGTTTAAGCTGCTGTTATACGTTCTGCAAATCGAGTCAATAAAATTTAATTATTTTTTCAATAAAAATTATTTTTATTAAACATTTAATATGTTTAGATATGAATTTTGATCGCTTCGTTAAAAACAATTATTTATTCGTTTAAATCACAAT
Source organism: Cylloceria caligata (assembly GCA_963942595.1). Taxonomy (NCBI): domain Eukaryota; kingdom Metazoa; phylum Arthropoda; class Insecta; order Hymenoptera; family Ichneumonidae; genus Cylloceria; species Cylloceria caligata. The sequence goes on from OZ012703.1 coordinate 7,318,223, forward strand.
TTAATTAATATTTATTATCTTCTAAAAGTTCTCTACTGCTCTTGTAACTATACATTTTTATATTTAACTTTCAACTGCGTAAGGAGATAAATACGTGAATTATACGTTTAGCCGTTGACCTAGAGATCTCAATTCGATCATTTGTTATCGACGTTTGCGAGAATGGCAAAAAATCTATTGATTAAATGATTTTTAAACTTGAAAATAGCGGATAGTCGTCTGATGGTAGAGTTACAATCTGTTAGCGTTGTAATGTGTTTTTGTTTTGTGGTAAAGAAATTAATGATACGTGTCTAACTTTGCTAAACTCGATAAAAATAATAAATTAAATTAAATATTCAATAAAAAGTTAATACACGTTGTTACGAAGGAATAATTTACAGTTTTACCATTAATCTCTCTACAAAAAAAAAACAACTTTATCCCGGTGTTCAAACTAATATTACGTAAAACTCCGATCCGGTGTACACAGCGTAAACAAAAGTTTTTATTAATTACGAATAAAGATAAATTTTCAAATTTTCTCATCACAAATATTTTTAGCACAAAGCACAAAAACGGTTAAAGCGTCGAGTGCGTTTTCTAGCCGATCGGTCTCGCGAAGCAAAAGGGTCGACAGAGGGTGCATTCATTCATGCGATTGCTCGTGTTCACAAAGCTTCTGCTACATCCAGAGGCCTCCAAAGTCCCTCTCTATATATGTATCTGATAAAAATGCTTCTTGTCCTATGAACATTAAATACGTCACTGTACACAAAAGTGGGTGGAGCGTATGTTCAATTTGCAATTATCGTTTAACGAACTCTAGCTGCTGTGGGCTGGGACGTCGTATCGAGAGCGAACGGGTCAATAAACCTCATTTTTATCAGGACGATCCTCTTCAATGCTCACGCAAAATAATAACGTCCGTTGATCATACACCGATGACCCGAGGGCGCGGCATTATCATCGCTCATTGAATCTCCCAGTAACGAAAAAAAGTATTCGATAATAAATAAACCAATAGCATCTTGATTACACCATTTAGAAAATGGCTGCGGACGTTATACTTCATTTTATAAACATGCAATGCCTCATTCGTAACAAAATGGCGGTTCTATATCACTGAAGTTTATATAGCGTCCCAACCACGAAGCCAAATAGGGCTGCCCTTGGTTGGTCCTTCCTGTGCGCATCATAGAAACCAAACAATATATATATATATACATCGGTACTCCACGTGTCCCTCGTCACTCGTCCTCGTAGCAGCAAGGACGTCACGGGAACCACAAAGGGTCCGCAACGAGCTTTGTGGAGATCGGGGACCCGCATTAAGTATACGTATAGTACAGCACAGTAGGTATAATATTCTATTCAGCGTATAATATATAGATATATAACAACTACTGTGCTGTGCATACCATGCGCGAGACTTTTTGCTGCTTCTGTCCCCCTCGTACACAAAAATGGCCGAGGCAGGCGCGCGTTGAATCGCCGCCCGAAATGGCCAACGAACCGGCCTCTCAATGATCCCTCCGTATGGAAAGCAGAGTAACTCGTACATGCGAGAAAGGCAACTTTTGGATTCTACGGAGAAGATTAGAGACGAAGGAACGCGACTCGTCCGTTCGTCTCCCCCGCCTAACTTTTTGGTCGAAATCAAGCTGGTTGGTGGATGCTTGCATCTGTATCCGCACACGAGATTAGGAGTTTTGTAACAAGTACCTATCAACGCTCTGCTTCGCAATGGAAAGAGAGACAAGCGCGATACTTTATGCTTTCTTTTATTTCTCTTTTTTTTTATTCATCTTGTTTTTTCTCTTCGTATCTCTCTGGCTCGCTGCTGAGTTTCACTGTGGCGCGCGCGATGACAACAGCCCTGTTTCGCGTAATGGTCCGCCGGTTCCGCGACTCTGGGGTCTCTGGTTACAAGCGCTGTGACGAGAAAAAGAGAGGGACGAAGAAAGAACGAAAGAAACGGAGAAGAGTCACGCGTCGTTCCGTCATCATCATCCACTCCCTATCTTGGCTCCTACGCATAAGCATAGATATATGCGATAACGCCGACGAGAGATAGAGAGACTACTACACTCGTATTTTTGAAACGTTATATCGTGTTTAAATATACGATACAAATTGACGGAATTTTAATCGTTACACATCAACCGTCCACTGAGACTGTTAGTAAAACCAACTCCAAACCTACGATTGCCAATGACGAACTAAATATTTAATTAATTGAAGAACATTTTTTTTTAACAACTAAATGTTTAGTTTTTTAAATATTTAATTTGTTCGATTGACAACATATTGGTTAACTTTTCAATGTCTATTGTGCCTGCTTCATATTCACTCTGGGCAGTTTTTCTTACTTTATTCTTACTTTTAATGACTTTGGGTTAAGGTAAAAGGTCTAACAAACGAAATATTACTGAATGGCATCGTAAGTACCGCAAAGATAGAAAAATAAACAATTAGTTATAATTTTTTTAAAAAGTGAAAATATCTTTTTTTTTTAAGCTTAAGCTTTAAAGATTGTGAAACAAAAAAATATTTTGCAACTATAGGACTCTTTGACGCAATAAGATACTTTTTATTTTCAATAAAATGTAATCTTTCTTCAACAATCACTCGACTCCCTGAAGCTTTTAATTGTATCGCTTCGTACATTTTCTTGATAAGATAATTTTTAGAAAAAATAACTTGTTAGAAACTCTTTATTTTTTTTCGTAAAAAATGAATGAACTAATTTTTATAAAGAATCGATATTCGACTATAAAATGTAATGACGCAAATGCGTAAAAAAGTGAAGTAATATGACCAAACTAAAATACCGAAATGGACGCTCTCGTGGTTAAGTTGACTCACTGTAGGGTTTCGAAACTCAGGCGGCTGCATGTGAGGGAAGAGAAAATCGACAAAAGACGAGATATAGTGAGAGTGAGGGTGAACGAGGACGAGAGACTACGGCGCCACCCTTCCAGGCAGCAGCGGGCTCTCACGGCCTTCTCCGAGAGTCAATATTGGCGCAGCCACCCCCGCGCCCTTTGGCTCCCTTGCCGATGTGCCACAATGAACTAACCAACCATCCAACCATACGCGCGTAGCCTCTACACCCCCCCCCCCCCGCTCATTGCGCCCTAAATGACTAACGACCTTTGAATAGATCGAAATAAGAATTTTATTAAAAATATTCGTTTGAAATCTCATAAATATGTATTTTTTACATTTCGATCACTGTGAGGAATAAATAAGTACACGTGTGATCCGTCGCTCCGCAGAATGCAGCATCAATAGTGCCGCAATAGCGAGCGTCATTGCGATAAGTACGCTAGCATCGCATCGTCTCGGCCAACATATCGTCGGAATAACTGCGACGTCGGCGTTCGTTCGTCGACGTCATCACTGATAAGCCTTCCCATAAACAAACTCATCACAAATAAAAAAAATAATAATAATAAAATCTCGCTCTCTCCCTCTTTTGTTTCGTCTATTGCGCAATCGCTTCGACGTATACAATATTGCACTGTACATAAGTATACCTCACTGGCGATAGCGAAGCAAAGGGCAGTACACACCGACTCAACTAAGTATATATAGAGGCGACATAATTCCCAGTAAAAATCTATTGAGAAAGAAAAGAAAAGCAGTCCATTACCAGGACCAGAGTAGGAGCAATAGTTGTCGTTGGAAGGAAAAGAATAAAGAACAAAAAAAGGGTGGAGAGAATAGTGATGCGCGGTGAATCGTGGGAGGATGCGGCATGTCTACAAGAGAGAGAGATCCTAAAAAAAAAAAAAAAAGGATCGTACGGGAGCATGTCTTTTCCTTTCAGCGATAGAGCAACCTCGTCTACTTCTCGCTCTCTTCTTGCTTGCCTCTTCGCCAACGTCTCTCTCGACTGGCTCTTTTATTCCGACGATGCGAGAGGAACGAACGTTGCAAACACACACACATACACACAGAGAGAGGCTGTATATAACTATACAGTCGAAGCGCTATCGAAGAGGGAACGAGAGTGAGCACACGCCCACGAGCGAGTCGAGCGAGGGTGGTTCACGCGTTGGGGCTGGTAACGCAGTCGACGGTAATGTTTTGTTGACACAGGGGGAAAACGTGGAAGTAGAGGCCATTACTGCGGTGGTTCTTCCTCCGTTTATTCCTCCTTCACTTCCATCAGCATCAGCTATACAACATTCGAGCTGCGTGGGTCGCTCTCCCACTCGAACTATGATAGGCGGTGAAACGAGAAGGAAGAAGCTGGGTATAGAGACACTCGGGGTTATCGTCGAGTGGTTCTACCACTACCTAAGGTGGTTCGAGGGATGGTGGAAACTTTTTTGATATTAAGTATAGGAGGGTGGTTTCCCACGAGTCACCAGAGTCACTTCATCGTTCATCCACCACAAATATACACTCGGTACTGCACTACGTTTTATTTCATGACTTTTGGATGTGAAATCAATGAATGATCAATTCAACGCAACTACTTCTTTATCACAGATTTTTATGAAAAGTTATGGTTTCAGACGAGCTCCGACAATTTTTTTTCAACAATCTATATAACGAAATACGTGAATCAAATTTTTAAATATCTTAGTATTTTTATTGACAAGTAAATAAAAGATAAAAATTAATCGGAAAAATCGAAAACACTGATATATTTGCGCCAAAGCCACCCTACAGATTTTTTATTATCGAAAGCTAAATGCTCTAGATCACAACTATAACGTAAATCTGTGCACATACTATCTCACACACTAACACATTCTAAATTCTCTATTAGACGGTGTCTCTCCAGCCGTAGCAAGTCAATCGCTTGTATATCAAAATAAATACCATCGTATCATCTCAAAATTGCTTGAATACTTACGTTTTATTCAAGCGACCTTCCACAGAATATCCTAAACTATCTCTCGACTTTCGACGAGTATTTCTTATTTTATTATCAACGAATAAACGTATACACCTAACCTACCCATTTAGGTGAAATTTGGTCTCGATGGTTAACTGAGCGACCGGAATTAGCAAGAACATAAGGGAATTTAACAAATAATGTTGATCTAAATCATCAGAAATATGAATAAACCCTAAATAACACATTTCAGAAAAAATGACAATAATACAAACATTACAGAGTTGCTGATGCTTCATTCTGAGATTATACATTTATTCAGGGACCGCACATCAGAATATGAAAGAACTATACGAAATAATTAGAAGATCCGATTTCCAATGATTATCTAAATATAAATCCAGAAAGAATTAATGAAGCTATCGCGAGTGAAGAAAGTAGTGACATCAGTACGATGTCAGAAGCGCCGAGTTCCATCGCGAGATGAAAACGATCGCTGTTCACTTTGCACACACGATATAGGCTGTCATCAACTATTTTCGAATTCTAAAAATTGGTTGGTGATCTATCTTGCGATGCGTCGTCCACGATGTTACGAAGACCAAGACGAAGACGACAACGACGACGACGACACGACGACCGCGACTGACTCGAGTGTACCCATAAAACGACGAATCAGTGACAGGCTGACAGGCACGTCTACTCGAATCCCTGAGTTCTCGAGATCGCGGAGATGCGACGATGTCGTCTGCGGCATTTTGAACGGTTCCGTTGCCAGAACTCTCGTCACATCGACGACCATCGCGCTGTCGACGAAAAGCACTGCGTGTTACGGTACTTCGCGAATATACCGTTTCGACACGTTGAATATAATTCAATCTCTCGTTCATTTTATTGCGCTCTCGTACCGAATCATCGAGGTGAAGCTGCGAGCAATTTTTATTCGCATATCTATCTCGAGGTGCAGAAATGAAGGAGTTGAAGAGCGAGAGCGAAGAATTGTATACAATTTGATAAGCGCAGTACAATTACGACGCAGCGTGAGTCTGACGTTGCACAAAGTGAATCTCAATGCAGAGAAAAAAAAAACATTTTCAAGGAGCACGTGCTAGCACCGCGATAAAGAGAGGCAGAGCTGAGGGAGAAATGTAGCTTTTCTCAGTAAGGATATCCGGTAGCGGTTACAGCTTGCGTTGTGCAATGTACTAAGCACGCTGAAGTTAGAACTTCCACGATCACCAGTCGCGAGTAACGTGCTTAAACGAAAAGCTATCCGTCAGCTCTGCGTTGCGTATCCCTATAACGCATAGCCGTAGTTAGAGGTGAAAATAATAAGATTGTGATATAACGCATCATTATCGTGTAACTTTCGTTCCTGATATCCTCTTTCATTGATTTCTTTTCTAACGACCCTCAACTCGTAAATAACAAGCGCGCCCTCCGCTGATTGATTATTCATTGATGTCCGTTTCCGATCAACACAGAATAATTGATAGGTACAACTTTGAACCTCTGTCACACTCAGAGAAATTGTCGTAGTTCTGGTAACTAACGATCGCTAGTCCATACGATCATTTTTATAGTTGCATGGATTAATATTTTCACTCAGTACACGATCTGCTCCAACTAGAGAAAAATGATAAAACTGTGAAATAACAAACAAGAGAAACGAGACTCCCTGAGACCCGAGACGACAAAGTCTGTCGTTCCATTTGACCTCATCATTATAGTTTAAATTTCGTCTCTGATATCCTCTTTCATTAATTTCTTCTGTTATACTTTAGAATTAAAGAAAAAACAAGCACGCTCTCTAGTTTTGATTATTTATCGATGTTTACTGTCGATCAACAGAGATAAATTAATAGGAATAACTTTGAACCAGTCACAATCTGTATCTGTTGAGACGAAAGATCGCACTAAATCGCTATCCGCGTAAATTCAAGTCGATAAAATGATAAGACTGTGAAATAACAAATAATAGAAACGAGTTCTAGAGTTCCCGGTTCGAACCCGGGCTGTGACAATATTTTTTCACGATTTCTTTAGAAGTTAAAAATCGTCAGGTCTGGTTGCCTCATTAATTCTTAATGTATGAGTGAGGCAAGCAGAGTTGACAAAAAATAATTAAGGATTCGATTGTTAGAGATCTTTCTGAGATCGATAACGCAGGGATCTAGGTGGCGCTGACTGTAACCGGGTTGCGAACTGCCAGAAATTTTCCATCATACTTGGTCAATTACATTGTCGCTTAGATTTATCACTCTAATGGAAACGAGACTTGTTAAGGCCTGAGACGAAAAAGATGTCGTCTTGTTTGATCTCATCATTATCGTTTAAATTTCGTTCCTGTTGCCCTATTTCGTGATTTTATTCTCTGGTATACCTCAACTTAAAAAAAAAAAAACTCGCACGCCCTAATGTTTAGATTATTTGTTGATGTCTGCTTCTAATCAACAGAGCTAAATTAATATGAACAACTTTGAACCAGTCGCAATCTGTCTCAGTTGAGTCAGCGGTCCACACGAAATCAGCAGATAAAGACTCCCCCGAGGGCGAGTCTCGTGCCGTTTACTCATGGTCCCCGGTTATATTAGTACCAAGTATATGGCGATATATGCCATACCGGCTTTTATTTTTCACTTGACTCTCCGCGAGAACGTGAGGACAGACGCCCAGCACGAGACGCCCCCGTCCCGAGGGACCACGAGCAGCCATTCGGTCCATTCGCTATACCATACAGAAGCAACATAACGCTCAACCGCCCCCCGAGAATGAAAGAGAGTAAGACAAAGTTATCCCGCACCACATAACGTCTCTTCGTGTAATGCCACAGCATCGATCGTTTATCTTGCCAAATTATACGATATCGCACTCCCTCTAGAGTGCCTATGTGTTGTTGCATATACTTGGACTCACTCTCTTGCTACTGTATCAGTTGCAATACCGCAGTAATGCATTTTCGCTTATTAAACTTGGATTTATACTCTTCCGCTTCGATTTCCTGATATACAAGTTCCAGGTTATATTGGTTCATGAGAGATTACCGTATTTCAAGCTGGACCATTCTTGGTAAAAATTTCAGGGGGTTCGCCACAAATGTAATTTTTTATTGGCGGAATTTTTGTCTTTGTACAGTTCCGGACCATGAGAATGAACTTACCAAGATCAGTGTAATTAGTTTCTGTTCAACTGCATTTAAACTCAGCTAATTTATAGAAACAAATTATTCTGAACGGTCTAGTTTTTTTTTTAGTAAGGTATGCTCAAAGTTATACAGTTTTAAGTAGAAAGTCGGGGAAACTGGTTAATAAACAATAGAATTAAACGATTTTCTCTGCCAGTATCTGTCCCAGTCGAATAAAAACCGAATAAAAAAAAGATCAGAAGAGTTACTTTACCAAAACAGCTTCTACCCAAATAGAAAATAATTTATTGTTAGTCCGACGAATCTTTGAGATTCCATCGAATGAACGACTTTCGGTATCTATCTCTTTCCGGCTAAGTAGAGCGGCGAACGTTTCTCTTCGTTAAAGAGAATTCTTCGATAAATAAAAAAGCTTTGATCGTTGTAAGAACGACGAGTTTGCCCATTTTCGTTGCCCTACTGGTCTGACGAGTAGAGAAATGAGCTGGGTGGGAAGCTGCGGCCGACGCCGAGGGTGTCTCTTCGCAAAGGGCTTAGGAATTGAGCGCATCGATGTGCCATACCACATAGACAAGGTAGAACCAGCTTTGTGGGATTTCCTGTAATTAATATACCGCGAATATAGCGGTCCTCGTGAGCGTTCCACTGAACACATATACGTGTATACCATCAACGAGAGACACAAGGAATGAGACAGTCGTTCACAGAGCACGAACGTATTGGACACGTCGCGCTGCTGTTGCACGTCTGCTGGTCGCCGTTGCCTTTGGGTCGTCACGGCTATGGGAATACACAGAAGCCATAAGAAATTCGATACCGTTCCCCGTGGTGTGACGCGTGGTGCTTCCCACTTCCTCCCTCTCGCGATCGAACCGCGACGAACGGCGGCCCCAATGATCCTCACCCTCTTCCTTGCTGTACGTATGTTTGTACATACTCTACTTTTCCTTATACCCTGCGCGACTTGCTGTGAGACTTATGAAGGGTGAATCCTACCGCCGTAGTCTCGACTCGTTGGGAGCAGTAAATAATAATAATAATAATAATAATAATAATAATAATAGTTATTATTACATAGTTAGTATGCCAATGCAATGGAGGAAAGGCGTTTCGATTAATCGTTCTGGAATACAAAAATCGTTTCGATGAATCAACAAATGAGGACTTCGAGCTACCTTTCTACATTCTCTCGACATTTTACATATACACGGATAATAAAACTCCATTTGTCTTCATTGATTTAACGCTTTCGATCCAATATTTACATGCATAAAGACTGGGAAAAAATGTTTACATAACATATATTTCCGATGCTCAGAAAACGTCATCGAAACTCATTAAATGGACAGACAAATAGGTATGGATTTTTGCTCGTTTAATCCGTTTCAATGATATTCAAATGTTTTAGGTGCATCGAACGCAATTTTCATCTATTCCACTTTCCATTTTATATGAAAATTGAAAGCAATCAGTGAAATCGAAAAAAAATGCAATGTCTCAGTCCAATAATAATTTTTAGTAAAACTATTGTACATTTATTTTTTGTTTTATAGTATTTTCGATGCAAAATTCTTGTTTAAGCGATACATGTGCCAAGCCGTTGCTTGTCAACAAAATACGATGAACACGGAAATTGCAAGGCCACAGAAACTCACCATTCTCGAGTTTCGAATCACCGCATATAAAGCTCTTCAATCCCGAGTTATGCAGAGCGAACGGGTTATATAGTCCCGGAGGAACTCGGAGATGGTGACTAATGAACGTCGAGAGAAATAACAGAACACCGGGTATACCCGCAGATATATTCGTGGCTATATGCATTCGCCACGAGACTGTGTATCTTCGTCCGTGTATTCGTCGTCATGGTAGAGAAAGCAGGAGAGAAGCAGAGAGACGGTCACACATTACGTTGAGGAGTTTGCGTTCGAAGTAACAAGCGCGCGCGCGCGGGGCTTGATCTAAAATCGGATGTGGGGCAACGACCTTCGGAACAACACTGTCTGTATACGCGACTGATGTACGGAAACTCTTGGTATTTGCTCCACAAAAGAGTCATTCGAATTCCCCTATTTCACGAGAAAATGAAAGAAAATTCATCGAAAAAAATTTACCGGAAGCTGATACTTCCGTCGGAGGCTAACCGGATAAAGATCCGCAGTTGTTCTGCCAGAATGTGAGTCTGCTCGTACGAAAACGTATGCAAGATGTACAAGGACGGAACAGGAGGTACCGGACATCTGCGGTTACCACGCGGCTTCCGCCTTCTTCCTCATTTTCCTCGGCAAACCCTGCGCATCCGTTGATCGGTCTACAGCGCGTTCTATCAGCCGCCGTTTTTTTTCGTCCCTCAACTCGGCTGAGACCACACCAGGCCCTGAGGAATCGAGCAAGGCGGTCGCACGAGACTATTTGCTCTCGAGACGCGCTCGACGAAGGTCTCGATCGTTTGCCGATGTGGGCCTATGCTAATTTTAGGCCTACTTCGGAAGAGCGATGGAAGAGAAGGGTACGATGCACACAGCACAAGTTTTAACAATCTTTTTGTCGGTACCATCGAAGGGAACTCGCGTTATCCCTGTACCAGTAGCTGGATTGTTCTCAAGAGTCTCTTGAACTTGGGGTCTGTGTAATCAACTCTAAAGTCTTTGTACAAAATGCTAAGTTGGAATTTTGACGTCTAGTATCAGAAAACAGGATGAAAGAGATGAAAATAATGAGAAGATACTGACCTGTGTTCCGCGGCTCGATCCCTCTGTCTTCTGTTTTTGAACCAATTGCTTACTTGCGTCGTCGTGAGACCCGTGTTCTCCGCAAGCTCTCGCTTCTCTCGTGGCGACGGATACGGATTTGCAACGTACCATTCCCTCAACACGCTTCTCGACTTTTCCTTGAAGCAGTATGATGTCTCTTCACCATCCCAGATGGTTCGCGGCAAGGGAAACTTGCGTCTCACTCGATACTTGCCTGTGTACAACGGTAACAGGCCATTTTTATTTAAGTATTTCTTGAACATTATTTCTCAAAGGTTTATTATTCCAATAGTCACTCTACGTAACACTAAAAGGTTATTTGTTAGACATAAATTTCAAAGTATTATCCGAAAGACTCTTCAAAAGCAAGAGCATAGTGATTTATGGTAAGCAACAAAGATTTTACAACCACCAAACATTTGTTTATTTTGTTTGACGGTGCCAAACCGCAAGCTATATTCTTAAGAATCGTGTACTAAATTGAGTGTAACAATGTTCCTTGCAGTTATTAATTATTGGTCTATACGACTATTTTTATAATTACTGTAACTGCCGTTAATAGTTTTCACTATAAAAACAGTCCATGCAACTATAAAAATGATTGCACGAACCGATAACTAACAAATGTCACCTAACGTAGAAGTTGCCAGAACTACTACGATTTCTCGGTGCGTAGTGACTATTGATTGGAAAAAAATTTTCTTTTTTTTTACAAACTATATTTATGTACGTTACATGAGTTTGTTTAAATAATTGAATTGATAGCCTTGTTGCGTCCATTAATTGTTGAACTGGGTATTTTTGGGCGTTTTTGTTGTTAGAGCAACAGTTTCTATTTTCTTTAATTATACGAGTTGAAGAATGTAAATTGATTATTAACATTTAAAAACATTTGAAATTGTAATATTTGTAGAACTGTAGCACTCGTTAAGACGAAGCAATTGAAAATGGTTTCTCAGTAACAATGGAAAAAGTTAATATAAATATAACAACAATCTTATGAACTGACAATTGAGTTTTAACGATGATCGCACGAGTCTACTACAATTTCTCTGAGCGAAGCTTCTTCTTCCATCATAGAGATAATATTGTATGCATAAGACGAATAAATATACTGACCGACGGCACCCAGTGATCTTCCTCGGAGTCTCTCAGCCTCGATGTAATGCGCTTTGAGCCACAATGCCTGAAGCTTGGGATGATTGTGCGGACTAAAGGTGTGATTCTCGAGTATCTTGTAGAGCTCCTTAAAGTTGCATCGATGAAACGCGACCATAGCTTTAGCTTTGAGGACACTCTCGTGCCTGTGAAGTCTAGCGCACGCCGGCAATGACCACAGAAACCTGCTGAGTCTCTCTACCGAACCGGCCTGTTGTAGTACCTGCACAGACGACACCATCGCCTTGAAGACGATAGACAGGGGGGGCACACTGTTAGTCGGCAGAACTCATCCCGGTCTCTCCTCTTACTCTAGTTCATCTTGTACACTATCATCTCTTATTTCATTTTAAAAAAATTATTCTATTGTTTATTTTGCTTCGGATTTAGTTGCAAAGAAAATTAAACAAACTCGATACCCGAATTGATGCTTTTTTTCGATTATTAATTTTTATTATCTTAAATATTAAACCAAAGTTGCGCTCTTACAGATGCAGCGATACAAGACAACTAGCGCCCACGTCACACCGATGTCAAATTATTTCATTCTGGATGTATAGTGTCACGTATTGACGTGTAAAACATTAATTGCAATTACTGCCGGTACATGTATAAGCGGGGTAATTACATCGCGGTTGTGATTTATACTTAATGTCGTTTATGAAAGTTAGAGAGTATCTCCGTGTGACGAGGGCAAGGAGCTAACGACGTCTAGCCACGCGCGATATAGTGCCTGAGCGGACTCGAGACACGTTGACAAGTTTATTAACGTTTCTACAGTAATGTATAGTCCGCGCACCGCCGCCACTGCCAGTATAAATTTAATTAAATCGGCATTAACGAAGGGTGGGGTGAGGGAGAGAAAGAGAGAGAGAAAGAAAGAGAGGGAGGGAGGAAGGAAGAATGTCGGATGAGAAGACAAGATTATAACACAGAACGGGCACAACTGTGCTAATATGAGAAAACGGGGTGTTGCATCACTTTCACAATACAATAAAAGATACAATTATACGTGAAACCCTCGTAGTCGTGGAAGGTTATGTGAAATTATTGACGAACGAAACCTGACGTGAATCTAGATTGAGCCATAATGTTGACAATCTTCCAGCTGGTAGTTCGATTAGAAAATGTGATAATTTTTTTAAATATTCCACGCGTGTACTTTTTACTCTTTGAAAGCATAGCCATTAATTTTCTTTAAATTGTACAAATACGTATTGTTGTTACAAATAAAAGTAAGTCACGCTGCTTCTTCCCGACAACAGACTCTCCGTACGCGAATGTTTAATTGATTCGTTATAAATTTATAGTCGTTCTATGTACAGCGAAATTTGTGATAACTTTCTTTCATGTTTGGAAATAATAAGAAATAATATTTCTACTGATTTGTATATTTAATTTATTTCTTTTGGAGAAAAATAAGGATTACAAAGTTTTCGTTCATTTTTGATGACACGAAATCCGCGAGTACTACGAGATTCACAAAACTGACGTAGTAACTTCTTAAAATTTCACATCGGGTGGTTCTGACATGAAATCTCATATATTTAAAATAAAATTGGAAAACCACTTAATCAACCACACGTTAATATAATTAGAATTAACCATTTTTTAAATGTTAAACTAATAGATTTTAAAAAATCCTTCCGTTTCTCGTATTTGTCAGGCCCATAATAAAAAAATCATGTCAGAGTGCGATACGTACAAATATGCGATAATCCAATATAAAATTGAATCCTTTCGATTATGCGAAGCATTAGGGACGAACCACATGCAATTTTACGACAACACCGAGTTACGAGGAAAAAAAAAATAAACTAAAGACGACGAAAATTACGAAACTTACCTCGCAAACGCACGCGACTTGTTCCTGTGTGAAACCAAAGCTGGGCAAATGGCCATTTCCGGCTGGATTACCGCCGGCGGAACTCGCGGGACTGTCCTGGGGGCTGTACGTGGTAAGCCCACCTCCGGGTGCACCGTATGGGCCCGCAGCGTCGACCGGTCCCGCCGGGTGGCCACCCAGTGAGTTTGGCGTACCCTGGGGACTGTAGTCGCCCGTCGAACCACCGAGTACGTCGACACCGCTCGTCGCACCACCCCCGCCGACGGCGGACGGTGCCATAGCGGCACCGCCGCCCCCGCTCCCCGCACCTGCACTACCGTAGCCCATCATCACCTGCTCGGCATCGCCGACGTGGCCCACGATGCCTCCGGGCCCAACGCCGCTGTTTCCTCCACCCTCCACCGTGAACCACCCCCCCGCAGCGAGTGATTTTATTTTCTAACAAACCTCCGCTCTCACTGAATCCCCCGATCTCCCCAACCAACGTCGTTTCTTCTTCCCGCACTTTCGTTCCTTCTACTCTCACACGTTACACCCGAAAACTCGGCGGTTTCAGTTCCTTCTACTCTCACGAACACTGTCGACAAATCACCCAAGGAGTTCACTCAAATTTCACAAACTTCTACGATTGTCGTTGACACATTACAGTCAAACGATACCGACGATTCCATGATCCAGCATCCGTCAAAGAAAAAAATTTAAGTCAAAAGTCCCTTAAGCGTTTATTAAATTTATTTTTCTTTTCAGCGCTGCATTGCGTGCAGCGAATGTTCAGAGGTACGAAGCTGTGCTTGTGCGTGGAATATATGAAGATCGTGATGTTGCTGCTACCGGGGAAACAAGAGCTACTACTACTCGTTCCTCCCTCCCTCCCTCTTTCATATACTCGCTCTATCTCTCTCACTCTCGTACACACACTCTCTCACTCTTCTTCACTCTTCCTCCGTCTTTCCCGCTCTCTCCTCGTTGTCGCGCGAGAGCTTAACAGCGCGTTGCACACACGCGGATGTGGGCTAAGTCCGTGCGAGCAAGCAAAACGCTTTGGATATTTTTAGGCGAGAGGTACTGCCGCTGGTTGCTCGTTTCTCTCGGCATGCACGTACCGATCTTCGATGTACACCTTGTAGACTCGTGTACAGCCCCAAAGCCGCGTTCCTCCTTGGCGTTACTACTAGCTCGCTAGCCGAGAGGAGTCGAGAACACGTACACGCCCGAGAGGATATTACTCGAATTACCCAGAGCCACCGTGCACCACCACCGCGAGCGAGAAAGAAATCCACGTTGATCGCTGGTAACGTTGATGCTGGCGTAACGGGCAACGGAGCACCGCCTTCTACCGGCTCACCGATTATTCTATAATCTCCTTTCCCTTCTCTCCGCCGCAGCTCCTCATCGGTTTTTCTCTCCGTTGCACTTGGCACCGTTGGTGCACCGATGCTTCCAAGTCGTTCACGCTCGGAGAGCAACCTCCTCACCTGCTTCAGGGGCCTTTCCGATGCATCGGCTGCGACTTGTCCGCTTAATTGTCTTGCGTTACACCTCTGGGCTTATTATACATATCCGATTATAGCAGTGAGATTTCACTGGTGCCTCGCTTCTCTCACGTTTCTCAGGACAGTCGCGGGTGCGATTAGATTGTTTTATAAATCATCGGGATTAGTAAGATTCGACTAGATATTTCGTGTACGAGTTTCATTCAATGTTGCAGGTTGCAGCGTCAAAAGTTCAGGAGCTACGGAGCTGTGAGGCACAAGCAACGCCGCTACAAATCGCCGGCACGGAAGTTTTGGCTCACACAAGTATTTATAGTCTCTCGCTATACATCCCTGTGTTCTCTCTCTTTCTCTCTTTCTCTCTTTCTCTCTCTCTCTCTCTCTCTCTCTCTCTCTCTCTCTCTCTCTCTCTCTCTCTCTCTCTCTCTCTCTCTCTCTCTCTCTCTCTCTCTCTCTCTCTCTCTCTCTCTCTCTCTCTCTCTCATACACACCCCTTGAGAACGACCTACGCACACGTTCACGTACACGACCGCGAGCTTCTCGCTTTTTATTACTCGGCCGGTGAGCCTCGAGCAACCGTGCGGCGCTCCCTCACGCCTCTATTATTAGGCGTTGCTTCGAAAGCCGTCGAAGAGGACCGACGACTTCTCGATGCCTCTCGATTTCTTGGGTAGCAATGTACACACTCACACCAGGCTGCAAAGTATATCCGACTCGGGTGCTTCCTTACTCGTTATCTCGCCGAGGGTGTTGCACGTGAGAGAATTTCGCGTATGCCAAGGCACCGATCTGAGGTCAGGAGTGAATTCCACGAGAGCCGGAAGTCTCATGGTTGATCATCGTAACTAGGAGTTAGAAACGAACCGTCCCAAGGCTATTTTACTTCTCCTATTATCTCACTTTTCTATTGTCTATCCGTTCTCCACTGGTGAACCTTTCTACGAATCTATACCCGGCGAACACTCTGGGTTCCCTTTCCGATCAACTGCGATTCCGTCCGATTCTTAATCAATGCTGGTATCGACTTAGCTGTCAACTCCGCACGCGGTTCACGCTATGTGTCACTTCCTTCGATGAGTCGCACGTTCATACCTCAACTCCCGACTCGTTGAGGATCCTTCACGGGTGTACACTCGATCTAGTGTCAAACTCTCCACGAGTAGTGTCCGTGCGTGCGTGTGTGCGTGTATGCGCGCGCGCGCGTGCTTGTGTACATGTGTATGTGTGCAATCCCGAACAACGTTCCACACGAAAGATGTTCACCAACGCACGCATCCGAGACGACTGGCAGCGGTTGGACCTCGAAAGAGATGCGGGATGCGGCGGTACGTGGCAGCGCGCGCGCCCGACCACGACACACGGTCTCCTCCTAGCAGTGAATCTGCTGTCCTCGTCGTCGCATGCGCTCGCCGCTTGGAACACGCGTGGTCCCCAGCTTTCTCGGTCCCCCTAACACCGACGAAGGCGGAGTTGAGGCTTACGGCTCTCGGGGATTCCGACCGAGTTGCCCCGTCGACAACGTTCATTGGTCGGGGGGTGTGGCAAAGGCCACCATATCGTAGACTCATTCACCACTCGGAATACGAGCCTGTAAATAAGTCTCATTACACACCCCCGCGCCAACGACAGCCCTCCTTTCTCCATCCCTTCTCTCCTTGCGCTTTGGGACATCACGCTCGCTCTTAACCCTTGCGTTGCTCTGTACACCAAGTTTCTATCATCCCTTTCTTCCCCTCTACTTTGTCCCTTTTTGCTTGGAAGCTCGCGAGAGCTCCATTTGCGACGGGCTCTCGTCGACTTTCATCCCCTTGCAAAACAAACTCTTGCTGTCTAGTTTGCAAATTGGCGCATGCAGGTATTACTGATAACGAGACTTGAACTTGGTAGAACCGACTTCGCCTAATTGGAATGACGATAATTAGATAGTTTCAACAATACCCGGTATGAGTACGAGTCATGAATTTTTCATTTTTATTAAGCGATGTTCGTTGTAAAGAAACTGCTGTTAGATCAGTAATTATACAATTTTATACGGTGAAAGTACATTGGACATCCATGAATGACGTTAGGATTTCCATTAAGATTGTGATTGTCGGTCTAGTGACATCGATATTAAAATTTTTCACGTGGTTGGGTGTAACGTTATGCATATGATCATTGAAAGCTATGTATCTATCATTTGTATAAAATTATGTTGACTTAACCTTTATTTGTGAACAAGACTTTAAGCCGATTTCAATTTCCAATTAATGAGCCATTTTAGTCGTGTATTTATTCGTTATGTAGCTTTTAGAAATCATAATTAATATTATTGGCTTTGCAGTCTTCCGTCTGTAGCAATTATCAGCAGCGAGAAGGGACACAAAGATTGTGAGTGCTAAGGGATACGATAGGAACATTTATTTATAAATTAATCCTTCCGACCATATTGAACCTTTTTATATCATTTTTATCAATTCCAAAGGATATCTGGAGCAATCTGATTGATTTTATCAGATTCCTTTTTAATATTTGAAAACGGAAGTCGACGGAAACTTGTCAAATTTTCATGTTTCTCGAAGGAAGTAATAATACTCAAAGTATCCTGAATATGATAAGAGCATTTCCAAATTAATACTTACGACAATATTCAAACTGCTTATATAAGTTTACCAATTCCAAAGGAAATAGACACTTGGGACAAACTCAATGACCTAATCAGATACCTTTTTATATTTAAAATAATAAGTCGATCATAACTGGACAGATTTTAGTGATTGTCGAAGGACGTTCTAATCCTCAAAGTATCCTGGATATGATAAAAGCATTTCCAAATTAATGCTTATGACAATATTGAAACTGCTTATATCGTTTTACCAATTCCAAAGAAAAATTATACTTGGAACGAACTGAATGATCTAATCAGATACCTTTTTTACATTTAAAATAAGAAGTCGATGATAACTGGTCATATTTTTGTGATTGTTGAGGGAAGTACCGATCCCCAAAGTATCCTGAATATGATAAGAATATTTTTAAATGAGTGCTTACGATTATATTGAACCTGTTTATATAAATTTTATTAATTTCGATGCAAATATAAACTTGAGACAAACTTAATAATTTGATCAGATAACTTGTTTTCCTTTTGAAATAGGAAGTCGATGAAAAGTGAACTGATTTTCGTGATTGCCAAAAAAAAAGTACTTATCCTTAAAATATCCTGAAGCTTTCCACCTACAATCCACATCGACTCTATTTTCCTTAGTGCGTCAAAATATTATTTGCGCATCTGAGATCTTCCGGATTTCGGCGTTTCAAGGATTTAAGAAGTCTGTATGCAATTGTTTTTTTCCTTAACTCCCGGGTGGTGTCGAACCGAATTGACCGCAACATCAGGAGCAAAAGATCAAGCCGCAATGTGGCGCATACCTACTGGGAATAAGTACTTCTGGCTTTCTTGTATTCCTTTGTTATTACAGACTGCTCGAGCGCGCAAGAAGTCCTTAGAAAAATAATACCGCAGGTTTCGCTGCTCGGTGGCCAGTTCTCCTAAAATAATGCGTGCGGACCAGATTCTTCGTTCGGGGTATTGGAAGTTCCTCCGAAGGAAAGGACGGGCAAAACAAGGGAGTCGTTTGTTTTACACGAGTAGCTTTCTTTCCTTCTGTACTGCCATGCCAACCTCATCATCGTTTCTTTCTTTCTAACTCACCACTCGGTTTGATTGACATGGGACGGCAAAGACGTCCGAGTGTCACTCTTCTCTTCCATCATGCGTTCCACGTGTCTTTCCAGACTTCCGTGCACGCATCGAGAGACATCGCACTCTTCTTCTTCTTCTCCGGCGGCTTCTTTGTAGCCCACTCCGGTTCTTTCAATCTTTATCGTTGTAATAATAATACAACTAATGAGTTACCACTTGATAAGTAACAAAATAATTTGAGTAGTTTAAGTGACTGGAAAGAAATTATTTCGACAACCGGGTGGTTATTGAAATTTCGATTATTTCAATTCTACAAATACTAATAATTTGCAATTAAATAATTTAATTAATTGAAACTTTATCATTTGTATTCTTTGACTCCGATATTTATTTCCGTCGATCAAACTCAAATTTATTCCGTGCCAATAACTTTTTAAGACAATGCTTAAACCAAAAATTCAATTCAAATTCTTTCGTCATTTTAACCAACCGAATTGTATGTTTATGATTTTTTACGCGTCAAAACATTTACCATTGGATTTTATCTTTGTATCTCATTGAAGTTCTTTCGATATTAACCATAATAATAATAATAATAATAACAGAGCTAAAGAGTAATTACCCGATGGAAATTATTAAAGTTTCCATAATTCAGGTGGCAATGATAATTAACGTGATAATTAAAATGTGGAAAAAAATAATCAAGTGACTTGTAAAATAATTTGTATAATTCTAAATGTAGAGTGCACGATAAATCACCAAACAATGATACGAAGCTTTCCTATTAAAACTAAATGGCACGAGGCGCATTACCCTAAAACCACAGAGAAATAAGATGAGTAAGATAGTTGTTACATTACGTTGACGGATAACCCCGTCAAGTTCTTGAAACGAAACGCAACTCGGGCTCCCCAGTTTTACACGCCCAAATAATTGACACGTTTCAGAGCACGATTGTTGGGTGGCAGGAGGAGCGGGGTAGGGGGGCTGGACTCCAAACACTGGTATCCAACGATCATAACGATGTCCGAGGTACGGTGGCACCTCCTGCTGAGCTTCAGCCTTTCTTCCAGTTGATCCGCAATTCAGGGACTCTCACCGTATCCCTCAGTGACTTCTGACAAAGTCATTGATGTCCCACCGTCGTGATGCCTCAATGAAGCAAAACGTGTGGGAAATGCTGTAACGAGTTGAGTTCACAAAGCGTTCTAATCTCGACTAAATTAGAAAAAATTATAGGAAAAAACTTATTAAAATCAGAAGAGCGCATTCGTTCTGTATAGTCGTAAGATATACGTCCTTCTGGGTTTATTTATTCGTAACGCGTACCTACTAAAAAATTTCTCGATATCAGAGAAACGTACAACAGCATTCTATTCCAAAAACATAAGAATAATAAGGTCACGAGTGCAACGCTCGCCAGGGGACATTGATTCCTTTTGTGTACCCAGGGACTGAGAAATACGCTGCACCACAGACCGGTGATTCTTTATACGCGTTGCGCAACAATACCGGTAAAACGGTAAGAGAGCAATGTCACGAAGAAATGAGAAATGAAAAGGTCGTCGGTGGATATCGCGTTCCCATACTGTGCAACTTGCAGACCGATGTACTACATAACAAGGCAGGCTGAATCGGAGCAACGACAGCGTGTATGGCGTGCCCCTTCCCCCTACCCATGAAACACGGGGGTACGTCGTGACAGCTACGACTCTCGTCCTCCGGTATTATCTCTCCCCATTGCCAAGTAATATTAGGCAAAAGGCTGCCCCGAGACGAGGAGGCGCCAGGTACGTATGGTGTGTCGCACATCGTTCTACCGATGCTAGATGCTGCACGAGTACTCGCACGGACATAGGAATTCATTGGAATAGTCATGGGGACCCCGTGGCGACTCTGAATACCATAGTAATTGCATTGGGGCCGGTAGACCCATTCATGTCTGCGCCTACGGTACGGTCCTCTATATGCGCCTTTCCTTATTTTTTCTTGTATGTCACGAACACACAGGGTACATAAAATAAACGGCCCAGTTAGTAACGGTGTACCAATTAGTTACCCACTACTTGTATACTGGTTGAAAGATTTAGCAAAATCAACGCAAATTTGTGGTTGCGGGTGGTGAACCAAATGTTTAGTCGAACGGTATCATTTTTTCTTCAACTAAATATTTATTTCGCAATCGGCAACCGCAGATCAAGACGATTTTGGTAAATTTTTTTTTTATTATAGCTTCTCCCACTATCCGACTAACAGTCAATGGACAGTCCTGTCACTAATCTATGTACCTTTACATCCTTTTGTATCCCTATGTGTTTACACGGTTGGAATGACAGATTTTTACTTACACTAACACTAACTGGGCCCTTCAACTTACCTATAGTGACACATGTGTGTAAAGTTTCTGGAATATAGATCGAGTCTGTAATAATACTTTTGGTTACTTTTTTAATTTTAAACCTGAATACAAGTGCATTGGGATTGTGGATCATCATACGTATGAAAATTGTATAGACCTATCGGAGTCTCTTGAATGAATTATCTTTTGACACTTTATGAGCTTGACATGATCGACGAGCTTATGATGGTAAGAGTTTTAATGGTAAGAGCAGATTTGTGTAACAGTGAGAATTTATTTCAAATAATATTTCTTGGAAACTCTGATCGATTGTCAATTTAATTAAGATCCATCAACACCGCCAACAGGCCGAAACTTATTTGACACTGTGAAGTCATTCGTCGATAGATATATATCTTGAAAATGATGATCGATCTTCGATTCGATTGCCACACACAACCTTTTGACGAACACGTAAAAGGTTTTCCAGGCCTACAAGGATCAAAGACTTTTAGTCGGCAAATATTTTGAGGCATCGTCACACTCGTCAGGGTATTTTTCTTCGTCGAAACTTCTTTCGTAGTCTGGCCTTGCTTTCACATCTATCATGATTCTCCTCTTTCTCGCAATCTGTACCTTCTACAACGCTTCGTAAAAAATACTTTCAGTTTATTGTATCGCCCTTGTTACTCCGAAATAGTTTCATCGATATTCGACACGAGAAAAAATATATCAAAGAATTCGTTGAGCCGTTAAAACACAATTATGTCGATGAGTTTTTCGGAAAATCAGTTTTTCCTCGTTGATTTTTGTTACCATGTTTTATGCAAATTTTTCTCGACTCCCCAACAGGTTCTTCGTAATCTTCGTCCACGTTCTCTTGACTTTTCATTTTATCAGTGTCTCTGGAATTTGACGCACACTTTGAAGTTTTGCATTTGTCATTATCATCGTCATCGGATGTTGAGCACGAATAACTGCGATTTTGCGTTGCCAATAACGTAGGAAGACGCAAAAAAGAGGAACATTTTTTGTCAGATGAACACGGTGGGCATTTTGTTGACTCGTTACCGTCACCAGGACACGTGACAGGCGGGCTGGACTTCTCAACCTTATTTCCTGAGGGACACGATGCAGGATTTTCCGATGGACATTTCGGCTTCGGTTCCGGAGCTCCTTGATCGGGACACGGCGGGTATTTGGGTTTTGGTGGATTTTTTCCACCCGGAGGACTTCCAGGAGGGCAAATCTTCTTTTTTGGAGAACACGGTGGGCAATTACCCGAGGAAGAGTCGCTCGGTGGTGGAGGAGTCGGACATCCAGGAAGAGAAGGAGAAATTGTCGGTGGTCTGGGTGCGAACCAAACTTTTGATAAATTTTCCCGAAAATTAGCAACGAAATTCGTTGAATTGTCATCAAATCCGAATATTTTCTTCCGTTTACTCAAAGTTTTTCTTAAAACGAGACAATTCTCCGAAACTTTTGGTGGATTTGTTGGACGATTTCCTTCCTTTCGTGGTAAAACATAATCTTTTCTGCTTGTAGCGTTATTTTTGCTGCCTGTCTGCTTCTGATTGGAATATTTTGTCGTTTTCTTCAAGAATTCAAAGAAATCCCATTCATCCTGACAACGAGAAGATTTGAACGTTTCGCAGCTCGCCATTTCATTCCCAGTGGCCGAAATAGATTTTTTAGCGAGAGCTCGTACGAGACTTCTCAACAGCCATTCGATCTGCAGTCGATTATTGTATACAATCATAATGAATTTTTGTGTAGTCGTTACATATTCTTAAATCTTAATTGCAATTAATTTTGTCTCGAAAAAGATATTTTAGAATTTTAACCTTCCTGACATTTTGGCGAAATTTCGCCTGAGCTCATGGAGCCGACATTCTATTAGGAAACAAAATAATTATTATAACAATCGAGAAACGATATACAAAAGAAATAGATATACTCGATAAATATAACCCACTTCAATTATATAAGTTTTGCCACCCACGTGGTAAGATTTATAATCAAAATGGATTTGATATTTTTATACAAAAAAAAATCAATTAATAGTTGGAAGATAAACATTCTTCATCTGCCAATTATATTTTGAAATATTGAATTTTATACTTCGTGCGTGGTGTGTAAAACTTTTATTTTTCTGCTACTCGTGTAATAATTACAGAAATGGCTCAAATAATTTATAGTTTTTTGACGGATCGAATGATTGTACTGCAACCCTTAAATTAAATTTCTGTACTTGTTACAAAAGTTCCAACAATGTATATATAATTGACGACGGAAATGCTCAATATATGGAACATTTATCTCAGTTTACGAATCACGAGTTTCGAACCATTCGTTTGTAACTTGACAAATTAAAAATAATTTCACCTCGTGATATAAGAATACTCTGAAAGGAGGTTCGGTGCCGCGAGGGTGCAATAGCTTGGACGAGACCACTTAACGAGGAACGAGTCTACGCCTCGTATACGTATGAAATAGTACGTTCGCCTCGGGAATATGTATGGCAGAGCTCGAGATCCATGATCGTTCGTTCTTTTTCATTCTCTCGGCTGCGTCTCGTATTCGTACACGTGCCTGGGGGATATCCGGGAACGAGATGCAGCTAGGTCGGAGTCGGAAAGCAACTCGGCGTGTCAGGTACGACGACGAGAAGCGGAGGGATCCATGGACGGAGTCGAGCGTGCTCGGTGTCCGTGTGCCTCAAACCCCAACGAAACAGCAGCGGTAGCACCGGAACACATTTAGATAGCGGAACACAGACACAAAGATATATACGAAGCGGGGCCACCCTGCGTCACGCCAAACTCCGGTGGAGGATCGATGACTGCGCGGTAGTGTCGACGGGACCATGGAAACCGCGGACCAATGCGAAACGGAGCCACCAATTTTCCTCCATAGTTACATCGTGAGAGAGAGAGAGAGAGAGAGGGAAGCATTTTTTCTTTAATTCTATGAATTTACCTTCACTTGAAGAACGTGAAAATATTTTCCGGAAAATATTGCTGGTGGACTAATAAAAATTCTCAGCATTTTTTTTAGATTTTCATTTACGATTATTTGATGCAATTCTTGCTGAAACTTTTGTAATACAATTACAGACCTTCAGGGAACACAAATGTATATGCAAAAATATACGTGTATGTATATTAAATATATTTTTTACGTATAATTGTTTATATTGCATACATTTAAAATATATTTTTCGAATATACTTTATTTCCATGGAGGAAAATAATAAAATCTCTATTATTGTTAATAATTGCGTGAAATTATAAGGAAATTAGTAAAAACTAATACAAGATGAGGTAGGTGTACGTTTAATTTTAACAATTATTACTAAAATTTCATTAAGATTTCTACATGAGCATATAATAATTAATAAAATAATTAATAATTTTGTCTTTGTCGAGGAGACCATTAGCGAATGATTCGGAGACTTCCGTATCGTTTCTACTTTGCTATTCGAACGTAAATTCTTGTCGTGCAACCGGGGAGAAGATCTTTACGAGATATAGCACCCGAGAAATGTAAAAATTGTGTAATATAGTGTGGCGGTATGCGTGGGTGCGAGAGACAGAGAACAGAGAGCCAAAGAAAGTGTACCGGTGTGCATGTACAATGTACACGAGTAGGTGTCCTCGTAGCAGAAAAGGAGCAAGCAACGAAGGAATAACTATGTACACAGAGTTGCCCCTACTAGCAAGCTTCATTGAATTTACAATCAGCAAGAGTCGCTCTATCGAAATCGAATAAACAGCTGTGAGAGCAGACGCTCGATGGGCGTCTCCTGCCTCATCGCACAGTGATAAGATTTTTAAAAAACACACTTTCACACATACCACAGTATTATATTACATAAATAGGTTGTACAGTCGATTTCCACCTACTCGACCTCCATGTATTCGACAAATTCAGCTATTCGATCAATTCCATATCCAACTAACCGACGGGACGCATGCGCATATCGCTCGGTCGAATAGGTGGAATCCAAATGTAATTTTATAATAAAGCATTAAATAAACGTCAAAACGTGTGAAAAACTTGCGAGAAAAGTGACGAAATAAAACGTAGTCCGGTAGACGTGTTTGGTATGTTACCCACAAATATCGTTAGGGTTATCTCGCGGGACTCGTGCGGTAGCTGCTGTATGGCATAACAAGATCAGTGTTTGTCGTCGAGAGCCACTTCCCGGTTTTTCTCGGGCGCGGCAGACACCACTCGAAGCCCCCCCCCCCCCCGAGGGAATCCTCGTCGACACCCCTCGACGCGTCAACTCCGGCTCTCGGGAGTATTCTTTATCGTTTCGTGCACGTAAAATTAATCAAGTAACCATGATGCGCTCTGTGTTTCGACGGCTCGACAGAGATATACATAGAAAAGCAGGGAGAGGTGGTTATGCCTGGGACTAAATTCGGTAGATAAGTGGGTCTAGAAACAAGGGTACGTATAACCCTCTACCTGGATCATCCAGGTACCATTCTTACAGGATTTGAACGTCCGCGTCACGCTGTCTGCGACTCTCGATGACTGGGAACAGCTATAAACTCAATAATTATCTAGCTATACCGCAGGGAAAAATGCGTCATCGATTCTCCTCAATCGTTTTATCCTTAGAGCATAACTAATACTGGCTACAGTATAGTATAATATGTATTTTATATTATCTCACCGTTGAATCTCGGCAAACAAACTATGTATGTCGTTCCCTATCGATGGATTCCATCGTCTGTGAGGAGATGACCATAAAACGAGGTAGAAAGATGGTTTATCTCGAAAACAGGTTGGTGTTAACGACTTATCCGTTATACTATAACGAAGCGCTCGTCTAACGTCCTGAATGTATTATATTTTAAATAAACACGTAAACATTGACCGTGAATCAAGAAATATCAAAGAATCCATAGTAATGCTGCGAAATATCACGTACCTACCGTGTACCTATGGCCTATGATATAGTACTCGGGGGGTGTTGTTGACGTTAAACAAACGTTCAGGGGCGTGCGATGAGACTAACCCGTATCCTGTACGTAATTTACTCGCAAAAAGGGGATTCACCGCGCGGGGGTGCACCTGTACGGTCGTATCGATCCTTTGTGCGGCTTCTACTGCAAGAGTATATTCACTAGGATCACAGAATACAAGGTAAAAGTAGTGAATATGGCCCACTAAAATATTTTAATATGTGACCTACCTACCCTAAGGATTCAAATACCATTTTACAGTAGCACAGATTTTTTTTTTTTCTAGAAAAACGTACCCTGTAATTAGTATAAGCTCTTTGTATGTGTAGCATCTGACGTAAGATGATGTGAGGAATAATCTCGAAATGTTCTATCCTAAACATGATTTAAGGGAGAATTCCACCGATTTCAGTAACAAAACGTGTTTTTCTCATTAATATGATATAAACAAAAAATCTCATACGATTTACGTAACGATGTTCGAATAATACTAAAAAATTGCCAGTTAAAAAATTGTAAGAGCTCCATTTTGTTAAAATAGAAAATAATATTTGTTAAAAAAAAATAATTTTTATGATTTAAACATTTTTTTTATATGATGAATTTTTGAATGATCAAAACACCGTTTTGATCGATAAAATTGCATGGAATTATTGATACGATTTTTATAGTACCGATAATAAAGAATAAAAAACGTTTTTGCATTACTATAATCCGTGTACGCCCCACCGTTTAAATAGTATACAGAAAAATAATTGTTTTAATTATTTTTTATTAAATAAGATCATTCTTTAATATTAATTACTTGAATTAATTATTTGAAGATAAATTAATTTCAAATAATAAATCATTTTTAATCGGTGTATCTATCGTCATCGCGGAAAATATTTATTAAATATATGGTAATTGTTTACAAGAAAGACTTTTCTCAATTTTGATATTTTTAAATTATCTTTGCGCTACAAATGTTTGTTGTGATCCAACAACAACAATCAATGAGGGGGGGGGGGGGATACCGAAAAATATAACACACAAAAAATCTAAAGTTCTTTATATTATGAAAAATAAATTCATTTTATTATGAATGTTTCGTTATTTCGTTTTGAATTAATATGTTATCAAGTGCAATAACTTAAAAAATGTTGTGAAACTGCTGAGTGTGATCTGGATATTTAAGTTTGAAATAAAATTCGGCAATGTATCCATTCATATGTTGCTCGCGACGTCCGTAACGCAGAATATTCGAGCGAACTTCTCGCCATAATGTTCAACATTTTGTGTATGTGCTCCTGTATTAGGATCCACAAAGTTATACGTATGATTGACAGTGAGATGCTGATATCCTTCTTAATTATAGTATATATAATATAATATAATATAATATAATTTAATATAAAAATAAAGAACCCAAAGAATCTAAAGGACTTTAGATTTTTTTGTGTGTTGTATTTTTCGGTCTCCCCCCATTGATTGTTGTTGTTTGAATAACTCAGCATTTAATTTATCAAACCATATTCACCACTTCCGTCGAAGTTTGTATAATGCATCGTACCAAGTTTTCCATTCTTATCAATTATTAATTCATTATCAATGCACATCGTATTACATATATATTATTCCGGGAATTTGTGTAGAGGGCGGCAGAATAAAAAATCGCTTCGTGCAATCGATATTGGAATACCGAGACAATACGGAGCACAGTAATAATGATTCGTAGAACCGTCGTCGATGAGGGAGGATCAGCGCATACGCAGATATTATTATGAAACCGACAATGCCCCATTTCCTTCGGAACATCTATATGGAAGCCGTCCGTGGCACATGGATCCTCTCTGTCTCCATACGCTTCTGCTATTGCTGCTGCTTCTGCTGTCTCGATATATCGGGTTACCAACGTCATCCCGATGGTTCCGGCGTTCACTGCTCCCGCTCCTGCTGCCGTTGCTTCTGCTGCTTTGGGACTGTACAGGAGGTCGACGACGAGGGTATGAGGATGAAGGACGAGAGGGACAGACCGCACACGTGACATTTCTCCTCCTCAGCCCGATATAGTCAACGATGCGGAAGATCCGAATCTCGAGTCTGATGGAATCATATTTTATTATTATTTTTTTTTTCCTCAGTATTTTTAACCCCCAACTTAAATAGCACGAGTTTTATATTTTTGGTTGCGAAATATCATGTAGAAAATATAATAATAACTCTTTGAATAGTGTAAAATGTGAAATAAATGTTCAAAATGTTAAGTTGAAAAAAAGAAATAACATTGATGGTCTTCATAAAAACGGAATTATTAATTGGACGTGATAGTTAAAGTATTGCTATTTTCAGGGGGATCCCTCTTAATTATATTCTTAAATTCTATTATTTATATAGATCATTACAAGTTTTATAGAAATTTATTGACAAAAATAAGCTTTATCTCGACTGCAGCGAAAACTTGATTAATTCTATGCAATTACTTTTAATTGGTCAAATACTTACTGATTTCAGTATTTGACTTAATTATTTCCTTTCTCATAGAGAAAACCACGTTTTCTTCAAATGTGGATACACATGGCGGTTTCGTGGCATTACACACATTCGGAATTTTGACAGGCACCCCCGAGATGACATTCTCACCTTACCGGTTGGTTGGTGTAATCCATCAATACAGCGTTATACGAAAAAAAACCCGGTTAATACGGACATTTCTTTTTATTTACAGTGGCGAGGACCGGCACGTACTTTGCGCGATGCTTCGATAGACGAAGATCATCTATTTACAATATTTCACTGTATATTTACCATATATTCAATGCATTTCATTTCTATATTTTGCAAGTTCTCGTCTATCCACAATTACCTGTCACTACGAACAATGGTGTCGTTTGCCTTCGTGAAAAGTTTTACTCGTAGTACGTACCAACCGGTTGGTTACAGAAGGAAAGCGATTGGTAAAGGGAACCAACTCGTAAATTGCCGGTACTAACCAAGTGCTTGTCGCAACTACCGGCGACGTTAGTTGCACGACCTAACAGCTCGTGGTGGCGACAGCACTGTGATTGGTTACAAGAATCAAGTCGTTGGTCTTCTTTTTCGCTAACCAATCGAAAATAGATGGAAATACTATTTTAATATTGTTTCTGTAACTAATACGCGACACAGCGTATACTGGAAATGGTTGTCGCAGCGATTTTTTTTTCAGTGCAATTGCCGAACCTTACAAGAATTATATATACACACATACACACGATGCAACAGAACGCTATGCCGATATAACGGAGTTATGTACGTCTGTATTAATCAAGCTACGAGTATCTTTCGATAGCACAGTGTGCCGTGTTATCGCGACACCACTCTGGAGTGACGTTGGTTATACTTTACGTACGCTTGTAGAACTATAATTTCAATATACCGTAAATTTGGATTATGACATTGCGTGTCTAAACTTTGCACATCATGCCATCACTATGGTGTCATTTGTGTCGAACATCTAAGACCTCGATTGCAGGACGACAACGCCACAATTACAAGATGGTGCAAAACCTCGTGTCCGAATGATGCCCAACTCGCCGTGAGGATGGCGTAATTTTTGCAGATCGTTTCAGACTTCAATTGTTGCACGTTAACGCGATGTACTACAAATTTTTGTCAGCATCTTTCGCTTTGTCAAGATCATCGATGGCACTATCTCACTCGAACACATCGCGGCTCAATCAATATAATAGCGCAACACCTTAACGGCATAATTGCGGCTCCGCATGGTTTTTTTTTAGAGAATTTTATCAGTCAAAGATTGTGACCGGTTCATACTTTTGTAGCAATTGCCTTTATTAATTAATATTTTTATTGTGTTATTTATTAAACTATTTGAACTCTGATTTGAGAAGAAAATATACCATTTCATCTTTTTTCGGAGATACAAGTGTTTCAAATTCGCTATCCCCAAAAGATGCTCATAAAAAGTAGTCGCTAACTAAAAGTAGAACGAACCAGTGTTGGTAACCCCGATGGCTTAGGACACTTTCGAAGGGTAGTATCCCCGTATGTTGTCGAACCAGCGACAACTTATACACGTTATCCAAGCACTGGGGCCTATACAGATCCGAGGTTGTTTTAACTACCATTCTCGTCTTAATAACTAATTTACTTTCATTTTTAAATAGATCACTGCACTGTTAATAATCCATGAACTGACGACTGTGGTCTCAATATCCGGTGTTCAATAGCTGATATCAATTTGCATTATAACCTCAAAAGCCTTTTTACTTCAAAATAGGTGAATAAAATTGAATAATATTTATTCGTGCCTTAATTCCGTATTGATTTTCATTTAATAATTCCGAACATAAATATGTTGTAAGTGTTAAAGTGGAGCCTAACGGTTATAACACAGTCGTTTGTGTGAATTTAACACTGTGAAAATTGTTAAAATTAACACCAAATGGGTCAACACTGGTCAAAAGTTCACGCCAACCGCCTTTACCACCCTTAATTTTTAACAGTGTTAAATCGCTAAGAATGCATCAGAATATTTTGAATTCGAAGTGAGGCCCACATAGACCCCAGTGCGTCCGGGAAGGACTAACTTATGGTTCGAGTTAAAAATCAAGGAGAAATAACGAGGGAACGAACAAACGAGACTTCTGCTTTTGATGCATACAGGGCTGACGATAAATTTTGACTTTCGAAGAACTCTTTTAGTTCCTGGTATCGAGGGAATAGTCGTTATACCGTGTAACCCCCGAGGTGAAACTGCCTAAATTACTACAATATTATTGCAAAACCCGATCAGCTTCAACGTGTAGCACGAACGGCAGCAAGTGCGAGAGTGTAGACCTATACGGTAGGAACATGCTGCGTGCGGGCAGTCGAACGAGGGAGATTATAACTCAAATCTTAACTTGGGGGGCAGACAAATGAGAGGTCGCGCGAGCTGGTATCCGCACCGTGCGACTCTCATTTAATCAAATTTTCGAATGCGTGCAAGCTGTGTAAGCCTTCCTCTTCCTCCTCGTGCCTCATCCACCTTCATCTCTTCTTCTGAATCTCGAAACTAACTACATTGGGTCATGCTAACCCATGGGCCATGAAATTCTTTGATTATTCGACTAGTTTATCGATTTTTCTATATTGATAACGGTACGTAACGTTGAGACTCGAGATTGCTTATCGATAGTGTAACTTAAACGTAGAAAAACAAAATACACCTAAAAACCTACAATAAATTTTTCTTTCATTTCATACATTTTTACTAATATATTTAATAGTCAACTAGAATTACTCATACTAATATTAGTTTCTCAATTATATCTGCGGTATAATTAAATAATTAATCGTTCTAAAATAATAATTGATCAGAATTCAATATTTTTCAAAATTGTCAAATGATAAATTCACGTGGGTCGATATTTCCGTAAACATGTCTGCGGTATACGTGCGTGAAGTATAAACAAAACGTCTAACGTTACGAATTTGGAAGAATACTTTTATTTTTGCAAACTTGACAATTTTTTTTTACAGCAAAGTAACATTCTTATATTAATTTACTTATGATCTTCGTACAATTATTATCAGTGCTTAAATAATACTACGAATTTTGGGGATTTACGACTGAGTGAGTTCACGAGGAAAGACATTTCCCTGAACGAAGTTACCGTGCACGTGCGTAAAGTACAAAAAAGGTGAAAAGTTACGAGTACGAGGAGATGGTATGTTTGGCCCACGGTCGAGAATGAAAAAAAATATACAATTTCAGAAACATATATAGGATATAGGTGAGAGAGAGAGAGAAATTATTGCAAGAGTCGAGGTACACATGGAACGTTCTACACCCGGGCCAGTCTATAATTTGTCGGGGTGAGTTACCGCCCTTGTCTTTGCTTAGCGCGCTGGGCGTTCGTCGTTCGGTGAGGTTTGCCGCGGTCTTGGTGGGTACACTATCCTCACAGCTTTTGATGCTATCGGTACATACCAGCACCGCATTCGCTTGGACAGGTGGCCACCCCGAGACTCCCACACGCACTGTCCTCTGTCCTTTCCTTCTTCTTCTTCTTCATCTTCATCTTCTTCTTCTTCGTCTTCTTCGTCTTCTTCTTCATCATCTTCTTCTTCTTCTTCTTCTTCATCTTCTTCTTCTTCTTCTTCTTCTTCTTCTTCTTCTTCTCCGTTCTCTCCTCGTATCGTAATCACATGGCACACGACGACGACAGAGTGCGCGCGACGTGCGTGTGGACTTGGCCCACGCGCCCTATCCTCCTCAGGATATATAGCATCCAACCGGGCACGAGTTATCGAAAACTTCTCATATATTTTTAGTATGCTACAGTCGTACAAACTTTTATAAATACTCTTCGTGCATAATAATCCTAAAAATTTGTATTATATTATAGTGTCACTGTAATTTGTCTCTACGCGAATTACTATCGTCGCGATCTATAGATCTCGACACCCTATTCGGTGCACTTGAATTCGACGGTATAGCCGGCATTGGGATAAGATTTCTTATGTATAAAAGACGACAGAATTAATATTTTTTGTTTATAATTACATGTAACTCGAGTTTCTGATTTACACGGTGTCCTCAACATCAATTAAATACATTGAAATTAATTAATCCAAACGATTATTATTCACAAATGCATCAATTGGTATGTTGACTTCTTATTATGAAGAAAAATTGTTAGCTGCCACGATAAAGTAAATAATTTGGATGTGCCCCAGATAAGTTACGCACTTTTTATCAAACAATTTTTGGAGTGCTACATCTAACTAGTTAGTTAAATGAACCATTGATTTTTTGGACCAACTATCAGAATGGACAGACCATCTTGACACATAAACTATTTTCTTCTCGATATGATTAATCGCTTATTGATTAGAAATGTAGTTAAATTATCAAGATACAAGTCCAGTGTCGAACCATAATGGCAAAGAATAGAAGACACAATCGATGTCACCCGGTTCCGCGTGCGAAGCTACTTATACTTCTT
Source organism: Cylloceria caligata (assembly GCA_963942595.1). Lineage (NCBI taxonomy): Eukaryota > Metazoa > Arthropoda > Insecta > Hymenoptera > Ichneumonidae > Cylloceria > Cylloceria caligata. The sequence continues at coordinate 7,351,425 of OZ012703.1, forward strand.
GGGCGAGGTCTCGCTACCGCGAAAAATAAAAGACGAGGATGAAGAGGATGGACGGGAGAGTCCGAGGGAGAATGAGGGAGAAAGGCCAGGCGCGTCGTGCCGCAGAGAGGGTGCGGGCAGACTCTTCAGGGTAATTTAACACCGGAAGCGTCTCGAGCGTGACGCCACCCTGAAGTCGCAGGATACGCGCCGCGCGACCGTAGAGAATACTTGTTGTTTATACATATACCAGTATTCGTCTACATGCGTGTATGTTATATCTTTATGTACTTCACAAGTGCTGCTTTAGTATTGTGTAGGAAAGCAGAAGGTGGAGCATGATGGTAGGTGAAGTGTACCGGCACAAAGTCGGAGGAGCATGCATCCAGTGTATATGTATATTTATATATTTCATACATATACTCCTCTCCTATACTGTATAAGTACTTGTAGTGCGATACGAGGCTGCCATGGGATTCCACTCTCAAACCTAGAGCCACCTGCAGCTCTTTCGCTCTACATAAATATATAAAAGTGACTACCCCTAGCAAATCGCTACAAGAAAAAATGAATTGAAAGTCACTCTAGCTTTGTGCACTTTACAAAGAAAGAATCGAATAAAAGGAAAGAAAAGGAGGATGAAGATATTTTTTTATTTCCTTAAAGTATATCTCGGAGTGTTTTTTTTTTCTCTACTATTTATGGTTCAAGAGAAATCAAATAATATTTTTAAGAGGGTGCACACACCGAGAAAAAAAGTTTCATTGAATCAAAGAGATTTCATTGAAATCTTGGCCTGCGAAACTTTTATTTGAAGTCAATGATAAAATATATTCAAGTTAATACTACCTTTTATTTAATTTATCGCGAGTTGTATTTAATGCGGTGGCATTGAATTAATGAAAATTGTATCGAAGCCTACTAATCACTTTTATTTGTTGCTCAGTCTCGCAATGACAGTAGAATGCATTTCTTTCAAATCCTACATTTTAAATATCTCGAGCGAATCTCACCAAATTCCATAGTGCTTGGCGTGCCATATCGGGAACGTTCACTTTGGATGTATGTTCCTAATTTATTTTACTTTACAGGAGTTAAGGCTAAGGTGTACTAACAGAAGCATTACAATGAACCAATCGTTATTGAAAGAAACAGTGTTTTATTGCGTTTTTTGTTCGGAAATTACGCGCATGATGCGTGCAACACACATACACACAAGCGAACAAACAAACAAATACTATATAATGGTATTTTTGCGTCAGAAGATACATGCGTTTCGCATATCGCGGCACTTTTTTAATATGTTTATAGATATGTGGTGATGCTCATCTATGTTATATATTATAAGATATATTTTATTTTTGCATGCTTACCGTACTAACCGAGGCAAGGTTCGAGGATCCATTTAACGTTAATTTATTATTGCATACCTTCGAATGTAATAATGTATTCGCGGATACAAGCCTTTTTACTAATGATACACACTATTAGAAAAAACAAAGCACGTCTCATATCAAAAGTAGGCGCGCACAACGCCGTCAAATAAATATATCTCTTTGCAACAGTGATTTCAAATATATTATTCATTTGAATAAAATAAATCGTTTCTTTAGTAAGTACTATCAAATAAATGTTTACTCGAAGGCAATGAAATATCCTCATCGTGGTTCAAATGAATTACATCCATGGAATCAAGTAATTATTTTCATTGAATCAATTAAATAAATATTTGATTCAATGAAAGAATAATAATGTGCCGATTTATTCGAATCAATGAAATCTTTTCTCTCGGTACACTAGATTATTTCAATTATTTTGGCGTGAAATCTGATATCGATCAATTCTCAAATTGGGAGTATGCGACATTTGAAATAGATTCACCGTTTAGTTGACAATATATTAACTACACGCAATTTGAACTATTTAACATTGCTCTTATCGAAAAAAAACCGCTGCGTCATGGCGTATAAACTGCAGCTGGAAAATTTTGGAAAAAGATGTTTGCTCGAAAAATTTACCAATGACAAGGAGGCATTTACATTTTAAAGCATTTTACCATCAAGGATTTGAGTTAACACGAATGAAACGGATCTCCCAGTTTTTCTCGCGGCACTCTGGGAATTCCGCAAAGCCGATCTCTCACTCTCACACTACTTGTCACGCATCACTGTGCGTATCACTGCGACGTTCCCCCGTGAACCTTTCGCGTTATCCTGCTTAATACCAATTAAATCTTAAATCAATTGATCTTGTAAGCGATACTTTTTTTTATTTAATTCTAAACGATGCAAGAGAAAGTAAATAATGTTGAATTTATCCTTCGTATACGAACGAAGATGGAAGTCGAAGTTTCACAACTATCGTTTACTCCTTTTGGCTTCCTGAATAAACAGACGTTCTATTATTTCTAAACTCACGTACATTATAAACTGAGTTAGATTGTTAATACAATAATTTGCTAGATACTCGACCGTGTGTGGGAAACTTCAGGTTCATTATCGATTTCATTATTGATTTACATGAAGGATTTCGTTGAATTGACTACACGGAGAGAAGAATGTGAAAATGGTCCCTATAATCGTTTGGTAATTTAAATCGGCAGTCAAGCGATTTTTCCTATACAGAATTTATGGTGTTACTTTGCTTAGGGAAATTTGCGATTGGCAGTCAATCGCATATTATCTTAAATACGTATCTCGAATGTATCGGTATCGCCACACGAGCGTCAGAAGGACAATTCCCATTAATTTTTCATCGGTGTAGATATTCAAATCGCTATTGGCCACCGCAGATTTAGTTGAATTTGCTAAACCTTTCTATTACCATATGTTTATAGAGGTTATTCTTAAAAAATTCTCACTGTCTAGAATGTCTGTACGTTGATATGTGCGTAGGTACAGCTGCTTTAGGTACAGAAGTACTGGATGTTGCGCCTCGCTCTTCTCCGCCGCTATCTTACGTATACTACGCCCGTGTTAGACCTTCTACAGCGTGCAGTACGTATTCCGCAAGCGCGCACGGTCCGTCGTCTCCGTAGAGATTGAATTACCGTGTATCCGCGCTCTCTCTCCCCTTGCCCTCTCTCCCTGTGTGGCAACTCTCTTACTTAACACGCAACGTCGTAGAAACTGTATCGACGAGTTTTTTTTTTTTTGTTTGTTTTTTTTTGTCTTTTTACATTTTTAAAAATATATATATTGAATACAGGTGCGATATACTATGAAGTAACTGGGCGAAACAAGTATAGCGATATACGAATGACAGGTAGGGTCGATATTTTGCTAATTGCAAAAGGCCAGTAGTCCATTTAAGGAATTGAACATTTCATAGTTTATTTATATTTTTGCGATTGTTTTTAAAAAAAAATAGAATCAGAATTTCCACGTTTTACAAAAATATTAATGCATCGTAGCGAATAATACAATAAATCTAAAAAAAAATGACTTTTTCGAGGGAAATTGAAGTGAGATTTGTGGGACGTTGAAGATACTTCATAAGAATATCGAATCCAGGGCTGTAGAGTTTAAGGGTGAGAATCCTTAAAAAATTATTTATCGGAACGGATTGTAAAGTCAATTCAACGTGTTTTCAAGACATAAAAGCACGCTTTAAAGCACCGTGGTACCGAATGACGCAATACAATCGTACGTACGGTTGATTGTCAAGACAGAACGGAAGAAACGAACACGCGGTCTCGCGAGATGCGCTGATGGTTGCAAACTCGAGGAGGCACAGCTCCAAGAGGATAGAACAAGAAGGTTTGCGAGACGTATGAGAGGGTACGAGAGAACGAGAGCACTTCTTGTGCTGCAGGACACGAGGAGGTTGCTCGAGAGTGGGAGGGGGATCAGGGGTAGTAATCCGACACCTAGCCGCGTACCGAACGTAACGTGAGAGCCCCTTACCGCGGGCTCTGGCAGCTCCTCGGTCTACCCCCTGTTGTCCCCGCGGGTTTCTACTCGCGCGGGATGTTGTCCGGGTCTGGCTCATCCGCGGACCCGCCGCCTTTCTTCGCTACTCGGTGATGCTCCTGCGGCAATAGCGAAGAAAGAACGAAGGAAGGAAGGAGAAAGAAGAAATGCAATGCACGGGAGGCGGCCGAAGTAGAATTAAGAGAGAAGCGGATGATATAAAGTGGACGAGAGGGAGATGAAGGAAAGAGGTATGCTCGAGACGTATGATAGAGCGAGAGATAGAGCCCGGCGAGCAGCGGTATGATCCAACTTGCAGCAGCATAAGCGAGGATGCTCCAAGGATGAAGGAGAACTCAATTACGTAGATCCTCGACAATAGAGATGAGATGCGATGGAGTTTAAGTGCTGTTGGGTTAGAAACTGGTTAAAAATCAAGTTCACTTATAACTACAGTGAAAACTTGTTGGCTTAAGAAATGTCGACGAACAATCATTTTGTATATTCCAACGTATTATCAACATATTTACTGTAGTATCTAATAAAAAAATTTAACAAATTTATTTTAATAATACTTTGCATTATTAACAGTGTGAAAAAAAAAATTTTTAAGTAGAACCTTGCACATTGTTTCACTATTTTTCATCTTTTAGAAACTAGAAGTTGTACAACAAATTTGACTTCTTCATCTATACGAAGAAGTCAAATTCCTCTATAGAAAAATATTGAGAAACCAATATACAAGATTCTTCTTTTCAACCGTCTTTCTCAAGATTTCACGAATTTCGAGACTTTGGTGACTCTAACTGTTCTGTCTCGAAATCTGCGCAAGAGAGAGAGAGAGAGCGAGAGAGAGAGAGATTTTGTTCTAAACCGATTTTCTCGACGTTATATGTCATTTTGAGTATTCAGTCATGATAATCTAGACAAAAAAAATTAGTCACGAATACAATGAGTAGGAAAGAACGTTTATCCTGTGAATAATATATTTCAATAATGAGAGACAGTGAATTAGGAGTCTTTTGCGTTATTTGGCCAGACGACGTATGGACGAAATAGGGAAGGAGCCCTTCTGGCACCCGCTCTCGTTACAGTGTATGCAAACCTCAAGGTTTACGATTACAGTATGGACGGGGAGTATGATTAAAACGAACGACCCCATCGATGCACCCCATCATAGCCTCACTCACACGACAACTATAATACTGATACTACGATGGTTGAACGTATATAGATATTACATTCGAGGTACATTGTTTGGGAGGTGTATAATCGATATAACGTCATCGAGGGGTGTCTCTTTCCCGCTCGACGCTGCGGTTTTTCGAAGGGCACTCTGTGGTTGTTTTGTAGCCAAATGGGATCAAAGTCAAGAGATATCCATCGAAGATAATAAAACTTTGCACTAATAGAACCAAAGTGGCAAAAGGGCTAACCGAGAAATGTATTTTTCAATATTCAAAATCTACAGAATTTCAGCATCAAATATGCAACTTTGTTGTTGTCTTTTTTTTACTTAAATCATAATTTATTAAAGAAACATCGGAATTGCACCTTTAGTATGCCGATCGCCAATGATCCTTCATCGTCTTATTTCATTAACATATTTATCTGCTATAAAATTTATTTGCCATTGCAGTTATCCGAAGCTGTTTGCGATTGCAATTATCTAGGATTGATGCTATCTATTATTGAAGTTATCTACCTTTTTATTCACAAATCTGTCCATCCTATAGTTACTTTCCTTGGATCTCACGAATGTGGAACATACAAATTGCTGTCGCTTGTCTCGTATAGCGCACACGTCCGTACGTTTCTCTTCTCGCTGTCGTATATCTTATGTTTGTCGTAGCGCTTATTCGTCTCGCAGCGTGGTCTTCTCGTCCTCGGCTGCGGAACGAGACGTCGCAATCTTCCTCACCCCGTGCCTCGTTACGCGCGTCTTGGTAGCCGACGACTGGTTAGCAGCAGGAGAACACCGTTGCGTTGATGCCTTTCCCCGGTAATAGGAGAACCGAGGGAGGCCTATCGATTACGAGGAAAACTTGACTGCATGAGCGACGCACCAATTGTGTCTGTGTATATAACATGGATCTCCGTTTGACTTCTGACGTTTGTTCACAAGCATACACGAGCTTTTGCTATGCACTTATGTATATACGGGCCATAGTAAGACTGGATTCATCGCGGGAACGACACGCTCACTCGTTATACTTACTGCTGGTAGACCGGTATATACGCGCGCGCCTTCACACTCCGTATCGAGATACAACTTATTTATTATTGGATACGTTCAAACTACAAATACAACTATTGAATCACGCCGTGGTATCCATAGATGCAAGTTGCGGGTGTCACTGATAGTCTACAGTAGCCGACATCCCGCACGAAGAAAAATGATTCGATGTGACCCATTGCATTAACTTGATTGTGTGTCAATCCAGCTAATTGGTTAGCTAAACTGTTTGGTTGACTTGCGCAACTGATCTATCATTATTAATTAGATTAATTGTACAACCAATCAACCCAATTCAACTAATCAATCCAATTCAACCAACCAACCAGTTGTTCTCTCAAGCAGCAAGTTGGTTGAGCCAATCAATCAGTTGTTGGTCAAATCAGTTGATTAATTCCATCATTCGATCAGTTGTTGGTTAAACTAACGGTTTGTTCTATTCTAATCGTTTTTTGGCCTAAACAACTGGGTAATTCAAACAATCGATCGATTGTTCTCTCAACCGATAACTGATTAAGCATCGCAAATAAGCATATTTAATCACACCGTCGGCTGTGGCAACTCGACATTTTTCTTAAAGCTTAATACCAACGACGACGGTTCACGATACATATACTCGACAATGTTGTTCAAAAGAGATGCTCAGCGTGCGAATTTGTCAGATCACCATCGCCTCGGCGCTAGACACGTGGCGCTATCGTGTGCACCCTCTTCCTTCATGGAAATTATTGCATTAGCGCGATCAATTACTAACGTTGCCAACATCTTTTTCACGCTCAGATATGGATACGTCTACTGCCTTGGTTTACACGGAGAGAGACACGTGAGAGAATGGCTGTACTGTGGGGTGGAAAAAAATTGCGAACGTGCGGCCACGCGGCCACCTTCCATCTATCCACCCTTCTCGTACTATGGTTGATATGGACATGTACGTACGAACTTTAATGATCACCTCATTATCTTGTCTCATTCAATTATACTCTTGGATGTTACCGATCCTATAAGCAATACAGTGCAACGGTCTCTTAAACTAATGCATGATTGCACAACCGGGCGATAGAGGAACAACATTAACGGTAGCTGAGGAGCTGTAATTTTGATAGATGAGAAATGAGGAAAAACATAAAAGGTACAAGATATATGCTATACCAACGTTACAAATGTATGCATTGCGCATCGTCTTTTTCATGCTTTATAATATATTATATCTCATTATGACGGAATAAAAATTTCAATCAGGTTTCCTGTTATTAATCAAATAATCCCAATCGAAAGAGCTCTATCCATTAACAGAGTAAACGTAGCAGTCCGTTTTTTCCACATGGAGAAAAAAAATTACAGGGACAGATATAATTTTGTTACCGTAAATTACGCTAATTAATGTAGAGACAACAAAATCATCTTGTTACAGTAGCAACATTTTTCGACTGATTTGATTTGTTACCACAACAAAACAGACTCTGTTACCGTAACAAAATAATTTATGTAGCCGTTTTGTTACTATGACAAATAGTTTATCATTATTTTCATAATTGAATACTCATTTTTTTTTAATTCTCCTAGTCTAATTTCTCTTCGTAGTAAAACTAAATCACTGCGGTAACAAGAAAATTTTTGTTATGATAAGAAAAGCAATTGACACCTGTGCAGCAATTTTTTTGCTCTCTGTACTTACGGTTTTGTCAAAAATACTTTTTCTTGACTGACCAAACCAATTTTCCACGTGCATAAGTAGTTTTTTTTCTTTTAAAAAGTATTTAGCCTCTTTTTAAGGACGAATTACGTTTTAAGCATACAAACAGAGAAACACAAACATAATGCTCCACATCTTCATCATCCCACTTGAACCCTACACGGTGTAACTGGACGAACACCAAAAAAATTTGTGAATCAGTCAATTTTTCACTAACTTTAATACATTCAAACGACAATGAACACACATGATTTCTTTTTATACTACACAATGTTCTTTCATTGAAAGATTGATATAATTTTGAACTATTTTATGTAACAGGTGAGAAGACGGTGGCTAAAATCGAAGCGGTGCAGTCGAATTACACTATAATCTCGTCGATATTAAGTACGTCGAACCACGTAAGACTGAATATGTTTTTTAAATTTCGTCTTTTACGATCGTCAAAAGGTCATTGCGATGGCAATGAAATCGTGACTCGTTTCGTATAAAAATTAAGCAACGATTTGCTCGCGATACTACTCCCCTCATCCGCCCTTTAAAAGGGTCGCGTGACTTTCGCCGGCTGTGAGAACAAGCCGGTGCGTCGAGGTATAGGTGCACGTCATTCGTGGGGGCATCCGACGGCAATGCATCGGTAATGAAACGAGCCTCGTCGGGGGTATAGGTCGCGCGCGATGCCTCGTTCCCCAGGTGATATATTCGTAAACGGGTGCGGTAGAAACGCTACCCACTTACCCGCAAGGCATTACACGTATTACACTCGCAACAGAGCGCCATAACAGAATCGGCACGAGATAGATCAAGGTGCGGTGTAATTCGCTTTCGCTAATGCTGTCTCACGTAGGTATATATCCAGTACGGTTTCTCATAGGTGACTCAGATTATAGGGAATGCGTGTCTAAGTGTATCCTCTGACTTTTAAATTCAGGCTTTTAAGTTCCTACCGACTAGCTACAGTCTTAAATCCCTCGAGGGGATACTTAAAAATCATCAAGGCGTCAGTCGGGTCGATGTACTCGGGCTCACGCCTTCGAGAATCAGCAAGAAGTCTACATATATATATATATATACACAAGACGTAAAATACGCGTAGAATTGCGGGCGTAGGTTAGATAAAAATGAGGTACTTTTACTATGTATATACCTATTTAATACACCTATAGTAGAATAAGTATTACTTGGCCAACGAATCGCACGTTTAAACTTCTTACGCCGTGAATTTCCGGTCGTATCTCGCTGTAATCTTGAACGCGTTCTTGCCCGGCGTAACCGAGAGAGAAGGAGAATATCGCAAGCCTAGACTCTCTCGTTCGCTTTTACTCGCGAGAACTTTGGCGTCGTCGTCGTCGTAGTTTGTCGTCGCTGTAGTACATGCATGCTTCACGAACCGAAAGAACACGCTACTACACCCTATAAATACAGTCTGGTAATTGATTCGGTAATAACTAACTCAACTCCGAGAACCGATGCGTCCTTTTCCGCCCTCCTCCGTCGTCTTCTCTCTCATTCTCTCCCTCTCTTTCCATCCTCTTTTACGATTTATTATGCAATATCCTTCTCTCTCTCTCCGCCCCCCCCCCGCCTCTCGCTATGGTACATTCGTCGTTCCTTCATACTCCATTCTTCTTCTCTCTTGTACTTTCTTTATTTCTTATTCTATAGTCCAACTCTCCGCTTCGTACCACATGCATACTTACGTCCATACCTCCGGCGAAGAAGACTCTCCTTCGGCATAAATATGTATGCTGCTAATAATATATAGCGGGGGTGATGTGCACTTTGAGTTCTCAGGTTAGGTATAATAAGGTCGTCTAATTTTGGCAATTTTACTCCTGTGAATCGTTCAGCAGGATCGTACTTATTGCCTCCAAATTAATTTAGGTTCTCTAATTAGGTATTTCTTATGGTAACGATTATTTAAATAACATTATTAGCGAATTATGAACTATTAACATTTCATGTGTGGGAGACAGTAATACGGTTGGGAGTAATGATTTTTTATTTGAATCATTAAAGAAACAATACTTTAAGGTCCTTCTACGTATATTTTAAGAATTTTTTAAATCTTTTTTTACAGCCAAACGGATATTTTGAATGTAGTGCCTGATCAAAAATGCCCGACATATGAATTCATACGTCGTACGTGAATTTGATAATTTAAATATTTAAAGATATCAATTGATCAACGCAATCTAAAAAAAGATGCAAAAAAAGATATTCTCAAGTTTCTTATTAGATTTATGCTTTCCAAGTTGTCTTCGAGTATTCATAAGGATTGTTGAAGTAATAAAACCTGTCGCGGACGTTAATCAGAACTTTTGCATGATTTTAGTTTACAACTAAGAAAAAGCTGTCGAAAGTTTCTTGTGGAATAATACCAGAAGTACGATGACATTAAAGGAAAAGAAAATTTGTAGATTCATCGAAGGACTTTGTAAAGATAGCCCTAACGTCACAAAAATTGTAAAAAGAAAAATGACTACTGAAAGCAGGCCCAGCTAATTTTTACTCTGTATCATAGAAAACGAATTACTACAAAATCGGTGAATCTAATTTATTCGGAAATTAAGAGCAGTCGCGGATTAGCCCTACGGAAACTTGGGACATTTCTCGTTCGGTCGTTGACCTTAAAGGTAGTCAGATGTGTAATTAACCCACGCTATCCCTTTTTCCGGGCAGGTTTGGGTTTCCCGATCTACCTCTGAATAAGAGCAATAATTCTAGAAGTTTTATTTACCAGAAAGTTTTCTATTTGGATAACAACCTAAACAGATGAAATTAACAGTGAAGATCTACACCAGAAAACTTATGACTACAATCAGTCTAATTGAATCTAAAGGCAAGAGCAATAATGCTGCAAGTTTTTCTTTACAGAAAGTTTTTTGTGCGGATAACGCTAAGAAAAGGTTAAATAAAGAATGAAGGAAATTTGTAGTTTTATTAAAGATTCTGTGCAAGGACGGCCCTATCAATATCAACATCGTAGTGATATGTACCCGCGTAATAAAAAATATACCAGGAAGGAGTCCCGGATCGACTCACACCGGGACTGGCCAGGATTTGTTTCGAAAATCCTACCGGGTCTCGAAAATCTGTCGTGGATTCCGTCCCGGACTCCTTAAGAAAATCCTAGGGGGATTTAAAGACTCCGTCCAAGTCCCAATCCTGGACTCCCGATACTTCATCTGTATATAGCCTCCATAGTTATGATGCTTGTATTTTTGTCCTTTTAATCATAATACGAGCACTCAAATCACTTGACACTTAAAACGCGAATGACGCATGCAACCAACTGTTCTCGTAACTGGAATTTTTAAAAAGAGTCAGGGGTGGAGTCCAGGACAGATATGTGACGTACGGGATGGAGTCCGGAATGAAGTCCAGGACAGATTTTTCAATCTCGCTGGGACTTTCGAAAGGAGTCTGGGCAGTCCCAGAGTGAATCCAGATGAACAACGGGATCGGATCAAATTGTATTATTCATCTGGACTTTCTCCGGGACCATTTTCCCTTATCGGGATGCCAGACTACATAGCAGAAAACATATGACTATTATCAGTATCTAATTAATTAGAAAGGTAAGAATAATCGTTCTGGATCGCTTTCTTTACAGAACGTTTTTGGTGCGAATAACGTCAAAATTAAGGTGAAATCAAGAGTAAAGAAAATTCGCAGATTCATTGGAGATGTCCTGAAAAACCTTGCAAGAAAAAAAGCCTCTGAGAGGAGATCCAGCAAATTTCTACCAGGCTACACGACAGGAAATATATTGCTACGATCAGTGCAGCTAATCAATTTAGACGGTAGTAACCTTGTAATTTTCACATTGCCGTAAGTTGTTGATAATATTTCTCGTGCTATTATTCCTAGAGTCATCGAATGAAAACCAAGGAGTAAAGCAAGAAAAACAGAGCAGTACAATGCGAAGAAGAAGAGGAGAGAAACGAGGAGGATAAACTGCAGTCGAGAGTGGAAACAAAAAGGAAATACGCCTGGAGCATGCCGTGCGGAGGGCCGAGAGAAAGACGCTCCTTCTGGTCTGCACGAGGATCGATCGTAGGGATAGGTGTTAAAACACGGCAATTAACAACGAGGAACGCCGTGGCGAACGAGTGAGACCACCGCGCGCTCTTCACGGACCTCCTCGCTCCACGTTCCCTCTCAGTGGCAACCAAGATTTACTGCCAAACGCTCGCGTATTTATGAACTACGCCTCTTCTCGCTCGTTCCCTCTTTTCCTCGCGATCAACCCGTTGTATATTGTCGAGACGCGTGTATAGAATCCGCGCGCGCGCGCGCTTTTACATAGACGCACAGGGACTAAGCACGGGGAACACGACGAGGACGCGCGCATACCTTCAGCGAAGAAAACATCGCCGATACACGTACACATGCAAAATAGAGCTCGCGAACAAGACGCGAATGAAGCATAGAACAAGCAACTTTTTTAAATTTATTTTTTTAAATATAAATAAAAAAAGCGAAAGAATGAGATAGCAGAGCTCAGGGTTGAGGAGGGCCTGGCAGAAGCAACAGCCGAGTGCCAACCGGTCATCGATCATGTTTCGTGGATAGTTGGGAGCCATGAAACATTCATGCACGATCGGCCACCCATCGAAACCTGTTCGCCAGCGTGGACGACAGCGCCTGTGCTATATACTTTACGAACTCCGCTGCTGCTGAGTCCCGCGGAGCTTTCAAAGCGCGAGAAGGAATTGACCGGGGCGATATATCTTATCACCTTGTAATACGCGCGTTTGGATGGCAACCGGATGCACGATTCAAAAACGTCTTTGGTCAGTGGAAAGAAAAAGAATAATAATAGAAGCGGCGGTAGAATCGTTCCGGTGTGAAAAAAAAATAAGTTTTCATCTTCGGAAAAGTATATTCTTCTGGAATGAAGGAAGGTGATTTTTATATGTTTTTTGGCTTCGAAATTCGCAGGAATAAAATGGTTGCGCTTGGTTCCATCAAGGGGCTTTATCCCGACGCTCTATGCTCGACGATAATCAAATATTCTAATTCATCTTCACTCATATTTTATATATAAAAAGGAGTTCGACGTTGTAGTAGATTTTCATGATAGCGTATTTGATTAAAAAATATCTTTTGGCTAAAATCACTCTGGAGGCAAAATGTTTTATTTTAATTGAAAAAATACGTACCTTAAATTTATTTTTTATCAAACTATACTGAGATAACGACTTAGCAAAATCGACTTAATCTGCGGTGACGAGTGTCGATATAAATATTTAGCCGATCGAACAAACCAAGTACTTTCCGTTAAATAAAAAAAATATTTAGTTCGCCACCCGCAAACGCAAGTTCAGTTCATTTTGCTATATTTTTATCTCTAAGTTTCCAACAAAATAAATGTAATCAATGCATGAGTTGAAACTGCGAAAATGAAGTGCGAGATCCGGCGTAGTTCGAAGGCGATATCGATGGCGAGATCCGCGGCCTCCGGGTTAGTTCTGATGTGCATCTTGAGAGCGATTCCCTCGAGAGTTAAATAGAGTGCGAGGAGCAAGCACGTCGCGAAGTAAAAGGAGAAAGAGACGAGGGAAAGAGCGGTAACAAGCAAGAGCGGGACGACGAAGCTCAACGTTCAGTGGGACCACCGGCCCTTGGGCCCCGTCATAAACAATAGGACCGAGTAATTGATTCTCTAATAACTTAACGCGCCTGCACGAGCCGCGTCGCGCCGCTAACGGCGTAGCGGGCTGGGTTATAGCCCTTATAGGCATAATGTATTGCCTCTACCGGTTGTTCTCCCGAGCTCGCCAGCACATTGCGCTCGCGCACTATCCATCCCCTCAACCCTCGTGTACTGTTGTACCTCTCGCGGAGCAGCGTATACGAGCCGAGATTTAAGACCTCCTCAGCTCACGACGATGAACCCGCTTACTCTTCCTCACATTATAGGATGCATCACGAACGAGTCTCGCGCGAGCTACTATAATATCGTGCGTTATATATATATAGATACCGAGACCAGCCTCAAGATAATCAGTGTACAATGCTCTTGTTATTTAAAAACCGCAAGTTGTCATTATCAACGCCTAATGTAAAGAGAATTTCTGATTATTAGTGGAAATTTTGGTGTATTCACAACATTTTATCATATTAATTATTTTCAGTAATGGTATTTTGTTATTTATAGAGATGTGCATGTAAAAAAATTAATATTTTTATCGCGTAATGATCTTTGATGACTTTTTAATGACAGTTTGTACATAAAAGCGTTTTTTTTCTTTATTCGAGTGCATGGCAGCAGGATTTTAATATGATTGTATACTAAAAGAACAGTACGGAACGTTCGATGAATAATAATGCTTTGTGAAGTTGTTTTTTTCAACAATAACATTTTTTTTATTTATTTGTGAGTAACTCGAGCGTTAGGAAAGGGTAAGTCGCGCGTCCGCGGTTTTCTCTGTACGGCCCCGGCGAAACGTGACTAAAGAGGCCTCTCGTTACGATAATCGCCCAAGAATGCGCCGGGTCGGGCCTTACACCGTCGAGCCAGGATGTGCTGTACGGGTGAAAAAGAGAGATAGAGACAGAGTAAAGAGCTCGACCGTCGAGCGACTTGCAAGTGCGAGCCCGGTGTATTCTTAAATCTGGGAAGCCAACACCTAAACACGGTCATCAACGAGCTCTCGCGCTCGCGCGTATAATAAGATCACACCGTGCCGGTTCGCGGGGGTGCCGGGGGGACCCTCGTGACCCCAGCACTCCGCGCGGAACTCGACTTATTCTCTGCTCGCGCCCGGAGAACCTCGTACATCATTGCGCCCAGCTGTGGGCCGTATGCTCGCAGACCCTGCAACTGAGCGCAGAGAAGGAAGACGCGGAAATTTGAGGGGCGTATGAGAATGAGAGTCGGCGTACCTCATTTTATATTATGGTGGTAATTTCTGGACCATACCATCTTGGAATACAACGCAGTTATTTGTAACTTCATTCATTTAACAGTAATATTAACTTATTTACATTTTCTGCCTAATAAGGAAATCCTAGAGGAAGCTAAAAAAACTCTTCGTACTATTGATAAAATAATAAATGCATCCTTAGTATTTATTTACATTTTATAATATTAATAACGTACAATAGGATTGCTCAAAAACGAATATTGCGATTGGACTAAAGTACCAAAGATGACATATTTTATTTCTTCTCGCGAAAACTTGTGGCGGATGCAAACCGAGAGTTCGCGTACCTCAGTCTACACGGAGAGAAGAATATAAAAATGGTTCCTATACTAATGTGGCAATTGAGATTTATATTTCAGCAGTCTGGCGATTTCTTCCATATAATAACTATGTCGTTACTCTCCTTGTGGATATATGCGATTGACGTTCAAACGCATATTAGAAGTTAATCGTGAAAATTTGAATGACGGTTCCGAACGAGTTTGTTTGCGAATCTCAGTCTATATTGCGCTCGAAATATCTGTACCACTCTATTTTTAAATATACACCGCATTTATTTGTAACTACACTTTTTCATAGTAATATTAATTTGTTTTCATTCCCTATTTGAAAGAGAAATCCTATAGGAGGATAAAAAATTCTTCGTATTACTGATGATATAAAAAACGCATCATTAATATTTATTTTGATCCTATAATATTAATAATATACGTCAGGAAGATTGAAAAAAGAACATTGTGTCTCGATAATGCCAAACTTGTCATTTTTTATTACTTTACAGATTATTTTTCTGAATAAAGGACCTTGATGCCCTTTCATCTGAAGATTCAACATATAATACATGAAAAAGAAGATTTGGTTGACAATCCTGGTTACATGAATCAACGGCACTTGATTAAATTCGTGTTAGTTTGTGCTACAAACTATTCGTTTAACTATTCGTGGGGCTTGTCATGAACTTAACATTTTAATCAACCATTAAAACACGGTTGATGTTAGCTATGTACTTGGTTGTTGATCGAACTAATAAATTTGTCGATCAACCACGATCACGTATCGTCTATAACAATCAACTTTGTTCCTGTGACCAATTTTTTTCTTTGATACTCCACCGATTCGCACTCGGTTAATGCAACAAACTGGCAACAGTTGAATCATAGGTTATGCGAATATAGAGGGATAGGACGTGTGAATTGAATAGCATCGAATTTACAATTCCACAATTCATAGTAACTAACTCTTATTAATCGTATATCATTCAATTGTACAAACTTAACAAAACGTACATTCAATAATCGAGGAATCAAGCCTGCGTAATCCCAAGTCGACAAAAGTTTGTTTGAATCTCTATTTAAAATTTTATTGAAACGATAATACTTAAAATGAACGTTGTGAGAAACCGATGAGAGAAACGCGCACATGAATAACATAGCGGTTTGCTTATTACTGATGGCATCTTCTCGTTCACGAATGGCGGTAGTTGCAATAAAACCAATTGAATTGGTAACACTCAGTACTACTGGCAACTGTCATTAGTCATAGTAACGAATTGTCATGGTTGATTCATGATGACTAATAATCTGAACCAATACCGATATTTAAAAAATAAATTCCTTTCGGCACGTCGAACTTTTCGATTGCCCCATAATCTATGGTCAAAGCCGAGTGGATGATCACTAAAATTGAGGCATTGTCACTAAAATCGAGGGAAATGAATCTCACGTGCTCCTTAGTGTTTAAAATAAATTTGTTAGTGTTTCGCGAACTTTAATACCCGACGGAACTCACCGAAGAGCTGCTGTCGAATTAACAGAGTCTTACCTCGTTCCTTCGCGAACTGTGCATTACGTGTCTTCGGTTTTTCGCGACCATGCCTTTCCATCCGATGGAACAGGAAGTCACCGCGGTGTCCGTGATTATAGTTCTGTCGCAAGTGAGCGAGGTATATCAAGAACTCAGTGTAACGCGGAAGAACTCAGTTATAGACATTTTGATCTTTATATTATCAGCAGCTCAACAGCGTGTTCAATTGCGGTCATCACCCGTAAGTTCCGAGAGAGTCACTGTACACACTGTTCGAGATGCTGTACATTACCAACTGCAAATTCAACCAAAATCTACAGCAACCGAATACAACAAATTGGTAAGTACAATAATTTATATTGAGGCCAATACATCCGTTCAGTATGCGTTTACTATTATATATTTAATGTATTTCCAACTGATAAACCGTGTACGTGCTTCACTCCTCTTTCGTTCCGTGTCGCGAGTTATTTCTATGTCTGCAAAAGTACCAAATTATTCCATCGTCTTTCGCTCATCGATAAAAGTTCGTTTTGTATAAAATTAACATCTTCCTGGTTTTAAAATCTTTCCTTGTTTCGGGGTAGGTTATACCTACTTCCAAAAATATGCAGAAAACAGGTGCGCCTAGCGCTTTAGTGGTTTTCCCAAAATGTTAAAATATATACTTTGCTCTCACAGCATCACTCTTGGGCATAACACAATGCTGACCCCAACCATTGGCGTTGGTTGTATATATTATTGTATTTACCAAGTTTGTATTACCGAGTGAACCAACAACCAATTTTACGACAATAAACACAATGGTCACAACAACCAATATGTATCTAATCAATAAAAAAATAATACGTTCAACCAAAACTTTTTTACGTGTACACGAACCATAGCAGTAAACGAAGGCAGACGATCAACTTCCCCGTATACGCGGCCGCAGAATGTACTCGTATAGGGTACTCGACGTGAAAGTCCATGGCCACGAGTCGATTATTATCAGCGCTCTTCTGCGATCGATCACGGCCGATCGCTCGAAGATCGGAGCACCCAGACTCCGTTATCCGGCCGATCAAGCAGACTTTCAGAGGCTAATGGAGGTCACCTCGTCTCGAAGACCCCCGGTGAATATTCGGTGGCGTTAGAGCAAAATCTTCGATAAAACTTTAAAGATTTATCTCCATCGTCGGATTGCTCACGAGCTAAACATAATGAGCTATAGAGAAGAAGCAGCGGCGAGGAGACTGGAGGTGGAAGAGCTAGGGCGAGAAAGTAAAGAAGAACGGCGGAAGAAACGAATAAGAAACGAAGAAACGAGGCGGGAGAAGAAGATCGAGCAACGAGATCTCACGACTCGGTATCCCGATAAATCCCTTTCGCCGGACAAATAACGACAAGCCTCATTACTATAAACACGCCTTGGCAGGAGTCTCTGCGTGTGGCACCGCGCCACGTTCTCCCTTTACTCTCTTATTATTTTTTTTTTTTTCGTCTCTTCCTCTCGTTCTTCACATCTCTGCTTGCACATCGTTCTTTTTTCTACCTTAGCGTTTCCTCCGTTCGTCCTCATGCAAGCTCAAACCCATTAGGATTACCTATATTTTTACCTATGAATATTAAACTTACGTTGACACAATTCTTCAATATTATTTAAATACAATATTCACAGATACCACAATTGTACAAATACAGTTTCATTTTCATTAACGAATCTCACAGATAATTAATAAACGAATAAACTGATCCCATAAAAATCAACCCCCCACCCCAACCCCTGACGGCGGAAAGGGTAGCAACTTTGAAATTTTTAATGGGAATTGTAATTACAGTGCCATTTGTCTCTAGTCGAAAGAAATTTTTCCAATAAACATTGCGTATTTTTTTTATGAAGAATTGGAATCTGCAATAAAAAATAATGGTGCTTATTTACAATTTCAAAGTTACTACCCCTTCCGCCCTCAGCGGTTGGATTGGGTGGGGGGGGGGTTGATTTTTACGGGGTCTGTTCTCCCGTTTGAGATCAAAAAGTTTTTATTCCGGACATTTTTTTGTGCGATGCGTGTTGCTTGGTTTATTTCGATGTCTCAAGATGAAAAACTCACGCTGTATATTGAAATTTTCGATCTTGAGTTCAACTCGACCAACTCGACTAATTATATTTTTAATAAAACCTCCATCTTACTATTACTATCCGAATGAAATTATCGAAAAGTGTATTTAAGTATCGCGCAGAGTTATTTTCTGTAATAGCACAAGTCTCGAGACGTCAGACTTTTGCTTGTTGGTATACATATATAATGCGCCAAAAAGCTGCGAATGTATAGACCGAATTATATAGTTCAGGTAGCGTCGGCAGTGATGAGAGAAGCCTTAATCGAATTCTCGAAGCCCCGCACACCTTAGGCCCGATCGATACATCAATTAATTTTGGGAAGAGGCACCTGGCCTATCGTCGTTTTGTTCACCCTATCGCACCGCCTTAATCTCCTTCACTCGCTCCCTCGTAATATACCCCAGGGCACGCGCGCTACTAGCGTTCGCTCGTTTTCTCGCTCGGCGTAACGCGGCAGACAAGAACCGCTGCACCAGTGAGCTGCAGAATGGACGTACATAGTGACTTGATATCAGGAATCTACCTCGTAACTTTTAATTATCGAGCCTCAACTAACGTTCCCACTCGACGTTTATGCCGAAGCTCCGAAAGCTACTAACTATTCCCATCGAACTCGCGAGCAACGGATAAAGCATTGTCTACCTTACTGTATATGCATCAGCTGCAGCATTCGCAAGCCTTTTATATGTTGAGCATAATAACACCAAAGTTAGTTCAAGGTACCAGTAACCAACCAGGTACCAATAGCCGGACAGTCCATGCTAGGCTATGCTTAGATAGTCCTGGAGTACCGACCGACAGTTGATGGGTATATGGTTGGTTCTTGGTCGGTACCGAGATGGATTTAACTTGTCATTATTTGCTGCTTACCGAGACTTCATTTTTTTATGCGGCTGATTTGTTTCTTTTCTAATCGAATATCTCCATATTTTCCATCCTCCCAAGGAATTGTTATTGCTTTTTTTAAGTTTATTATTATTGTTGTTGTTGTTGTTCTTATTGTTATTTGTATACAAAAGACGTAGGATTTAATGAATATCGACACTTTCCTGTAAAGTCTTAAAGGAAAATTAGTGTTATTCGATTCTACATAAGATCCGATATAATAACATTTAATCTTTATTGACTGCAGTATGATAAAAAAGAAAGAAACAAATCGATTTCGATAGTCAAACATTTTTGTAACTCTCAGGGCGACACGTTCTCCAGCAACCAATTAAGATAGTATGATATTTTGCTATAAACTGCAGGAGTAGCGGATTCGCCGCAGTGTTTAGCTCCAAACGAGACTACTCCTATGAAATAATATCTTGGGGGCCCATCCAAAGCCTCGACTTTCATTAGTGGTCCTCCGCTATCACCGCCACAAGAATCCGAACCTATTTCACCACCCACGCATATCTGTTCCTCGCTTACATCAGCGTGAAGCTTGAACGCCAACTTGCATCTCTCCGTTGCGACTATCGGCAATTTTACAGTCTGCAAAATAATGCTTCCCTTGGGATCATCTGAAAATATAAGTTGGGAGGATAATTCAAAGAATTACTGTCTACCGATCAACACAATTGATCATGAGGAAGACTCACTTATATTAAATATTCCCCAGCCAGCAACTTCTGCCTTCTCGCCGATAAAATTCTTGTCCAAAAGCTGACCACTTGGCAAACAAATAGGCTTCACTCCCTCTGTGTTAATTGAATTTTTATTATAATATCAAAAACGTCATGGGCACAGTAAAAAAAATACTTGCCGTTGTATTGCACAGGTTGATTCAGTCTTATGATCGCGATATCATTTTTGAATGGCGGAATGTTATAATTTTTGTGAACGATTATTTGCTCTGGTTTGAAATCCTGAACAGGATCCGTACAGTATCCCATCTCACAGTCCGGATTTGTTTGTGTGTTATGTTCTCCAAGTCTGATTCCTCCTACTTTAAACCTGCGTGCGTTTCATATAAATGATTGCAGAATGCAAGGAAAAAAATGTACGCGTCAGAAGGATGCTCAGTTCTTTAATAATTTTTTTTTTTTATTTATATAAACAACATTGTTTTCATGTACCTTTTATCACAAATGCTACTTTTACCATAACATTTTTCGATAGCGTACTCGATGTGTAGACTGTATGCAACTGTTATGTATATTGTACGATCAAAATTAAGATACTAAACGGCGTCGTACCTTTGAGGTAGATTCGAAACACAGTGGGCCGCAGTGACAACATAGAACTTATTGATGAGTGTGCCACCGCATCTGTAAGTAAGGTCGCTGTTATCAGCGCTGTTGTAACCGATCCTTGCAATCCACGGATACGATCCCATCGAAGCGTTTTTACCACCGATTATACGGTCGGAATTCGAATTCCCACATTTGTCATGCTCTAAAAGCATCCAACTTGGATGCTGCGTTATATCCACTGCGAAATATATAACATGATATAATAATAAATAATTGATACACGAACTTCTTAGCAGTTTACGAAGAATCTGTTTTTTTTTCTCTTACCACACGTACAAGTCAAAGTGTTAAGGATTAAAAGACTCCATATAAAGTAGAGATAGCAGTGCCATCGAAATGCTTGCATTCTATCAACGGTAAGGTAGGTAAAGTCCAAATCGCGAGTATTTACGGATACTGGACTATCGAAAATGCAACTGGGAATAATTTTAAAGACGATAATCTCACGTATTGATCAGCAACAAATCGCAGCTTGAAGCGTTTCAATCGTAGTTTCAGACTGTTCGCTTATCTCCGTAGCCAAAGAACAATGCTGACCGCCCGGAGTAATGCATACATCCCAGCAATAACTCCTACACGTCCCGTGATTCAGATAACGGGATCGTTAAAGCAACAATTATTCTTTCGCTCAGTTTGCTGTTGCATGACTTAGGAGTCCTTCAATCATTTTTCAGTCGGTGTACCGTAAATAACAAATCGTTTACTGTGGTCAAATTTAATGTTATTATTATTTTTATTCATTATTATATAATATCGATTTTAAACAAATTATATTAATTATATTTTACATTCGTGTTCACTGATAAAGAAAAATAATCACAAGCTTTTTTTTCATCCTTCCAAATACAGAAAAAAGGGGGAAATTTTTAAAAAATTTATATTTTACGAGTACTCATACACGATAATAATGATAAAACAGTATCCAATAGATAATAAGAGTAATTCCTTTTCTTTCATATTACAAAGTATTTGTACTTTTATTAATCGCATACAGCTGATTAAGTTACTAATATTAAACACAGAAATTTTATGCATAAAATCATTTTAATTAATTTAACGAAACCATTTTAAACTACGTTTGCAGCGACACTCTCGGTGCGTTTGTCGCTGGTGCTGGAGTCTCGCAAATCGGATATTTGATTGTTACAAGACGATTCCGAAATATCGACCGCACAACTATCGGAGCCAACACATCCTTTACGAGAGTCTTCGTTGGAGCATCCGCTGTCGGAGGAATCTTTGCTCTCCGTAGCGAGTTTTTTTCTTGGATTTGCGTCCTCAGCGTCGCTATCGTCGGAGCTACCCAGTTCGTCGGTGTCAATATCGTCGTCGAGAATAGTTTTTCTCTTGATGCTCTTTGTCGCCTGCTTTGCTTTATTCTCTCGTTCGCAGACTGCTGCTGTGATAGCAGCCATTTTAAAACCTTCCTCTACAGAATCGTACACTCTGTCTGTCAGACCCGATCGCTCCTCCTCGTACCGCTGATCCTTAAACTCGTGTTTTGGAACTGCGCATAGTTTCTGCAATTTTCGCTTCTTCCGTTCGACCTCCTCCTCCTCTCTGGACTCTTGTTTTTCTATCCAAGCCTTCAATCTCTTCTCCTCGTTTATATCTCGCAGACGTCGACCGCTCAAGTCCCTGCAGGCTTCTCGATTCGTCGTTTTTTCTATTTGAGCTCCGATGGCTCGCAACATCGAGCCGAAGCCTCCTTTACCGCCCAACAGTCTGGGTACGAGTACTGCATTGCCTTCCAGGATAGTGACATTGTCAGCGACCGGACGACCGTTGAGTTGAATATAAAAATAACCTCTTGGTAATCCCTGTAATCATATAATGCAATGATCGTTAGTCTAAAACAGATTTGGTTGAATCTTATCTCAATCTCAACGCTTTATGATTATTTTTCCATTTGTAAGTCACAAATGAAGATCAATTTTAATCCTACTTTGTGACACAAAACATAAGAAATTATTAATAAAAATTTTTCAATGAATAAGAATTTACAGAATAATATAATGTTTGACAGGGAGTAGAAGAAGATCCAAATATTAGTTAAAAAACTTCTTTTCATTGTCAAAAAAAATTCTATAGAAAATCCTATGCAATTGATTGTTGACAACTGTGTTCTGATCTAAAAAAAATCACCAGATTCAAAAATAACAAATTGTATGAGGAATTCCATTTCTTTCAATGTTACTATTTAAAAAAAATAATAATTCTACCTACAAATTTTTATATTCGGATCTGGTAATTTTTTTATCCCATCGGAGCATCATTACGAACAATCGTATGGAACTTTTAATAAACTTTGTTTTACCGATACAAGAAACAAAACACGACTTTTCAATGAAACAGGTGGACCGTTCCCTTAAATAATCAAATAACAAAAGTAAATAATCGTAACCGTGGCCAAAAGTTACGTTGAGGTTATACACGAAACAGTCTGTAATCCAATACGTACGTCGTCTTCCAATCGTTTCCATATTTGATCGCTCGTAAGGCTTCCTTCGCACCTCAAGATCGTCTCCACGTTCCTGCCAGTGTGAAGCTTCAATTCGATCATTATTCTTTCGTTCGGAGCAAACTAATTTCACAACTTCTGTTAACTTCTCTTCGTTTGTATACGCTTCTTGGGTTCTTTGTAGTACGACGCAAGCTGACGCGAAAGGGTTAGAGGGAACCACAAACTGGCCTGGCCTAACAAGTTGGAGCTTGGGGCGCAACCTGGTGAGTTAACTTTTCTGTCCATTGACGTTGCAACTGAACGGGTGGAGGGGAACTGGGGGATCCTGATCGCCTGGCGATCTGGCGAATTGTTTAGTGGGTGCATTGCCGAAGCAAGATGGCTGTCGCGTATTGATACGCTACATCTGATCGGACGGTGTGTGGACTTCCGACGTTTAACGCTAAAAAATTTTTATCCGACAATCGGATCCGCTCTAAGAGTTCTTGAACTAGTGGCGGAGGTGCGTAAACGCGGGTGTTACCTATGAGGAATGTTTCGTGCGACTTGGATGAATATATATGTCCGTGGGGCCGCCGGCGGCTCACAATAAACCATGTTCAGCAAGAAACTTCACGTAGACGTCAAAAAATCGACGCTCAAAATTCAAGATGTAAAGAAGGATAGCGCCACGCGTTTCAAGCATCTTAAAATTGTTCTCGGTAAGTTCCGCATTACTCGGACTACGAGTCAACTCATCCGTTATTGTAGACCGAAGGTCTCCTTAATTCTGTTTTTATTACAAATGGCCAGTTTTCTTGCAAACACTCTTCTAACCCTACCCCGCGTGTGTACTTCCGGGAGAAGGGGAATTGCCTCTTTCAGCGTTTACTTCCTACACATTTTGGTGACGTTGTATCTCAACTTGCTATGCCCACGCGAATTTCTGGAATTTTTCAACGACTTGTGATTCCTCTAATGCCACGATAGAGCTGCCTTGCGCCAACCCCTGTTACCTTTTTTTTCTCATTACGATAACGATCCTGCCAGATGTGTAAAAAATGTTGCTATCACAATTATAGTCTACGGTGGGAACACGAGCGCATATCTAATCACAAAACCACATGTCCATGTTTGCCAGATCGCAGCTGGTGCGATATGTGATTACTGTTTGGTGAAATAACATAACGGCGGAATATCGATTGGCAAGAGTTGCCGACGAATAATCGGGTTCTCCGACACTTTTGTGTTTATTTACAGAAAATGTTGACACTGACGAGGCAAAAGGATTCTTTGAAGGAAACTTCAGCCATGTTTACTTCATTCTTTACGACTGTTTCGTGTCAGCAGAGGCAAACTTGCGGCAACGAGGTGAGAATAGACTGCTGAGAGAAGGAAAGTTGCACTAAAATTAATAACTTATTTGTAAGAAATATTAACAACAGTTTTTATTTTAATATCGTGCGTGTGTATTATTTTTCTGCTATCTCTTTGCTGCCAGAACTATCGTTCCACCTAGGTGAGTAACAGTAATTAAGCTAATTATATTCACTAAGGCTCGGTAAGCTTTCCATGGAAATAATTTCATATGTCAATTACAGTGGAATTCATCATAAAATTTTATGTATAAATATATTACTTTCAATACAATTAAACTGTATTTTTCCAAATATAATCAATTCAAGTAAAATATTTTAATTTAAATTTAAATTGTACACCTTTCTGATGAAAATATATGCATTTTCATTTATTTATTTATTTATTTATTCATTCATTTACGTATTTGTTAGAAATAATTTTTATACAAACATGTGTAATGTAGGTGGCTGTTAATGATGATTTGTAATTGAAATGTGTGTTTACAGATTACAAATAATTATTTAAAATATATTTTGAATACAAATTTCGCTATTTGGTCAATATCAAATAATAGAAATATATTTATCGAGTTGTTTTTATTTAATCTTCCTTTTGTTTCTTCAGTTCACAAGGCTCACAGGGAAGAATTGGAGCAGGTGTTACAACTCCTGGAGAAAGTCTTGACATTGCTTCCTGAGCTTTTAAATAGGAGATGGCAATGTCATAGCTTGGCAAGGATACTTCACAAACTGTTGCATCCAGGAAACAGTTGGAAGCTTAGACGACAAGCTCTGAGGTGCAGATCTATATGTTACCAACCTCGTTAATCGTTTGACTAATTAATTTATCATCTGCCAGTCTAATCATTTGAGCGGGAATAGGCATTGCTTCAAATAAAAACTATTCAACTTGGTAGTAGTGTTTTAATTACATCACGTTTTACATGTTTGCGTAAGTCATTTAGTCATGATAGGCCATCGACTGGAGTTCTTTGGCCCTTTTTTTTTATCTTGTATGTGTGGTGTTGTGCTTTTAAAAATTTTATTTATGTTAGGGATTCACATTATTGTTCTGACAATGCAATTATCAATTGTTCTTACGAAAAAAGATCTAATTGTTAGTATAACACTTAGATCTTTATTATTTACTTATTATTACAATTTTTGGGTCTTTAAATAAACTATTCACTATGGCTTTGTTCGACTGGTAATGTAAATGGTTTTGTTTTTCGAAAGGTTCCAGACCCTGAATTGGAATGAATCACGTGTTAAAATTTCAGATATTTCGTACTTTGGTACCAAGCACTGGGTGAAAATGCGCCCGAGCATATACACCAGATGTTCGCTTGCCTGGTGCCAGGTTTCCCACCCCGGCAACCATCGCCGTATCAGTCGGACCGCAAGCTAGACGGCAGAAAGGACAAATCAACAAATTCCGGTAGCACCGAGGAAAAGGAAAAGCGCGAGTTCTATGACACTCAACTGGCACAGAGTATATTTCACGATAGCAATGTATCTCACGGACCGATCAGTCAAGCGAATGGTGTTCCGATACTGCCAGTTCAGAGTGGCGAAAAGCCTCTCGACAATGAAACAGTCAGGTTTTTCGAGGCGCTACTTGAATTTATGGTCACGCAAGTACGTCCTTCGAACCACTTTATTGGCTCGTTTGAAAAAAGAATTTTTTTTCATAATCGTTTGAAACCCTTTTATTTTATTTCACTGTTGTAGGTCGTAAAAATCGAGTGGCGGGACAAACATGCCCGACAACACAAATCTTTTCAGTTTCTCCTCGAACGATTCAAGGCAACTTACTTGCATCACATATGTCCGGAGTTCGATGAAAAATTTTCGCTCTACAAACCGAATTTGGAACTGCCGACAATGCGACGACCGTCCAATCAGAGCCAGGGCAATTACGTGTTGTGCAAAGTCGCTCTTATAAAGTGGCTTGCCAGCTTCACGCATGTTACCAGAAAAGACGGACCTTTTGCTCCGCCTGTTCAAAAGTAAGAACTGTACATTCGTATATCCTACAGAGAACGAATATTGAATTTTCACATACCATCAGTGACTTTACGTTCGATTGCAGACCTAATGGGTTCTGCAAAGAAAAAGCTATTGGGGCGATGAGATCGCCAAAAGACAATTTCTTTTATCAATCTATTATCATTTTTAGTTAGTGAACCGGTACTTTGATCCAGTTGTTATCGTACTTATCACTAAAGAAAGGTATCGTCGTAACTTCGCTAATGTAAAACATTTCGAGAGGACAAAACTTCAGATATATAATGTTCAGCGTACAGTTATATTAGCATTTCGATATTTACATCGGTGAGAGAATCCGGTGCTGTCTAGCAAACCAGAGATCGACTGTATCGGCACAAATTTTCCGTTATTTCCCTGAGTCCTTTGAAAAATGAGATTAAGTGAGAAAGTCGGTGACAGTTGCAAAAAGGCAAGTCTGGCTCAGTTCAACTAGCGAGGACAGGAATTAATAAATACAGGGAAAAAACTAGCATAACCAACCTGCTACTCGCTCGGTGTGTTCGAAGGGAGGGGATAATGTTTGTCGTTGAAACATTTATTCATAAGAAAAGTTGTGAATTATAATATGTTTCCACGTGGGCTGTAGAGAGGTTGAAATAACTTTTTATTATAAACGTACGAAGAGTTAACGTCAACTCGCATATGCAACTCTTTTTCAACAGTGCAACACCGAATGAAGAAAGTACTGAACAAGACATGCGTCGCGTATCCGTTGGACAACAGAGCACCGGAGACCCAAACTCGCTTTCACTTGAGATTACGAGCACCACTCAGCAGCAAGACAATCAATCACAGGATGACGGTGGCCAATCAGCAGTCGCGTTGGTTCGCGAAGTTCTCTACGGAAGTCGTGACAACGTTAATTTTGTTCACGAGATATACAGACAGGCATTCCTATTAGACTTCACACATGCCGGAGCGATACGCAAAGCTATCGCCGTTTACAAAGACTGGATACAGATGAATGTAATTAAATTTGCAGTCTTATATTCATTTTGAATCCGTAAAAACTTTTATTAAACTTTAATATTCATTTCATTGAGCTTCCCTTGAGAATTTGATTGAATTTCAATTAACCTTTGATTATTAAATTTATGTTAAATTAAATTTGTATTAAGGGGAGGATGGGTATAAGAATTCTCTATGGATGATTGTTCGTGCTGGCGTCCTGATCGTGTGAAATATTCCCAGATACAAAAAATTGTCGGAATTCCATTTTATTTTACATAGAAAATAATGCCGAAAAAAATTGAACTCCTTTTATAATTTGTTATATTCGAATCTCGGATTTTTTTACATCATCAGAACTCCGTTACGAATAATCCAACGCATGGAATTTTTAATACGATTTTTTTATCGAGAAAATAAAACACTTTTACATAGAATTATATAATTGATGAATGAAATTAATAAAAAATTCAATTAAACTTCTCTAGAAAATGATTGATTTTACTATTAAAACAGATCTCACAACCGAATCGTCTTTTCCAGGAAATTCCACCATTCATGCTGGAACCATTGGACGGCCACAAGGATCGAGACGCCGAGGAGGCTCAGAACAAAGACGGAAATGATCACGATAAAAGTCCCTCCGACAGCTACCGGCAGACTCGCCTCCGCAATGATTCCTATCTCGGTGCGATACATCGTGAAAATTTATTTGTTCGAGCAGGACTTCAAAACGTGCTTCAAATATTCATAACGCAAGCTTCGAATGTATTTTTTTTGGAGAGTTCCGGAGGGCATGCTTCCGCAACTCTGCTCGAAGAGCAGACGGACAGTTGTAAAAGAGTATTAAACGTGTATAGATACGTCGTTATGCACGCGAGATTGGAACCCGGCACTTGGGACCAATTGCTTCGGTAAGTCATTAAAAAAAAATGAATTTTAAGCCTCTATTTATTTTAAAATCATAACGCTTTGTTGCAAAACATGTGTAGAGTGCTGCTGCAAATAACGTCGCTGGTATTGGGTGAAAGATCATCGAGACGCAAGCACCACGAGACAATCGGTGGGAAGCTAGCACCTGCAATCTTTCAAACTCTCATTGTGACGTGGATAAAAGCCAATCTGAACGTCGTTATTCTCACTCAACTGTGGGATCAGTTTCTCGAGGTCTTGACCTCACTTACCCAATGGGAGGAACTGATTCGCGAGTGGGCTGTAAGTTTTTAAACGAAAGCTATTTATCAGCAAAACCGTCAGTCGCTTTTATAGTAAAAAAATCATTGGTATAATTTGTAGAAAACTTTGGACACGCTGACGAGAGTACTAGCGCGACACGTGTACAATCTGGACCTCAACGATCTCCCGTTGGATAGGTTGAGCGAGCAAAAATCGAAGAAACGTCGAGGAGTCGGCAGTCGAGCGGCATCGGCGGGTAGCGTCCAGTCACCGCGTCGCGGGAGCATAGATCGTGAGACGAGCGTGCCTGGCAAAGAAAACATTCCTGGTAATAAAGAATATGTTTACCGTTTCCGCGAGGCTGCGGAGCCAAATGTGAATGAGTTGGAGCAGATAAATTTATGATCCGTGAACATCGTAGATCACACATCGCGCGACTTCAGGAAGAATCGACAGTTGCCGCGTAGTGCGAGCGACAACACGATCTACAACGGAAAAGCGCGCGCCAAGTTTCATCGAAACCGCACCAACACATCGAACTTTGGAATTCCGGGTAAGTTTTTGTAATCCCGAGGGTTTTTAACGACACGCGTCAACTTTTTCCTCGATTATTGTTAATTATTATTTATCTTCATTCGATCCACTTTTTTTTAATCGTTAAAACTGTGTATCCGACACGTGAAAGACGCACATTTGCAACGATATCTGCGTAGTTCGTCGACGACGTTACCACCAGTTTATTTATAACTTTGCTCCTCTTTTTTATTTATTTTTATATACTCTTTGCTTTTCTGACACTGATCTAAAAATATCTACAATTCCCAGTGTCAGACTTGCTGCTTTGGTGTCGTCGCGTTTTCACATTTTTAATTGACATTATAATAACATTTTTGATTGTGCTTCTTGCGCTTCTCATCAATATATCTAATCGCCTGTAGTCGAGTTATAAACGTACGCTCTAACGATCATGATACCAACGTATAACGACGGCTAGCGAAAGTTTGTCACGTGAGACTAAGCCAAACTGCGCAAAAAAAAAAAGAAGAAGAAAAAACATTTGTTACTTTCACGTATTCGAGTATCGAGTGTTAACCATTTCCCCGCGTGCAGTACTGCCCCTATCGGTAGAGCAAGATATGGCCAAACTATTGTCGAGTGGCTCGAGCTCAACGTCCGGCTCGGCGACAAAGCCAATGATCGGCAGACGAGCGAAGTCCTTGGATAGCGTCGTCGTGGTCGACAGCGAGCCACCGACACCGCGATGTCCCTCTCCTACTCCCAGCAGCGGCGTCGACAGCAACAAGGATAGTCCCATACAAATTGAGAATATTGATGGTAGCAGTATCGGTACGTACGACATATATCCCTTTCAGTAAAGATCCCATTTCGCGATATTATTTTCGCCCTTCGTGCTTATCATCGACAAAATAATATTTAACAGTAGATTCTGATAGGTCGTTTTTTATATTTTTTATGTCATCGTGTTTGTTTCTCCAACTGAGAATTCTCCATTCGTCAACAAAATGCTTTGATATTTTAACTGCTTGTGTGATTTGTGATGCAAGTACTAACACAGATTGTGAAAATTGAATATTTTTTTTCAAGATCTCTCATTGTCTCTGCGGTTTTGGGTTTCCAACCGGTACACACGACAGCCGATTTGCAAATTGTCAATTTAACGATATTACGCAGATACGAACGACGCTTCGGAGAGAAGATCGGTTATGGCGGGTGGCGGAGTTCGTGGATGGCTTCCCGACGTTGCTGTCGTTTTGTGGAGAAGAATGCTCTCGGCTCTGGGCGACGTCAACGATATTCAGGATCCGGTTTTGCATGGTCAAGTGATGAATTATCTCGTGCAATTAACGCAAACACTCATAAAGATTCGTTTGAATCAAGGAGTTTCCGGTGACAATCAGGCGACACCACCGGCACCTGACCTTATTCCACCTCTAACCGTTATCGCCCCTTGGTGTTTCAAGGTTTGCTGGATCATTTTTGACCTAATTGCGAGTAATTACGATTGCGTACTCTCAATAAGCTTCGGAATTAATTATCTCGTTATTCTTCAGTCGATTCAACTACCACCGCGATACGAAGTCGGACGTCTCGCCGCATATCGTCTCATTTGTCTACTGACGGTTCAACCGCTTGACATTAATTTGCCCAAGGCTCACTTGACGCTTTTCTACCGCGCGGTTCATGGAGGTATCGCTAGTAACGACATCAAGGTTCTTCAGGCCCTCGTCAAGTACACAGGGCCTCGGCTTTTCAGTCTAAACCTTCCGGGTGCCAGTCTACTTATTCTCGATTACATTCACGCGGCGAATATTATACTTGGAAGTCAAGATCTCGAGGTGAGTCGAGAATTTCAGCCATCTATAATTATTATTTTAATTATACAGGGACTGGTGCCCTGAGCAACCCCGGTGGTCGTGCTGGAGTTTTCTCGTATTGCCGAACTGAACTTACGTAGGCATCGACTGTATGGCAACAGGTTTTCTTCAGTTTGCCTGTGCCTACGTGCAAATGTTGCAGTTGCGGTTTTAATTCACTGTGGACAGAATCATTTTATTTAAAAAAAAAAAAAGAAAGAATGAAAGTAGCTAGTGGTTATCATATTTGTAGTATATTTAAGTTTCCTTTAATTTTTTCAGGCACCAAGAATGGAAGCTGTCTCGATTCTCGGATCGCTATTAACGCTGCCAGCCACGATGGCTAAACTGCCGGTACTGCAGCCAAACGGTACTGACATTGAAACAATGCCTTGTCCAGACGCGAAGGAACACATCGTGACGATTCTTCTCAGGAGCTGCAGACGAGAACCTTCCGGGCTCGCTCGTTGCGTAGCACTCTCGAGTATCGCCATGTTTGCCTACAGAGAATTGTCGTACAACACTCAACACTCCCGGGTACCTGAAGCCATCACGGTACTTCTTCAGGCGCTCAGGGTAAGCAAAAAATTCTCTAGTACGATCAACAGTCTGGTAATCGTAGAGACAGTGCACGCATACATGTATGCATTTAGGAACCTTGGAAATTTAGCCTCGTGAAGATTGTCACGTGCAATTACGCATGGTATCATTATTATACACAGTCAAAACTTCTTAATCAAAATGAATATACTTGCACAGGAAGCACGGATGCATACATCGATATATTTAATTCAATATACATGTCACAAAATGATAGATCAGTATATTAAAAGTATTAAACATTTTTGTTTAATGTACAAATCATTTAAGGCGATGTGCTACATTTCGTCGGTCTCTCTCCGATCGTCATACCCCCGAGAGAACTATAAGAATTTTCCTATCGCGAATCTCGCTACACAATTCTATACACAATTCCACAGTCTTTCGTTCTCGCATTTCATCCTAAAAATCAATCGTGACGGAGAAACTCGCGATGGTAAAATTCTGCTATCTCTATCGCACGTATGCCGATCTAAGAGAGACAGACGATAATCTTAAAGCGGCGTGACGCACAGA
Organism: Cylloceria caligata; assembly: GCA_963942595.1. Classification (NCBI taxonomy): domain Eukaryota; kingdom Metazoa; phylum Arthropoda; class Insecta; order Hymenoptera; family Ichneumonidae; genus Cylloceria; species Cylloceria caligata. The sequence goes on from OZ012703.1 coordinate 7,383,791, forward strand.
CTCAGTCACTAAATTATATATTCCCTATTTTCACAGAGACGTTTAATATTTAAGCCAAAAGCAAATTAGATTTGGATCTGTGTAGTCATTCTGTACGTGAACGTTATTTGTTTTTGCCCGAAATATTGACTATTCACATAGCCTTCGATGCATAAACCGGTATACGGGTTATGCATCCTATTTCCGGTATACGGCTGTAACTTTCTATTTCAGTATATTAATTATCCTAACATTTTTATCAATGTATTATATCTTTTAAAAGTATATGGAATGTACTATAAAAACATGTGGCAATGCATAAACGATCGGTATATTGAAATAAAGCTGAAGCTACCGAACATCTAACAATATTAGTTTCAAGTATGAACAAATTCTGAATCTTTGCAAGTACTCTCAAGAGTATTTTAAAATATTTTTTCAGTTTCCCAAATATATTAAAATAGATCTTTTTTTTATATCGCGTTTAATATGCCAATAATTTGATATCATTGCTTGGATATATGATTAAATATAAAGTTGCTGCAAAAAAACATGCAATACATCGGTATGTTAACTACCATTGAAATATGTTTCACAACTTGACGTATAATTAGCTTGAAATTTAATAAATTTTCATACGAATCTTGCGGGGGCTAATTTTCCTATTTAAAGTACGTACGTGCACGAGTACACTTATGGTTGGACAGGTATAATGCTTTGCTTAGTTAGTAGCGAAAATTGCATCGGTGTGTGACTTGTATTCGGTTGGCAGCGTGCTCACAGAGCGGGCAGACGAAGGGACGGCTTCTGTTCTCCCATGGCGGATCAGGTAGTGGATGATAGATCACTTTTATTTGTCTCCCCGTTTTTTTCCAGTGCTGTCTTTTCCCGGAGTATCGCAGAATACTTAACCTCGAGTGTGTTTACGTTCCACCGGAAGATCATCGATACGCTTAATGTTAAATACGCGCTTTTACATTTCTAACGCATCTCTCCTACTAACGCATCGCCGAGATACTTGTTTGCTGGATTCATTGATTTTTTATTTTAAATACAATTCACGTGAAACCAAGGAATTGTCCATAGGCAACTCATCCAGCTGTGGCTCAAGTAGCCTGTGATTCTCTTCTTCTGCTTTGCGACAAGGCAAACGTTCTTCTCGAGTCGTATCCGAAAGTAACGTGTAAGATAATTCAGGTGAGTTAAACGGTTGAGCGGATAAGAAAATGGCTCGACAGAGATTTTCGGTAGTCTAAAGATCTGTTTGCTTGACAGGTCTTGTCAGAGACCCTAAATACAATGACAACTCGCGATAGACGAACCGCTCTGACGACGTCGATGCTCTTCTGCCTCGGCGAGTGGGCCATGCAGTTAGGACCAAGCGTATTACTCACCACATTCCATGGAAAACCTCTTCTCTTGACACTGTTTACAGTGAGTATTTACGAATATCGTAATTTATCTTCGATTAAAACGTCTATTCACTTTTTTTTAGCACTTAAACTCTTATCTCATCAATTGTCGTCTGTGTTTGTTGAAAAAAATGACCTAAGTAATTCCAACAAGCGCAAACATATCACTTTTCGTCGATTTTTTATAATTTTATTTTTCCCAGGTATTCGATAACATCGTACAAAACAGAACCGAAAAAGATACGACGGATACGGTAAAGAGTCATCGCCAACAGCACGAAAACGAAGATTTCGATCCGGACGTGAGCCTCGATGATTTGGTGAAGGATTCCTCGAACAAATCTCCGCATCGTGGAAACATGCAATCAGTTCAGCTCGCTGCAAAGATGGTAATTATCCGAAAACCTTTGCCATAACGCTATATTCTAGATAACCTTGGAAACTCTTTGTTCCAGGTAATAATGCATTTGGTTAATCATCTTGGCCACTTTCCAATGGGCATTGGAGCGTCTAGACTATCTTCTCTGGTAGTCGAGCTGGACGACGTGCCAGGAATCGACGGCGACGAACTCTCGACAGCAATATTTCATGCGCCGAATATACAACTTTTGATGCTTTCTAACTCGATCGTAATGTCACTCGTGGAGCTTGCGGCATTGGACGCACCCGGCGGTGGAGTCACAGCCGGCCTGACGACAGCTCCGGCGATGGTCAGAGTTTTGCTTCGCGATTTAGCAGGCAAAACCTCTTGGGACAGTTCTATTCTGTACAGTCAACCGTCCACAGACGAGAATATTCCAGCCTCGTTTAATCAACCCGGTGAGTACAACTGGCGATGCACGTTGGATTATTGTAATTTACCGATATCTCATATAATTATATGTTTTCGCAGTCGATTGGAATACAAAAATATCAAAGGATGATCAGAGTCTCCGGATGACAACTCAGATCTCTCCTCCTAGACACACTATGAGACATCGGGAACCGAACATACTACCAACATTTGCAAATGCTGCCAGCGACATGGACAATCTTGACGATGTGAGTAACAATTGCAGTTTTAGTTAATCATTTTTACGCTCAATTTCCCGCAGAATAAACAAACGGGAATTATGCTTTAAGCGATTATCAACTGATCGATGTCGTTTTAAATATTATCACGTGTTTTCCGAAACCGTAACAAATAGTTTAAACAAATTTGGCCCATCGATTACGAAAGTAAATACGCCGACTGTTAGATATATTTTGATAGAATGAATTGTTAATTCTGCGAGATAATTATCGATTAACATTGTTAGATTTAGTGATAAAAAATAATAATAATTTTTGATTCAATTTTATTTTTATTCTATTGCAATAATTAAATATATTATTATATATTTATTACATTTAGAAAATGTGATTTGATAAAATTGTGAATAACAACTTTCGTCTACAGCTTCTTCAGTACATCGGCCACACAAGCCCCGAAGTTCTTTCGAATCCAGAACTCGCGCTCAACGCACCGGCGAATCCACCGCAGGGTCACTGTCTGGAAAATGAAACCATCGGGGCGATTCTAAATCAACGAAACGCAGCGCGAGAGCACGTGAAAAACTGGAGTCAGCATATCAGGTAACTAAATCGCGCGACTGTGCATTTTTTTTTCATGCGTTGACAACGTTTTTTTTTTTCTTTCTATGCAGCACATCTGCCGTCGCGACAAGTCCACCGACTTGTCGTCCTCCTCCAGCTCCCTTCCATCACTGTCGACTGCTCTTCTCTCACTTGGGATTGTCTGGTTGGGAACAACGTAGAAGATTGCATCTCCTTGCGAAAAACGAGAAGCTACTTCGCGAATTGCGTAACCTCGACGGTCAACGATCGAGAGAAACTCACAAAATGGCAGTGATATACGTGAGTCAAGGCCAGGAGGATAAAAATTCGATACTCAGCAATGTAACTGCCAGCAAAGAGTACGAGAGCTTCGTGGCGAGACTTGCATGGGAAGTAGAACTCGAGTCGCATACAGGATTTCTCGGGGGGCTTGTACCCGGCAAAGCCTCTGGTGTTACTGCTCCGTACTTTGCCACGTCTTTCGTTGAAATTCTGTTTCACGTAGCTACGAGAATGCCATCGGATTGTCCGGAGAGTTTACTCCAAAAGGTGAACATTTCCTCTATTAAGGCGAGGCGAAAATTTACTCCGCCGGTAACAAACATTTCCAGAGCAATTTTTTGTACATTAAGATTTAAAAAAAAAAAAACGAATTTCACATACATAATAATCTCATGTGCTGTGCATCATGTAATGCTTTGCTCTTATCTGCAAAATTCCGTCAGACTAAAAAAATTTTGTACGGAAAGGTTTGATACTGACCTCCATTGGCGTTTAAAGGATCGCGAAGGAGCGAGGGAGGGAGTTTTCGCATCCGCTTAAAATGCATCTGTAGATTCCACATTGGAAAAAAAAGATCAAACGAAATATATGCGCCGCGCGAAATAATTATATTTTCCTTTGGATGAAATAATTCTACCAATATTTTTTTTCTTCAATTTTATTAATTCGTTTCTTTTTTTTTTCTTCTCGCACAGACGAGACACTTGGGTAACGATGAAATTCACATCGTCTGGTCCGAGCACTGGCGAGATTACCGCAGAGATATAATACCTACGGAATTTTGCGACGTTTTGATAGTCATTTACCCTCTCCCGAACAAACTGTACAGAATACAGATATCAAGGAAATCCGAGATACCATTTTTCGGCCCTTTGTTCGACGAGTGCATTGTCGAGGATAAAGTTCTACCAGGACTCGTAAGGACAACTGCGTTGGCCGCTAGCAGAGCCAAGAGATCGACGCTCACGCTCTATCAACACTAGTAAGACTTTAACCAATCTTTCGCTGATGCTACGGTAAATTAAGCATCGGTTCGAATGAAACTTTAAAAAATGTTGTAGTTACGAGGAACGCGCCAGATCAATCGACACTGTCATGAGAAACCACAAGGAGGCCACGACTTTCGAGGAATTTGCGGCCAACGTATATTCGCCTGTGCAGCCACCAAGTCCCTTCAGCGGTACCTCATCTGTTTCTGGTCGGTGTAAATTCTAAATTTTGTAACAAAAATTGACAACTTTATAGAAAAATTATTTCAGTTTTTTTTTTTTTACAATATATTATACAAATGTTATGAAATAAGTTCGAAGTCGTTAAGACGATGTTCTATCCCTAGGTCGGACACAAAAAATTTAATTCAAACTTCTCTACCACGATTGATCTTTCGGATAAAATCGAAGAACGGTGAACCGCGTCTCAAAATTCTACAATTCGCCGTCGTCGTATTTTCTCCAAAAGATAATTCATCTTAGATATATTTTAAGATGAGGCTCGATATCAATAGTTCACCTCAATACTTTCAACACATTTTTCTCAAACCCAGAGTTTTTAAGGACGCCCGAAGAGTGGTGCTTACTGCGTGAATATGGCACGAAGTTAGCCCTACAAATCGGATATTTATTAGAAAATGTGGGTCCGAGAAAAACGTTTTTCGAAATGGTTAGTCTCTCTCGCACTTGCGGATTTTCGGACCGTAGATAACGTGACTCGAGCCTTCCCTCAATTATAAATTTCAAACGTAGCCAGTAATACGTTCTTAAGATTTAAAAAAACTTGGATTTGCCGTTGCCAGGATCAACGACGAGTGTACAATCAACAGCATCTTCGAATCTCGCAGCGGCTTTGATAGATCCCTACCAGGGTCGCGCTGGCCTCCGGAATAACTCTAGCTCAAGTGGCCTGGACAATCGCGCAAACAGAGGTGACTAAAATCAGTCCACTAATCCCTCACAAACCCCGTAAAAAAATTCGACACGTTAGTATCAGTCACATTATTTATTTCTGTTCCGTTTCGCATAAAAGAAAAAAATGTTTATTTAACTAAAGTCCCTGTGTTTGTGTTTGGTACTGGAAATTGTGATACCCCGGCATTCGTTTTTTCCGATGCTGTTCCTCCGTAGTTCCCGAAGAAATATGAAACTTACGATGATTTTCTCTCACAGCTTCTGACGGGAGCAGAGTGTGGTTCAGCAGTGATACACAAGATAGCCCTGCGCTTCACGGTATTTCACCGCGACCTTTGAAAAAAATGTCTTTCAAAACCGGCCCGAAACATCGTAGCTCCGGGCAACAAGCGACACCGCCGGACAGTCCGAGATACAAGTAACGGTTATTCGTTGAAAGCACCGCGAATCGAACGTTATCCCAAGGGCCATTGATCCGAGGCACTGGATTCACGTAAATCTACAATGGAATTAAAAAACAAAATAGGAATTCCACACCGATACGAGAGAACCGCGACCCATGATTGGTGGTCTTAGGCGTTTTCTGTTTTCCGTCCTTAGGTTTAATTTTTGTATGATTACTTGTACAGATCACACAGTCTGCGAACGTCACGGCATGTACGCGCAGCAATTTATTTATTGATAGGTGATATACATATATTTATCGTACGGCTAGCAGAAGCAAAGCGAAAGTATTCGAAACGCATCCGTACATTCGATATATTCATTGGCTTCGTCACTTACATTTTTTAACAATAAATTTTTATCGAGTAATCGAGCACGGGCTCGACTGCAAAGTCCTTGCACAATCGTTATATCAACTCGATTGAGATAAGAAGTAAAACATGAAGCATTCGTGTACGCCTGATGGAAAAGTTACGTGCAGGATATATGAAAATTGCTTGCTTTTAATTTAACTACGTTGCTGAGCATAATGGTCGTGCGTACCGACTATAACAATCAAAGTATTCATGTTACTCCCGTTAATCGGCTGTAAGTAAAAAAAAAAACTATTTAAAAAAAGAGTAGTCAACTAAAACGCAATGAAACATTCCGGCACCGCAATGTGCTTCTTACGACAGAGGGAATAAATTAGATATCGTAGGTCTCTCGCGGATACCGCGAAACGCTTTCGAAAATCGTGCGTTTCGAAAGAAACGGTAGATATTATAAATAAGGAAACATTAGGTGACGATTCAACCTAAATCCAAATCATGGCCAAAGCAGCATTATTTTTTCACTAATTTATAGCCGACTAGATGTTGAGGGAAAGAAAGTTGTATGTATTGTACATAAGTCATTTACGAGAGATAACAAATGCGTGAAGACGTTTTGGAAGATCGGTAGGTAAATGTTACAACGCGCGTTGTAGTTGTAAAGATAAAAAGAATGATAAGATAAGAGAAAAAGAAAAGAAAAAAAAACAGAAACTATATTACAATCCAATGCGCACCTGCGATCTGTCGATAACGTTTGTGTGTGGCCCATTATATATATATATATATATAATTAATTATTCATATAATAATTCATATATATAATTATATATATATATGTATACAACACTCTGCGCTCATCGTATATCGAAATATTGTACTTAACAGGTAACATGTTGTTCTTACTACCACCGCTACTTCCGATATTATTTTTACTGATAATATATTTACCACATAACCATCATCGATAACAATAGTACAGCGGGTGGAAACTATTTTTCCGATTAAACTTTCTGTAAACTTGTTCCGACGAAACACTTTTAGTTAATAAATTTGGGGGGGGGTCAGGGTGCGTCATACACGTGGGAGCCTCTGCGACTTTTCTCTTTTTCACTATGTTTCGGGCTTCGTTATGTTACAAAAACAAAAGAAAAAACATAGTTAAAAAAATAACGATACTAATCATAGTCTAGAGAAGAAAAAGAAACGATGTAACGATAAAAGTCGTGTAGGCTTTATCGCTGCGTGCCCGCGACACATCATTAATAAGTTCGTCGAGGATACAATTCGTTATACGGCTCAACCGCCAAACTATAGCCTTATTTACAAATTATATTTTGGCTTTTAAAAATAAAATGGGCAGTTGTCACACTCGATACGAGCGTGATACATTTATTCTATTTACCTGAAATCCTGGATTGTTATTTAATCCTCAAGTGCGTACATTGTCGCGTGTTTGAAACAAATAATAGTATTTTAATTTTCATGACTTACAAACGTTACGCAATCGGTGAACCCTACAAATCTATGTAATCACTTAAAATGCAGAAATGTCCATTATTACGTATCATCGGTAGTTTTTTTTTTTTTTTTTTTTTTTTCAATTATGTCTGATTAATGATAATTATTATAAAATACAATTTTTTTTAGAAAATAACTTTTTTTATGATCTATATAACAATTGGCTCTGTACTTGGTTGATTTATTTTATATTCGACGAGGATAGGGGTCGCCACTTTCTACTCCAGTTGCGTCGAACAAGTTGCGTTCGACCGTAGAGAGAAACGCCTTTTGGTAACACATGTCATATAAAAAAAAATAACAAAATTGTCATTTAGATCACAAGGGCGATTTTTAATCGGAGACTAATCTAATATCTTTCAGCGTTTATTACGTATCGCTAATTAATTATTTGCCGATTACGGGTAACGGTATACCGCAGCAATTACTCATTCCACTTATCCAGTATACGCACGTGATTTATCAACGTGTGGAGAAGTGGGACTGAGCATGCGCAAACATAGAAATTCTGGGAGTGTGTGTGTGTATTAAATGCGTGCTCCGCTGTGTCGACACGAAGTATAGATGTCGGTGCATTATTTTCACAACTGTTTACGTCTTAAATTCGCGCCCTTCACCAAATACCGGTTACCTTGTAAATGCGTCGAAGCCCTCACGCACGGTAAGCTAATCCACCCGGCGTAGACACCCGTTGACGCGACGCATCACTTTTTTTTCATCTATAAATAAGCGTCTATTTTGTTAACAATCAATTCGTATTGCACAAAGATGTCAGAATCCGGAAAAGGCGATGATCTTAATGATGAAGAACGAACATTGAAAAAGATACTGGATGGTAAGTAAAGCTTGTGAAATACACGGTATCATCGCGGGTATGTTTTCTTCGAGAACTCATGCCAATAATCCTTTATAGACGCGAAAATGTACGAGGAAAACATGACCGTCGCATATATGAAGGAAGTTGTCGGAGTAATATGCGCGTCTCGAAACATGGTCAATGAAGGTGGTCAGAATAAAGATGTCAACAAGGTAATGCTTGAATAAAAATTGGTCATTAGTTGAAGTGATAGGTCATTTCAATATTGTTGTTTTTTTTTTTTTTTTTTTTTTTTTCGTTATTCGTTAAGCAGATTTAAGCAATACTTGTGTAAATAAATTAGGCACATAATTTTTCATTAATAAAAAAAAAGAAAAAAAGTAATTATAAAACTAGGATCGGGCAATAATTGTAATAAAATAAGGTTTCTAATTTTTATTTATACCATAATCCACCATTCGGCCATAACTTGTAAATAAATTAAGTGAATAAATTAATAAATTACATGTGACATTTTAAAACAAAAATTTTTTTAATTCAAGAATATACGGAATTGGACAATAGTTACAATTGAATTACAACAATAACGTTTATTTGACATTTGTTTGTTTTTTATGTGTCAAGCAAAATGGACCAAAAGTAACAAATGAAGTACACAAATATAGTTTCTAATGTTCTTGTTCATAACCATCAAATAAATATTTCACTTCTATGTTTATTTGGATGAATATTTAACATTTCCAATAAAAATAAAAATAAAAATATCAAAGAATTATACTTTAATTACCAGTCCATGGTACATTGTAAGCATATTCATCTACAAACTTGAAACTAACTAAATTATTGACATAAAATTTAACTTTTTGGCTATGAATAAAAGTTTGTTCAAGATTTGGAAAAAAAGATAAAACTTATTTGCGACGTAAGAATGTATAGTTCTGTTTTTTGTTTTACTTTTAAATTTTGTAATTAAGTTTCTTCGGTCAATCGTTTTACGACGCATGGAATCGATAGAATAAAAATGAGTTCAAACAAGTCACACGTACAGACAATAATTTCTTGTCAAGAAAGTATCCTCGTTGTTTCTGTAACACAATACTATTGCAGAGTCCGGAGCTGATGCGTCAGGACCTTACGACTCGGCAAACATCGCAACGGTCCAACTCTAAAGGCTCCGAACGAGGATCCACAATTCCAGACTCGGATAAGCAGATGAAAAAAAATATCTCTCAGGAGAAACGCGGCGAATCCAGTGACGAGAGCCTACACTCGAAATTGAGCACGAAATTCTCAGACAAGGAAAATAGGGGCATTCACTCAACGAACATGAACAAAGGTCGTTCGTCAGTGCATAAAAACTCGTCCGATGGAGTCGACAACAAACAGAGCGGTCAGGGAACGAATTCACAGATGGCGCGTAACGAAATGCCCAAATGGGAGATAAATCCGTGGGATACATCAGATGACGCAAGAGATTTGTCTCTGAAGCCGCGATTTGTCACCTCGCCGGAAAAAGACTGCGCCGAGGATGGCACCTCCTTTAATTTCGATAAGGCTCTGGCTCACCTGAGGAATTATCTGCGACAAACCGCTGAGTTCTGGCACATTCAGCACGGGAGCTTTGTCAAATCCCAGGGTTCATGGGGGAAAGCCATCCAGGTCGGTACCTCCAACCAGAATTTCTTTCGTAGCGGTCGCCAATAAAAACCGGCCACTTAACGGCTCTCGGCGACTGAACGAATAATGAAAAAAGCGCCTCTTTTTTTATATCGAAAAATTTGTTACCGAAGCGCGTATGTATCGACCATCCATAGTTTTGTATGTTATCTCTGTGTTCCACGACGAGCAATCGATCGTTCTAATGTAAACAAAAACACCAAAATAAACCGCATTTGAAGTTTTTAATAAATTGTATTAAATCTATAAACGATAGTCTACTTTATTTCATTCATGATTTTCTAATATGAATTTTCGACCTTTCGATAGGTGGGTACGGAGAATGGAAGTTTGGATAAGGAATCCATTGCCGATGGCTTGTCGGAGGATGCGGGCTCGTCAGAGACGATTTTTAATATCGATACCGAGAGAAAGCGAAGATCTTGCGCGATAAAGACCGTTAAATACACGGCCGATGAGTTTAGCGAGAGTAATAGCGACGGTGATTTCGAGCAGGCTTTGAGTTCAAAGAGAAGGAAACCGACGAAACGAGCGGGCTCGTCGGAAAATACGAATTTGCCGAAGGAAACAACGGGAAGAGTCAGAAATCTCGCCAACAGGGACGATATTCATGCGTCGGAGGAAATGAATGATGAGAGCAGTGACGCGGAGTTGCAGAAAAATGTAAAGAAAAAGAAATCAAATAAATGGGCAAGCTCGTCGGAAAAGACGAGTCTGACGAAAGAAACCGACAGTAGCGAAACTAAGAGAAAACGCACGAATGTCACCAACAGGGATGATGTCTACGAGTGGGAAGCGATAATCGACGAGGATAGCGACGAGGAGTTGCAGAAAAGCGCGAAGAAAAGGAAATTGACGAAGCGAGCGGGTTCGTCGGGAAATACGCGTTCGTCAAAGGAGACCTCCGGTAGCGAAACACCGAGAAGACTCAGGAATATCAACAACGGGGAAGATAGTTATGAAGAGGAAGCGGTAAAGGAGGAAAGAGATAGCGATGAGGAAATACAGAGAGGCGCGAGGAGAATGAAGTCTTCAAAATCGTTGGCTGTGACTAAAAAAGGAGCGAGTACCCGACCGAGCAGACGGATGAGCGTCGAACCGGTTTCGAGCAACGCACTCGAGAAGCAGGACGACGCACCGGTGTGCATAGACGATTCGGATGAAATTATGATTTCCGATAATGAGGAGAGTAGCGAAACGGTTCAGAATCCTCGGAGAAACCGATCCGAGGAAGCTGTGTCGTCCACGTCGTCATCCTACCCTAGAAGGATTATTCCACCGATTCCAAAAGGTCGATTTTCGGGAATCAAAGCAAGAAAACCGCTGTTTGGTTATTCGAATCAGGCACGAGGAAAAAAACAGTCGAATCAGGTCAAAGATGACGAGGAGGAAGTCGCACGTACAAATTACAAAGGCAGATCGCACGGTAGGGGTAATAACAGCGGGCATCAGGATTCCGAGATCACCGAGGTATTGAAAAACATTGATGAGGAGGAAGTTGTTGCCATGCAGGTTAATCGCGCGGAAATAAGACCTTTGCGAATATCAAATCGTATGAAACTGCAACAGGAGCGTCTTAAGTCGTTACGCAAAGAGGAGGAACAGTCGGAAATGCAACGCGCGGAAGAGCAGAGGATCAAGGAGGAGCAGTCCCAGCGCGAGAAGGAAGAACGGATAAAGCAGCGCGTGCGGGAACAAAATCAGAAGGTGAAACGCGATGAACAAACCGCAAGGGCAAAAGCTCACTCGGAGACACATTGGAAAATGTTGATGGAACAACAGGGAAAAAAACGTCAAGTCGAGAGAACCGAACTGAATCCGGAAGGACCGCGACAGAATAGCGACGTACCGACTGTTGAGGTGCTGCGAGAAAATCATTTCGAGACGGTGAGTTACACAATGTTAGTAACAAATAAGAAATAGTACGTTTTTACAGTGGAACCTCTCTTAGCTTACAAATTCCGGGAACAAGTTAAAAGGCCAATCACGTGTGTAGATCGACGAACTTTGTTCCTCTCCTCTCGTGTACGCGTGTCTGTATGGCCATTGAAAAATACAAATTTCGTAGTAGCATGTTCTTCATTAAAATTAATATTGTAAGGTAAGCATTTATGCATAAACGAGTATATTTAATTTAATATACAAGTATAATGTCAAATGAATTAATGATATACTAAACACATAAAAAAGATCGTATTCAATATACAAAAACCTTAATTTTGTTTGATAGTTTCATATTAAATTTAATACACCGATTTATGCATTAATGCTTTCTATAAAATTTTACGAATTTTCGAAATATTTTCAACGGCGCAGATACGAGGATGTAATCTGCTAGAGGCTTCGGTTTATATTGAAAAATAACAATGAACGATAATATTTGTTTGCCATTTTTTTCGGCATGTAAAATGATGATTCGTATGATAATTTTTATTCAAACAGGAGCTAAACGACGTCGAAGAACTAAACGATGATCGGCGCAGCGGCAAGCAACACTCGAAGCTTGTACCGTGCCCGATATGCGGCAAGAAATTTTCAATTGGACAGATCGAGGATCACGCGGCATCTTGCGAAGAATACGACTCGGCATATTCGGCAGGTGCGAGCAGATCTAATTCGCCTGCACTTTCAATGAGATCGATGACTCCCGTGCAATGTGGTACCTCGACGAAAACACACGAATGCATGGTCTGCTCTCTTTTCTCATCGACCGACGGAAGAAAATATGAGGAACACGTTAGCATCTGTATCCCAAAACATCGAAACGGTAAGATTAACGTACCAAGCAAAGATTAAAACAGCTCTCGATAAACTGAAATAAGCATTCTCCGTCAATTGAACTCACAATTTATTGAATATCAGTCCTTCGAAGACTGGAAACTTTTTTCGTTAAATGTTTTTGTTTTTACGAGTAACGCACCTGGGTGTAATTTCCTTTTATACAATTAAGGAAAATACACTTTAATGTGGCTCTCTGAAATATTTTGAAATCGTTCAACGACTCGGCGCGTTAGAGAGATGACACACACAGCGGTTAATCCCGCGTTTTTTTCACAAACGCAGCTACGCAACTATAGATTTTCAGTATTAAAAATGACTTCGAAACAAGCGTTGCAGTTCATAGAGGCGAATCTCGATGTAGAGAAATTAATAAGCAAAGTACAGAATCGTCCAGCATTGTGGGACATGACCCAAATGATCACATTGATAGGATCGAAACAAAACAGTTTTGAGAAGAAATTACAGAGCTTTTTGGTTTTGAAAGTGAACTGATTTTGGATAATAAAAAAAACATTAGGTAAGTAACTTTTGTTTATTTAATTATTAGATACAATAACAGTATTTAAATCGAACATAATATAAGTAGTCTTTGGTTCGGAAAATAGCGTGCATATTTGGCTGGCAGAGCTCTGACATTTTTTTCTATTGCGCGTATGAGGTTGTAAACGTTCCATACTATGGCTTTACTAAGCGATTCTAATAAGGAACGTCAGTTTGGCGGCCCCTCCGATTTTCATGAAACTCACGTATGTTGTACAGCTAAAAGACACGTATTTTTTTTTTATCGGTGGAAAAACTTTTCTAAGGGGTGAAATTGCCCTTTAAAGCTAGGCATGTCGAGGGGTGATTATGCAGTTTCACCCAGAAGGCGTCAACCGATTTTAATGAAACAAAAACCAAAATACTCCTCATTGAAGACAATAAAAATTCCACGTGAAGTCGAAGAAAAAAATTTATTTGCAAGGGTGAACCACCCCCTGATTTTTCAATTTTCCACCCTACACAAGAAACTAACCAACCAAATTGAACAGAACATGTACCATTTGGAAGGGCAAGTTAAAATAAAGTTGACGTATTTTTGCACATTCACAGGAAAATAATTTGACGTGGTTAAACTACCCCTTATCCATTAGTACGTATATTTGTGCATACATTTTTGTTTCTCGTTATTTAAATGTTAAAGAGCTGCTTGTGCTGATTTTGTGCTTATCAATAATTTATCGTCATATGTTATCGACCTTTCGATTAGATTGTATTTCGATTCGGCGCAAATTTCGGAATATGTCGATGATGCAACAGTCGTTCCATCTATAGAACATTGTCAATTATTCCAACGAAATGAATATGATCTTATCTTTTGAGCCATACACTCAAATCGATACCAGACGATTACAGAATATCATGATGTACAACATTCATCAATTATACGCCAATATGATAAAAATACTTTCGACGCAGTAAGAGGAGTTTTCTACATAAATATAAAAACCGCGATACATACAGCGATCTTCAGTTGCTCATTTGAATGGAGTGCCAGTGCGTCAGTCATAATTTCTGATAAAAAAAATCAATAGACCACGAAAGTGAATCCAATCAACGTCATTAAACTTCTCTCGGCTACATTTGAAGCCATGAATATTCTCGAAACTCCGATTAACAATGCAGAAATCGAGGTAAAGCAGAATTTCGAAAAAGTTCTGGTCGACTGCATGGACGATTATAACGGAGTTGAAATTATCGAGGAACAATCGCTAGATTCTCAAGAGCCATTCAAGCAATGTGATGTTAACTCTGTCGAGGACACTCTTTGGCAACATGATGAAGGTCCAGTGGATTCTGATACTTGTTCTAAAGACGAAGAAGACATAAGCTACGATTACAAACGCAAAGCAATAAAATACTGGAGATCCGGTAAGAAAAAAAATTACAGTGTCGATACCGTCAGCCAGAAATTCAAAAAAGTCAAATCTGTACGACGATTAAAACGCTGGGCAAATGAAATGAACAAAGGTGGGACCTACAAGGAGAAATTAGCTCAAATCTCTGAATATACTTTGAAAAACATACAAGCCGCTGTAGATGCTGGTTTCATTGTTCATGATATCGACCTTCAAAAGTGGGCTCTACAAGCTCAAAAAGAGAGAGGTCACGAAGACATTCGTTTTAAAGCTTCTCGTGATTGACTTTGGAAGTTCAAGAAATCACATCGTATTGTGTCCAGGAAAATTAATAAATTCGTAACACGAAAGACTATAGAAGACGAACGAGTTTTAAGGATGAATGCAGAAAACTTCGTGAATGAAATTAAACCATATATTCAAAAATATGGAGTGGAAAACATATATATTTCAGATCGTGTGCGAGCGATTGGAGTTTGATTATGTTGTTTCTCAAGTGTAAATTAATATCAGAATTAAGTAATAATACAAATGTCGTACAAAATTTTTCCATATTCGGAAACCAAAAACGTCGAGTGGCTGGATGTTCCCTGTGGTGCCTTTAGGTATTATCTTTGTGATTACTTTTGCCCCGAGGTGTTGCTTTTCGAACAACTTCTGGGCAGTGTCCACTCCACGAGTCTATCAACAATATGCTGTCACGGCCGGTGTTGGGGAAGAATACCTTTTCCAACCAAACTTTGAAGTGCTCTATAAATAGGATGATATTGGTTATCGATATAGTATAATTCAACCTATGTTCAATATTTTCTGGCAATCATTTTTGTTCATACCTGAAGTAATTTTCCCGGATTTCGTTGTTGTTAAAAATACGTTTTCTGGCCTGAATACATTTTTTTCCACGATTGGGCCGAATTTACCCTTTCCCTTTTTTAGAACGATAAAAAGGGGTGACAGTAATTTTCCATGTGCATTTATGGTTGGCTGGATAGTGTAGCTGTGAGTTGTAGAAGATACGGATTGTACTACACATTCCACTTGTTTAGTTCCTTCAATCGTCAGAGTCCTGCCAGAGTGGATTTCCAGTTGAAAACCGCTCTGATCTGAAATATATATGTGTTCCGCTCCATATTTTTGAATATATGGTTTAATTTCATTCACAAAGTTTTCTGCATTCATCCTTAAAACTCGTTCGTCTTCTATAGTCTTTCGTGTTACGAATTTATTAATTTTCCTGGACACAATACAATGTGATTTCTTGAACTTCCAAATTCAATCACGAGAAGTTTTAAAACGAATGTCTTCGTGACCTATCTCTTTTTGAGCTTGTAGAGCCCACTTTTGAAGGTTAATATCATAAACAATGAAACCAGCATCTACAGCGGCTTGTATGTTTTTCAAAGTATATTCAGAGATTTGAGCTAATTTCTCCTTGTAGGTCCCACCTTTGTTCATTTCATTTGCCCAACGTTTTAATCGTACAGATTTGACTTTTTTGAATTTCTGGCTGACGGTATCGACACTGTAATTTTTCTTCTTACCGGATCTCCAGTATTTTATTGCTTTGCGTTTGTAATCGTAGCTTATGTCTTCTTCGTCTTTAGAACAAGTATCAGAATCCACTGGACCTTCATCATGTTGCCAACGAGTGTGCTCGACAGAGTTAACATCACATTGCTTGAATGGCTCTTGAGAATCTAGCGATTGTTCCTCGATAATTTCAACTCCGTTATAATCGTCCATGCAGTCGACCAGAACTTTTTAAAAATTCTGCTTTACCTCGATTTCTGCATTGTTAATCGGAGTTTCGAGAATATTCATGGCTTCAAATGTAGCCAAGAGAAGTTTAATGACGTTGATTGAATTCACTTTCATGGTCTATTGATTTTTTTCATCAGAAATTATGACTGACGCACTGGCACTCCGTTCAAATGAGCAACTGAAGATCGCTGTATGTATCGTGGTTTTTATATTTGAAAGACTTGTTGTTGAACCAGCTGCGATATCAGCAGATAATACGCTGTCCCAGATAGCCGCCTATGTAGAAAACAACTCTTACTGCGTTGAAAGTATTTTTATCATATTGGCGTATGATTAGATTACTCAAAAGATAAGATTATATTCATTTCGTTGGAATAATTGACAATGTTCTATAGATGGAACGACTGTTGCATCATAGACATATTGCGCCGAATCGAAATACAATCTAATCGAAAGGTCGATAACATATGACGATAAATTATTGATAAGCACAAAATCAGTACAAAGAGTGAACGTAAGCAGCTCTTAAACATTTAAATAACGAGAAACAAGAATGTATGCACAAATATACGTACTAATGGATAAGGGGTAGTTTACCCACGTCAACTTATTTTCCTGAGAATGTGCAAAAATACGTCAACTTTATTTTAACTTGCTCTTCCAAATGGTACATGTTCTGTTCAATTTGGTTGGTTAGTTTTTTGTGTAGGGTGGAAAATTGAAAAATCAGGGGGTGGTTCACCCCTGCAAATGAATTTTTTTCTTCAACTTCACGTGGAATTTTTATTGTCTTCTTTGAGGAGTATTTTGATTTTTGTTTCATTAAAATCGGTTGACGCCTTCTGGGTAAAATTGCATAATCACCCCTCGACATGCCTCATTTTAAAGGGCGATTTCACCCCTTAGAAATGTTTTTTCGCCGATAAAAAAAATACGTGTCTTAGTTTTCGATGATCTACAACATACGTGAGTTTCATCAAAATCGGAGGGGGACACCAAACTGACGTTCCTAAGAATCATTTCGTGACACAAATATTCCACAAATTTGTATCACCAAATGATTCTTCAGGCGTTCCATCTCTTGTTTTTACAAAATTATGTAGTACACCGTCAGCTTTGATAATACTATCAGCAAAATCGATGTCAACATCTATAGGTCGATGAAATATTTGCCATTTGTTAGCTAAAATTACAAATATACATTCAATGTATCGTCGGACAATGGATAATCGGTGATTGAAAGTTTGTTTATCTTCTGCTAATTGTTTTCCCCCGTACCGTCTAGCAAGTTTTCAGACAATGGAAAAGCTTCGTTGCCCAAAATTACATACGGAAACTTTTCAGTTGAATTTGACACAAAGCGTAGTGGCGTAATGTCGCAAGAATTGTCACAACTTATCAAAAAGTATGGAATTTTTTTTTATTTCTCACATTAAGGATCTCATTTTTACTTACGTAAAGCAACAATTGGTGTCGCACATGGCAAATAACGCTGTAGAAAAATATTCTTTGTAATTAAAATACATGGAACCGCGATTAAACGGCTGTTCGAATATGCTTTTCATCAATAGCACCAATGACATTAGGAAAGTTTGCATATTTTTCGAATCCTGCTGTGATGTTCAAGAACTTCTGAGCAGTCAGTGGAGTCACAGTAGCTTCAATAAAAGAAAAGAATATTGCTTCGCAAACCGCTGTGTGTGTCATCGTTGAACGGCAGCCGAGATGGCCACCGAATCGGCACGAACCGCTGTGGGCGTCGTATCTCTCCGTACACGAAGAGTCAATTACTTTATTTAAATTATCTACAGTATCTAAATGCTTGAGCATAACAATTTCTAATAGGCGTATACACTCTTCTTGATTTTGTTTATCGAGAAATAATGTTTCATGTTGAAAAACCCAGTAAATTTAATGTATAAAATATTTTAATAATCAATAAATTGTGCGAAACACAAAGAAAGAGTTTCTATTGCGACTTCTATAGGTCAATACAATTATATCAGAGATGCAATGACTTTATACTTCAGGAATTATTTAGCTGCTTATTTTTACAGCTGCCGCTGAAACGAGTGCCATGATAAATGTACCGGATTCACCGATACGTACGCTTCGAAAGATCAGCGAACAGACCGATTCAAGCATAAATTACAAAGGACAATTCGCACCCAAAACTAAATCACACGTTAACCAAAATAAAAACAGAAAGCGATTCTAACGATCCAAATTTGGGGAGACGGGTGCGCCTTATTTTACAACAAAAAAAAAATACGAAACGTGACACACAGAAAAACCAAAATAGAAACATCTTTGCGCATATCGAATTCCTAATATTTAACATCAAAAGAACAATACGACAATTATGCCAACGATTATCAGCGAGATACGATGAAGCTGGTGGCAATCTATGTCGATAATGATCAGCGTGCATCGCTTTTTAAATTCGCTTCACCTACCAAGCGTAACAAAGTGTTCTGTAAAAAAGCCTTACATTGACGATGCTCAATTTTCTACATAGCTCCGTTCCTTTCGGACGCTCGTAAATTCGTTCGCCTTCAATTTTTGGCAATGCGTTACGCTACTTTGATCAATCGACCAATAGCGATCGCCTACGTATCGCGTCGTTTATCGTCAAATGCCCACCACGATCGAGCAATCGTGCGAAACATATACCGCAAGTGGAATAATTGATACAGTAGAGTCCCAATTATTGTTTTTTAGAAACAAAAGGGGCTACTGGACTATCGAAAAAAAAAAAAAAAAACAAAAATATAATATCGGTAACAGCAATTATTGCCGAAGAAAAAAAAAACATTTTGCAGAATCGGTCGAGAATATTGAATGCAGTATTTGCACAATAGTTATATTCGAAGCCAGAGAACGTAATTCTGTCCAACAAATCCAGCTGGTTACACGTAGAGCTGTTAGATTTTGATTTATTCCTGAAATGCATCGCCCAACGTAAACTCATTCTGTGGTGCAATGTGCTACATCGGTCAAAATCGCGACTCCACTGTACCTTCTATACACAAAGATAAGATATACATGAGCTGTTTCAGTGATTATTACGACATTCAGATGCGATATACGGGTCATGTCAACGATAAATCTTGACTGGTTCAATAAAATGTGTTTGAATAAATTTAATTTTTATTTTCTTTTTTACAGTTAAAATCAAGATTGAAATATGCGGGTCATATAAAGAAGTTTCTTCACCGGTCCAGTAACTTTTATTACTCGGATTACTTCTGTAAATACTTCGTTACATGAACTCGTCCAATCGGAGTCCCACTTCCGCACAATTGTAATATGTATCGTCACTCTGCATGGTACGATGGTCTTATCAATGAACCATTCACCTTTATTCAATGCGTTCTGAATATTTTCGGTGATTTTTTCACATGTCATAGAGAATTAATGATGGATTCCTCGTTTATCGTAGCACCTGCGATTATTTAAAAGTTTATTATCGTCATAATCTTAAAGTGTTTAAATACCGCTGGCTTCAGACTTTGCCTAATGGTCCAACGCATCTTCGGTTCCACAGTCACCATTAACTGAACAATAATTTTGTGCAACGATCAATTATCATAAGTTTTTTGTGCAGTTTTTGTCGCATCCTACACACTGCGCATCCTCTTGATTCGTATACGACAGATTATAAGCATTTGACATATCTGGTGCTACGTAGCACGTTGTAACACAAAATAAGTTCTGTACCAAAATCATTCTGTTTACTTGCTGTTGAAAATTAAGTTTACAACGTAACAGCCGTTAGCGAGCAGGCCGTTATGTCAGCCGAGAGAAGAAAGCACCGGAGCATTGTATTCTTATGCGTTTTCTCTTTTCGTAAAAATTATGTTTCAATCTTTTAATAAGTATAGTGTTACGTGTTTTACGAATTTTTTAAAATTTAAATATGTACAACTACCTCTTCCCGATCGAAAGTCAATAACGTGACACCAGGGGACCCTTAAAAAGTTGTTAATAAAACATTAGTATCGAAAAGTTGAATCCTACTTCCGATCCAATAACAAAAGTTTAGATTACATATCGGTAATCTCTCGGGTTTAGAATTACGCGCCGCCCACTTTTGTCTCGTTGGAGGGGTTGAGTTAAAACGCAGACACAATTAACTTCTATCTAGATTCGGAGAATCAAAGGTCAGTAATAAAGAAACTGCAGACAGAGCAGACTTGAAAATTTTTCTTCGCGTTCGCGTGCGTCAAGGGTGCTTTGACTTTTTTCAATGTGCGGCACGATGAAGGGCCTTCGATCAATTATTCTATTGATTGCTGCATTTGTGAATGATGGATACGCACTTTCGTTAAACGGCCCTTGGACAGTGATCGTGGAAAATCTTGGTAATTCAACTTTTAATTGCCGCATAATCGTGATATAAGTAATTTAAGGCGACGTATCACACGTTGTCCGTCTCTCGCTGAATCTCACACGTTCAAGAGAGATAGCAGAATTTTGAAAATGCAAATTTCTATTGGATAAAAGACAAGAACGGTGAAGTGTATAGAATTGTGAGAAACAGTTAACCTTTCGCTTCTATTTTATCCGAAAAATGTTCGTTACATTTCTGATTACCGATCAAGTTGTATAATCTTAATGACTTTGAAAATATTCCACAAAACAAATAGACAAAACAATTATCGGCTCCGTGCCTGGAGGAATTTATACCGATTTAGCGAAATCTAAATTGATACCAGAGAACTCGAAGGAATCGAACGATATAAATAACCGATGGGTTGGGTATCGATCCGTCACTTATACAAAACAATTCAAAGGTGACCAAAGCGTTCTATTAAGTAATTTATTATAGATAGACGAGGGGGGGGGGGGGGGGGTATTGACGTTGGATTGTACATGAATTATTTCAGTCGAGGAAAATATCTTTGAAGCTCCGAGGGTTCTTGTAATTTTTGACGGCCTCGATACCTTTGCTACTATTTCTGTGAATCAACATGAAATTGGAAAAACTTCCAATATGTTTGTACGTCATTTCTTCGACGTTAAAGAACATCTTGAGGTAATTTTTTATTTTTATATTTTTCCTGTATGCATTTTTTATATTTATATTTACCATTGTTAACGATACGACGCTGCCGTGCATTCTGTCCACGTGAAGCTAGCTCTACGCAAATGTGCGTTTTACCGCTAGCTAGGCGAATTGTTATGCGGCTGACTGTGCCTCGTGTACGTCGCGTGGATTACCTGGGGGTTCGGGTAGAATAAATGAATAGACACGGATCTCAGGATGAATATGAAAACGATAATGTTCCATAGAATATTTTGTTTATACTGATACTATAGACAGTTGTAATAATTGCTCGCGTTACAAGAGAACGAGGCACGCCGGTTGCCTTCTGCTCGCAAAAGCCGACGCCGAGATGTTGGGCACATTTAACCTGGTTCGACTCTCGTAGCTCGCTCCTTGAGTTCCCGTAGAGCACGTCTCGCTCATTCTATTATTTCTAATCCTCGTGGCTCACTAAATCGTTTTTTTCTTGACACTCTTGACTTGACATCTCCTTGGCAGCCGGCAGTTGGTGCATCGTGTGCTCATGCGCAGAGAAGCCGACTAACTTCGCGTGTAGTCGGCTTACTACGGGCCGGGGCGCATGTGCGCGACTTCGGTTGCGCATAGGTCCCTGCCGTTAACACATTTTTTTTTAATTTACATTTTCCAAGATTTCTATTCCTTAATGGGAGGCTAAGCCTCCATACTTACACAGATGTGCTGTTTCTCTTTCACTTTGCCGTGTTCGCCGTACCAGTTCTACCTCTTTCGCACTTATGAATGTTTCGCCTTCCCTTAAGGTGACGTGAAACACGTACCATTTGACACGTGAGTGGGAGAGAGATAGCTGTCAATTTTCCAGAACATGCCATTCGGAGACTTGATATTTCGGAAAAAAGCAAACTTTTACACGATGCACGGTACAACAGACTATCGTCTAAAACTCGTTTTTTTCCCGAAATGTCCCCGATATATAAAATCCATGGGTTACAGTTTTTGTTACCGATTCAGTAAGTTTCGCTGTGTTTTAGTTCACAGTAGAGTAGTATACAATTTCAAGCATAACGCAGCATAACGACGATGCACACGGTATACTACGAAATAGCCTATTTTTACCAACCAAACTCGGTAAAAAAAATGTCCAACATCCCCTTAAGGTAACGTGATATCCTCTCAGACCCAGTCGGTATTAAAAACTGTTGACCTATTTTTTCAAGGGTGAAGGATGTTTCTCGACAAATGAAAATTAGATTAATGATTGTAGGCGAAGAGATACCTAATTTTATTTTATCCCGAAACGCTCGGCCCCCTTGAAAAATAGGTAAACAGTTTTAAATACCGACTGCGGTATATCGCGTTGTCTTAATTTAAAACCAAGAAATATATTTTTTATGCATTTGCATATATCCAAGATTTCATGTAATATCTATTTTCAAAATCTTATCTGTTTGATACACGAAATGTAAAGAACGTGTCCATTTGAAAGATACATTTTTATTATCTTATCTTAAGGCGATAATACACCTTTAGACGCTGTAATCAGTTGTATAAAATGTAATCTAATTTACTCAGAGCCATTTAAGTATATAAATTAGTTTTAAAAATATTTTTATTACGAATTGGCCAATAAACTTAATTTTTTCTCTTATAAAATAAACTTATTGATTTTTCCGAATATAATATGACTTAAAAAAATAATTTTCTAATTTTTAAAAGTAATATTTAAATGATTTTGTAATTTTTATTTTCCAAAAATTTCAAAAAACTTTCTTTTTTTTTTTTTTTCAATATTTAAAAAATGTCGAAATCATTGGAAAATTGTTTTTTTTTTTAATTCCGTGAGTTTGGTCCAATCAACGAATTTATTTCATGTGAGAAATAAATGTTATTTTCTTAAAATGTGTTAAACAATTATTTAACAAAACTAATTTATCAACTTTTTGTTAAAAATCAATGTTCTTCGTATGCTCAATATAATTTGATTTTTCAAAAGGTTTTTCACTATTCGTCAAGTTTTTACATTCTGATTGAACAAAAATTTTATTCAGTTGTGTACAAGTAAAGCAACTTTAATATTTTAGACGAAAGCTAATTTATTTCCTCTATCCGTTTTGCAGTAAAATCGAATTTGCTTTTATTCTCAAACATCAATCGTCTCTCGGTAGATTGAATTCCAGTTTTTGTTACCGAGTGAGCCTACAATTTTGTCACATCGCAGTGATTTAAATGTTACCATTAAAGAAAAGTTAACGTTCGAACGAACACGCGGAATGTTTGTTGTTTACTTTGGTAAACAACTTATCAATTTGGATAAGTTTCGAAAAATTGCAATATTCAATGAATATTTCCGATTAAAAGTTTGATAATAAAAATACTAATTTATCAATTATATTTGAAGCAATAAAATAAAATAAAATAATTCAATCTAATAAGTTACAATAAAAAAAAAGTGTTCCTCAAAATCCTCTATAGTTCAATGAAATTTAATAAAATTAAATTATTCAGTCTAATGAGTTACAAAGAAAAAAAATACGTTCGCATCGAAATCTTGGATGATTCAAATATATTTTTTTTTGCGCGAGTACCAATACACGTAACGAATCATTATATTCTAACATCAGATTGGAATCAATTACTTGAACGTGACATTCAGTTCTGCGATCAAAGTAGCAAAGAATCTTTACGAGAAGCAATCAGCTAATTACACAGTTCCGCCTCAGTGCGTTCCGAAAGAATACAACGGAGAATGCCATGTAAATCACATAAGAAAAATGCAAGCAAGTTTCAGCTGGGATTGGGGGCCGGCGTTTCCTTCATCTGGAATTTGGTAAAATCATAAACAAATATAACAGATTCATACATTATACCACGAGTTAATCGAGTAATTAATTATTATAATGTTACAGGAAAAAGGTCGAGTTAATGATTGTAAAAGATGCTAAGATCATTGATTTCACGGTGGACGTAAAGGATGGAAAAGACAATTGGGAAGTAACAGCGAAGGTTCGCTTCGTCACTGGCACGAAAGTTCAAAATAATTTTGTATCCGGGAATTTGCAATTGAAGCTGGAAGCTGGCGATAATCCGAATTTTCAGACGTCGAAAGAAATAACGCTACCGCCGAACGGAACGTTTGTAACTGACTCAATGGTCTTAAACATTCCTAAAGTAAGTGTCTGCAACGTCTAACTTAAAGCCGTTGGAGCGTTTCAGAAGGTTTTAGCGAAATATTAAAGAATAAAAATAAATAATTAACCACGCGTATTACAAAAATAATGTTAACAACGAATATTTCAGAGTCAAGTTGAAAAGTGGTGGCCGAACGGATATGGGAATCAGTCGCTGTACGATTTGAAGATTCAGCTTGAAACGTTGAGCGGCTTGACGAAGAGAACGAAGCGAATCGGCTTCAGAAAAATCGAACTCGTTCAAGATCCTTTAGAGAATGGTCTAACGTTTTATTTCCGTATTAATGACGTTCCGATATTCGCAAAAGGCAGCAACTGGATACCTGCAAGCGTATTTCCTGAATTATCTTACCAGGACAGCGTGGTCAGGCATTTGTTGGAGTCTTCGAAGGAAGCTCACATGAATATGCTGAGAGTATGGGGCGGTGGGGTCTATGAGTCTGATCTCTTTTACAATTTAGCAGACGAATACGGAATCATGATATGGCAGGATTTTATGTTCGCCTGTTCGATGTATCCCACAAATCCAGAATTTTTGGATTCTGTGAAGGAAGAAGTGACGCAAAATGTTGAGAGATTGAAGCATCACGCCAGTATCGTTCTTTGGGCTGGAAATAATGAGAACGAGGCAGCTATTTACGGCAATTGGTACGGCACTGGAACGGATAAAATCTACAAGGAAGATTATGTGAAGCTATACGCGGATCTTGTGAAGCGAGAGGTGGAGATACTTGACGTAACACGGCCTTTCGTCGTTTCTAGTCCCAGCAATGGTCTCTGGACTGACGAGAATGGTTTCATCGGATCTGATCCTTACTCGAATCTTTATGGAGATGGTACGCAGCTATCGAACACTTCCAATTTATTTTTTTCTATTCAATTAAATATTTATTCGACTAATATTCAATTCGTGAACCGATGAATTATTTTTTATTCGAATATAAATCTTTATTTGGAAGTGGTGAATAAATGTTTTTATTATCCGAATAGAAACAGACTCACTAGTGAAAGGTTGCACTTGTACGAACACTGAATTTGGCAATAAATCCTTTGTAAGACTCTCTCACCAACAAAATATAAAATAAACATTTAATTCGTCTATCAAGGGACCGGGAAAGTTTTACCGATTTAAATAATAAAATATTTTTTGTACATTTCCTACAAGTTTTTTATATTCGAATCATGGGATTTTTTTTACAAGATCGGAACACCATCACAAACAATTAAAAAAGAAGTTTTAATATAACTTTTATTTTTATATCGTTGTTCACTTCCTCCTCTCCCTTTACTCTTCTCTCTTTATAATTGATGTATATTCGAATGTTGTGGGGTTACATTTATTTCGTATCGATGATTTCAATGGAAAATTTGTTCGAATAATTTCCATCTTCGATTCAAAACGAGTAAAAATTTATTAAAATTGTCTGAAAACGATGAATAACTCGTCGATCTTGTTTTAGTTCATTACTTTTATTTTTATATCGTTGTTCACTCCCTCCTCTCCCTTTACTCTTCTCTCTTTATAATTGATGTATATTCGAATGTTGTGGGGTTACATTTATTTCGTATCGATGATTTCGATGAAAATTTGTTCGAATAATTTCCATCTTCGATTCAAAACGAGTAAAAATTTATTAAAATTGTATGAAAACGATGAATAACTCGTCGATCTTGTTTTAGTTCATTACTACAACTATTTTCGCAATGGATGGAACATCAATCAATATCCCATAACGAGATTTGCCTCGGAATACGGATTCCAATCGATACCTTCGATCGAGACATTGACAAGTGCGACTGATAAAATTGAGGATTTGGAAATTGAATCTGAATTTCTTAAGCACCGTCAGCATCTTCCAGGCGGTTGGTCCTACATGAAGCTTTTGATCAGTAAAAACTTTGTCATACCGCAGAGCAATAACTCCCATCGAGATTTCACTGATTACATCTACCTTAGCCAAATAAATCAAGCTGTATCGATGAAAATACAGACAGAGTCGTACAGACAATTTCGAAGTAGCTTGAACGATATAGGCGAGGGATATACCATGGGAGCATTGTACTGGCAACTGAACGACGTTTGGCAAGCACCTTCGTGGTCTTCGATAGGTAAATCTTTTATTCAGACATAAAATTGACCTGCGTAAAAAAATTTCAGAATAAATTTCGAACGCTTTGTTAGATATGGCATTAAGTAATTAATTAAAATTCGCAATCATCAAAGAGTTGACGCTGTGAAAGCCTTTTGCAATCTTTCTTGGATAAACCATTTTGGAAAAATGTCCTGTTTTTCAATTTTAGTAATTTTAAGGACTCAGTTTCATTTTCAATCGAACCCTATATAATGCATTATATGTCAATTCGTACCAATTTTTTTTTTATCCCTCTTAAATATTTCTCACAATTAGCTAGATTTTACTATTACTTTGGAGTATCTTCAGTGATTTTTGCAGATTTTGTAGTCCGTTAATTTAGAAATTACTGAGGATATTTGTTGTTCACAGAGTTCAGCGGACGTTGGAAGATGCTTCATTATTTCGCGGTCGATTTTTTCTCTCCGATAATCGTGACACCGCGCGTATCGCCATCAAACGATCTCACGATTTATATAGTTTCCGACAAGCTATTGCCGATGTCACGTATTACGTTAACCATTAATATTTACAAATGGAATTCTTCGCAACCTGTTTACACAAATATTTATCCAAATATCGAAATTGTACGTAAATAACGATAATTTACATAGTTACGTTATCTTACGTAGTTCGAATTTATAGGTTGCCAACGGTGCGCAGACTGTTGCCACTTTTTGGCTGAACAAATTGCTGAAGAAAGCGTCTTGCGGTAGTAATAACGAAGTAGCGAGAAGGAATTGTTTCGTTGAGCTTATTCTCGAGGATGAAAAGCATCTTATCGCTCCGGTTAATTACGTGTATCCCGCACCCTTGAAGGATGTGATCCTTCCGTTCGCAACAGTTACCGTGAGTATCCAACGAAATATTATTTGCGTACAGTGATGATACAATTTTTATTTCCAGGTTCACGTCGATCCTACTCCCATCCCCGGTAAACTTGCGAATTATTTAGATTACAAGATCGAAGTCGAGTCTGATGAAATAGCGCTCTTCGTGTGGCTAGAGGTTCCGCATATTCAAGGACGATTCTCTGAGAATGGTTTCCACATAATCGGAAGAAGGAAGACACTCACGTTCCACGCGTATGCGATTGTTACGGCCGAGGAATTGTCGAAGAGCTTGAAAATTAATACATTGTCCCAATTGTACGTTCCGAATCGTTAAAATTTTCGAATTTTGTATTACATCACCCAAAGATCTTGGCTCTATGGTGGAAAATAAGTTTCGTAATGCAGATAGACTTCGAATACAATGAGAAGTACGAGTATAGTGAAAGTTATGCTCAGTATCGTGCAAAGCGTCATCGTTAAAAATCGTTATATCAGCTCTTCTGCTTTTATCTTCTTTTCGATTTTTCCTCTGATCATTCTGCAAAATCGTGTCCCAGTAAATATTCGTTAGAATCGACGAATGCGTTACCTTAATGCGTTTTTATTAAAAGTTATAAAGCTTGTGCAACATAAAAATTTAATTAAATAACATTGTTTTTTTTTTTTTTTTATTATTTCAATAAATTATTCGATAAACTTTTCTTTTGCTGACATTTTTAGATAAATATAACGGTTGAACGTCGCACCGTTTCGAGATTTCGACAAATGCGCATCTTCGTTCCATGTATATTTCGAGTAATTCCGTTTTTCAACGTTCGACTAAGTCGGGCTGGGCATAATTGACTAGTAGCTCAATAGAACGCGCAAAACTTGACGGATGATTATTCTAATAAGCGTAACGTTACATTCATTCGCGTACTCTATTTGAAAAATTGAAATTTTCGGATAACGCGAATGCCTGGAAGCACATAAATGTATATTGGACGGTCAGCCATTTAGCTTGCGATAAAAGTACTCACGATTAAAAAAAAAACGATAAAAAAAAATAGCGAATACCCGTTTAAACAATACAAAACGGATGTAACGAAAATGACACGTATTATCAACGAGAATTCGCATTTTTCTTTTATTTTGAAAAACGCGTGTTCTATACGAATCTTCGCACTGAGATTAAGTAAAAACTTTGTTTGTGTTTTCATATTGATTAATTTGCGATTTGAGCGATTTAATAGTTTCCTCCGAGGGTGAATGAAGATATCGTCGGCTCAAATTTATCGCTACCATTATGCAACAAAGCAACAACGGTCCGAGAATCGCGCCCTCCACGCCCAAACAGAATATACCACCGGCTATCGACAGACCAGTAAGATAGGGATGTCCACCACTGAAAACAGATTTTTATAATTACATTTTTAAATATATCATTGTTTAAGTATAAAATTCCAGGCAATTTTCACTTGGTTTTCATATTTTCCTCCCAATTAGCATGTTGTATGACAATTTGATTGATTGAAAAAAGAAAGAAAATTGTTATATCTAACTTATCTTTTGTGTTGTTTCACAACATACTAATATGGAAAAATATGAGGTTTACGATCAGATCGACTTGGACTGTGAATATGCAGCTCAACGTTATTACACAAATCGGAATCTATACACAGCGATTTGGAACAACGCTCGATACGCCGATTCGGCACGATTGTCGGTCAGTGCATACGGCGATACGACGCATCCTTGATGACCACCATGCAGATTCTTGTAGGCAATCGGCAAAGGCATCGTGCGTAATCACCGTATCACGCGTGTGTAGAACAGCATTTGTGTTAGTAACGATGAGTTGTCTATGAATGGTCTGTACTTAAGCTGACAAAGCATACCCCTTGATTTCTTTGTAGAAGTCCGTAACGACGATATTGTAAGGCAAAAAGTGAAAAAGAAAGAAGAATATGGCCATCATCGGTCCCCGAGTAAACCATAGTTCCAAACACGCCGGTATACAAGCGAAGTAGACATCGAGGAAAGGCACCGCACCCAGCATAGCGGCAAAAGCCGCAGGCAGATAAACGATCTTAACTTGAAAAAGATTGTGTATGAACCACGTCCACATACCAAAGAAGGAAGCGAGTTTGAAAGTAGCGGTGAATACGCCGATAACAGCCTCCTGCAACGCTGCCGCGAATCTGCAAATAACGTTCGAGGATCGATTAATCATATTTGAAAGATTGGACTCTCACTCTGAGCTTATTAGTGGAAACATACCCGCAGACATCGTGCGAGCTATATTATATACAAAAGAAAAGATTTTTTGTTTGTTTTATAAATTATTGAGTATTTTGTTTCGTCTTTACGTCTACACTTATACGTACTTGTAGCAACTTATCGGACTGAACGCCGTTATTATCTCTATCGGCTTGTACGATTTTCCGCTGGAACTCAGCAGATAAAACAATGTCGTGAAGAAGACAACCTGCGGTAGAGAAAATTAATATATTTTTGATAACAAGAAAATGTAAAGTTTTCTCGTATTACAATAATTTTTATTATTACCGTGCTTAGTGTGAAGTTTAGTACTGCGGACCCACTCATCAAAACAACGTAGAGCAATTCCGTAAATACGCTTAATATCACGGACATGTTACCCTTAAGAATACTCCAAATTGAATCCAGCACCGACATTAATATACCGACATTTTCTTTGGCAAAATTCTGAATAGCGGCTATGTTGAACCATTCTGTAATAAAAATGAGAAATACACATTTCTTATATACGAAAAATTCTCATTAAATATATATTTTTTTTAATTATATACTTTATAAGTTAAATGAATAATATAATTTGTGTTTATAATAAAAAAGTTTTTTCCATTGTAAAATAATGATTTTAGTCATTTCTGCTCATAAAATGATCAATATTTCTATAATTTCTTATCTTTATAAATTGTTTTCTTTGTAATACTTTTCAGGGTAAAGTCACCAGTAAATTACCAGTGAAGCGCAGCTACTTTAGGTCTTTACGAAGATATTTCAGACAAGCTGGGATAATTTTTTTCTAAACAATTTTTTATTGCCCGCTTTTTCATTGAAAAGTAAAGTTTATAAAATATTTCAATCGAAAAATTCATTAAGAACCAGTGAATGAACGAGTTTTTATGGCAAAGTGAGCAAAGCAAATGAAAAAATGAACTAATTTAATTGTTATGAGCCTTAAAAAAAGTTTCGTTCATTCACCGGTGACCAGTAATTTACCGATGACACGATTGCTTACGAAAATAATGAAAATGCGAGTTTTTCGTTGATTCGTTCGGCGGTTCCAGCTTTAATATAATAATCCTGACAACTTACGGGTGGGCATCTTGGTGAAGCTTTCCCGAAAGCTTTCCCACACGGATAACGCCGCGGCGACGTCTACGTTCGGGCCTATCATGTCAGGTGCATTATCCGACATCATCCATGCTTGATAGAGCCTGTCCCACAATTCCAATACCTTCTTCTCTAACTGCTCAGCTTTTGCCGGCTCCGAGTCTTTGACGAGGCCTTTTACCTGATAAAAGCGAAAGAGGGTAATACAAGACAATTTCTTATGATGTACGCTGTGTAAATTTAGGACATGGTCTCACTCCGTCGGCAATCGCTTTTCGTCCGTACGTATAAGCATTGTCGAGCACGCTGTTGACCGAGTCTTCCCATTGGGCCGGCACCCAATCTATATCCGGATTGTTGACGAGCGTCGAATTGAGTATTTCTCCGGTCAGTTGAACGAGATGCATACCTTCCGCGTAAATCTAAGACATTAAACGAGAACATTGTATTTTACGAATCTCTCGGTTATCCACTGTACTTTCTTTTTTGGTTTCTAATAAAAGATACTTTCTTATCGTGGAAACATTTGTTAATCGTTGTTTTCATTTCAGGATACTCAAAATGGTGTGACACGTCTAAAAAAGTAGTTTAAACAAAAAAATCCGGATGGATGAATATGATTTAATATCTCGGAAACTTGGAACTTCCGTATCTCAACAATTATTCGGCCAATCGAACTGAAATTTGGCGTTTAGATAAAAGAAAAGCATTCCTTACTTCGGTATAATTTTTATTAAAATTGATACACGGATTGGGATTTTATGGAATTTTGTGAAAAAAGTTCTGTAACCGGTCTAGCTACCGTAAATGTTCGGCTATTGAGCCAAACAATTGGTTAAAACTAAATTAATGTTCCACGAAGTTGAGAATTTGGAGAAAAGCGTTAGAATTTATTGGGATTACTAATTTATTGACAAATTAACGTCGCTTTCACTCGCGTCAACTTTCATCGATTGAACTACTAAAGTTAACAATTATTTCTACGCAATGAGATTGCGGAGCGATTTTTTTATGTCAAACTTCAGTTTAAAAAATGTATTTAAATAAAATGTATAAAATGCAAAGTAAAGCATTGCGTATTGATTAATCATTCAAAATTGAATAAAAATTACATGCAAGATCCTACTTTGAATGCTTTTTCTCGTTTAGCAGGAAGGAAAAAAGCAATAAAAATTGTAACTCAAGAAACCATAACTCGAGTAATTTCTTTAAAATTTATATCGTTTACCTGTACCGTGATGAATATCGACGCGCAGAAGGTGAAGACCAACAGACCTAATATCACAGCAATCGTAGCAACAGCGTCGACGGAGCCTCGCAGAGCTTCGGTCATTTTACGATCGACGATTATGTAGACTTTGTAGAGACCCCTAACAGCCGCGGGTACGAGAGCCTGATGCCTCTCTAAACACCATGTCTTCGCAACGTTGCCGGCAGATCGCAGATGTCCAAAAATGGTACCCCACAACCCGAAGTACTTTCCAATCTGCTTGAGAATATAATAGGCGATCGGAATCGTGAGAATCTGGAGTATCCACTTGTGTTTCCAGAGGAGCATACCAGTGCACGCGTACAGTACGCCGTACATGTATTTGTCGGAGTTTCCTGTGTCGTCCGGTACGTCCAGAGACATTCTTAGTTCCGCTTTAAGTTTTCGAAGAAAATAACGCTCGCTTATCGTTACTCGGGAGTTCGGCGACGGAGAACCACTCGATTTCGCTCCGAACTTCGATCTTCTAGCTTCAGTATCGAGGGACATAGATTTTCCGGTTAGTTTGAGGCTCGGAAATTCGTTCGTTGATGTAGACTTGGTTTTAATCTCGCCGGATTCATCAATTTTTAATGGTGGATCGACGGGGAACGTATCGATTTCATCCTCGACGCTTCCCCCGTCGATGGCTTTTGAAACAACTCGATCGTTCGTTAACGTTATTCTAATAGCATCGCCGAACGACATACGATTTCCTTCCAATTCTTCGCGTTCCATTATCAGAGCTACTTCGTAAATGAATCCTACCAAGCAGAGGATCTGAAGAGCAGCAAAGACCAAGACTGGATAAACTCCAAGAGCATTGGAAAGATAGAGACTGATGACCAGCCAGACGCCGAAGGAGGCATAACGGAATTTCATGGAGTTTTCCGGGGTCCAGTAGATACCGAGTACAGATATGTAACCGATTGCTATAGTAACCAGCTGCAAAGAGAAATAATTTGTTAATTATTGGCGTAGCTTCATCAAAGTATTCAAAATTAACTAAATAAAATGGTCTCCAGCTAGAAATGATTACAAAGATATTATTACGATAATAAATATAGAATTTATAATAATAAAAATCATAACTGTAGTTATGCATGTAAATAATAAATAAAAATTGAACGCTTACCATGTACACGTTACAGGCTGAAATGAAGAGGCCCACGAACGCTCCGACTAGCTGCACGAGCCTCCACATCAGGCAATTGAGGAAGCCCGGAGTATAACTGTACGATATGAAGGCCCCACCTGCCGCAGCCAGGGCTAGTCCTATGGTTTTAAGGTTCTTCCGCAGTAAATTGCCTATAGTCTCTGATAGTCTGTCGACGATCCTTACAGGAATCATCGTTAGGTTGACGAGAAGAGGCTGCGGCGAGTTCTCGGTGACGTCGAACCATGATTGCACTATATCGGTGAGACGGAGTTTGAACGGAAAGAGAGCAGATCCGCACAGCAAAGCCCATATCAGAGGCTTTACAAAGGGATTCAGAATTATGTAAAGTCCATAGCCGGCGGCGCAAATCAAGCAGAGTAAAAAAAGTGCTACGGCATTGTAGATGCCTTGCTTCAAGGCTTTTTCATGTCCTGTGCTCAGGCCCGATAACACGTTGAAGAGGTTGTCCATGGGAGTGCGAGGAAGGTCCATGACTCGCATACAAAACAATTTGTATACTTCACGGTGTTACTAACTCTGACTATCCCCTCTCTGACGTAAGACGTAAGATTTCGTCACTGGATCTCATAGTGTAATACGTGTTCTTCGTTTTCACGGCTAATCAGAGCTGTCGGTGTCTCAGCATCGAACACTCGTGCTTGTTTATGAATCCGTGGTAGCAGTTAACCATGAACAATGAACGGTCAACGATCGGCGACTCATTTGACCTCGAGATATATTATAAAAATAATTTAACGTGACGCGATATAAATTTCTGCCTGTCTCTCTCGCTCTGATCCGAACGCCGATGACGCTATCTCGCATACGGACTCATGGCGGCTCTGTCGGTGACATCGTCTTGGAACAATGTGCTACGTGTCGTCTGCCTCTTTCAAATCACCATACGACATACGTGCGTGAATGATAGCAGAAATCTCTTATCGAAAATTTTTCCGTCACGATTTTTTGATTTTACGACGCAATTAACGATGTGAGCGATATGATCGTTTTTTACTGTGACAATACCGTATTTTTACAAAAAAAATTGTCACTAAAATGGCATGGATCTATCAGAATGCAGATGTTGTTTATCATACTGTGACGTTTGTCGTATCTCGAAATACGGCCATTGGGCCACTTATCTAGTGAATGAATAAAGATCAAAAGCTTTGATCTTAGAGTACAAGCGTTCGTTAGAGTTCCTGCTTAGAGAATTCAATAAATTCCTACCAAAAGCAATCGAAGCTGATTGATTCGCAATCAGAATTAATTGTGTGAATCAGAGGTGTGAGAGAGGACTCTATAGCTTGTTAACTGTAGGAAATAATAGGATTTACTAAGCAGAATCTTCTTTAAAAATGGTACAATCGACATTATCACTTTGAAACGATACGTAGCATTGAGGCTATCGTGACCAGACTTGTTGCGCTTTTTTTATCTCCGCATCATTGACGATGGAGAAAATTCGTTTAGCCTTGCGGCGTTATAGAATTGAGGGAAGCGATAAAACTATTTCGATCATTCGATCTAGAATGGGGAACATTTTTTCCTCCGTTATATTCTTAGTTTGCGCAATTTCTTTCCAAAAAGAATCAACTTCGAGAAGACGAAGTTTCTGTTTTTTTTTTTCATCTGTGAAAGCCGAGAGCAATGAATTCCATTCGAACGCCAATTTTGTAAGGTCGAACGTTCCAAAGCGCTCAGCGATGGTAGACAAATTTCTGACGTTTCCTCTGTCCTCCAAATCTCCGGGAGCTATACTCGGGGTGAAAAAACGCAAATCGTTTAATAAATGACGGTTTTAGCGGAAGTCGACGTTTCCCG
This sequence comes from Cylloceria caligata, assembly GCA_963942595.1. Taxonomy (NCBI): domain Eukaryota; kingdom Metazoa; phylum Arthropoda; class Insecta; order Hymenoptera; family Ichneumonidae; genus Cylloceria; species Cylloceria caligata. Next base: position 7,418,948 of record OZ012703.1, read on the forward strand.
TACTTTATTCGCGTCGTTCTGCGGTAATTTAGTCAAAACTCTTTCGCATTTCAGATCAAGAACAATCTGATCGAGTACCATGAAATTCTGAGGATCAGCGACGTTCCAAGTGCCCGACATTAGTTCGTTCAGAACTTCGCGTTTCAAAAAATGACCGCCGAACTGCGAGATAATTAAGCCTACAGCTTTCCGTCAGTTCGCGAATAAGAACATTTCTCGACTGAAAGAGAGCATCGAAGCTCTTAAAAAAGTTCAACGAATATTTCAGAAACAGCAAGTAAGCTTTTATGATTTCGTTCCTTAAAGTTGTTAAAATTGTATCCGGCGATTGAGCTCGTTCCTCGTTAACAGCAAATTCAAGATACCAATCCAACATCCAAGGTACATCTTCAACGTGTGCCAGTTTTCAAAAAGTTCAACGATATACATTTCTGCATCGAAAGCCATCTTGTATCGGGGAACATAAATATTTTTTGAGTCACAGCGCCTAAGAATTCTTGGAATTTTCCGAGTATCGTGGATCGTTTTTAACTGCCAGACTCGTAAGCGGCGATGCTTCTGATTAAATTTTCGCAGGACCGAGGCTAAAAGTGGCACAAGATTTACTGGCGATTAAAGTTGACTATTAAAGCTGAATATTTAAGTACACTTGTTGTAGACCGTATTATAGTACCGGTTTACTGATAAACGACTGTTACTAACCTGGACGAACGACTCGTCGGTGGCACGAACGGACGCCTCTCGGCGTAGGCCGGGAATCCAAACACGCGAGAGAGAGAGAGAGGTATATAGCATATATGAACAGGGACGTATTTATTCGAATTACAGATTATAGATATTATATGAAACAGGTAAGTTGTAAGCGAATTTTTAAATGTATGGAGCTTAGAAATAAGGATCCAGGATCGATGTGACTAGGGGGGAGACTTGCGCCGTGCGAAAGTAAGGAAGGCGCATGCTCCTAAATAAAATAAGTTAGGTAAGACGAGCTTACAGGCTCTCGGTCTCTTTCTCTCTGGGGACGCCGAACTCAACAGACCCAATATTTATCCGACACTTTCTATATCGACGACGTTGAACTATTGGAACGACAAAAGACATTTGTGGCCATCCTTGGCGGTATTCGATTTTCTTACGATTTTCTGGATTATGAGAAACGAGGAATCCTGGACGGTTCAACAATCCCCAGAGTCAAAAAGAATGTATAGTTATATAAGATCGACTCTGACATAATGTAAAGCAAGACAAAAGAGGCGAGTCAATATTAATTACAACCATTATATGCGACTAAAAAAAAAATTTGTTCAATTCAGATATGCCTTACTTGTACTTATAAATAATAACCATTTCCTAACATAAGTATGTAAATTTATATTACAAAGTAATGCGTAAAAACAATAAAATAATGTGAATGGTTCAGTCGTAATCAATACGTTAACAACGTTAACTGGGATTGGTAACTCGACGCGTTACACAATGTAGTTAATCGTTGTTGCCGCGACTTTACGTGCCCGCAGCGATCGTTTACTCGACGTTAATTAATACACGAATCGACAGTCTACTCCAGGGGTCTCCAAACTACGGCCCGAGGGCCACATTCGGCCCGCGGACAGATTTTGTCCGGCCCGCGGAGAGCTAGCATACTTGAAAACTCCTTTTAGAGAACATATTTTTTATAGCAAATTAAATTTAGTTTACTGAAGTATTCTAATTTTATGTTGAATAATTATTAATATGACATCTACATTGATATGGTCATGGGCTAACTACTCATAACATTGTTGTAGGCTTATTGTTATTGTTTTTGTGATAAGTTGGATAAAGAAACACAGAATTGTAATGAGTAAAGACATGTATAATATGCATAAAATTTAACTTCAGTATATAATAACTAACAAATTATTGAAATGAATCCAACTAACATTTTATACATTTTAAATAAAAACATAACTTATAACAAGCATAATGACATATGAAATACTAATGAGATTTATGTAATTGAGATTTTCCACTGACAATAGTTTGTAGTTGTGGACTAATTTTACTTGTACCAATTATTAAAAGAGATTTGAGATGCTCATCAGTTAATATTTAGATCTGTAAACATTTTTTGTGTACTTCATTTTGGAGAAGGTCTTCTCACACAAATAAGTAGTACCAAAAACAGAAAACAGCCCACGAGCAAATTTATGCAAATTATCAAATTGTGTCAGTGGAAGACTCTTATAAAATTCCAACAAAGATGAGTTTCGATATCTGTTCTTAATTATATCACTGCACTGTAGATCAATCATTTCCATTTGAAGTTCCGGGGCTAGGGTTTCAATGTCAGTATCAAAAGGATTCTGAAAAATCTTAATTTGATTCGCAATGGCATCAAAGTCCGAGAAACAAGTATCAAAATTTATTTTCAAAGCACTCAAAGTTTCGATTGCAAAATCGATAGGAAACTCAGTCTCAGTGGTGTGGCTGAATATTTCACATGTTTTAAAATGTGAAAAACATTTACTTCGTAGTTGTGATTGAAACAGTATCAATTTCTTCTGGAATGATTTGATATTAGTGTATAAATCAGGAAGATGCTGGTTTTCTCCTTGCAATCTCAAATTCAGTTCGTTCACATGTTTTGTCAAATCAACATAGAATGCTAACTTCCACAGCCATGCGTTGTTTTGTAATTCAGTAAGAGGGCGATGCTTTTCATTCAAAAAAATTTCGATCACTGCTCGAAGTTCGAAAAAGCGCTGAAGGACTTTCCCACAACTAAGCCAACGTACGGCAGTATGATAAGGTAAGTCATTTTCTCCAATCTCTTCAATAAATTGTCGGAATTGTGGGTTATTCGGCCCAAAAGATCTGATAAAATTAACAGTTGATATGACTGGTTTCAGAACTTCAGACATATCCAAAAATTTTCCGCACAAAGACTGTTGATGAATGATACAATGTAAGACTAATGGTTTTGAACCACCGTCATTTTCTACAGCCTTTGACACAAGAGCGACCACTCCTTTATCTTTCCCACTCATGTTTTTGCCTCCATCAGTTGTAATACATTTCAAGTTTTTCCATCGAAGGTTCTTTTGATTAATGGCCATTTCAACTCCTTTAAAAATATCTGTACCAGTAGTTGTGCCATGAATACTATACATATCAAGAAGTTCTTCATGCACTTCATAGCTTTTATCTACTCCTCGAATATAAATCAACGCCTGAGCAGTATCTGACACATCCGTTGACTCATCCAAGGCCAAAGAAAACCACTCAACATGTCCATTTTTGTCGAACAGTTGAGAGGATATATTTTCAGCGATGTTTTCTACCTTTCGAGCCACAGTGTTTGCTGGCATACTGACAGTTTTTAATAAATTTACCTTTTCAGGGCACATTTCTTCGGCTACTGCAATTATGCATTCTTTGATCATTTCTCCATCGGTGAATGGTTTTCCACGTTTTGCAATTTCAAGAGCCACACGAAAGCTGGCACGAGTTGCAGCCTCTTGTTCAGTTTTGAGTTTTGTAAATGAAGATTGCTGCGATTTCAATCGGCGCTTCATAGCTTCGAATTTTTCTGTCCGCAAACTTCCTGTATATTTTGAATAATTTTGAAAATGTTTTGTTTCATAATGACGTTTAATGTTATATTCCTTGAGAACGGCTATGCTTTCATTGCAAATCAAACATAGCGCCTTGTTACTGGACTCAATTACGAAATACCGAATGTTCCACTGATCTTTGAATTTTCTGCATTCACTATCAATTTTTCGCTTCTTTTCCATACTACTAAATCACACACAAAAGCAACAATTCAAATCAAAATACTGTTACAAAGATGTCTTAAACTTAAACACGCACAAACACGTTTTAAGGAGGTACGCACTATTTTATTTCACAACAGTGTCATAGGAACTGACTTGTGGTTGCGCCACTAGCCTTGTTATATATTCCATTTACTACCATCTAGAAGTGAGTGGAAGACACCAGAACTTTCTCGAACCAACGAGATTATTCTGTACGTGCTATTAGCGCCATCTGTTAGCGATAGAAGGTACTACCTATTTCCGCTTGTGTCCACCAGATGTCGTGTCACGTTACTCCTCATGGCTCGTATTCTACGACTAATCTAGAAATTACAGATAATGACAGGAAAATTAATAATATGCAGTGTTGCCGTTTTGCGGACTTTAGTCCGATTTGCAGCCTTTTTTAAACGTTGCGTACTTTTTCGGACTTTTTTTTTCATCAGTGGATTATTTCACTTTTTACCACCGGCAACAATGATAATATGGTTTTGGCCCTCGGAACTTATTGGAGTAATCAGTATGGCCCTAAGGCTGGAAAGTTTGGAGACCCCTGGTCTACTCGACGATAATCAATGCACACAGCAAATAATATACTTCACGATAATCAATGCACGCAGCAAATAATATACTTCACGATAATCAATGCACGCAGCAAATCTCAAGTCTCTTTGTAATATACGCAACCGAGTCCGGCCTCTGCCCACGATACCACGTGCGGCAGTCTACGCTTTGCCTTCTCGTTGCTAACTGACGCCGGTCCGCAGAAGCGGGATTTTTGGTCCCGTTTAGGTACCTTCTCCACTGGGTCTGCTTTAGCGCCCACTGCGCGCGCACCCGGCGCACCGATCAATCAAAAGTCAGGGTGTGACGTCACACATTACACCGTTTTTATCTCAACGTAATATCGGATAAATAAGTGAATATAATAAAGATTGATTGCGTAAACCAAATTACCATCATTTCTGCACGAAATAACTTGTCATATAACGACTAAATAGTTCTTTAAAACTTTGTGATAATATAATTAAATAGTTCTTCGGGAATAAATCGGTCATGAAATAAATAAACAATATAAAAATATAAACACGAATAAATAAAAATGAAAATAAATAAATATCGTAATGGGTACGTTAAAAAACTGAAAGTAAAGTAAATCGAACGAGTTACATAAAAATAAATCTGAATAAAAATTAATATAACATTGTGTATACTTATATACTTATATACATTATAATGTTATACTTATATACATTGCATAGACTTAAGAAAAAAGAGAAATATATTTATTTATTATTTATTAATTTAGAAAGATATAATATAATACCGTATGATTATATATAGCAATTTAAGTAGAGTATTACAATTTCTTTTTATTCAATAAATTGTAATGAACCTTTTGTGCAAGTGCAAAACGCTTTGGTCGGATCGTTCTGCACTGCTTGAAGCCGCAGCCAGAAAACTCCGGTTATAAGTAGCCAAGAATCAACAAATGTTTTTATTTTTACTCGTTTTGCCGGTGATGCTCCTTGAACGTCCTCACCAATGCTGAGCCCAGAAACCCTGCTCGCCGAATTCATGGCGTCTTTCACCATAATTTACTAATTATTCATTGACAATTAATATACGCCACTGGACTATAATAAAAGTTTTTGATTTGGCAAGTGGCCACTCTGATCCACTAAAAATGTCAGCTAAAAACCGCGGTATAGAAGAGAACGCGATTCGAACAACAGCGTCCAACCGGCAACCACCATCATCCAACAACCAAATGTCTGCTGCCCTCTGCTGCCTGGAATTGGGAGCTCCGAATGTCACAGAAGCCGTTTCAATAGGAAACTGTAGAAAACGATTCCCGAATTCGTAGAAAGAAACTATTTTTCAACATTTATGGAGAATCGTCCTGGTTGACAATGCAGTAGATGAAAGAGCAATGTGGTATTGCGACTTTTGATGCACATAAGCTGAACCAAATGATGCAGGATTAAGCTTTTTGCGTTCATTTTATCAATATTTCGTCGTTGCCAAATGAATAACTTGTCTACAGGCAGGGTAACTGATAGTCGGTATTCCAGAAATCATGAGTTTCATTCTCAAAAAATATCGCTAAGTAACACTGCAAGAACTACTTCCAAAAGCGCATCCGCGAACTATTCTCGATGCTCACAGCTCGCAGAACGATACGCTTTATGTCGATTTTAAATGTAAGTCGTTCGAACGAGTTTCACAGATAAAGCTATTCTCTCCTAGAATGCACTCAGAACTCAAACGAGATACATTCTCTCTCCGTAGAAAATCTCTAGTCCTTTTAGATCACGCGATCAGGCGGTCGAAGTTCTGTTAAAGATCGTGAGCTTTGCTCAGGGTATGTAATGGTGCTTTTTACCCGTCGAGCAGAATGTTTTTCTATTATAATAGATACGTGATTGGTGGAATTTGAACGCCTGATTGCAACTTCTCTGTGTGAGTGTGTACTCGATAATAATAATATTTATATAATTAATGTATTATTATTTAAATAATAATGATTCATTAAATACTTGCTATAGTATGGAGCAAGTACCATGGACCACATAGCTCAAGGTAACGTCTAGGGTGTTTCAAATCTCGCGCCACAAGTAGCGTATAATAACAACAATAGCTACGATAAACACGCAGTGAACGGCCGGCGTAGATATTCACATTTTCGTAGCTTCGTAGAAAGTATTAACGAATAATTGAACAGTAAATGGAGTAAATTTTTATAAATCGTAAGAATATTATTCACGGTAAAGATGGTGAGTGCTGGTTTTCTTATTAATTGACTAATCGGCTCCGATCGTAGTAATCGTAACCTCAAAACTCAATTTTATTGTGAATTATAAATATTGTTGAATTTCAGTTGTTTTACTCCTTCTTCAAATCTTTGATCGGCAAGGATGTTGTGGTTGAATTGAAAAACGATCTTAGGTAAGTAGATTTCAAATCTGCGCTACAAGTTTTGCAAGTAAATTCATTTTTTATTTTGTTGCATCGTAGTATATGCGGTACGCTTCATTCCGTAGACCAGTATCTCAATATCAAATTGACAGACATCAGCGTTACGGATCCTGACAAATATCCTCATATGGTAAGTATCGATTTTTATAAGCAATCATTTTTATAACAATCCTACCGTAGTGTTAATCGTTTAACTTCATTGAATTTTGCAGCTTTCTGTAAAAAATTGCTTCATCAGAGGATCCGTCGTAAGATACGTACAGTTACCAGGGGACGAAGTTGATACCCAATTACTGCAAGACGCAGCTAGAAAGGAAGCAGCGGTTCAAACACGATAATAAAAATGTACTAAAAGACATAGGCTAATCGACGAAATTCTTTTTCTTTTTATAATTATTTGTTTTAATAATAAAACTATGAGATAATAAAGACGATTTTTTTACTTCAATCTAACTGCGCGCGGCCGAATATTGCGCAACGATGAAATTCATTCTCCGAGTATCTATAATCTGCAACGTCGAATCTACGTATGTCAACTATACAGACGACAATATAATGAAAAAGATTTTATTTAGTTAAAGGAATATACGATTTTACTTGATTTACTTTACTTCCCGAGTCTACGACGAACGTCAAAGGGATGATGAAGATAACGAACGACAGAGTGTTAAACTTTTTCATTTATTGAAAATATTTCTGTAAAATGTGTATATCCGCTTGGCCACGTAGACCAACAAACCGAATTTTGGATAATAGATTAGAAAAAAAACCAAGGAGATTCGTAGCGAAATCGTAAAACATATAGTAGAGACATTATTATATTCCTAACGATTACTTGTTGCTGTTACTTTATCCCATCTGATCTTTAAATTTTTTTTTTTATAATCTAAATAAAGGACCAATCAACGATGCATTGGCTTACTTTTTATAATCTTAGTATATTAATTATATTGTGTATAACAAAGCAGTAACAACTTGTTAATCTCGTAACTATTATCGTAGGAATTATACATTATCGTAATTAATAATTGTACAGTAACTAATAATAAATACACGTAAGGATCGTTTTTTTTTATTCTTTTTTTTTTCAACTAATAAATAACAATAAATCAAATGCGTTTTGATCCGATATTTCAATCTTTCGCTAAAATCATTTATTGTTTTTGCTCATTTCTTCTTTGTATTAATTATTTAACAACAGTTTTTTTTTTTTTTTTTTTTTTAAATCTTTGCATTATTTGCTCTTTAATTTTTCGGTAATCGTAGTAAACATAGTAATTATTTATAATATTGTGCAAATAACTCATATTTCTGTATTAGAGTTTAATGAATCTCATTCAACAGAGGAGCTTCTTCTCCCTTCTCTTTTTTTTTTTTTTTTTCGTCTACCTATACCTATTAGTATGTTCGCGTATTCGTTTCCTTACACCCTTACTTCTCATCCCTACACCTCCTTCTTCTTCTCCTCCTTCTTCCGTTACTTCATTTTTTATTTCGCATTCGTACAAGTACAATATGGCGTTTTATATATATTTTTTCATTTTCGTTAATCTCTCGCTCTCTTTATTCATGCGTCGTAAGTGTAACAGAACGTGTATATAATATGGACAGTACTTTATAATAATGTGTTGCTTTTTAAAATTTTTTTTATTATTTTCCCATAGCTAGGTTGTTGAAAATTGGATTCTTAGCTCATCTACCTAGCTTGACCCATGGCAGTTGCTTGTTAATTACTGGCCGACAGGCTCATCAGCTTCGTACTTTACAATATTCTTCTATCCATTTTTTGTTATTCCATTTATATCTTTATTTAACTTGTTCTTGTTCTTGTTCTTCATCTTCTTCTTCTTCTTCATTATCTTATGTATGCTCATGGTATTTTGCAATCAAAGATATATCCTTGTTGGTAAATTTTTTTATTATTTATTTGTTGTCGGGTAAAATCGGTAATGTGATTGGCAAAAGCGGCGGAGTATGTAACAACACCCCTCTCTCCCGGAAGGGCGTCGATTCTTCGCTAAATATTGTTAATGGCTCGTGATTCTTTTATTTGCAAAAGTTGACCGGACCTTAAAAGCGAGGTATCGACGCCGCACTCCTGACATTCTCCAACTTTTAATTTCTAACATATCTCTTTACATCCTTCTTCAAGCTCTCTCGATTTCTACATCCTCGCTCTCTCATCTTGTATCTTTGCGATAACGTGTCAACCTAGCAATTACATAGTAGTATGTATATTACAAATGCGCGTTATACACGGAAGTGTCGTTGATGAGGAGAGTACGAGCTGTATATTCGTTTCGTTGAAACGATTATTATAATCAGCAACAGCCTATATTACAGCGATCCCCAAATTAAAGAGGCAATGTACATATTTAAAGAAGAAATAAGCGGATTGCTATACTATAGCGTTCGGCGTACTCTCCCCATAATCGCAACTACCGGTTTTATTTATTTATTTATTTATTTATTTATTTATTTATTTATTATTTCGTAATATAATTATTTTAATTTTTTTTTCTTGTTTTTTTTTCGTGAAAAATGAGAAAAGCTCGCAGCACGCTTTCGCACGATCTAAATCATCGTCTGATCAAACGCCTATTACACGACACTGTGGTCTCTAAGTTGCACAAACGCTTTATCGCTTTTTGCCAAAAAATTATTTAAGGAAAAACCATTCGACGAAACTTTGAACCCGCGCGTCCTCGAATCTTTCTAATAAACAAACCACTTGAATCGAATGAAAATTTTTTTATTAAATCGTTGATTAAAAGAATCCAACGACGAGTCGACCATTCAAATAACGAGGAAGTTGCAATTATGGTCGAGCTCGCGTGATTTAATAGATTTTTATCCTACGCTTGGATCGGCTCTTGGCCGTTATTCTTCGATATACAATCAATTTTGTTGTTGTTGTTGTTATTTTTTTTGCAAATACTTTGAAATATACACACTTTGAGCCTTCTGAAAATCACATAGTTTTTCATCGTACACGCACGAAACTTATTTAAGGGGTTTCCCGATTGTTTTTTTTTTTTTTTTCTTCATTCCTACGCTCGCTCTGTATTCCGTTGTATTTTATCATTTTTTATACTTCTTTGCATTAAAACATTTCTGGTATTCCATGCACTGACAGTGACGTGATGTGGAATGTTATTTATTAATATTGTATCGAGAGTTGTCTGTTAATTTGTTTGTTTTGTTTTTTTTTTTTACTTCATCGTTTGTTTCTTTTTTTCTTCTTATTGCTTCTCTATCGATAGATTTGTCCACATCACACTTGACGAGAATAGAATATCGAAAATATATCGTGTATAAATGATTTGATTATTATCGAATTATTTGCACATATTACAGCGTTGATAACTCAAGAGTGTACATTGTTTTTTTTTTTGTTGTTTTTTCTTCAATTTTTTTATTTTCTCTTCATATTAAAGCGTTATTTAATTCTGTAACGAAGACAATCATATATTTCTCTTTTATTATTATCCCCTCGTGTTCTCAATCCTTTCGCATCTTCTCGTTTTAATCCGGAAGAGGTCATTGTCATTGCAATTATATTACGATTCAATCGTATTTTAACATATTTCGTTATCACGATATTTTAACAACGATAAGTCTCTCAATGTCGTAAAAATTTTTTTATTTAATAAACGCGTTGACAGTATAGTCTTTTGTATTTTTTGTTTTTCGCGACGATAAGTGTGAGCACAAGAATTTTATTTTTCATTTATAACGAAAACGAGTAAAATAATATATAAAATAATATAACGTTGACGCACTTGTTGCACAATTGCCTCGATTTAGATTAATTCCATGGGGTAATCAAGGGCGCGCACCTCTCAACTCATAAATACAACACGGTAATGAAAAAATAAAATAAATAAAATGATTATCTCCCAATTATTTGATTGATTATAACGCCACTGGATGTATATAATATTAGCGTTATCGTATTATAATTGTCTAACGATGGGATAATGGCGTGAGACCTCCTCCGAATTATATACGTAGGTACAATAATAATTATAATACGTGGTGTAATGTGTAATCGGTGTTATCTATAGATCTTATAGCACTCGCGATACGCAGCCTTCGCCGATGGGGTGGACTCGTTGAAACAATAATAATTATGCCTGCGGGTGAATTATTACACGATATTGCAAATATATGTAGAAAAGGTTTATAATATTTCAACCGCGCTGCTTGATAACATTTAAACACACACTCTCTCTCTCTCTCTCTCTCTCTCTCTCTCTCTCTCTCTATCTTTCTCCGCTGTTCGTCCTACCCTTTCGCAAATTTTAATATTTCCTTCAGTTTCGTGGAGTTGTTCAGTTCTTTTTTTCTTTTTTGTTGCTTTATATATCAATATCGACAGGCATCCTAGAATATTTTGACAAGCAGACTCGACATCGATAGTGAATAATTTGTACGAGTATAATTTACAATGATTTCTTCATCTCGTTTTGAGCTTCTATAGCTTAAAGTAATGAACGTTTTTATTCTTTTTCTTCTCTTCCACTTTGTCTCGTTATATTTTCTCTGTTGAGTATTTGTGTGTATCGTGTTGATGTGTCAGTGAGAGTCCTCTCGAACAGTTTACACGCCCTTAACACGTGCACCCACTACGGTATTTTTAAGTACAATAGTCAGCAGCACATAATATTTCTAGGGTTCTTCACGGACTTTCATTAAATAGAAAAATAACGACCATGTAGAATATTCGTACCGCGGGCATAGATCATAATCATTCTCGCGCCTTTTCCAATATTATTTTCTCGACTTTAGGTATACTTTTTCTCATTAAAATTTGTTATCGCTATAGATTGTGGAGGATTGAATAATGCGTGTCTGTGTGTGTTTCAAGTGTGCGTGTGAGTAGGTACGACGAGCTGGGAATCGTCGACCTTATATTTAAAGCTTTACACCTTAATAATTAATTTCGTTACAATCAATAATCAATAATGAGAATAATAATGAATATGTTAATTGGTCGATAAACGCGGATGTCGTCCTGTAATTGCGTCTGTCTGCAGTCTCAACAATTGGCCAGCAAGTAGGAAGAGACATATATTTTTTTTTGCAGAATCGAGGGAGCCACACGGTTTTCGACGAAACAGCAAAGATGATTAATGGCCTCGAAAAAAACGTCTCTCTTCACGGGGGGAAGTCAACATTGCGATTGATAGTTGCACGAAGAAGAACAGGCGTTCTATAGATTTTTGTTATCTTGTCTCCGATGATTCGTTGCCAAATGTTACAATTGTTTGTCGTTGGTCAATTGTTTATTATTCTCAAGGCAATTAAAAAAGTTCCCTTTTACCGTCTGATTTTCGATTAAATTATATTTATTCTGAAATTTAATAGAATCGATTGAAATATAGTTAATCGCTACCAAATAGTTGATTAATTTGAAAGCGAAGCCTAGAGTTACGAATTCTATTGAATTTTATAATAGATAAAAAGTTCAATCGAGAGTCAGTGGGAAGTGGTAACGAGGTGTTTCGCATCGCTTTGATTGTTACAACGGGGGGAAGTAAAATGTTAATAATAGGCGACGAGTCATCGAAGAAAACACAAATAAAATCTCGAAAAAGGCTCGATTTGTTTCGAGGGGGGAACAAACCAAGAGCAAACTCACTCATATCTGACCTTATCTATCGGGGAAGTTTATTCTTTCTATTCGCTGGCCATTGATCGTGCGAAACGTGCGGTCGTTTCTCGAAAAAAATCAATAGAAAGCATTTCAGTCATTTTCACAACGTTCTTAAGTGTCTAAGTTTCACAAATGCTTGTATGTACGTGTGTGTTTGTTTGTTTGTTTGTTTGTTTGTTTGTGTCGCGTTATTTGAACGTATTTGTGGATAAGAATACGCGAGCGGCAAGGAGCAATGATGACGATATGGTATTTCGGTCTGTTTCTGCATGGAGGCTCGTACGGGAGACAAAAAATCGTGTACTAAACTTTAGATAGAATAAAATTGGCGCCCGTACTGTACCGACTAAATTATAAATACGCTGCTGGCCTTTGCTCTTCATTTACAATTGTTTATTATTTATTAATTTCTTTTTCTCGCTATTCCGGTTCTTTCGTTCGCCCGATTCGCGCCGGCGTTGCCGATGGTCGTTATAAATACTATATGCTTATATGCGTGTTATTTATTGTTAGTTCGCCGATACGCGCTAATTCGCGGTATGCACGCGAACGAGGGTGCGCGCGCAGGATATACTAATTTATACTTCGTCGTCACATTCAATATTCGCGAATTATCGTCGTCGTATCATCTCGTCTTCATTGTTGTCTCAAAAAATAGCTTCGCCGTAGATTATTATTTCGAATAGACATTATACGAGAGAAATATAGAAGTGTGCAATTATAAAAAGCCAAAAATTTGCAAGTAGGCTGATGTATTTATATTAATATCATCTATTAGATTCATTCGTTAGCGTATAAATAGTACGCGCTGCGCGACACTTGCAACGTTCACGCGATAATACGTATTCATAATATGTACTCGTGTGTCGCAATGTTTCGTAAACGCGTGCATTCTTTTATTCCCTTTTTCTTTCTTTAACTTTTATTATTTACGATTATAATTGTGAATATAATCGTAGCGCTAGTGGGCTTTGTTTTTCTATTTCCTTCTTCATATTTTCTCTTCACTCGTCGTCGATAATATTTTTCTTTCTTTTATGTATAACTCTCAATCGATTAAAACCATCGCGCGTGTGCGCGTTCGCTAGCTCTCGTTCACTTTGGTTTATTAAAACAGTTGTTGTTGTTGTTGTTGTTGTTGTTGTTTTTGTAATTTTTAAATATTTCTTTCAATCTTTGTTCTTTCAGTTTCTTCCTATTTCGCATTGCTCCATCGGGGTCTTTCGCACGCGCACGAAGTACGTACTATCGCGCATATCACATGTAATATATATTATTAAATGTTTGGATGCACAATATAACGTGAGGACGACGCCGCCTCGCGATATGCCGCAAAACTACAGGCTATACCAATGAATAACAATAATTTAATATAATTGATGATGATTAATGAAACAATGTAGAAAAACTTGGATGAATAGTTTAGGATATATCACCTCTCGATCTACGGGGGGTGGTTAGTCTCTTTAGTTAATCTATTATAATCCACTGTCTCACTCTCCTCTCTTGAAACTCCCTCTAACATCTCACTTGATTCTTCAGTAAGTCCACTTCGAATCGTCATCGTCTCATTCAGTTTTTTTTCCTTAAATTTTTTTCCTTTTTTCTTTCTCTTTTCTTTTTAATATTCATATTAGTAAGATTAATTCGCTAAAGATCGCGCCGCGAAATCGTTCGCACCACGCACTGCATCACGTCGCCGTTTCACCTCGATAACTAGTTAACTAGTTTGTCAAAACTAGGTAGCTAGTTAAGATCATCGCTAAGGTTGTTTTAATGTCGTTTAATGCCGTAAACAACTATAATGTTGATCCATTTTAAGCGGTTAAAAATTCGATTAACTAATTAAACGATCGTTGATCGAAACTTTTCATTGCGGGATAAAATGGGGCAGGAAGGGGCCATGCTGTGAATCTGTGAATTGTGGTGATCGGTGTTGTACTCGTTGCTGTCGGAGCTCAACTTTGGTTTTTGTTTCACTCGGGGCGAGTGGGGTGGGTGGGAGCGAAGTGAGTTTTCATTGAATTTCGTGTTTCTGTGGAATACCACCGCAAATCACCTTCTTCGTACGTATTTGCTTCTTCGCTTGTCTTTTCGATAAGCATTGGTGCTAATTACGATTGCTTTCGATGCCCGCTTCGATGCATCTCGTGTCTGTAACGAATCGTTGATTCTTTGTTGCATATAGGGTGATCAGTCGGCCGAGCTCTTTTTGCACTGTGTGGACCGCATTTTCATCGTTGGCCATTGATACTGCCGGATGCTAGACAGGCGGACAGTGGATTCGTCGACCTCAGAATCCGATAATTTTTAATTCTGGGGGAACGACTCACCACTGCCTCTGAGAGATAATTTCTTTCTCGCGCGTTTCTTTCACTCTCACTCGTGGACGTCCTTTCGGGCGTCTACGAGTGTCAGCGTTCGTGCTCGTATCGTTATATGCTCGCTTACGAATTATCATTTTAATTATCAGACGCACCCCTATAAGCTGGTTTTAGCATCTCAAGCCAAAGCTGCCTTTGGTTTCTCGACGATATACGCCGCGCTGTTCGTCTTTGTGTTCTCTCCGCCATCTCGTTTTTCCTCGTGATCTCCTCGAGGAAGTTGAATCAAACGGTACCCCTTCCCAGCGTCGAGTAAACGTTTCGATGGTCGTCGTCGTCGTCTTGCAGGAAAGTGAGCGCGTCCGGAGGATTACTCGCCTAGTCTCATTAGTTGCAGTTGACGCATATCGAAGAAGGTGATACCGGCGCAACGAAGAAACCAAAAGCGAAATAAGAAGCATAATAGAATTCACACTGTATAAATCCACCGCAGAATAGATCGATCATCGCTACCAACGACGGCATATAATTGCGTGCAGTCGATCAAAGGCAACTCGTTGGAGGAATTTCGTATTATTCTTTATGTTACTCGTGTTCTTTTTTTCTTCACATTTTCATTATAAAACTATAAGGCTGTTGATTAATACGTAAAACGCATGTGCGACTTTATCATTAAATATTTTCTTCTTCTTCTTCTTCCTCTTCTTCTTCTTCTTCTTCTTCCTCTTCTTCTTCATCTTCTTTTTTATTTATATTTTTAATTAATGCGCGCATCGTATTACTCGTCTGGGTTGTCGCACGGTGCAATCTCGGTTCGCTGTCGGTCGGTATGTTGCGTGGCTGCGTGTCGGTGGCTGTAGTGGTCAATGCGGTGTCGTGAATATCTCTTCACTGTTCATCGGGATGCTCGTGATAGATATGTGCGGCAGCCGCAGCGGCGGTTGCGGCGGCGGCAGCAGCGGCAACAGCAACACCATCGGGGCCCGGTGTGATCGATGTCGAGGACGACGATGCTGCTGATTGACTGGGAAATGTGGTAGGACAACGTAGGCGTGGCAGTACGCGGCTCGCGGCTGATCAGACGTCCGCCGTGCGTGACGTAACGCTAGGCGATCGGCTGTGTATGACTACACGATGGCCGTTTTTCGTAATGAAACCGTCGCTCTCTACTAGAACGGCCGTTTGTCTCACCCGAGGATCCATGTCGGGATCGTCGCTCTCCTCGCTCGGTCCACCGAGTCTCTGCTGCTTGTGCTTGCGCCAGGCATTCTGTATTAGCCGGGCGCAGTATTCCTCCCTCTGACGCCAGAGCGTCGAGGAGACCGGTTCGTAGCCGATCTCGTCCGGTCTCGCTTGGACCTCACCCAGCTCGGCTGTCTCGTCAATTGGATTGCCCTTGCGTGCGAAGAAGTCTTTCGTGAGCGCATCGAGGATATCCACGCAAAACATAAGGTCGCCCTTACATATGGGGATATCCATCGACACTATCTTGTACTTGTTCGGCTTGTGTATCTGCAGCGGTGGCTCAAGGACATCCAAGAATTCCGAAAGCTGGTCGTATCTGATGTACTGCGTTCCGTCAGGATCGAATTGCTGCCATATTTCGTAATACATATCGTAGTCATCATCGGTCAATCCCTCCTGCACATCTTCGGTCGCTTGTGAATAATTTTCCAATATCACCGCGATATACATGTTGATGACGATTAGGAAGCTGATGACGAGGTACGATAGCAGGTATGCAATTCCGATTGTCGAGGATCCACAGTTGCCAGGGTAGCCGATTTCGTTGTTTGGCTCCTGGCAATCCTCCTCGTTTATTATTCCGTCTAGCACGCCGTCCCAACCGGCGGACGTCGACATCTGCGTAGCATTAAATTACATTTATTATCCGTTATCTTTTCATTTTTCCCTTTTTTTCTATTGCTTTTTTTTTTTTTTTACTTATCCAACGTTCCGAGGCTACACTATAATGGTGGACTATTTACAGACTGGGTAACGATAGAACGTGTGACCAAACATCTCCCTCTACATTTAATAAGCAAAATATTTTAGACAAAAAATTATCAAGTAAAAATTAAAAAAAAAAAAACATTTTTTATAACTTTTAGTCAAATATTCTGCTTAAAAAATATTTTCACGAAAATAACGGAAAAATACCAAAAAAATGCGTCACATAGATTACTTTAATCATTTTAGTTACGCCATTGACTTGCGTTTGGAAAGTCGCCAGATCCAATTAGATACAAAAAGTAATTAAGAATAATTTGACGGAGATATTCGTTCTTATTTACACTATCGACAGAAAGCAGAGCACTTAAGCGCGAAAGATTGAAAATATTTACCTGGAACAGCAGTATCATCGACTGTCCAAAAGTTTTAAAGTTGTACACGTCGTCGAGACCGCTCTTGTCTTTGACGTGCATGAAGAATGACATTCCGAATATAGCGAAGATAAACATTACGAGGAAAAGCAAGAGGCAGATGTTGAAGAGTGCTGGCAATGACATGGCAAGGGCAAACAATAAAGTTCTTATGCCTTTAGCGCCCTTTACTAGACGTAACACACGTCCGACTTTAGCCACTCTCACGACTCTCAGCAGTGTCGGCGAGACAAAATATTTCTCGATAATATCGCTCAGTACCAGCCCTAAAAGAGAGGGGAATAACATCACGGTTAGACTTAAACATACTGAACCGTGTACCACTGTAAAATTCAAAATTTTTATCGAATATGGTGCAACTAGGGGATTTTTATCACAATGCAGGCAATTCGGGAGCTTGCAGGGATATCTCTTTCAGGGTCATGCACATCTATCAGAGGGGTTGGGGCGGGGCCGGGTTTTCAACGTTCCAAGGAATCATGCCTCGTTTTAAATCGTTCTTGTATCTTTTTTTTTTTTTTTTCAATTATTCCTATAAATCTGTGACTAAGTGCCTAATACTTCAATCACTCGGTACGATCAAACGTGACCAAAGCGATCCTATCTACGTTATTACGTTCTCTGGCTCACTAATTTCCAACACTAATCATCATCTTTTCATTAAAAGAATAAAATAAATGGATAATCAAATAGCGACTCGTTTACTCGGTGTTTCTGTGATAAACTAATATAAATGATAAGACTAAGGTGTGTGTGTGTGTGTGTGTGTGTGTGTGTATTTGTTTGTTTGTTTGTTTGTGTTTGTAAAGCACCGCGGACACAACGACTGCGGACAGGCGATTGGTACATTGCCATACGAAGCACTTTTTTCCTATCGAACAATGAAATGCGCTTGACGCTTGCAATCAATCTGATGGACCGAGAGAGATTATTCAGATCTCCGGATATCGGATTTTCTCTTCTTTTATATTTTATTGGAAAAAAGGACGCGTGTAAAATGTACCAACCAACCCCCGTTTCTCGTACTCAGTGCTAATTCGTCGTGTTACAGCAGTACAAATACGTCTGGCCTCTCCGGCGCACTATCCGTACATTATTCTTTAAAAAAACATTGAAGACGAGAATTTAAAAAATCTCTAAATCAGACTCTAGAGAAGCTCTGTTCGCCACTAACGGAAGTTATTATACGAAATATAACTTTATTTTTCTACGGCAAAATATCTTCATTCGTTATTCATTTACAAATCGCAGTTCTCTCGTACTTCTTCATAGAAACAATGTATATTAGAAAAATATATTCAAACATTTTTCATGATTAAGTATATTCTTGTTAGAGATATAACATAAATTATTAAATATATCTTTCAGGATATATTCGTGTGATATTTCACAGAATATATGCAATATGTACAATTATTCGTGAAAAATATATTCAATAGAAGTAAAAATATATTTTCGCGTATACTTTATTGCAAGAGCGCTGCGATAGATTTTTTAAAATGTCATAAATTTAAATTTATAACAGAAATTTGAGTATTTTTAGGAAGTAACGAAATGTTTGTTTCACAATATCCATACGCGTAATACGGAGTAGTGACCGAGAGAGATAGATCGTAAATATATAAATATATATATATATATTTTTTTCTTTCTATCTAGCACAATTCTATAATACTATATTCACTCTGGCACGACGAGGAAGAACGTAGAATCCTCAGACAACTCTGTGTATTGTGACTGAAATCGGTCTAAAAAAAATACGTTTTATCGTGCCAATCGTAGATGCAGTCGAAAAGATGCATATTTGTTATTATGGAACTTCTTACCGGTGAAACGTATACGGGGAAGATAGTAGCGTAGAGTGGCTCGAGTATACTTACTATACGTTTAATATCAATTCGTTATTTCGTTTGCATCATTAAAATTACTTGATAGAAAAATAGTTGGATGATTATCATTTTTTCATTCCTTTTTTTATGAGAAAAATTGTTGACAGATATCATATGTTTAGAGCAGTTGATTGACGAAATAACGTATTGATATTATTCGAGACAGTTATCAGAGAGGGCATGGTAGTCATAGAGGGTGTACGAGGTTATGGGGGGAAGGTAGGGCACCATCGAAGCATCAGATATCACATCAATGTGAGGCTACGTAATGTAATGATGCCGATCAGTCGTTGCGACTCAATTGAAACTCGTAAACACCTGTTCGCTTTTTTTTTTTCAAATCGTGTGCCAATAACGTATTAAATAATAAATAATAAATAATAATAATATATAGTAATTAGAAGATATATAGACACAGGTAGGCATTCGTACTACCAAATTTGCAGCTCATTGACAAAACTCTCTAACATATGCTATGAGATGCTGGTATAATCGTGTTTGTCGATATTATGACATACTATGAAGTACTATTATGACGTTAAATAATATATAATTAATGAATAAACGTGTGTCGTCAAGAGTTTAAGGTTTAAAGCCAACAGGATGTCTTTTTTTTTCATTCAATATCGAACCAGTTTCAGTAGGGTCATACGACTGAAACAATCATTACGTTACATTACCTAATATTGATAATATAACAACAACAAAATCAAAGAGGTTCCATGGCTCCTTGAAGTAGTGGTATCGGAGGGCAAAAATCTTCATCAGACACTCGCTGCTGAATATCACAATGAATATCATGTTCAGGTAGTCCAGCACATTACTGAACGTGTCACTTTGTTGGTAATGGTCCAGTGTCATTGTCAACATATTGAATCCGATGAACAACATGATTATCATATCGAACTTTTTATCCGTCACTATTTCAAACACAATTGCTTGCGGTCTCCACTGTGAACAAATAATTGTTTAAACGTTTTTTTTTTTTTAATTAATCGTCTTATTGATTTCTGAAATAATTCTGTCTGTTAACTCGTTGTTACTCGCGCACATGGTTCGAATAAATAAATAAATAAATAACATTTTATTTATTTATTTATTTATTTATTGTAATAATAATCTGTGAATAATTTTTATTAAAATTTAATTGATATGCTTTTCAAATAATTATTCTTCTTATATATATGTCGGATTTATTTTGAGAATCTATTCGCTTGAAATGACATTCGAAATGTTAGATGTAATAAAAGAAAAATTAATTTTTTTCAAGAGTTTAGCGATTATTCAAACGGTGCGTAATAAATTTAACTTAAAAAATTGCCAAATAATTACCACGAGCGTGAGATAAATGCTTGTAGCACGAGTAACAGCGATTTAACCCTCCTGTGGTTTTGAAAAAATGTTGGTTTACGATTTAATTCAATTAAAAATAAATATGTCTAACAGAACTGATTCGTTTTGTTTATCCATTCCACAGTTTAATATATTCACAAAAATATTCTAATTCAAACAGGACTTTTATTGTTTATCATCTAATGAAAAATTTCATCGTAAAAAATATTCTCGGAAAGGCGTCTATGATCCCAACACCACAAGAGGATTATTTAAAAAATGCAGCTAACAATTTAAATAAACTCACCCTTGGTCGTGGAATAGCCTTGAGAGGTTTCTTACTACCCATCTTCTTCATGGCGTTATAGTACTTCTTCTGATCCTCAGTCATGAACATCTCGAGGGAACCACCGGCCTTTTTCTTTTGCTCGTTAAAGTTATCGATGATAACTCCAATAAATAGGTTGAGGGTAAAAAACGATCCGAAGATGATGAAGAATACAAAGTAGAGATACATATAAATATTCGTTTCACGAATCGGTTGTTTGTTTGTCTGCAAATAAAATTCAATCCGTAACGGCAATGTTTTCATAATAATGAAAATTTATATTGCGGGGGAGGAGGCTGATTAAAAGGTAAAAATTAATGTGCACTCACGTCTCTCGAGTCAATAGCGTCGTTCATTATCTGTATCCAACCTTTGAAAGTTGCCACTTGGAAAAGACACAGATACGCTTTTCCCACATGATCGAAATTCATCGGAGAATTTTCCCACGTATAATTCTCGGCTATACAGGCATTTCTGTCCGGTATTATCTCGTGGCTCAATGTTGTTTTATTCATATCGACGCACTGAAATTGATATATTAATTTATTATTCAACGATTCGTTAAACTGAGGAAATTTTTGAGGTTTATTAAACTTACTTTATAATATTTTCCAGCGAAAAGTTGCACTCCCATAATAGCAAAGATTAACCAGAATATAAGGCATACTAGCAAGACGTTAAAGATAGATGGAATAGCTTGAACCAATGCGTTAACCACCACCTAGACAAGAAAGTTAGCGTTAATTTTGTGCAACTATCGATAGACGCATGGTGATGAGTGGGTGAATGATTTTGTGATGGTGTGAATGAAGCCTCGCATTGAATGAAAAGCATCAAATATACTTCAGAAATAATTGTTCATTCTACTTAATAGAAAAACAAAAAAAATTTATCTCAATATTTCTACCTGTTGTATAACGCGCGGAAAGATAAATGTATTTCTTTCCATTTACCATTTTCAAAACAAATCGCTCTCATATTACGTTGATCTCTTTGAAAGTTAAAAATCAGCTGAGAGAGAATTAAAAGTCGCTTCGTACAAATCGTAAACTTTAATTCAAGTGAAAATGCTAAAATAAAATTGAAATGAAATGAAAGCATCTGCTATAGAAATGTTATCATTAAAGCGAGATGAGGTGGTAGAGGGGAGTTAAATATACCAATTTTAGTTTTAAAAAAAGTTGACAATTGTTTTCTATTGATAAAAAAATCGTTAAAACAAATTCCCTACGATTGTCTATACATAACGGTGTTCCGATCGTGTGAAAAAGTCGTTAGATCCGAATATCAAAAATTGTTAAGTGTATTTCATTACTTACAGCATTATTTTATATTTAAAAGAAAAAATAACCTCCTACATTTTTTAATATTCGGATCAGGAGATTTTTCTACACGATCAGACGACTATTGCCAAACATTTGTTCGTGGTAAATTGTTTGTACGATTTTTGTTACCGATAAAAAAAGTAAAACACGTACTTTTACTAAAATCGGCGATACGTCCTACCACCACCACCTCCCCCCGCCCCCCGCCCCTCACCACCCTTAACTGCAATAATCTTTAATTCTTATGAAAGAGAATCGATAGTAAATTAAAGCTTAAATAAAAAAAACATTTCTAATCTCCATTTCATTCAAAATCAATTTCTCTTACTCCATAAAAAAAATAGAAATGAAAAAGTATATATCTCAGATTCTTAACTTTCGTTTCAACTTTCCGTTACGATTTTAAACAAAGTAAGATTTATCTTCGATTCTTCGCGTCGAGCGTATGTTCCGTTAGAATTCAAACAAAGAGCTAAATTATTAATTCTAAGTTTCGTAACTTTTTAAACAATGCGGCAATATGTGTGTTTTGAATGAGCAAGTTGAACTATGAATGCATGATACTCTAACGATCCTAAGGACCTATTTGTATAGCGGCTTTATCGGTGATGCGATTGAATCGTTGTGCGTGTCACCGATAGTAAATATACCAAGTATGTAATAAAAATAATAACGACAACAATAACATTAATTAATTAATTAATTAATTTAATAATAATAATAATAATAATTAATAATAATAATAATAATAATAATAATAATAATAATAATAATAATAATAATAATAATAATAATAATAATGTATACAAAGGGCATCGTATGGATGATAATTTGACGTGTGCCTGTGCGCCGCATCGGGCTTGACTCAACGCGCCAACTATTATTCTACGTTCACATACTTAATTATTATTATTTTCTTCTATTAAGCAGAGTATGCGTCCCGTGTAAATATCGCAACAAGCATACACTTCCACACATACATCGCGGTACACCCATTAGGGAAGCATTCACAGCGCACGATCTCAAAGCACAAGCAACAATTAGCATGCAATAAGCGCTATAATTGTGAGTTAGGCAGAGGTAGAGCGTATAGTATTTATGTAACACATTAGTGGTGTTAATAATATTAATTAGTGTAGCACTGTAAGTACGTAAGTTGTTTTCATGAATTAGAAATTCACTTGAGCAGACCTTGCGAATGGTAAAAGAGAATAAAATTTTGTGGACGATTAAGAGTGGTCTGATTCATTGGAATTTCATTTTCCACTTGACAATACGCACTGTGACATGCAGTTGTTTATAGAACTAGTAGAATAAGTACAGTTTATTCAGTAGTTGAATAAGTGTCGGGGTATGGGCATGACCATAACGCTATAAACCCAATGTCTCAGCGACCTTACAAGTAAGCAGGTGTATTGTTCAGTGATTTTGTGATAAACCTCGTATATAGAAAAATAATAATAATATATTCTTCCTTATTCATTGACATAGGAAAGACGAGATTTAAAAAAAAAAGACAAATAAATTTCATCCCCACGTTGTACCAATTGTCTAGACCATGTATAGTTTAAGTAGTATCGTTAGGCGTAGTAGTAGTAGTAGTAGTAGTAGTAGTAGTAGTAGTAGTAGTAGTAGTAGTAGTAGTAGTAGTTGTTGTTGTTGTTGTAGTTGTAGTAGTAGTAGTAGTAGTAATAGTAGTTTGAGTAGTAATAGTGATAGTAAAATACTAGAGATGTTGAGTATCGGACGATAAATATTTTTTATAATATTATCTCGAGTAGTTGTCAGCATAACGTGATACTGGATATGGGTATATGTCCGTCTACTAGCGTTAATTAGACGAGCAGTGTGCATTCATCGGCTGCGTAATATGCATTATAAAAAGAACGTGCACAAAATGCCTGGGTTTCTATTATTTCTGTGGCTTCTAGAACTATGTTGCACGACGTATGGTGTTTCGGGAATAGATAAATTATAATCGCCGATGTTTCGGCAATTAATAATCGTGCGTGACTCGACGTATGACCGAGGAAATACGAGAGATACAGTATATTTTCGTGCTGTTAACTAAGAGGAATTACGTTGATGTGTCAATCGATTAATTTGTCAAACTCTAATATTGCAAATAATTAATCGTAATTAAATAACAATTGCATTCGTTATTATTATTTATTACTATTATATATTTTTTTTAATAACGAAGAAAATGAGACTACTACGTGAATGATTATAGTATGACATCGATATATATACGTAATTATATAATATGTGGCATATTGGTTCAACGAGGTAATATCTAGTTAAATTAGATTCAATAATAACAATAACAATAATAATAATATTTTGTAAAAAATAGATCAATCGATTGGATAAAAAATACGAGTAATATTGAAGAAACAAGGAGAGTTTAAAAACAAAAGGAGTCGAAGAAAATAAATAAAACATAAATATAAGGAATGGTAAGAAGGAAAATAAGGTGATAAGGTCAGCTGAGACGGTTGGGCTACATACCCGCATTCCCTGCATTCTAGACATCGCCCTGAGTGGCCTTAGGGCCCTTAGGGTCCGCATTGTTTTGAAGGCTTGAATCCCGCCCGCGCCACAGAGCGACGCTACGAAGTTAATGAGCGACACCTGCGAGCGAGAAACGAGAGGGAATAACAGCAAAAGTTGAAAAAGAAGCTACATAGAGACGCAATACGTTGTTGTCTTCGGGCATAAAAAAAACACGTGATTCCGTAATAATATGTTATCTTTGAATTCTCTCTCTCTCTCTCTTACACACGCACACGCGAGCGCGCGCGCACGCACGCACGCCATTTTACTCTTTCTCGCTCTCTTGTGTTCGTTCAATATTATTGAATATTATTGTGCAATAAGGATATAGCTATAATGGAAATGAGCTATGATAAGAGGGGCACCTGCTACCCGCTGGCCACGAGGCTCATTGATCCCCCTAGCTCTCGAAGGTCTCTCCTTCTTTTCACGAACATTGCAGTTTTACTACTTTGCTCGAACGTCCCCCTTCTCTATTCTGGTACTCTATCTCGAATTCTTCGCCAAACTGCAGATACTTAGTAGTTATAATAGTAGTAATAGGAAGAGTAGTAGTAACAATAGAAGTAGTAATAGTAGTAGTAGTAGTAGTAGTAGTAGTAGTAGTAGTAGTAGTAGTAGTAGTAGTAGTAGCAGTAGTAATAGTAGTAGTAGTAGTAGTAGTAGTAGTAGTAGTAGTAGTAGTAGTAGTAGTAGTAGTAGTAGTAGTAGTAGTAGTAGTAGTAGTAGTAGTAGTAGTAGTAGTAGTAGTAGTCGCAGTCCACAGGGGTAGTAGTAGCAGTAGCAGTAGCAGTAGCAGTAGCAGTAGCAGTTGTAGTAGTAGGTGTAGTAGAGGAGGAGGAGTAGGAGGAGTAGAGTAGTAGTAGTAGTAGTAGTAGTAGTAGTAGTAGTAGTAGTAGTAGTAGTAGTAGTAGTAGTAGTAGTAGTAGTAGTAGTAGTAGTAGTAGTAGTAGTAGTAGTAGTAGTAGTAGTAGTAGTAGTAGTAGTAGTAGTAGTAGTAGTAGTAGTAGTAGTAGTAGTCGCAGTCCACAGGGGTAGTAGTAGCAGTAGCAGTAGCAGTAGCAGTAGCAGTAGCAGTAGCAGTTGTAGTAGTAGGTGTAGTAGAGGAGGAGGAGTAGGAGGAGTAGGAGTAGTAGTAGTAGTAGTAGTAGTAGTAGTAGTAGTAGTAGTAGTAGTAGTAGTAGTAGTAGTAGTAGTAGTAGTAGTAGTAGTAGCAGTAGTAATAGTAGTAGTAGTAGTAGTAGTAGTAGTAGTAGTAGTAGTAGTAGTAGTAGTAGTAGTAGTAGTCGCAGTCCACAGGGGTAGTAGTAGCAGTAGCAGTAGCAGTAGCAGTAGCAGTAGCAGTTGTAGTAGTAGGTGTAGTAGAGGAGGAGGAGTAGGAGGAGTAGAGTAGTAGTAGTAGTAGTAGTAGTAGTAGTAGTAGTAGTAGTAGTAGTAGTAGTAGTAGTAGTAGTAGTAGTAGTAGTAGTAGTAGTAGTAGCAGTAGTAATAGTAGTAGTAGTAGTAGTAGTAGTAGTAGTAGTAGTAGTAGTAGTAGTAGTAGTAGTAGTCGCAGTCCACAGGGGTAGTAGTAGCAGTAGCAGTAGCAGTAGCAGTAGCAGTAGCAGTTGTAGTAGTAGGTGTAGTAGAGGAGGAGGAGTAGGAGGAGTAGGAGTAGTAGTAGTAGTAGTAGTAGTAGTAGTAGTAGTAGTAGTAGTAGTAGTAGCAGTAGTAATAGTAGTAGTAGTAGTAGTAGTAGTAGTAGTAGTAGTAGTAGTAGTAGTAGTAGTAGTAGTAGTAGTAGTAGTAGTAGTAGTAGTAGTAGTAGTAGTAGTAGTAGTAGTAGTAGTAGTAGTAGTAGTAGTAGTAGTAGTAGTAGTAGTAGTAGTAGTAGTAGTAGTAGTGGCAGTAGTAGTAGTAGTAGTAGTATTACAGTAGATATAGTAAAGTACGTATACAATAACGTAGCAATAACAATCAGGAGACGATATACAAGAAATACAAGACGTAAAGATGAGGTGATATAGCATATTATATAATAATAGTAATAGGTTTAGTATAATAATTGTATCAAAGGAAAACAACCAACAATCGGCTTCGTCCTGAAACAGATTAAAATTTTGTACGCTCTGACTGCATATTACGTCTCAGAGTGACTTTTGAAAGCAATTTTATTTACAATTATGGTAGAAAAAGCTCGTCAACCTGGTAGACGAATTAGATGGAATTTTTGACGTTTGATTACGTATCAATGCAATAAGCTCTCACCTTCGATACAGCTACCTAACCCAGTTTCTGATCTTATCTTTATTCCCAATTTAGAGGAAGGCGAGACTCGACTATAATTCGTATAATGTACTCGTATACTTTGGTATTGCGATTTCACGAAAGATGCAGCGATTGAGCATTATAAGGACGATGCGAAAGAAGGAAGAACTGCGTTTCGCTGGAATGAACGGTCTCGCTTGTTTCCTCGCTCTCGTTCACATAAAAAATAATATAAACACATACACACAAGGAGGTTTTATACATTACATATAAAGCATACGTTTTGCAACAACGATCAATGTTTATCAAACGGTATACAGGATAAAAAGGCGTACATGGCAGTAGCTAGTACGACAAAGACTTTCAGTTAGTTTTTCTCTTTAAAATGTTTTTTTTTTACTGTCGACACCACGGTATATAGTTGGACGCCAATGTGTACCTCCGCGCACATATCAGTTATGTTTGATAATTAATAAGCACATCACAGTATGCTACAACGATTATCGTAGCAGCCATCCTTTTATTTTTTCGATATTTATTTTTTTGTCACGCTTTTAAAATGTTTTATCTCGATAATCGGAAAAGCCAAAGCTTCGCACTTTACCTAGACCGACGAGCGCGTCTCGCAACGATAACCGTCGATCAATTTTCTTCTAATCTAGACGATCGATGAGAGACGCGCGATCGCCGATACGCAATAAATCCTCACATTTATTAATTATCCCAGAAACGTATAGATACGGTACGGCAGGGATACGGAAATATCATTGAACCCCGGATTGAGACCGATGGACTTACTCTCATGCCCTCCCACCGGGATACAGCTCGTAAGGGCCTCAAGGCCCTCAATGTTCTCATTGAACGGAAAGCCGGGATGTCCGCGGCACCGGCCCAGATCGCTCCCAAGTTGATCAGCGATAGCTATCGTCATTAACTCAAATTATAGTTGTGCAAATATTTCCATCATTATTTGTATAATATTGTGCGTTATTTTAAATATACGTTAAATGAATTCCACTGGAAGCTTCTGTGCTCCGGTCGTACAGCTCGACGTGATTGTCGTGAAGAAAGAGACAGAGAATAACGAATAATAATGATAATAATAATATAGTTGAATAGCCATCATCTGCTCGCATTCGTAGATTGGCTGAAAATTCAATAGCTCGGAAAAAAAGAAATTTCAAAGTTAATAGAATACTGATAGAAATACTTTAGGAGTTGTATCACAGGATACTTCTAACACGGAATTACTTGTGAATCGTCGACACAAACGGAAAAAAATCCTATGGTTACACGATCCGAGCGATAAACGTCATTATTGCAATATCGTTTTAACGAAGGATTTTAAACGAATTATTGTTGCAATAAACGTTAATCGCGGAATTTACGTCTCGTCAACGAGAATATAAATACTCGGAGTATCGTTTTGTGGAACAAAATTGCATATTTTTCAAGATAATCGATATTGAAAAAAATCTTGAGTATTTTGAACATTTGAGTTTCTTACCATGACGATGATGAAGTCGAGCCAGCACCAAGCGTTTGTGAAGTATTTTGCGAAGCCGAGAGCCAACCACTTGATTAACATCTCGAGGAAGAAGATTACGGTGAATATTCGGTCCATATAATACAATATATCCTGTAGGATAGGCCTTTGTTGAAGATGGACGTCTTCGAGCGCCTAGAGAAAGAAAAATAAGATAAACAAAAGATATAATTTCGTGAAATTTGTCTGCGCAGATCATGATCGACGATCGCTCGCGTGAAATTGTAAAACTCACGAGTGCCATACTGCTGAGTAAGATCATCGTGATGACAGCTGTCTCAAAGTACTTGTTCTCGATAAGTTGAAAGGTTTTCAGCCTGAGATTTGCCCATCCCTGCCAGAATGGAGCATCATCGTCGCCGGCCAAAAACGGAAATTTTTTGTAGCAATTGTCAGGGCAACAATCGGCTGGATATTCGCCTTCGACCTCTCCGTCCACGAGACCAGGCTGTGCATCGATATCGTCCTCCCCTTCCTCGTCTTCCTCTTCGAAATCTAATAATCGACATATACATGATTCAATAAATGTTATCGTCTCGTTTTTCAACGAGCATTAGTGATACGAACCTTCGTCGAGATCCTCCTTGCTCGCATCTTTTTTTTCCTCGCCATCGTCCAACGAGTCCATGCTTCCTTTGTGGCTCTCGTCTTTGAAGGGACGATTTTTGTGACTACCGTACGATTTGTTACTGTCGAAAATGGAATCATACAATAAAATAAACCTGAGAATACCAGGGAAACAGATTTCGGCACTTTTTTATTCGAATAACATTAATAACGTAATAGTTTGTTTTATCAAATTGTAAGACTTCAATTTCCAATTCGAATTTGAAAACGACCCTAATGGAACTGAGACAACGTTGAGAAGACGCGAGAACTAGTTGCAATGTCGAAACATCTACTACAGAGTAATAATCGACTTTTAATACGACTCGTTATAGTGTTGTCGTCGAATTTCGGTCTAGTCACGATAGTTGCGAGAATAAGAATTTTTTCCACGCCATTTTAAAGTCGTACGACAGGCGCCCCGAAGACCGGTTGGACATCGGATGGATGTCTCTTATAAGTTAAAAGAAATAAATGCACAAGGCAGATAAAAATTGCTCTCTATTTCGAGTATCGCTGTAAACGAACGGCTTAAAATCCATGTCCATGAGATGCGTATGCAACCGCAATCACTCTTCAACGACAGTTGCGTGGGTTCCGCAACGAGTAATCAATGCGTTATCCTATAATGTATATAACGAAGTAAACATAGTTCGAATAAATGCCCAAATCTGTCGTATAATATTCGATAAAGTATGACAACGAAGTCTCGAATCAAACCTTATCGTATCTTCATCGTGATGATTTATGTAGTCGCGATCCAGTCCGTAATCACGATGGTTTATAGAATTACCAATAGCTTTAGTGTTGTTCATACTGAGCCTCTCCCTTTTCAACTTGTTTCTAAGATCTCCTTCGGTAAAGTATAAAAAAAAAACGGGACGAATAGAGTCGACAATAATAATTTAAAGGTGACAAAAATTTGTCAACTCGAATTTGTCATTATTACCATGAATGGTAAACTCCATGCCATCGCCGATCGCGACTTCTAGCTGATTATTGAACTCTTTCGCGCTCTTCTTGTCTCTGTATCCGTCCAATTCGCCATCTGCAAGATCTCGATCGCCATCGCGGTCTATTCCATCTGCGTATTCACACATAATCTCTAATCCATACCACCTAGCGTATCTTTCGTCTCGTTTAGTAATAATGCGGTATAAAGAATAATATAAGTGTTGAAACACGCTTCTGTATACTCGAATAATACTCATAGGAATAAAACGTCAAATTTATTCAATCTGCCGTTACCAAGAAGTGAATACATCGTGCGGGCTATCGATGTTGACGGTGTAACGCGGAATCCCACACGGAAATATTAATTAGCGTAATTATATATTCTCATGCATTACCATTAATTTCCGTCAAAAAGTAGTATGATACGAATATTTTATATCTGGATAAATAGATTTTATTGATATTAAGACAGTGAATATTTTTATTTATACTTTTGCGATGAAATCTTCGGCAATTCACGTGTATTGATATTTCCGTGAGGTATCGTAGAGGAAAACACCGTGTATTCGCTTCCTGATCACCGAGGATTCCTCGTCAATCGGGTCTCGGTCATTGCAGAGGAGAAAAATAATATATCGTTACCCATGCACTTGAGGCAGGATTAATCAGAATTTGTTTTTCTTTAAATTTTCATTAGAAACTTTTCGCGCAGGCATTTATCTCAATTGTTCTTATAAACTAATTGAATAAATGATCATAATTCTATTTTGTGCTCGGGTGCATACGTTCACACGTGCTTATCAAAATTTTTGTGCGAAAATCGCGTGCGTGACTTGCGAGTGAGCGCACGTGATCAGCACGCGTGATCTTTATTTGTTTTTTTTTTATTCGATTTAAAAAAATATAATCAATGACAGCCAATATTGATAATTTATATGAGTTCACTTGACGATTCGTTGCATTAATGAAAGAGCATGATGCGATATGAATGACTGATAGATTATTTGCTCGTGTAAAACGAGCTCAAAAATATTAGTAACGTCGTTTAGTGTATTCTCGATTAATTCTGCCTGCGTGTGTAATTGATCGTAACGCAAGAGCGCGATGATTTTACGATGAAGATAAATCGAAAGCGAAAACGATGAGAAACTGAAAATTACTATGAGAAAAGGTAGTGTAGTGACATTGATGTATAGTGACTAAAAAATAAAGATATCTTTTAGTATTATTGGTCATATCCAGTTCAAATCCAACTTATAAAAGCGACTGGCAACTATCGAAAATTAAAAGCATTTCTTATTAGGCTTTTTCAACTGGGTTACGCTCGTTGACACTGATGCATGATATCTCGCAAGTGTGACCCAGCTTGGACCAATAATAAACGCATGTTTGTTTATTTTTAATTCGTTATAACGAAAAAATTGGTTTTTATCTTCTTTTTTTCTTCTTTTTGATAAATTTTACAACGATATGTGTGGTCGAAAGCGAAATAACAACTGAAGCTCGATTGTAAAATCGTCGTACCAGCCAAAATCAATAGCCACCCGATTTTGCGATTACTGTTTGATAATTCGGCATAAAATAGACATTATTGCCGATTGAAATGGAAAACGACTGGTACGAGCGACGATTAAATAAACAAGATATTTCAAGCACGGCTAAAATGATAAGAGTGTAACACAAACTACACAGCGCACACAGCAAGCGATCTGATTGGATATAAACCTTCTTTCCAACTGTTGGACGGTCCCTCACCTGGCGCCTGATCGGATATCTGGTTGGTGAATTTGGCTCTCATGAACTTAGCGAATTCAGCGCAGTTTCGTTTGACCCACTGTATAAAACGGGCTATCCGGTCGATGGCTTCTGTGATTTTGTTAGTGTCATTGTCCGCCGTTGGTGCTGACAAGTTTGATGAACCGAAGTTGCTCAAAAGCAAGGCCAAGAAGAGATTGAGTACCTGATCGTAAACACCAAGAAATCGTCGTACTCACTTAAATTTATAACTATGCCCAAGTGTCTTTTCTCCTCGATAATAATAATAATAATAATAACAACAATAACAACAATGTTTTTGAACTACCAGAGTAGCTAAATAAAAGGGAAGAAAAAAAGAATATTCTCGATATCTCTTATCGTTTTTATTTTAAAAATACCCAAAAAATCAGGTATTTTTCTAGCTTCTAGAGTAGAATCGCCTCATTAAAACAAAACGGCAAATAGAGTATTACCAGGAGAAAAGGTTCGATACTTGTGCAGACACATCCCGTATATTCTCTCTGCCTGTATTTTAGTTCTTTAAATAACCATAAAAATAATAAATAGTATGTGCGCGTGTTATACGTACGACCAAGTTACCGATGACGACGGTTGCCAAGAAGAACGGTATGCAGGATACGTCACCGACGAGCATACAGTCCCACATGGATTCAATCCATTCACCGCACAATACGCGAAATACAATCATGAACGAGTGCATGAAATCGGTGAAATTCCATCTGGGTAATTCACCGCCGGGAAAAAGATCGACCTTGTCCGTGTAATTTTTTCCAAAGAGTTGCATACCCATCACGGCGAATATGAATATAATGATGCAGAGTACGAAGGTCAAGTTACCGAGAGCTCCCACTGTTCTGCCCATAATGGATATCAACAAGTTCAACGTTGGCCACGATTTCGCTAATTTGAAAACTCTCAACTGCAAGAAAAAAATTTTCATCGACATTACTAGTTTTCGCCTAGTTTTAGTGTTGACGTCGAAACAATTGACTCACCAATCTGAAGGAACGTAAAACGGACAATCCTTGAACTCCCTCGAGGCCCAACTCGAGAAGGGATAACGCGACGATTATGAAATCGAATATGTTCCATCCCTCTTGAAAATAATACTTTGGACTCATAGCCATTAGCTTCATTCCCGCCTCGATGGCGAACGTCGCAGTAAAAAACTGCAATAAAAAAGGATTACGTTTGGAGGGAACGATCATACAATATTATTGCGAGATTCGTCGTTAAATTTTATATAAAATCGGTGCATTACTCACGTAGTTTCCGGATTTCAGTACTTTTTCCATATCTTTGTCCATGTCGTGATGATCCAGCGCCATGAACAGCGTGTTAACCACGATGCAAAGCGTAATGAAAAGTTCGACGAAAGGATCGAAAACTATGAGCGCTACCCACTCTTGAAACTTGAGCCATGCCCAACAACAGTCCCAGACGCAAAAAAGGTCGATTCCGCGAACAATAACGGACAATAACTTCTCCTTGAATGTTGGACCCTCTTCGTCGTCGTCTGTTGCAAAGTAATAGATCGAAACTGTACTATGTGTTAGTAAGCTTGTTTGGCACCACTCTTTTTGGGGAAAGAGTTTTTTTGTTCTCTAAGTTTTCAGTTTTTTTCTTTTTCTTCTTTCCATAGAGATCAGAAAAGTAGATAGATCAAAAGAGATAGATAGCGGAGTGAGAGGGCGGGAGGGAGGAAGGGTGGGTGAGAGGCAGAAAGAGAGAGAGAGAGAGAGAGAGAGAGAGAGAGAGAGAGAGAGAGAGAGAGAGACAAATTATATTTTAACTATTGGCTTATGGTACTTGTCGCGAGCGCGCGGTAAATCGCCTTTTAGTGGGGAAGCCGGGCAGTGCAGTATTACAATAATCTATTACAGATTAAGAATAACAATGAATAATATCGAGGATTGGCTTCTACGCTCAAGTCTATTCGTCTGACAAAGTGATTCAGCTATAATCGAACCCTTGCTAAACGATTTGGATTCCAAGTTAAGCGCAACGATTTAGTGATATCGCGTAACTCAGGAGGGTGTAGAGATGGTCAAGCGAAAGTGCCAGCCATAGGTGAATAATTAATCGAGAAAGAAAATTCTACGTAACGCGCAGCATTTATTCTACTTAATCTTCTCAAGCATTAGCATTTTCTTTTTTTTTTTCTGCAGATTCGTAGTATCGGACGTAACGTGTACAAAGTTTTGATGGTGCGTAAAAAAGATAAACTACGCCAGTGCGGGACCTGAAAGTCGGTGATTAATTCTACTTGGCTTCTACTCGGCCGTCGGTGATAGACACAAATTTACGGTTTTTGATGCAGATATTTGCATAAGGTCGAGGCGTCATTGAGTAAACTGATTCGAGTTGTGAACTACAAAATTAATTCTCGAGAATCTTTTTGCTTTTTTTTTTTTATGTAACTCTGAGATGTATTCGCCTTGTCGCTCCAAAATGGTTAAATATCCAAATTTTCAAAGCTGTCATTCCTAAAAAAATGTTTTAAACCATTTAGGACTTTTTATTTTTCGCTAAAGTAATTGTCATGTTAGAAATTTGACTTTTATGTTCAGAAATAAATACCGAAGTGATCAAGGAAGTTTATAGAATGGTAGTGACGATGACCTGCCGAAGTATCGAAGAGAGAAAATATATGGTGATCATCGGGAATCGAATTCGAATTGTTCGGGTACCGAGTAAAAGCGCTAACCACTGCGCTGATGTCACCTACAATATTCCTCTCATTCGATTTGTCTACTTATATGCAATGCAGGCATCGTTACACTATTGTATAATTTTTTTTTACCAATATAAAGAGCAAAATAACCGTTTTTACTGTAAAACGGTAGACCGCACCTCCCTTCTCCGTAATTAATATAGAAAATTGTCTGCAATTACCAAAAAATATGCATTCACTCGCGACAGTTTACTCACTGGTGTCCTTTATTAACAAAGTATAATCTAAACAAAAAAAAAATTAAATAAAACTCCAAGCTCCGTACGAGTGGCTTCGCGTGATAGAAACAATTCGTATGCTGTGTAATAAAAACCTACGTGCTCTTAAAAAAGTAATACAAGGATGCAGAAAAAAATACGTGTACACGTTAACCGGATATGACGAGTGTTACGGAAGAATGATGCGAGTAACGTGATGAAGCAAAATGGTTGTTAAAGCGATCAAATCGCCGTATGCAATCGTTGATGCATGATTTTTTATTTACTTTAGCCTAAGAGGCATAACACGCTCCATGCACTTCCTCAAACACAGAAGAGGAAAAAGGCTTACTTGCTTGCTTGCGTAAATCTGTCTGCGTATACATGTAGGTATGTGCCGTGTATGTGTGTGCATACGTGTGTGCGTGCGTGCTTGCGTGCGTGTGGGTGTACGTGTGCCGACGAACAAAAACACGCATGCAGTACAAAAAGACAATGTTAAATGTTCCTTTTCGTAACGATACACAAAAAACTCTGTTTCCCCAAAAAAAATCATCAAACTACGTTTGCCAAGTAAATATAGATTTTTTTTCTTGTTAACTTACACACATACAAATCTTCTTACATAAACTCACATTTTTAAAAGAAATAAAATAAATTCACGGTTCGAGCATATTGGCTTTGATTTACATGTTTTGTACACCACTTGCTCTAATAACAATAATAATAGTAACAATAACAGTAATAACAATAATAATAATAATAATATTAACCGCAGGCAATTATTGTACAGCAGGAGCAAGCCTCGAAAACTCGTGTTTCAGTGAAAAAGGTGTAACGAGCACGTATAATGTGTATTATTTTTCTTCTGCATCGATAGAACGTGTTGTACGAAACCCGCGTGGTAAAGTACGATACGTAAACGCGAGTATTTTATCGGGAAAAGAAAGCAATAAACCCGTAATAAAAACCGATTACGACGGTACACGAGAATGTGAAGAGTCGTAAGCTTGAAGTAGGTACAAAAATGTAACCAAGATAACTGTGTCTAATTCTAGAAACAAATTTACGCGAAAACCGTATGTCAACGAAGAAACGACGACTATTATTTAAGAATAACAATTCTTAAATAATTTATCAACAATATAGCTTTATTGGGTATTTAAGAGTGAAATTACCTCCTTGCTCCGATGCTCTACTCTGCCGGCCAGCGGCCTGCTCGATTATGTCGTTAAGCACCATAACATCTGCAATTAGGTAACATAATTAACATTATTAATGAAGTAAATTATATAATTGTTTTTAATTCACAAGTGTATTAGTAGCAGTAGTACAAATAATTGATTAGTCAAAATGTGTACATGGTGATGTGGATGATGACACATTTTTATTTCGGCTTTGTTTACTTATTTGACAAATGAAATGGGAGTCATCTAGCCCGTATATCTCATGGATGTGTGCGTGCTAGCTTTATTTGATAAGATGATCGTGAGGATATAGTGTGTGTCTATATTTTATTTATGTGTCGTGGAAAGCTTTTAGAATTTATAATACTGTGCGATTCATGAATTTGTGTATGAGTGTTGAGTTTGGAGATCATTTATCGCACAGAATTGCAATGGTTTTTAGTTGTGAGTTGGCAAATTTTGTGCTCAGTTTTTTATTGCCCTCAAACATCGGGGTTACTCCGGAGGATTCATACACCTGCAGGTTTGTGGGGTTGTAGAGTATTAAATTTACGATTGAATTAAATTAAGTTTAATTAAATTAAATAAACTATTTGAGATAATTATAAAAATGACCTTTCATGTCGACTACCGCATGTTGCTGGGAAGGCTCGATGAACGGGTTGTCCTGTTGCTTCGTTTTTCCTAAAGGATCTTCCATTTCGGCGTCCTTAAAATCAATGAAAAATCAATTGAGAAAAAATTGTAGTGTAGCAATAAAAATCGATGAGGGTAGAAGGATCACTCACGTGAAGATGTTTTTGAGTGGAGTCTGCCACATGGCCGTTGACGGAGGGTGGTCTTGCTGATCTACTTCTAAGTCTACTCTCCTTGGTCATCGGTTTACCGGCGCTCGCGAGACCACCGAGCAAGTCCCCGTGCGACGTGTAGGACAGTCGCGAGGCGTGGGACGTGTAGGAAGAATGACGCGAGCCCAGACTCGCGTAATATACCGGTACGACGATCGTGCCGTTTTCCTCGGACATGGGCGTTACAGCGTTCGAATCATCGGCGTACGGCAAATGTTCCTGAGCGTCTAGATAGGTCGAGAGCACCAGTGGCTTTCTATCGCCACCCGGTGGACCCACGAATCTTCCGCGTCCAGTTCGTATTGTAAATTGATGACTTCCACGACTGCCCCTTCTCAGATTGAACGGCGAGCCGGGTAGGCTAAGGCTTGCCTGAAAATCACAATACATTCGACAATGTAATTCTCCAATAGTTTATTCGCAGACGCAGATAAACGAGTATTCCTTTTTTCGTCCGTATAGCTTCGGATTTTCGCTCGGTAGATTGATAGGAAAACTACGCGACACGAATGAGCGACTATTTTTTAAATACCACATGGGATTATCATAAATGCTCTCTGTTACAATATGAATTGTCGCATTTCTACTACACTCAAGGAAATTGTATAAAAAATTAGGGTAAAAAAAAAGTAAAACAGTTTGTCGACTCCCTTTAGCATCTGTGTCGACTGCGGATTCAATGATGAAACGACATAAAAGTGGGGAACAAAACGTGATCAATATATAATTATGTATAAGCCGATAATAATAATCGCTACGGTATAAATATGCGCGGGAAACTTTCACGTTTCTTCATCTTCTCGGTTGTACAGCTATCGATCAAACAGAATTTTTCAATTAAATTAAAAATAAGAAATGGTTTTTTTTTAAATTGTTGTTTTGCCTATAATTAAAGAGTACGTACAGTTGGAGCTGACGTAGCCCGTCACGTACCTTCCTCAGATTTTCCCGGTAGGCATTAGTTAACTGGCCGTTAGGGGCGCGAGAGACCTTAAGAAAAAAAAACAAGAAAAGGTATCTCCTACCAAACGGTCGTAAAGTGTGAGCTATAGGTTTACACCAAAGAGACACGGACTTGCAGAAGCACATTAATAGTAGATAGAGTAGTAGAGTTTAGTTACAGTGGTTCTTTGTGGTTTTTGTCTTTGTGTGTTTGTCTGCATGTTGGTTTGTGTGTGTTTGTGTGTGTGTGTGTGTGTGTCGAGGGTTTTACTATTTTACTGCTCAATAGCTCGTTATCGTGATTCGAAATACACATCGCTCATAGCAAGGATACTCTTAAACAATAAACAATATATTAGTATACGTATATAAGTATATTCAAATATTATAGGAAATATAATTAAATTTTTTTTCTTTTAAAAATCAAATATAGCAGACTTCGTATGCAGATCGTATCGTTTTTGCATGCAAGTAAAGGCTCGTTCGTTCAATATTATACTTCCTTTCGAGCCCTGCTTTACGACCTTTGATTGGTGAGTGAATCTTTTCTCATTTGGTCATCGTGAAATCGACTCTGCGATCCTCTCTCGGACGCTCACATCACTTCCTAATTTCAAAACTATGACACTCTTATTATAATATGCATATGCAGGCAGTGTTTCTCGATTTATTTAAGAAAAAAAGGACATACACACATCTGTGATATTACTACAAACCACCTGCAAAAAGTATTTTGACATCACAGTAAAATAAATATCAACGGTAAGAGAAACACAGAATATTGCAATACGTGCAGAGGAAGAGTGGAAAGCTCACAGAACGTAGATCGTAATTAACGAGTTCCTACGGGTAAACAAATAACAATTCTAACTACTTGACACATCGATGTAGACAGCTGAACGGAAGACATAATTAATTTAACGAGTAACGCCACTCATTCAATATGTAACACACTCAATATGCACAACAGATCATCCTCGTTTCGAATAAATTATTGTTCGACACTTATCTTGCACGCAATATTCTATAATACATTCATTTTTTTTAATGATTCACAGCACGTTTTTTTTATCGAAAGCGCAACCCTCTCGCGACTCGAATGAAATTTCACGTGCGGTGATAACAAAAAAAATTTATTGAACACAAACGAGGGAACGAAATAAAAGGTCAAACGACGCGAGACGATCGTGTCCGCGCTTTGCTCAAACTTTCAACGCAATTCAAATTCAGCGTGCGATTTCGTCAGCGTTGGTGAAACAAATTGAGGATTTTATCGTTGAGAATTAGATATCGTTCTTCAAGGGAATATGTCACTCAGGCCTCTGAGGAACTTTTTAAACAGAAATTGCTAGATTTTATGAAGAAATGTCTGAAGCTTTACTAACGGGTTACATGGCAACTAGGTAAAGCTAAAATTCATAATGTTAAAAATAATATATTTCCAGTGTACGGAAATTTGGGGAATATAGTTCTTTCTAGCGCAATATTAAATTGTTAGTGTCACGGTAAAAAAACGCTAATCGATTAAAGCTCATTGAGTTTATTTATTTATTTATTTCATATTTCTCATAATTACACAGATATTGCTACCATTTGAGAGTAATTTCTTTGGATTTTTTTAAGTTTTTTTTCTTCAATAATTCAGTAGTTGCATTTTTTTTATTAACAATTTATATCTTGAAAGGAAAAAAATCGTGCAAGATATGAAAATTATATTTTTATATCAAGCAATAAAAGCAATAGCAGTTACATTTTAGTTAGTGTTTTTCACTTAAAAAAAATTGATTTTTTGAGCAAAATAATCGAATACTTTTTTTTGCCCATTGCGACATCTTCGATATTACTTGAAACTTCACAAAATTCACAGGAAACGAAAAATTAATTAAGTAAGTATTGATATATGTAATTTCGGATAAAAATAATTTTTTGACTGCTTCAATATTTATTGTTTTTATTTTTGAAGATTCTCCACACATCCATATAAATTCTATAAAATTTAAAGTAAAATCGATACCGCGCGTGTCGCTACCAACATTATGAGGTTACGTCTTTTTACAAAAAATTCCATCAATATTGACAATTGATGTTTCTAATAATTCAAAAGATGTTATTTTATACTTGATATGATAAAGTAACTGTTTAAAACATTTGAATTTTTATTCCGAAATTGTAATTATTTCGTGTTCATATAAATTTTTGTCGGTTCACTTATGTATCAGCAACTAAATCGACAGTTAAAAATATTTAAAAACTCATTTACGTAGGATTTTGTTTATTTTCGAGCAGAGTAAGGAAACCTTTTGATCCCCCTGAAGATTAGAGTTATTTTAGTGACCTTTTGACATCAATTTTTTAATTATTGCATGTTTAGTTGTGAAATTATTCAAAAGTAGGTGACATATTCCCTCAACGATAAGCACAAGCTTTTCGATACAACCGACGGACAAAACATGCATAAAGTTGCTAACAATTGACATTTTAAAAATCTTCCATTTAATAGACCTTTGCGTCTGTATAGAACGAGCTAATACGCAAAGTTTGATAATTTGACAAATACGCCGGAATAATGGAGATGCCTCTCGTTAAAACAGTTTAAAATATCCGTTTAAAGTTGTGGTATTGAATGGAAGATTATTTTGTTATTTTTTTGCTCCTGCAAGTATATTAGTCCGCAGCAATAATGCTTTAACCACCCCGACCCGTGAAGGGGCGATAGTACTTTATGCTATCGTCATATCGCCAGCGCAAAGTCATTAAGCACCGTTAATATAGTTATTCGTTGTGAATATTCCTGGCGATATCGGACCATCGCAATATCTACGTCCCGGCGAGTACTGTCGGATAGCGCGCGCGTCAGAGCGATCTGACGCGTCACTAACGATACAAATCGAATGTATAGCGACGGATACGAGAATACTTACAGCGCTGACTTTGCGGACTTTGTTCGCAGCGTTGCTGTGATTGTTGTTTATCGGCTTGATTCTGTGCTCGCTGACAGACTCGATGGATCTTATGCTCATTCTTTCCTTGTTGTTATCGTCGTTGCCCTTCTCCTGTTCGACGAAGAGCTCGTAACTGTGACACGAAAAGTCGGATGGCGACTTAACAATCTGATCCGCAGCTGCTGCCGCTGCGGCAGCCTCTCTCGCTGCGGCTTGTGCCGCGAGCTTGTTCTCCTTCGCCAAGGCAGCCTCTTCAGCTTCCTGCATAGACAAATGAAGGATTTGCCGTTTTGGAGAGTTACTCATTTATTATATTTAAGTCAAATAAAGTTAATACAAAAAAACGAATAAAATCGAACAAATTTTATGGAATTATAAAATCATCGTGGAAAAATGAGGTGTCAGGTGACATTAATTATATTGCGAATAATTGATTAACGCACCCTTATGGCTTCCTCTTCGGCAGCCTCTTCCTCCTCCGCCTTCTTTTGCAACTCGTCGTACGACATAGCGACAATGGCGAGGATCAAGTTCACGAGGTAAAAGGAGCCCAGAAATATGATGACAATAAAGAAGAGCATGTGCCAGGGACCGGCGGATCTCAGGACCAACTGATACAAGTTCTCCCAGTAATCCTGAGTCATGAGACGAAAGGCGGATAACAGCGCCCATCCGAAAGTGTCGAAGCTCGTATAGCCGTAGTTTGGATTTGATCCGTATCCTTGTAGACACGTATAGCCGGGATCGCACATCCTGCAATAATTAATGGTCATATTTTTGTTTTTTTTTTTACATCCATTGTAATGTCCAATCCATATTCAATAAGTTATAATGGATTAGTAAAAAAAACTTACCCAGCTCCGGATGAATTTCCACATAACGGCATGTTCCCGCCGTCATCGACGTACCAATTAGCTTTCGAGAGTAAATCAAGACAACATTTAGTCGGTCTTAAAAAAAAAATTAATAGCTACGACTTAAAAATAATTGTTGCACAATATTAACTTACTATCGTTACTAACGAATCGCTCCCAGCTTTCGGCGGTGAGATTTCCCCACGAGCCGTCTTCCGGAAAGTTTTTTATACACTTTTGCGTCAACACCCCCATATAAATCTGGAGGCCCATCAACGCAAAGACGGAGAGGGAGAACATTGTTAGGATTATCACATCGCGCAGGTTTTTTACTGACTCTATCACAGCGCCGACAATGGTTTTCAGACCTGGAGGACAGGACAGAACGAGATTGATGCGGATTAGTCGTGGGCGTCATTATGCCGCATTACGCGACAGCATAGTCGCACACGCATGAAATACACAGATATGTCGTAAGGTCTTTTTTTTTTTCAATTTTCTTTTTTGTTATTGTTTTTCAAATGGTTTTACTCGCTTTTCTTTTCATCGAGTGAACTTTTATCGCAATATATCCCGGAGGATCCACCATGGATAAAAAAGTATATGCGAAAATATATTTTTACGCGTATTAAATATATTTTTCACGTAAAACTGTATATACAGCATATAGTTTGAATAAATATGATTGAGCGAGGCTACCGCCCGACTTTGGCATATTTTCCATATT
This sequence comes from Cylloceria caligata, assembly GCA_963942595.1. NCBI lineage: Eukaryota > Metazoa > Arthropoda > Insecta > Hymenoptera > Ichneumonidae > Cylloceria > Cylloceria caligata. The sequence goes on from OZ012703.1 coordinate 7,461,087, forward strand.
TTGAGATAAATCTCACGGATAATGTACAATGAAAATATATCAAATATACGAGGAATATACTTATTTTCGTAAGCAATTCGATATTTTTCAAATATACTTAATTTCCATGGAAATTCATCTCCTCTATTGAAGTGATAGCGATAGTCAAACGAAGAAGAAAACAAGGTAAACGTTATAATTGACTAAGTAATAGTCTGTATAGTATGTAGTAATGTTTTATGCCAATTATCTATGCTATGCATTGTTGTCACTCTACACCATTCTATTGACTAAGCATACCTGGTACAATAGCGACAGTCTTCAAGGCTCGGAGGACTCGAAATGTCCTGAGAGCGGCAAGGTTGCCTAGATCTATGCCCATCGTCACATAACTGCAATACACCCGAACGTCACACACATTACAGTGATACAAAAAGAAAAAAACAAATTCGGTACGAAATGATACAGAAAACAAGTGTGAAACAATAAACATTACTTACTGCTACTACCCATGATTTACCGGATCTTTTTATCTCTTTAATGCATTTTTTTTTCTTCTTTTTTTTTTCTTCTCCAGCATCATAGGCAATAAACTCTTACTATATCCGGCATGCATGATATAGGTTTATGGTTTTACGTGTATATCGATAATAAATATAATGAAGTACCTAATTCTCAATTAATAGAATATAGTTCGACTATTCAACAAAGTTTACGCAAGTATTACTAATCTACAGACAATACCAAGTAAATTCAATTGATTGCACACTAGTGTATAGTAATATATTATATATAGTTTCTCTCTAATAAACTGTAGTACGTTTACGATGAAATTTGCGTTGTGTAAATGTTGTGAGGTTTATTTTTTAACGTTTTTTTTTATTTATTTATTTTTTTTTGTTTTTGAGGTATCTAATGGGGTAAACGCTACTAAATTCGTTTCTATGGTTTGTTTATTGGACGACAGAGGGTGAGAGCTGTATGTTCTACGTGTTTATGATAGCCTAATTAATCACGTCTAATCGTCTATCTATTATTTCGTTAAATTAAGCTTACAATAATTCAGAATAAAAGTATAAATTTCCGTCGATATCCATTGCCGAATAATAATATTTTCTTTATCCAATTTTGACAAGTTGCGTTGATTTTATAAATGTAATATTCAAAATTTTCATCATTCGTAATGAAAGAAACAACGTTATAACTTGAAATTCGCATGCGAAACGATAAATCATTATTTATCGAATTCTTCCTAACTGCTCATGCAAATTCGAATATAACGTATTTATGAATTACAATACAAAAACACCATTCGATCGTTGATCAATGCGATTCAAAGATGATCAACGTGTAACTGTGATAACATTGGCGTTGATTACGTTTGATTTATTCGTGCACACGTTGTTTCCTGCATTATCATACTAGATCAAATCTTTTTCATCATGTTTTCTTCTTTTCGTTATTATTATTAATTTATTTTTTTGTATTTAAAATTTTTATCGACGACGATCTAGACGGTGATTGAAATTTTTAAACTCGCAACGATCACAATCTTACTTCCATTCACTCAATGAATCTTTCGCGCTATCCGATTCTCGCCGAAATACCACTGAATTAACGACAAGGGACACGCACGTAATATAATAATAAATTATGGGGATTAATCGTTGCGTTAATCGCAGCGGGACAAATGAAATTTGGCTTTTCCTCAATCTTTATCATCTCATCATTAATAAAGAAATGAATATGTTTAACTACTCACGCTAAAGCTATAACTACGAAGTCGAGCCAATTCCATGCATCTCTAAGATAGGTAAAAGGCTGCAGAATGAAACCCCTCGCCATCACCTTAACGGCAGACTCAAATGTGTAGATGCCCGTAAATATCACTCTGAAACCACAAATAAACCACTCAGCTTTATATTACGACTTTGCGCCGAATTATAAAAATAAAATCCCTTACCGACTATGCTTTTTTGTTTTCTCATCAATATTCTCGTTAATATTTGGTTCGTATCTCGTTGGATATACATATCGTGTGCGGCAATTTCTATCAAATCGCTAATATTCAAATTCCTTTTTTTTTTTTTCGGACAACACACAAAGCTATACACACGTTTGTTTTGTTCACACGTGAATGGTACCGATATCTCGATACTATTCACGGGTGAGCCAATAAATCGATCATCTAAGCTCATCTATGTCATCTAAACAGATTATTACAAACTTACCAACAGAATATAATTGATCACACAGTGCTACTTATGTACTGTATCATCTATAACACGTAGAATGTTACTTGGAAATATCTATATTTATATATATATATATGGCCGAGATAAACATATAAGTCAAGTCACTCTATATTAGGCTTTTGCGGCGGATAATCGTGGATTGCTTTTTTCTTATCATTCGATCTACGTTCTCGACGTAAACAAAATGTATTTTTAGAATTTTACGTGGAGCTTTCAACCATTAATTCGACAATATCGTTCTCAATGGAATTGCGAGGAATTTTTTTCGCTGTTGATACACGTAAAGATTGATTTTTAATAAATAATTTGTGGATAATACGTACTCAGTGGATTCGATGGTGGGCGTGGTGGGCATGATCATGAGTATGCAGTTAACCAAAATAGTGGTGATGATGAACACAGAAAAGAGTTGATGAACCAAAATATAGATCGCCACACGTCGTATTGGATTGAACGGGTCGAGGATCCATAGCGCATCCGTCGCAGAGAATCTGTATATGTCCTTCCCCTTGCTGATGACCACGAACGTCTGAAATTTTTAAACAGCCCATTAGTATCTGCTAAAAAATGCACAAATCACCTCGACCCTTTAACATTCGTGGATAAAACTGCTTTTATTTTGTCATACCAAACGCCAAACGTAAAAATTTGGTTTTATTCTCTATGGCGATGCAAAGGAATCGTTTTTGTTGATATACAAGATTCAAAAAGGATTTCACAAAGAATAAAAAAGGTTGCATGGTATAATCTTTCTTACCTTCTCGTTATTTTACACCATTTACAAAGCAACCTCTATGAGTATGTACATATATTAAATGTTGGATTCCTCATACTTTAAGCTTTGTGAATAGCTTACAATGATGACGAAGCAACTTGCAAGATTCTACTTTGCAACCTTTCATTTTAATATTTCAAGAAATTGAAATTTGTGACACTAAAGATGCTTCACGTTTACATTGGAAATAAAAAAATGTTATTCGATCACAATTTGAGTACTTCGCGGTTAAAGTAAAATGTAACAAATAATTAATCATATTGAAGATATGAAGTTATGAAAAAAATTTGCTCATTATTCCAAATGATGTTTTAAAAACTTCTTTTCGTGATTTTGTAATTTTTTTTTCTTTTTTAATATTGAAAAATGTTCGAAAAGTCGCAAATTTTGAATATCGAAAACATATTACACATAAGAAGTTTTAGGGACGAATAGTTTGTTAATAACAGAATTTGAAAATTCTCGAATACGGAAATTTTTAAAACATTAGAAAATTATGTAAAAAAATCATATTCGAAAAAATAAATAAATTCATTTCGTAAGACGAAAAGCTAAGTGTTCTGAATATCAGTTAACGCCTCAGTTACCGAAGACTTTGTGCTGGTAACAAACAATCTTGACTATTTGTGTTCTCGCAATAACAATACGGACAGGTGTAATTAATTCCCCTTTGCACCATTACAATAATACTTTAAGGTGATTCCATTTTTTTTTATTACATTTCTTCAATATTTTCTCTAAATTGAACAAATAGTGTAATTATCGTTACTGCGAAAAGGTTAAACAATTTTTTTAAAACAATCTTATTAATAAGTTACCTATTTTTTAATTCGAAATCAATGTTTTTAGATTCTTCCATATGGTGGATATTTAAAAAATATTTTAAAAGATATTTCTCTCATCTCGAAATACTCCAATTATGAAAGATTCGCACTTCTCGTTAGGAATGTCAAGCATCCTAATTGTCCTACTAGTAATTTCGATCGATTCTCGCAAAATTCTGTAACGATCATTGTTCAATATTACTCAATTTGTAAACTAAATTTGAGTCCGATATCTCAAAAGTTGTGAGAATGTTAAAACAACATTTCAAAATTTCAAAACTCCCGACTGTAAAAATCTATAATAAGCAGAACTTTAGCTTTAAAAAGTTTTCATACGACAATAAATATAAAATGGATGAAATAACTTCCGATGACATTTTAGTTGACTTCATGTTTAAATAAAAATAATTCATTTACCGCTGTCACTACAGTCGGAAGACGTCTTCTTCTACATTAGAAAATGTCTATATCGTATGTAACTTTTCTTTCAAATTAGAGTCGAGCCGCCAAGATGTTTCAATGTAAAGGACGGTTGCTATGTTTAGGAGACGTCACCCGACTGTAGTGACAGAGGGATATGAATTATTGAAATTTAAATATAAAGTTAATTAAAATGACATTGTAATTTATTTAATCCTTTTTAGATTTATTTTCATATGAAAACTTTTTAAAGCTAAAGTCCTGTTTGTTCTAGTTTTTTATAGTCGGGAGTTTTTTAAATAACTTTTTTTTTATTTCATACTTTTTAAACCTAGTTCAATGTGACTTTCTAGAGAATTTTTATAATCGTTATATAATTTTATAGTTCCTTTATTTTTTTAAACTACAATAGTTTAATAATTTTTCACAACTCTATTATATTTGATCGCTCAATCATTTTCGCACTCTTGTACTGAGAATTGAAGCAACAAAGTTAATTAGAAAAGTATAAAGTGGTCATCATTTAAAATAATTTATTTTTATTTTGTCTCTCAATCATTTTTGCACTTGTGTATTTATAATTAAATCAACAAACGCAATTAGACAATTGCGTTGCATTTTTATTAATTTCTAGTTGTTAACGACATCTCTGATGTACAACAAGCTTATTAAAATTTTAATGCTGTGGAATAAAATATATATATACAAATTTTAACTGAATCCCACGTGCTCTTTCTTTCGCTCCACGATTATATAAAAAATGACGACCATCTTGTGGCATTTCGATATATACAACCGTGCTTCTCATACATTTTTTAAAACGCTTTTATCTTTCTGAAATCTCACATGATATATACAATCTTAAACAAAAATGGAGGCTACTATGCACAGAATCTGTGTTCCCAGTTCTCTTAAGACGTCTTTAGTCGATTCGAAAAACATCGGACGCATAGAAACTGACATATTCGCGCCTAGCGAGTCAAACGTATACTTCCGCCGGGAATAAAAATAAAAATGAGACTAACATTCAACAAGAAATATTTTTTAAAACCAATTTTCTCAACGTTCTCGATCATTGTAAATATTTCGACATAAGAATACCAAAATTTGAGTTTTTCACGACATCAAAGCTTCCTGTACGAAGAAGCAAAACGCACGGAAACTAAAGTAGAATTTTTTCAAAATCCATCATATTGTATAATATTTGTATAATAAAAAAAAAAGCATTTAACCAGTTAGCAGCGTTTACGAGTTCCGATATAAGTATAAAGTGAACTAATTACTGTTTGATTGTGGTAGAAACTATCAATATCTTCGAGAGGTGTGGAGGCCAGCTCAGGGGGAAATTCGTTGTGCAGTCGGACCGGAATGGGCGCTCCTTGCTCGAACATCGGATCGGGCTGTGGACCCTCATCCTCGTCTTCGTCGTCATAGCGGGTCTGCGAATCGATCATAGAACTTTTTAGACAATCGTTGGCATTCATAAGGAGAGATGGGATTTAATATAGTAAGGGCACAATGCCGCAATAATTGTTCTCTTTAACGCGGTACAGAACACGCGGTCTACGGGATGACTTTTCAACGTACATATGTACAGGTGGCTCATGTAGTTGGCTCACTCGTATACCAACGCGAAACGCACATAGCTCAAGTCAGAGAGAGAGAGAGAGAGAGAGAAACGTGGTATGAAAGCAATAATGTAGATGCTTCTGCGTTTATGACCCAGTAAACGTTTATCTCCTCCTCGCGTCTCGTGTATAATACCTGCACGCTCATACATATATACCGGTAATTGCGTGAGCGTAACCGCGACCGATGTGTATCTATCTACTATTTTCAAATCGTACAGGTAAAATCGGAATAAATAAATAATGAGCGTTTTAGTGCGAACGTCCCTCCCTGAAATAACGGAAATATATTGTCGAACAAAGAATTTTGATCGTGCGAAAGGCTGAAAGAAATTTTGAATTATAAAAAATGTTTAAAAAAATTAAAATATATACATCATCCGAATGTCCAATTGTTGAGTATATACCGCGTGAAATCACCGAAGGATAAATTTAAGGATGAAAAATCAGGCGTAGAACATAGATTTTTATATAGTTATCGATCATCTATTGAAGGGCAAGATGCAGGTGGAATCAATTCTAGGTTCCATCTAAAGTAACTAACTAATTAATTACTCACGACTATCATATTATATATTGATATATCTCTAGATATATTTAGTGCGAGCCGAGGTGAACAGATTTTTTTGCTTTTATTTTTTCTTTTAAATGGCCTTTCCTGTTGGAGCCGTTGTGCGTGCAGACTATCCTCTATGTAGAATATTTATGTATAATAAATAATCTAGTACTATCTCGTGTGTAGTATAATAACTATAATAGGCGTGTATGTGTATGTATGTGGGTGTGGGTATGCGTCGCGGCGACATTCGCTGCTAAACGCATCGCACTGATGCGCACTTTCTATACTTACTAATCGTCGTGAAATATCCAACAAACAAGCATCGGTTGGTGTAATATTCATGACTAAATCTAAAGCGTTTGATTCAAGCATATATACCGTGGCAGTTACTCTTCTCGTAATATTTATTCGCTATGTCGTAATATAAATACGAAGTGATATGTCAGGATGAGGTTCGTTCGGGAAATCTAAAGTGATGCCTTTGTCAATAGTAACAAACAATTTTATTGCGATAATATTCAGAGAAGAGCTTATAAGAGGCAAAGCACAAGCAGTTTTTTTTTTTTTACCAGCTTAATGAATAAAAGAAATTTAATTAATATTGCGTTTATGAGTGTGGCTGTGTGTTTGTGTACGTGTGTGTGTGTGTGTGAAGATGATTATTAAATCGAAAGCTCCAGAACTGTTGCTTTCGTAAACTGTTTCTGGCGTGTATTTTACACTACAATGTATCGGTCAGACAATTCAAATTTATTTGTATTGCAGGAATTTTTTTAAATTCCATTATGACTTAATAAAAATTCATTTATTTATTTATTTATTTATTTATTCATTTATTTTTGTATTCACGATTCATTGTAGCGCCTTAAGTGAGTTATACAAAAATCATTCTATCCGCTAGATGCTGTGGAAAGAATAAAAGTGTCGTAAATAAATAAGAAAAATAAGAATTTTGTATGAATATAGCTCGTATTACTTAGCATGATACAACATCTTACTTCTTTTTTCTTTTTCTTCCGTCCATAACCTCCCTGTAATTGCACAATGAGGAAAGAGTTACACACATACAGACCATACATAGACAGCGGAGAGAAATTAATTTTCGGTACGTGAATACACAAATTACGACCGAAATACTGAGGGGTCGGGTTTATATTTTCAGACTAGAGGATCAGGGGATTAGTAGCCTGTAGAGGGATGATAAATTGAAGATAAATATAGATTACTTAAAATTGGTAGGATAAAGAGATAAAAAAAAAGTAAATAAAAGGAAAAATGCCAAAGGGCATGTACCCTCGTGAAAGTTTTGACTTGAGCGCAAGACGCATTTTTTTTTTAGGGGATTCAAACACATTTGGTAGCAAAGTATAACAGTATTAATACAATAGAGTAGTAGAGGTAGAGGGTCACGTACACGATAAAGACATCAGGCACAGCATAAATATGACACTGCATTACATAGAGTTTTGCAGGTATATACCATGGACATATATCGCTTCGCACAGTATATTAATATACACAATAAACTTGATTTTTTTAAAGCTACTCGCTATGCTAATATATTTATAATGATAACAATGATAACATTAATTAAAGACAATAAAAAAAAAAAAAAGAATAATAGTCAAGCAGACAGTCAACACTGGGACAGCAGCGAATAAATGACAGTACGATGACGCACTTCGGTACGAATAGATTTTTCGGAAGAAACAGCAGCGATAGTTGTAGTTTGAAAGTAGCAAGCTAAATTATCCACACACGATGTTCGAATACGAATACTAAGATATATTTTTTTCTTTTTGTTTACTAGTAATAATAAATATTAGACTACATATTCATTGAGATCCGATAATAAAAAAAATATGTAATCGCGTGAAACACCTCATTCATGCGATTCACCGACGCAATTATAGAAATTTCGAGATTAGCTACAACACCGTTAGTTTATTTTTGCTATGTCAATGCTACGAACTGGCTATTTTGGATTAGATCGACTGGTGGATTACACGCAGGCAAAAGAAAAAAATGGGCACTGCGAGCTATTGGACTGTTGAAAAATGGAAATATATAAGATGAAAGTAGTAAATGAAATTTTTTTTATTAGCGCGTAAATAATGGTTAGCGACGATTTAGCATCGCGAAGCGAATGTACACGCTCAGCGGGGTTTATTAACTGCACAAAAGATAATTGCATCGATTGCCAGTTTTATATTGAAATTCTTTGTTAAATTATATTTTACATTTTTTTTCTTCTCTCCTAGGGATATTCATTGAGAGTTTGTTTCCCACGTGTCAATTATCGCGTTAACATTATTTCACTCGTAGCTCGTGAAATGTATTATACCTACGTTTTTTTTTCTTTTTTTTTTCATATATTCATTTCCGCGTAACCGTTAGTGGGTTTCACCTGGAAAAAGTAGCTGGATCAATAAATCGAGTTGATGAAAGTGGGCTATTGGCGCAACCTGTAGCAAGCTCGACGCGACCACGACACACGGTAGGGTACCACTAACGACTGCTTATAGGTCATGCTGCTGCAGTGACCTCGCGTTATATCCCACAAGACATTTAACGTATACGCAGCTTGCTAGTTCGAGTGTACACTCTATTAGCTAATCCCCAGCGAGTTACGTATACCAATTATTAAAATAGTTATGAAAAATAACGTATATGACGGTAGTTGTCGTGTTTCTCGGTTCAAAAGTTCACGAAACTAAATACAACGCGTTTTAACCGAGTCGTTTATGTGCCAAATCGTTAGATAAACAAAGAACCAATAAATTTTTCAGGAGTTTTTGAGGGAAACCTTTACCTCGCCTTGCGCCCTCTTAGCTTCGAGCTCCTTTTGCTTGGCAAGCTCTTCGGCGATGCGAGCCTCGATAGCAGCCAAGGAATCCCGCGTGAACGGACGGAACAAGCTTCGTTCTTCTGATATGGAGTCAGAATCTTCGGACATTGTCTAGGCTGCACACGTCAAAGGCACCTTCCTGAAAAACAGGTTTCAACGACTATTAATTAACAATATCAGCTCTCTTGACAATTATCGTCTTTCTAATGAAAAGTTATATTAATCAAAGAATATCAACTTAAGAGAATGCGAAAGACCCGCTCCACGTAGAATAGAGAGCACCAGGTATCACGTGGTACATCATGGAGTGAGTCTTTATCCATCCCTTAAGGCGATGTGACACAGTTTCCCCCTCGTCAATCATAGACTTGGTCGATATATTAAACTGTTTATCTATTTTATCTATTTAGTTAATGTGCGTAACGAATGGACGAAGAGCAATCTAATTTTTATTTATTCACAAACCCTCTGCACCCTTGAAAAAATAGATAAACAGCGTTTAATACCGACATTGGTCTGTCACATAACTCTAGGACGATGTGCTACTCTTCGATTGATCTTTCTGGCAAAAGAGGAGAACGGTGAACGCCGTTTCACAATTATACGGTTAACGGTTCTCGTTTTTTATCCAAAAGATCAATCGTGACGCAGAAATTCGCGATCGAAAAATGTTCTCTTTCTCTCTCTCACGTACGGCGATCCGAGAGAGAGACCGCTGAGAAAACGCGAGAACAGCTAATTACGAGATGAAGATATTATACCTACGACAGACAAATAAACGACTTTTTAATCAAATCGTTGTAGCGTCGACGTCGCATTTCGATCTATCATGGATCTCACGGCAGTTGTGCAATTATTTTGCATTGTTTTTACTTCGTTCTACATTCGCACGATGACCGCTCCCTAAAAACTTATCGGTACATCAAATAGAAAGCTCATATAAATATAAAACTTGTATAAAGCAACTGGTCGCATTGCAGTCTATCCCAAGTATCGTACACTGAGAAAAACATTATTTTTAAATCGACTGTTAAGTTTTGCCAACTAAATATTTTCGTAATTGCATCAATATTTACTCGATCGAACGAACTCAACATTTAAAAAATGTAATATTTCCTTGATCAAAATAGAGTTTTTGATCAATTAACCAAATATTAAGTTCGCCATCGACAATTTTACGTTTAATTAATTTTGCTGAATGTTTTCTCAATTTAGTAGTCTCGAGCGACTTACGCTCGATGTCTGTGACACGCGTATGCGACTGCAATAACAATTCTGTTAATTCTACCGGAGAACGTGTAGCACATCGTCTTAAGATAGCTCACATTAATACCAATTTACGTTACGATTGCTCAGGTTGTGCAAATATTCCAGAGATACATTTTCATTCAATTTAAAAAAAAGTTTATTATCTAATGTTTATTCTAAATAAGTGATTATTCGTTTACTTTCTCGAAAGATGCGTAACGCATTCATATTTTCTATTTATTGATGAATTTAATGAAAAAGACGCCCAATAACTTGATAAACTATGATTTGTTCAATAAATGAGCATTCATTTATTTAAAATTGTACCAACTTTACGAGTTGTACCTCAGAGAAGCTTTGAAAAGGCTCGCGGTTGTGGAATAACAGCATAAACTGGGTTCTCTTTTCATAAATAGATTGATATCGATTTTCACCTAAATTAAGTAGATATTTTTTAATTCAAGTCCACCTGATTAATAATCACAGTGTCTTTGAAAGCTTGTGCAGTGTTTTTTAAATAATAATTCTATTACACATATGACTTTAGTTTCGCTAAATTATCCTTAAGAACATAAAAAAAAAATGACAGCACATTCTTCTGGGAAAGAAATTGTCGTTAAATGTAATATTTGCTTTGCTCAACTTTATATTGTTTTTAATTTGCGGTATTTACCTTACGGTAGGTGCTAACACTTCCTGAAATGACGGCTAGGTGTTTTAGGTGAGGAACAGTTGTTTAATTGCTGATGATGTATATATCGAAGCGCTAAGCAAAAGGGTATAGGTTTGCCGATATGAATAAGCTCCTTTAGTAATTGCTGCTTTCTCGGTTTGTTGCTGAATTGCGTTTTGATGGTGGTTCCCGTGGCGGTGGCTTTCGTAGTGTTAATGTACAGAGAAGTTTTGTAGGATCGGACGGATAAATGCAGCTGTTGCACCACGCTGTTGCTATAGTTGTTGTTGTTGCTGTTGTTACTGTTACTCCTCCGGCTTCTCGCTTTCCCGGTTTGTCTCTTCTGTCTCCTCTTCTCGTTACTAATATTATTCTTTATTATATTATTAATATTATTATTGTTATTGTTGTCCGTGGAACACCTCTCGTCGCTCTTGCTGTAGTAACTCTTGATGTTATGCTTGGGTCTTCCGAAAAGTCTCTTTGGTGAAATAATCGCGGCGACCAGTAACGAACGCGCTGCGGCAGTGCGTAGTGGTATGTTGGGACCAGTCCAACGTGAACCAAGATTTTTCATGTCCGACCTGTGAGCCATTCGACAAATTACGTCTAGCTTCACACTTTCAATCACGAAACGTCACCTTCGTTTTAATCTTGATGAGCTAAACATACAGTTGATCTATGACTATAATTATCATTTTTTTTTTTTTTTTAAATATATATTACTCACGTATACATGAAGCGGCGAGTGTACTCAATCAGCTATTGGAATTATCATAGTCTGCTTTCTTCGTGTCGGTGACTTTCTTCTTGCTACCTGAAACAAAAATTATTGAAAATATTTAACGATCTTGGTATTTTTGATTGAACTATCAGAAAAGTTTTTTTACAGTTCCCATATTTATTTGAGTTTCGACGAATCCATTGATGGAACGAAGAATTTTTTTTCGTCTTTAAGCTATCGTTAAGATCTTATTTAATCAAAAATTCTTGACTAATTAATACGAATCTATGACGAGCCAACTAATTTCAGTTGGTTCAATTTACAAAGAAACGGTGAAATAATCACCTCACCGGAGAACGAAAAAAAAAAAGGAATAGCCGATTAGACGTAAGGTTCATGGATTTCCTGGAGGTATAAAGTGCATATAGCCAAGTGGATTCGTCGAAGCGTTTGCCAATCGATGTCCTACATGCGGAAAGAGCTAAAGAGTTTTCGCATTTTCCTCTTTATCTATAAAAACTATCGAAGGATCGAGGAATGCGTTTCCAGCAAGAAGGGAAAGTCTCGCGTTCGGGTATTGAAGTTTGTCAAGCAAGCGAGTGAGCAAAAATACAGAAGCGAAAGAAGAAAAGAGCAAGAAACGTAGTTAGGAAAAGTTGGCGAGTCTCTGGAGGAAAAGAGTGGTTGCTTCTGCTGCTACTGTTGCCGTATTGTTGCGGCCGTTCGTCTCTCCTCGAGGACATTACAAGGTATTCCGTTAACGATATTCATGTATTCCCAACTATCTACAGCTCGTGATGGTTTACCGCGTCTGTTGAAAGACAGCCCTGGAAGATGCTCGTCTCTCCATGCTAATACCGCTGCTGCTCCAGGAGTTTCTCGCTCGCTACTCCACGCTCTGAGATAACAGTGGATGCATAACATAACACGTTATCAAACTGCTAATAACCCGGAATACCGAGGAATACACAATTTATGAATCAAATTGAACCGATTTCAGATTGAACGAAGCAAAAGTGAAGCTATCTTAAGATTTTCAGTTCATCATTTCATATCATGCAAATATGTAATCAAAAAAGCTTTTTTTCATTGAATATTTCGATCGCCCAAGTCGTCGGTAAGTGATCGACGTTTTTGTTACTGCTACGTTGTTTCGAAATTACATTGAACCTGACTTACACCATAGAACGGCAATAAATTATTGATTGGTAAAACCAATCTGCAAGGTTAAAGAGGCTACGGACGATTAATATGGTTGAACCATCAAATTAGTTGCTTGTCAACATATTATTTGGTTGCCAACCAATTAGTTGATTCGATAAATAAGATTAACAGTCCCAACCAAATGATTTGTTGGCACAAACGATTAATTTGTTAGCCCAACCAAATGTAATACCTGGAGCGTTTATAACCATTCAGCTTTATTCGTATATGGAGAAAATATGTATCTACTTTGGCATTTTTGAGATGTCATTCAATTACGTGTCTGAAAGAGCTTTCATTCGATCATTCACAATCTTGCAGACAACGCCCTTTAGTCAGCGATTGACGTCATCGCCACTGCTACGTTTCTAAATGAAATTGAACAAAGCCAATGTTAAGCTAGGGTTTGTCACTGCAGCATTCAGCTAGGCAACTGACAGGGCTTTTTCCATAAAAATTGACGTTTTTACGGACCTCATCCTGCGACAACTCGTCAACATCGTCGACACTGCGGTACATTGTTTTTCAATTAAATTGACAAAAGCAGAAGTGAAGTTAGGACTCGTCATAACATCATTCAATTACGTAATTGAAAGAGCTTCCTTTTTCTGTAATTACTCATACTGTTACAGTTTAAATCCTTCAGCAAAGCCGTCGATGTCGTAGCTACTGCTACAAAAGTAGGGAAACAGTATTCATTCATGTATTCGTGTAGTTGAATGTGAAACACAAGAAGAATTTTCGTGAAGGTTTGTCGAGAGGGTGAGCAAAAAATGGGGCGTAAAATTAGGGCGCGCTCTCGGTTCGTCGAGCGGTCGCTACTCGTTGCCAAACCCTTCAAGATTAAAACCTCTGTCGTGTGACATGTACAGAACGACGGTTGAAATCAATCCGAACTACACGCTTCGTGCTCTCTTTCTCTCTCTCTCTCTCTCTCTCTCTCTCTCTCTCTCTCTAAGAGAGAGAGCAGCTGTTCTGTATATATGTATACATACATTTGTACCGTATGCACTGCTAAAACAGACTACAGTCCTATCAATGAGAAAGTAGATACAAGCACATTCCGATAAGAGACACACGGCAATCCAGTATAATGAAGCTCGCATGGATCCGGAGCTTCGGGTATTCCACACCCCCAGAGATTTCCGGACGCCGGATATCGCCTATCAATGGGGTAGTAGCAGATACAGACTTGTCCTCCTATTTTGAAGGGGCTCGGACGCTATATTTTGTTACGGTCTACGCCCTAGTTACAGCAGTGTCAATTTACTTTTAGCTAAATTACTAACGAGAAAGACACTTTTACCCTATAAGTGTATAAAAGTTAGTTCTGCTTTACGTCTCGGACGCTATAAAGTGTGTTTATACAAAGACTCTTAGTTTAATCCTATTTACCCTCAAGGAAAGACAAAATACGTCTGATGGTAATGAAATTTTTTAATTAATTTTTTTCGAAAATGCTCAAAGTTTCTGAATAAATGAAATTGATCAAGGTTTGCAAACTATCATTTTTACACTTTTATTTTTACTTTTACACATACGCGGTATACATATGAGTTCACACCGATGAATGTGTCATTAACTGACGTTGAACATATGGTGTCAATTTCCATTATAATCTCAACAATTTCAACAATTATAATCTCAAAAACAAAATGTTCTATTTAATATTGAAGTGCAAAAGAGATAGAACTAAACATTTTTAACACATTTTTCTTTCACCTACATTTCCTGAAAAATGTCCGGAATGGCTCAGGTTACTTCGTGCTCCGTGCCAGCACATTTTCGTAGTGAATATCACTCTTCCGACGTTCCTACAAAAATCTGGTTTCGAGAAAAATGTGTTGAAACTTTTACATGCACTTACACGGATTAACTGTTTCTCTTTCACTACGCCGTGAAGCATCATTTAGTTTTATCTCTCGTTCGTATATCTTGCAGTTTTTCTTAACTGCAGACGCTTTAATCGTGGACCGATTTTTGCAAGACGCGACAGAATTAGGAGGATCGAATTATTGGATAACAACCAAAATGCAGTTTTAGCAACAAAAAAAAATACTGAGCCACGAAAGAAACGAAATAGGGAAGCAGTTTCTAAAAAATTCTATGCTTACATCTCAGTTAACTTTTGGAGAAGAGACTCTCAAATTCTACACTGCTACATTAGAATCCATCGAATCCTAACGAGTACTGCTTTCTTAATCCGTATATTTCTTCAGAAAATGCAATTTAACAGATTATTTCCTTGAAATCACATTCTTTGTTAAAATATTTTTAAAGTACTTAACATTTATTATTTATTTAAGAGGAAATTAAATGTCACTACAGTAAAATAACAATGTAGAGAGGACCGGAAAGTGGTTGAACTCCGCTTAATGGCTAATCTATTGTAGTGTTGACTTTAAAAAATTTTTTCATGCGGTCTTTAAGGATTAGGAGTGAGTTTCATAAAGAGCTTATCTTCTATTTGTCATCTCATACGCCAGTTATAGATATGCCTGTCGCGTACCGATATCAAAGAGGAAAATCTGTCCAAGAGTTCAGCTGTACTGGTCAGACGGCTGAAGGATCGTCGAGTGAAAACCGCGTGGCAGCAACTCACCCGCACTCACCACTTTGCAATACATACTCGGACTCGTACCTAAGTACATATATAGAGAGAATCATATATGCACGTAGATATATGTATTCGCGACGACACGGCGAGCCGTCGCGCCGTTAGTAACATATCGATCGAGTACTAGTTCGGTGCTACTGTATTACCCGGGCCGAGCCCACTTCGTTTCCAAGTCTATATATCCAAAGCGTATATTCGGCGCCACCTGACCGTGTTACTGGCCCCGGTTCTGGCACGAATTCCATCGTAGTGAAAAGATGTTCGCCAAAGCTGAACTGTTCTGGGTAAAACACGGCGAGTATATCACTTTATACGGATCTATACCGATCGCTATGTAAAATAAGAAACAATTAGTCTTGCATATCAGGGATCGAGCAGAGAAAGAACTTCTCCTAACTTGCCAAAAATTTTGTTAGGTGTCAACGGCCTACGTGTCACGCGAATATGCAGTAAATACAACGAGAAACGACTAATCTCCATATGTTGGCATTCGCAACATCGTTCCTGAATCATCCTGTACATTATCTCGTGCCCTCTAAAGTAGAGAATATTTGTGTGCTCGTACTACATACCATAAAAGCACCGAAAGAGAAGAGGGTAAGTCAGGATTGCACTGGTGTTACGGGCCGAGAGACTGAAGACCGAGTGGGAAATATATTCGGTACGCCAGTAGTACATATTTAATATGTTCCGGCAGTGAAACGTGCCGCAGTCTCTCTACTATTACTATCGGAGAGGAGGACAGTCGGAAAAGCCTCGGGGATTAATGTCTGACGATATTTAGATTGGAAAACGACGAGGCTCAATCCTACAATTCAGCCATTTTTCATGTTAAAAAAATGCAAAAACTCTTTTATGTAAAACGAGAGGAATCGTTTTGATATTTTTCATCCTTTTCTTTTATTCGAAAAGAGTTTTATTTTTGTTCCATTTGAGTGGCACTCGTGATTCTCTTTTTCTCGCTTCGTCGCTCCAAGGAAAACGACGTTCACGTACCGCATTGCATGCTCTCTGTACTATGTATGTAGTACGTAATACGACAGTTGGTTGCGCGGTATATTAAATTGCAGCAACCACGCAAACCCAACGACGAAGAAACGAGAAAGAGAAGGAAAACATTCGAATGCCGAGTATATGTAATTAAGCAACGTCGGAAATCAGTCTAAATCTGTGTATAACGTAAAAGTTAACAAGAAGAAAAAAAAACGAACAGCTCTTTCTGAAATTATTGCTAAGCTGCTTTTTCATTTTTCCCAAGTGGAACATTTCGAAATAATTCCTGCGATACTTTCGACTTACTGCAGTTAAGTCGAAATAATTCCTGCGAAACGTAATACTGCAGTTTTCGGTACGTACAGCATGAACACGAAGAGAATTTCAATGAAATAATTCAACGAATAAAGAAAGTTTGTAACAGTCAAATTGACAATTGAATAATGAAAAACGAGTTAAACGTTTATACCCAAAGGATGCAAATCTATAATTACTTTTAGGATTCATCATCTTCGTACGATAATATATTTTTTTAACTTTATGGATAATTCGCCAAGCTTCTTAATTTTAATATGAAAACCATACTTTTTTATTTTTCGTAAAATTAGTTAAATAAAACAAAAGTAATTATTCCTTTTACGATTGTTGATTGCATGTCTTTTTACCATTTTCTTTATACATCTTTTAAAAGACAAATAAAGATTTTTACCCTTAAGGGGAGGTGAAACCTCCATACTCGGAGGCGAAACACTCACACAATCACATCCAATTTTATGAGATTATTAACGCTAGTAAATTTGTCAAAATCTACAGTTCTTCTACGGTTAGCCGGGTCCCAAACTCCTGGTAGTAGAATGGCCTCTCGCGGTATTCATACTTGGCAGGGCTTTCGACCATGTCTCGTGGATGTTTTGGTTGAGAATAATAACTATTTTTCTTTCCGAGAAATATTTCTCAATTTATCGTATCTAAATCGCAATCGGAGTGGACGTATCATGTGTATTTTTGTGCTGGCTGCTAGAGGTTTTTTTTTTATTTTCCACGTGAAATAATAATAAATATTTTGTTTTCTATTCATCGATGAGGAGTGAGAGAGAAGCAGCACATTTGTGTAAGTATGGAGGTTTCGTTTACCCTTAATACGAAAAGTTTACGAAGCAAGATAGACTAGAGTGATAATGGGCTGAAAAAAAAAATCGATGTTCAAAAAAAATATTTATTGAATAATCGAGCGATCGAACCTAAAACGTTAAAATTCACGTTATAACGATCGAGGAGCTGGAAAGGTGTCGATATTTTTAAATAACATTATAATTAAAAATTGACACAATACGATATTCCGTGCAGTATTATTATAGATATAATACACATTAGTGGCAGCACGTGTATGCTACGAGCATCGCAAAGAATTTCAGTCAAGGGTCGTGTAAATTATAGTGAAAAAAAAATCAATACTCGGTGCTAGTGTACAAAAATATTCTCTCTCGGTCACTCTCTCTCTCTCTCTCTCTCTCTCTCTCTCTCTCTCTCTCTCTCTCTCTCTCTCTCTCTCTCTCTCTCTCTCTCTCTCTCTCTCTCTCTCTCTCTCTCTCACACACACACACACACACACACACACACACACACACACACACACACACACACACACACACACACACACAATCATAAAATTTCTTTAAAATCTATAGACGAAAGGCCACAAGTGCGATGGAATTTTTTCAGTGGAAAAGAAAAAAATTATCAAGATTTTATTGTTGTTCGTTGTATGGAAATAGTCATTGACTGAATTACATTTTTACATAACTATATATTACTCAATAAAGTGAGACACATTTGCCGAAAGAAATTGTTTTCCTCCTGGAAAACAGCTGCGTTCTTACGCCTCCCAGTTTTTTAAATGAAGTTTTCGTGTAGTTTACGGGACGGGTCACGAAGGAATTTCCTACATTGCCATTAATTGCCGAACGTGTCGCGCCCTAGGAACGAGAGGATGATTTCCGAGAGATAGAGAGAGAAAGACGGAATTAAGAACAGCTGGTTCGACCCTAAACCTGCACCGCATGAATTGGACGCGCCTTGGGGTGGTTACTTCCTCTAACTATTTGGGTCACTCTGGCGACAGCTCTGTGCTCCTCTGAACAGGAAGGGCGGGGTGATGCGGTGATCCCTCAATGAAAAATCTTTATATTTCTGTTAAAAAAAAGTAATAAAAATAAATTGGCAACACCAAGAATACAAATTATTGTCCACAAATGATAAACCATATTATATTGCAATCAGTATTTTTGTTATTAACGTTAAACGATACTAATTTTACTGTTTTTAAAACGAAATTTCTTGCTGAAATTATTGGTAAACAATCGTAAAACTTTGTCACTGTGAAGCTACGGGCGCAATGAAGAATATTTATCATATTTTAACGTTTATCTAATACCTGCCGGAATAAAATGACTCTCTTAATGATGACAGAGCGACAAATGTTTCAACCGGTACAACTCATCTCTCAACTTTTATCAGGCTTTCATAATTACTTCGTACTGGTAACTCATGATTTCTTCTATAACCTCTTTTAACCCAGATAGAAAGTTGTTTGTAAGAATTTCAGAAAGGTTTTTACTTTGTTTTGAGTCTTCATGCAGTGAGAATGAGTCACTCATCGTGTCAATCGCTGAGGCACCAAACTCTATATTTTCACGAGTACCGAAGTTTCCCTTTGCTCCATACATTTGATTTTCAGTATCACCTTTATAACTATAGTTATCGGTATAGTTCTATATGTTTCGTTTCCTTTTATCCAATATCTCATTAACAATTTACTGATTTTCGGCATCACCTTCACAACTAGTTATCGGTACAGTTCTATATGTTTCGTCTCTTTTTATCCAATATCTCATTAAAAATTTTCTGTGCAGAGTGACAAATCTCTGATGGGTAATCACAAACTTTATCTTCTATTTGAGGTGTAGAAAAGCGTGAATCAGAGTTATCACGCCTAATGAAAACGTGTCCCAGTTCGTTTCCTGCGATCCCTGATTTTGCCAGAGAAAAAGGTAGATAGAAAAAAAATTGAATAAATAAATTTAGTTACAGTTATCAAGAGAAAGTGTGTGCGAAAAAATAAAAATAAATTTGGATACCCAATTTGAGGTTATGTGACATACCACGGTCGGTATCAAAAACTGTAAATCAATTTTTTCAAGGGTGCTCGACGTTTCTGTATTAAATGTAATTACGAATAAGAGTATTGCGTTTCAGTGCTTTTGCTCTTCATGCTCCTCTTTTCTTCCTTCTCTCTAACATAAAGTAGAAGCATTTGGTCTATACACGACGGAACTCGGACGCCGCCGTCACCGGCCAGAATAGAGGGTGCCCGGAGGTCTACATTCAAGTCGAGCGTCAGGGCAATCGATCGTCTTAGCGCAGTATAAACGCAGCAACGTGAACGCGGCACGATGGTGGGAGGAAGAAGGTAACAGAGTTGGGTCGGCAAACTAGGGGTTTCGAAGGCTCGAGCGGAGAAGGCGTACGATTTTCATATCAGCTCGGTGAACAAGAATAAGACGTGACCCGCGCAGTAGGGCAGGAATAGTATTTGCGACCTTCAACCCTCGTTTGTTATTGCCACGAAATCGAGGGCGCAAAGATCGCGAACGAGTTTCAAAGCGATACAGTGGAACCTCGATTATCGCAGCAATGCTCGAGTCCAATGCGACGACGGGTCACAGAATCGCGAATAATTAATCAAATTCACATTATTATTCACACGTTTGTAGGAAAAAATCTGTCTTCTTTTAATCAGGGATTGACGATAAGCAACTTGAAACGTATCGAAAATACTTTTTGGTTCGAATAACTGTGAGTAATTATTCGAGAGCTATAAAATTATTAATTTAGTGCACCGTTTGTGGCCCGAGTACTATTTGTGGTCACCCGATGTAATTCAATCATTTTTTCAAAGTTATTTATTGAATAATAATAACAATAGGTATAAGGGTCATTGCTGCACCACTCATTTAGCCCATAGGCCCATTGTGAACTTATTTATCGAGTATATAATTTGTCAACATTTTTTATAAAATTATAAATTATGCGTTAAAAAATGTTGACATTCGTTGAAAATCCTTAATAGCCACAAATGGTGAAATGGTTGTCTTCGTAATTATTCTCATATTTCGTAATTTCTCAGAGAAAGTGTAGTATTTTAATTATTATAATATGAAATCATATCACGTTGCGATTATATATGATACAAGAACAAGACCGTTTGAATAGATATTTATCCAAACTTAAAGTTTGAATAAGCTAAATGATGGCCACAACCCGTACATCTGTCATAGTTGTCAAAAATCTTATTATCGCACATTTATAAATATTATTTACAGTTATTACGATAACCAAAAAAGTGTTTTTAATACATTTTTCGTTATCGAATGCTATTTTATATTTCTTCCAAAACTTAATAAAGCTTTGAAAAAATAACGTTTAACACAAGTGTAAAATGTTTTGTCAGTAGCAAACAAGAGAAATAACATTTGCAAAAAAGATTTTAATCAATATCCATAACTTAACCTTTATTGTGAAGTTTCCATACATGCGTTGTAAATTATCGGTCTGGGCTTAATCATGGCTTAATTAGGAAACATGCAAGTGTGAACTGGTGTGTATCGCGTTTCATAAAACAGGTGAAAAGCTCATTTAAAGCTACAGATACGCATTAGCTCCGGAACACTTTATCATAATGACACCGTAAATCGCCAACGCAGTTGTTTTTTTAAAATGTTTACAAGATTTATAAATCGAAAGCACAATATACGACGCCTTTACATGTTGAGCCAAATTATCCAACTACCAAAATATCATAAACACTTTCCCCGTTGGTCTGCATCGATTAAGACATGAATCAATATTCAACAAACAGAGTTCAGTCGTTCGTAAAAAAAAGAAAAAAAAATGCATAAGAAACGCCATCATGGTTTCTATGGTAATTTGGGGGCTAAAATAAATAAAAAAGGAAGGACGATAATAAAAATAAAAAATGTAACATTCGCGATTAGATTTTTTTTCGGGGCGAGGAACAAGCGTAACGCATGGGGCTCGTGATCGTGGGCGGTTACAAATCACGCGATCCATCGGTACTTGGCTCAACTAAGTATGTACTCAGTTATTATTATTATTAATATTATTATATATGTATACGCTTCGAAGGGTCGCCCAAGCCCAGCTGTAGCTTCAGCAGTGGTTTTGCTATATGAAAAGCTCATGGATTCACGAGACCTCGTTCACAATCAGCGCATAAAGTTTACGTTAAAAAGAATTTTAATAATAATGTGACACGAGCGTATGTGGAGTAGAGTGAGGAATAAATATGATACGAAAGAGAGTTTCCTAACCTGCATCAACCGCGGCGGTACCGCAGCCATCTTGGAGGCGAGAAAGTTCGGGGGCAGGGCACATAGCGGCGCCACTGGGTTCAACCCACAATCCTGGATTATTATCGTGTGGAGCAGCCGCAGCCGCAGGGCCGATGCTACGCTGGCCAAAGCGCGGGGCTGAAGGGGAGCTTAAAAGGGAGCCGGTGCGGCGGCAGCGACGGCGAGAATGTCGACGCTTGCGTGACGTCACGAATCAGGCCGCGGACGTTGCGGAAAAATGTTGTCATGGCGACGCATGGGGCAGAAGGAACTTGAAGCGCTGGTGAATGATGCGCGTGACGACGCACAGCCGGGCACAACAGAGAGAGAGAGAGAGAAAGAGAGAAAAGGAGGGAGATAACTAGACTCGATCACCAAGAATGGGCCAAGTATAAAAAGGGAGAATGGGAACAGGGGCAAGAGGGGAGCCGAGCAAAGCCGCTTACCCCTCTCGACACTACCAACCGACCGAGTTCTCTTCGGCAAAGACTCTTTCGACTCTTTCCACGGATTTCACTCCACTTGAGCAGATAACTGCAAGCGCTCTGGCCTTCTTCTCTTTCACCTTCGAACGATATAAGTAGCGTGTAAAGAAAGGTAGTAGACTTTTTTTCTCGCCATTTCATTCGAGCTACGACCTTGGACAGAGATATCTTTGAGGAGACTTCGTTTTTCAATCGGATGTGAATAAATTTTATATTTCTTTGTAGCGAAGGACGAGCCAGTATCTCTGAGACTTTTTTAAAATGGATTTACATCTATAAGCGATTAACCGTAAAGGAGGTTGACCCTCATGGGATATTTGGGATCTTACACGATCTCCATTTGAATTATTATTCTGACAAAATAATTATGAATAATAACTATTTTTAAATATCAACTATCTGTTTAATAATGTCGAAAATAAATTCTTATAATATTCTTTTACGATGATTATTTTTTTTTTTGTTTCAACACATTAATTAACCCTTTGCACTCCGAGTGTTTTGTTACTCAACAGCAGATGGCGCAATAGCGGCGCCTACGGAGTGCAAAGGGTTAAAAATTATTTTGTTGGAATAGTAATTTCAATGATTTTTTTATTCGAGAAGTGGTCTTCTAGACTTATGAATCCTTTTATGCAGCAATTATTCACAATACAATGATCAATCGAGCGTCCACTTTAATCTGAGTATTTTTATCAACATACGAAACTATATAAAAGATCAAATAAATAATTAACAATAAATATCTTATTAAATCAATTAAAAGTTCAATATAATTAGGTAGAATACCAATTAGAATTAACGAATTATTTATTACACAGTCGATTCTTATATTCAAATGAATACTGAAGAGTATTGTTTAGATACTTTATAACATTAAGAGGTCGGTTAGTACCGCGGAGAACGACGTTTCTAACAAGTAGTTAGAAACGTAGTCGTTCAACTGAAGATAGATCTCATGCAGGTAGGAAGACTATTGAAATGTACTTCGCTCAAGGAAACAAATTGAAATAATTTTGCTAAAAGTATCAATATCAACAACGAAGGCCCTTGACATGGAACATCCACTCCGAAGTGAATAACGTATCGGAACATTATACCCACCTGTGGACTCAAGATGTCTCATGCGATTTCTTCAAGTATCATTTTCAATCAGTTGACTTCACTGTCAACAAATTATCACGTTTTTTTTTTCTCGTAACCTTTCCATGTTACCATTTCCTCTTCGTCTTTCTTCTCTTTACCGACAGATAATTAATAATATTCGAATCGAAGAAGAATTCGTCAATGTTACGATAGATCGAGAGTCTATAAAGCAGCAGATAGGAAGAAAAGATTGAGAACTTATCGATTCGATGTCATCGTGACTCGGCCTTGTCACAATTTCGAACGCCCGCCGTTATTTCGACGCACTGTCAATAATAAATGAGAGGCTTCAGGCTGTGCTATCCGCATCTCCGGTTTTCGTCGGTAAATAGAATCGTATCGAATCTTCGAAGCATCTCGTATTATCATTCTCCTGTAATTCGTCTCGTTCTTTGTAATTAATTCGGGTAATCACAAGATGCTTGTATTTTTCGACAATGAAACTACGACAACACGCGTATATCTAACGAATAAAATTTAGTCAGTTCGTTATTTTTTTAAGGCAGTAAAATTACGATGAATTTAAGATTATATTCAGAAAGTCCTGTCAGTACAATTTAATTAAAAAATTAATTAAACGAATATTCAACGCCAATAATATTTAATATCAATGTTCCTTGTGGAAAATTTCTAGCGAAATATTGACGATAAAAATGAATTACTACATTAAGGAAATCCTGTAGATACAGTACAGTTACAAACATATTAAAATGATTTATCTTTGTAAAGGATTTATGTCCTTAACACAGAATAATATCAATAATAATTTATTTACAAACATGTATGACGTTTTATCAAAATTTCCCACAAGATTGATCCATTTGGGAGGTTTTTCTTTTTGAAGTTAAAACTGTAAAATTATATTTCGTATTTTATTCGATGCCACAAAAGAAATTTCAGTTATTGCGAAGAAAAGAATACCAGGCTCTCATTTCCCAACGTAAAAATATCTCATAAATTGAAACGCATTATTATATTGTTGATTTTATCAACATCAGCAAGTGTAAATCGATCCCTTGTGACGCAAAGCTGTATCAGTCAGCGACGCAGGTTAGCTCGATAATGTAACGACAGACGACCCGACTACTCAGCTAATTGTATTTCCACAGAGAATATTAAAAAATGACGACGTGAAATGAATTTAAAGAGAGTGAACAGTCAACTTTCCAGAGTGTAGGAAAAGTCGACTAGCGAGGACTTTGCCATCCTCGGATTACCATTTATACCGTTTGCAAGGAAAAAGACGCAAAACGAAGATCAAGTGCCTGACGGAATGTGTTAATGAGACCGGAAGTGTGAGACGCCGGTGTTTCATACACCGAAGCGTCAAAGTAGAAAGGAAGCATAGAGAAAAAGTGTGACCATTTAATGGTGGCATAAAATGCATCGTGTGCAGAATAGCAGATAAGACATAATCAATTATTCCGCGAAGAGTCGCTGACCTGACCTCAAGAAAAATATTTGAACGACACCTGCAATTCGAAGAAATCTTATTGGAAATTCATATCCGAATGTCGTGTTGCCTGACTGATGCGTCGAAGAGATCGGCATATTTGTAACTGTACGACGCTGAGAAAACGTATGGTAAATTCAACTATGGGGAATTCCCTGTAGAAATATCAATATAGCGTTGTAGAGTTGTCTCGTGGTGAAATATTTTGTTATTGTATGATAGAATTGTAACGTGAATCTGTTGTATTATTGTAAATTTGTAATGTGACAAAGATGTTTTTTGGAATTAAATCGCAGTAAAGTTGTTTTTGTTTTTCTGATAAACGTATGGTACAGTTATAAATGCGCCAAGTAGTTGCAGTTGAAGAAAGGATCGAAATTTCAGCTAAAAATAGGACACCAGAGTGGGGATGAATTTTCATTCCTCGCTGTGTCTTTCCCTCTCACATTTCCACGTCACTGAATTCGGTGAAGCGTTTGGTTGCTGATGGAAAATCAAATATACTCGATGTACACGTGAGTTATTCGGAATATGACTCCGGCTTTTTTCTTTCTAAACCCAGAGACACAGAGATGAAGATACGTTAGGAAAGTAATCGAATGTAGTCAAAGATAAATACGCGTGCGGAGGAATATGTCAGATGCTCTTAGGGTTCTAGTGTACTTCTACCACCGGTGAGTAAATATTCCGGATAGTTGTGAACATCCCTTCTGCCAGAAAAGTTGGCCAAGTCGGTTAACACGAGGCGACGGGGATGACGCGTTTACTCCGCAAGCAGCATCAGCATCGAGTGAACGAGGCAATAAACTTTACCCTCGCTCAGAGAGAATCCATTGAATCTCATATGTGGCAAGTTGAAGGAGAATTTATCGATGGATAACGTGTGACAAGCGGCGGAATCTTTGGAAGACTTCCGACGATACTTGAGACTGCGTCTCAAATTGGATGAACCAACTCATTGATTGTCCCAATTAACCTGTTGGTTTGTCCCAAGATTATTAGTTTTATGGCAGCCAAGTTGCTTCTGGCAACGCAATATTTTTCTTCGTGAAATATTTGTTTGAGCCTATGATTCGAGCGTTGATTGAAAATCACGCTAAAGGCGGAAGTACAAGAATGAACGATGAATACCTTGTGACTTTTTTTTGTAAGATAAATGTATTATTTTCCTCCTTAACCAAAATTATAAACTCACTTTCATCAAATATATTTGGTATCGCGAAGGATTGTTTCAAATATTTGTCTCTCGATCCAAAATTACAGTTTATTGCCATTCGGAAATAGCATTTAATCCATTTGGACAATTATATTTTATTGGGTACAATAAATTGTTGAGAAATAACGTTAAGCTATTTTTATATACGAAATAAAATGTATTTTATTTTAATAAATAATCGACGAATAATAAATCTTTATTCGTCAGTGGATTTTATAAATGCAGCCGCGTAATACTCAACAGCTCGATGTCCTTAAATATATCAAGTAATCAATAAAATATCACCTATGGATAAAAAAAAATTCTAGAAAAACTTTGTCTGGCGATAAAATCGGTTAAGGCCATACGCTAACGATGATTATGGTGTCAATTGAGGCTTGATACACAGGGAGTCAGTCTGTACAGAGTTAGGGGTAGAAGTTGATAAAATATGTTGATAATGATGTTATGCCAAAATAAGCGTTCGTTCACGAATGTCCCTTTATTCATTGATCACTTTTGAGCCTATATTCCAGTAACTCGTGTATTAACGAAAAGGAAGGGACGCAGTTTCAAGTTTATCACTTTCAACTCCCTCTTGCGTTAACGTTACAAGTCCAACTCCGCACTATCCCACCTCATATCCCTGGAAATACCTCTAGAAGTCCAACAGTCGTCGAACCAATCCCCGTCGGTTTTCACCTTCGAGTGTCAATAATTCATAACGACGTTGACAGGCGACAAAATACTTGACGAACATTTCCGACAGATGTAGTTTTGTTTTCTTGTATAAAACAAATAAAAAAACTGGTAACATTTTCCAGTTGGTAACAACTGATAACAAACTCAATAAATATTTAATTAATTCAATGAAAACTTAAGTGATTGAATAAAAAAAAATGATTTCATTCGAGAAAATAAAGACATTTAGTTGATTTAATGAAATTATTATTCCAAATACTATTTTTTTTTTCTCTCAATTTATTTATGTACAAGCCTGACTGACTAGCGTATCAGCATATTGGTCAATATTTGAGTTTGATATTACAGTAGCGCAGGAAATAAGATTGTGTGTGAAATCGAGCGTTCGCTGCTGTCAAAGTGACGCATTAAAACATAGTTCTAATACTGCAGTGTCCGTAGTTCCTGGCGCGTCAGGGAATGGATATCTATTTATCGTATCTCGAGCAAACGGTCAGAGCATAGAATGCACGGAGGCCGTGTATATTATCGAACAGGAACTAGTTACAAATGCCAGTTGGTTGGTCTAATGACAGAATGTAAAAAAAAAAATGTTTGGCTAATTTATTACTTTTGGGTCTGCTACTTAAAATTGAAAAATTAATTGATCAAATCAACTCGTTGGTTGGATCAATGATAATGCCAAACCAACCGATAAGTCTTGGGCACAATTGACGAGAAAAAAAATATGAATTTCTATCACGAATTATCAGAGAAGCCTAACGATAAATTGATTATAACTATCAACCTGGTGGTAATTAAAACTTGTGGATCATAATCCTGCTAGAAGCCATCTTTTCACTAATCGTTAAAAGTTTTATCATAGTTATTCACTAGGTTTAAACATTATGATTGAAAAAAAAAAAAAACAAAAAGATTCACCAACTCAGATAATTAACGAATTTCATTTTAAAAATATGAATTTTGTGAAATATCCATCGAGTGTACCAAAAACTTCATTACCATTTCAATGGCATTAACCATTGAATTGAAAATCTGTATTCGAATTTTATAATTAAGTTCCTATCAATGGATGGCTTTATCAATGCGAAGCTACCGAGAGAGGTGGCGGAGCTTAAGTCGACTGCGAATCGATCAATCGAACTCGTTGTAGCACTACGTACGTCAGTTTGTCGTTCGTTAGCTCCCGATTTGAGAGATTCCCAATAAGCTATTTCTAAAGATAAAAAAGAGCCGAGGCGTATTGATTAACACGAGAAGGCAGCGTCGTGTTCAATTTTACCGTGATACTCATCTAGTTGTATTGAGAAAGCTCACTGTTCTATGAGCTATACTCAAGCCCGTGGTATATCTATAGATACACGGTATAGACAGTGTACATAGCGTAAAAATGCGAAGTATAGGTGCCCCAACGTTGACGGTTTCGTTTTTCGACGAACCGGAAATCTGGCAGTCAAGCGTGTTCCGCAATCGAGGCCAGCGGCATCACGAAAAAAAAAAAAAAAAAAAGAAAAAAAAACCAATGAGACTCGCTTTATCAACACAAAAGAATTGCGAGCAGTGCACTGTAGTAAAAAAGTGCATCTATTGCACTTTTGCAATATAAAAGCTCTACACAGAGAGACATTTTTGGTAACAGCTATAATAAAAATATGGGAACGACTCCCATCCAGCATTGTAAACTCGGTTTATTCTGCCACTTCAGGAATATGATTGCCATACAGTACATTGAACAAGATTAAATCGTGCGTACAATACGGTATGAAAAATATTACCACTGTCGTATGAATTAGCTATCAACGTTGTAAAGATGACTAAAACACGATATGGCTATCAGGACTGACGGTGTACCATAAATTATTACAAGCATCGAGCAACGAATATCATTAGAATTGCGCGATGTTTATAATATACAAATGTCCGTTTCGCGCTTTTTGCGAGCCGTATGATTTGTAATGTCAATACAATTGCAGCTTAGCATTAGGAAAATATTATAGAATCGTAAGAACAATTCAAAATACAATGTTTAAACACGAAATATTTATTTTGGATTATATCGATTATTCAAATAGAGCGTTTCGTTAAGGTTACAAGAAGCCATCATTCAATTTATTCATATGAGTGACGGTACATCTATCCATGTTGTCGATAAACAAAGAATCGTACTCGAAGTTATCGAATTCCTCTACCATTTACGTTTTACTTCACGGCATGTCGATTTACGGTATGACTTTCGAAATTAGATTCATACCCATATTTTGTTATTAAAGCAGAGTCATTCTTCTTATCATCTACGAGAATGTCCTGAATGTAAAGAAATTCTAGGTTCTTCTCTAAACGGGAACTGTAAAATGATTTAACGGTTAATCTCGTGTCCTGATTATTTCACTCCGTTGGTTGCATATCATATTTTTTTTTGTGTATAAACGAAGAACTACGTAACCTTTATCTTGCCATCACTAGGATGGAGAATGGTACGATGCTGACGATACAATCATTCAGAGGCTTCAATCGGACGTACAATACCAAGTACCACAGACAACGTATAACAAAAATTCCTTGAAATGTTTGAAAAGACAGCCGGAAGTTGTGAATCTGGTAATATATACAAGGATTTGCGTTAGTCGCAATACCGAGATTAGTAGAGTTATCGATAATTTTACACGTGTAAGATTCTTATACATTTTCGAAACGTTTCGAAAACTATATACTTTCAAGTGATTGAAAAAACGATTTCCTCATTGTGTTCTGTGATGGTCGGACCGAGAATTTGAGGAAGTTTGTAGAATGGTAGTGACGATGTCCTGCCGAAGTATCGAAGAGATAAAATATATGGTGATCATCGGCGATTGAACCCGGATTGTTCTGGTACTGACTGAGTAAAAGCGCCAACCACTGCATTGATGTGACCTATATATTCCTCTCATTCGAATCGTCTACTTATATGCAAGGCAGGCATCGTTACACACGTCCACTTAATGAACTTGACGACTTCGTCGACTTTGCAGATGCATGTGTGCCTCGTTAGGTTTTTAAGAGTACCTCGTTAGGCCGCCTATGCTTCAGCTGTACAATTTGTGCGTATGAGAACGTGTTTTTGTAGCCCCGAACACTTTTGACATCATGTGATGACCGGACGGAGAATTTGGGGAAGTGTGTAGAATGAAAGTGACGATGGTATACGGAAATATCGGAGAGAAAATACATGGTGATCGCCGGAGATCAAACCAAGATTGTTCCTGTAACTGAGTAAAAGCGCTAACCACTGTGTTGATGTCACCTATTCTATAAGTAGTTCTCTCATTCGAATCATCTACTTATATGCAAGCCAGGCATCGTTACACACGTCCACTTAATGAACTCGACGACTTCGTCGACTTTGCAGATACATGTGTGCCTCGTTAGGTTTTTAAGAGTACCTCGTTAAGCCTCCTATGCTTCAGCTGTACAATTTGTGCGTATGAGAACGCGTTTTTGTAGGCCCGAATACTTCGGACATCATGCGACGACCGCGTAGAGAATTTGGAGAAGTGTGTAGAATGATAGTGACAATGGTCTCCGGAAATATCGAAGAGAAAATACATGGTGATCGCCGGAGATCGAACCCAGATTGTTCTTGTAACTGAGTAAGAGCCCTAAATACGGTGCTGATGTCACCTCATTCGAATCGTCTACTTATATGCAAGGCAGACATCGTTATACACCTCCACTTAATGAATTCGACGTCTTCGTTGACTTTGCAGATGCATGTGTGCTTCGTTGGGTTTTTAAGAGTACCTCGTTGGGCTTCCTATGCTTCAACTGTACAATTTGTGCGTATGAGAACGTATTTTTGTAGTCCCGAACATTTCTGACATCATGTGACGACCGGGCGGAGAATTTGGAGATGTGTGTAGAATGATAATGACGATGGTCTCCGGAAATATCGAAGAGAAAATACATGGTGATCGCCGGAGATCGAACCCAGATTGTTCTTGTAACTGAGTTAAAGCGCTAACCACTGTACTGATGTCACCTATTCTATAAGGAGTCCTCTCATTCGAATCGTCTATTTATATGCAAGCCAGGCATCGTTACAGTTGCATATCGGAAAAAATATTTGCTTGCGAGTATCGCTAAACATCGCAGTGTTCTCGACACCATTTCGAATATATTTCGCAATAAATATTGAAGAATTTATAATACAAATGAGACATCACGTATTAACGTCATAAACACGTATGAAAATATAGGTCAAAAGGGCAAAATAAATCGTGTTTACCTGTGCAAAACGGGGTAACAATTGCCAGAGACATCTCTTCGCGTATTATTATCATAAAAATTGTTATCGTTTATTGCAAGTTGGTCAAGTTGAATAAATAAGATGGTCCAAGAAATGTAACGATGACAATATGTAATGTACACGAGTCAGAGAAATAAAAGGAACAATTAAAAAATGCTTAATCTCCTTTTTGCAATAGTGAAGTACTGTGAAGTAAAAGATGTCGAAGAATTTGATCTGATCTCTTGTTATCTTAGAAAAAAAAAAGCATAGTCTAGCAAAGAAATGCTGAACGAAAATTAAATTAGTACAACATTAAGATTTTTTTTTCAGTAATACATCGAAACATCTGTAATATTCCGAGATAAAATCTTATTTCTTCACAATATGCCTCAAGTTACCGTCATTAAGTCATTACCAAGGGTCCTTTTTGTAATTAATCGAAGTAATTAAGTCTTTAAAATAAGAGTAGTGACTTAGGAGCTTTCGCAGAGCAACGAGTAGGGCATATTAGGGTAGCTTGAAGCACATTATTTTATTTCCATGTATATCTGTCCGTAAATACTTGAATTTTTCATGCGTGATTATCGATTTAATTGAGCTAACTGTTAATCATTTTTTTAATTTACAATTTATGAACCGCCATCCTTTGGAAAAAAAAACGAATGTGACCCAAGGTGATACACTGTCACTTACTCTGCCTACTGGAGTCTTAAGTTTTGAAACGTAGAAAGTCCTTTTTGAGAAAGGGCTTACGGAGAGTAAATGGTATATTATTAAGGCAACGACAGTGATACGTGTGCGATTAGCGAGCGGCTCTGTCGGTCCCTCGAATTAAGCAATACTTCGTGCTGCCGTTACTCGGATAGATGGCCATTTAGATGTGCACTGGCATGTGCATTGCATTATGGGGCGGAAGGTCATTTTTCCGGAGACTGGTGGTTCCCTGCAGGAACATAAGCCTCCGTTACGTGCAAAAAAGCGACTGCGCATGCGATTCGAGGGCAGTGGTGCTCGTAAAAAAGGAAAGAACTACGTACGTACGGTGGAAGAATTTATATTAAAAAATTGTAGTATTAACAATTCACTAATTACCTGCATGAACTATTTATAAATACAGCGTTTGCCTTTGAGGAAGACAAATCCTTCGGCTCGTATCAATCCCATCTAGGTTCATGGGAAAATTGTTTGGGAATATCAGATAAGGTGCTCTGTAACTCTTTTTACCTCATTCACCGTTACTCAACCTACCAGAATCTTCTCTGGTGACACGTAGGGTATTTTCATAGGGAATGGGCTTACGAAGGGTAACTAGTACAATATTAATAATTACTAATTACTATTATCTGTATTAACTATTAATAAAGTCCCTGAAGAAAACAAACTTCTAGGTCAACCCCTCAAGTATCGAAGCGTTTATGCTGGCAACGAAGAACCATATAAATTTTCTGGTTGTAATCTCAATACGAGCAGGAGTGACGCATTTCTTTTTTTACCATCAAAGGAACGATATCTTATGGTTATTCAACATTTTTATTGAAATTTTTTTAACCCGTTTAGACATCTGCCAAATAGTTAAAATATAAAATACCGTTAAAGTCGCAACTGTCAGTTGCAACGTTATATTAACGGCGTTGACGCTCGAGGGTTTGATGTAATCCCGTGAAAAATTCTCTTTTACGTCATTAATCTACGAAAGCTCTAAATCCAGTACCATTGTTGATTAACTAAAATGTTATCTCTGCTCTACATCATACAAAATTATCCAATAAACACGTACTTGATATATCGTAAGAACGAAAACTCGAGCAAAAATACCCGAGCAAACAGTAGAGCGACTCGTATAGCTCGAGTGGTGTGTGAGTTTAAGTTTTTAAAACTGCAGCGTTCATACAGGAAAAGAAATTTAGGCCATGTGCCGTTGGTAAACGAGAGGGCGATCTCTGAGATGACGAGAAAGAAGATGGAGCATTCAGGAAAAAAGAAGAGACGAAGAGGCGTCGTCACCGCAAAGAATTTTAAATCGCGATTCTGGGGTCACCGGGAGCTGCTGCTAGGGTAACGCGACAACGAGCACGGTAAGAGAGAGAGAGAGAGACAAAAAATCCGAGAGCTACCTATAGTTCTTACCTGGGGGTTGCGCAACGGTGCAGTGCGCTACTGCTGTAGCACTGCTGCTACACAGCTGATGGTCGCTGCACCGATGAAAACCGCCTGGTTTTCTCCTTTCTTCGTACACGGAATATCGCGTTACTCTATTCCACATATTTGTCCCATAGACTCTTCGTGCTATATATATATATATCGACGTGCTATTGCTGTGTATATCCGTACATAGAAGGTGCGATATCTATAAAAAAAATCGCATAACGTCTAACTAGAAATACGAATTGTCCGAGGCAATGTGCCATCGTGGCTTTTGCTCGACTTTTTCCTTTCACTGGAATATTTCTTTATGGCGAAGGACCGAGCGTGTAAGAAATGTCAGTTTGAAATACAACTTTTTGTACAATTTATATTGAATGAAAAATGTATAATTGATTATTTCATTAACGCAAATATTTACGCCTGTTATTGAAGCTTCACGTTTTCATTGCACACTTTCGTAGATTCAATAAAATTTTGTTAATTTTTATCTAATTAACGAAACCATCTATCGTCATTGGTATTTCATTTAATGTTTTTTTTTAGCCTGGGGATAAATTGGGGAAACGCGAATTTCGTCAATTTATTGAATCAGGTAAATAACGTACAAATAATATAATACAACAATAATAATAATAACATTAATAATTAATAATTCATTTATTAAATCACGAACGATATATCATTTTAACTTTATTATTCGCTTATAAAACTTCTTTTATTTTTTTTTTTAAATTATGGTAATAGTACAAACGTGAAAAAAGGACTATAATCAAGGAATAAATAAGGCGCTATAGTCGTGTACCCACGTGCCGTGAGATTTTTTTATTCGGCGTTGCGATAAAGTTGGCAAGTACACGCGGGGCGGGTAGCTAACGGCAGCGAGTACTATGTACTACAGTGTACCCGCGGCTACGGGGTGGAGAACGTGTCCTCGGATAAGTAGCGCACCAGAGTAGGCCAAGCCAAGCCAACGCCACATAGTCTGGGAGCTTATAGGGTGGCGCAAGCAAAGAGAGTGAGAAAGCCGCTGATGCGTGTATGTTGTGTGAGCGGGCGCGTTACTAAACTACAATACGCTCTGTAGGCTACGTACATTAGGACTTGGGTGTTCACACACGATCGACGTTACACTCCCTATAGTCGGACACTTCTGGGTACAAAAATTCACCCGCAATTTACCTCTGTATATAGCTCCGTCTATCACCTTTCCCGTGACTCTACCACAAAGCGCGATAGATAATAACGTATTCCACCGTAAAATATAAAGATACGCGGTCGCCACTCGACACCAACTTATATCCCAGTACACGCGATGTTTTCAGTCAATTGCAAATCAATTTAACTGCCTCGCTTCTTTCGATTTACCAGTTGTTTTTGTATTCTGACCCGCAACTCGAAAAATTTATTTAAATATTTATTCATTTATTAAACGTCTTATCGGTGTGATTATGTAGGCAATTCAACGCAAAAACACAAAACAATTTAATCATGGAGATAATGGTAACTCAGGGACTTTGTAAACGTATCGTATGGCATTTTGTGCCTCTATATTCATATACGCCAAACATAAATAACGATTTGACCTAGTTACTTGCTATATCCGCATGGCTCCGCTCTCTATACCTCGCGCTGCCGCGACATGGGGGTGCGCAGCCCTGCTATACCACCACCACCACCACCACCACCACCACCACTACCACCACCACCTCCACTTCTACCACTACCACCACCACCACCGCCAACACCCGCATTATCATTTACCGGTTTCCTCGATCCCTACCATTACTATGCTATTTTTTCTGCTGCTATGTACGCTTATTGGCAGCAAGTGTATCAAACGCTTATGGCTTCTACGTCGGACATAAAAAAAAAAAGGTTCTCAGTCTACTGACCCCTTGCGGGTCATCATACTGTCGAGAATTTAGATGGATAGTCTCTAGAGTATTGTGGAAAAACTCTCATCGATCATTAACGGATCATCCGAAATTGATAAAAAAAAAAAAAAAAAAACAAACGACAAAAAAATTATCAAGTATAACTTTTGTTTTAAGAGAAAATTTAAAAAGCGTTTAATAATTATTATCTTAGAACACAGTTCGAAAGACAATATTGTATTGTCGTAGATTAATCGGTCAATATATTAGCAGTGCGAAAAGTATTCTTTTGTATTGTCAAGAATTGGCATTATCATGCATTTAAAATACTTTTCGGCTCGAATAATTGTAAATAGTTGAATCATCTTAAAAAAATTACAATTATTTGAATCGAAAAGTCGATTTAGGCGAAGACATCGAAATATCTCGCTAAGTAAGCATCGTACGAAATAATATTCCAGATGAAAAGTTATCATTTTGAAAAGTTACAATTCACTCGTCCTAAAATTAGATCGCCCCGCCCCGCCCTTTTGAAAGAGGCGGGGCTTAACTTTGAAATCTTAATGGGGACTCTCATTTTTTATTAAAGATTCAGATTCTACGCTACAAAATACGTAGGTTTTGTCTGAAAGTTTTTTTTTTTTATTTATTCGTGATAGATGACGGTGTAATCGCAAAAATAACATTTTGCGAAATAAAAAATAATTCATAGAAACGTGCGATAATAAATATTCTTTAACATATGGTATATCGCTTACAGAAAAGAGAAGTTATTTGCTGAAATTTATCTTCGAAAATACTCATTAACTCCTTTTTTTTTTAACGATTATTTACAAATTATTCGAAATGATAAATATTTTTTATACATTTGTATCCAAATGAATTTTATACGTACACGTTAAGAAGAGTACGTTGATACTACCTCAATTCTGTATAATAAACATACGCTGTACCGGCACTCGCGAGAATTTAATCTATACATCGCCGTGACGTTTAAATACGTATCGGACTATAGACAACTGAAATGTATATTGTTATTGTTATAATCGGTAACCACCAGACTGTCTGGTGATGATGTCTATACCCGTTTACGAAGCGACGTTGTACTGCGGTAGACAAAGGGGCGGATGATCGATATAACCAGTCGTTATTTCACATTTCATAGAAGAGCGACGTAGCTAAAACATTTGCTTAGAAACAGTCTTCAGTGTTGGAAAGAATGTGATATTTACAGTGGCCTCTCCTGTAGTTTTTTATACAAAATTCTATATCACCGATAAATCCCAAAGTATCGGAATATTCCTAATTAACTGTACTGTATAGGAGTCATTTAAATATTTTTGTAGTAGCTATTATCAGAAAATTCTGAGAGCGTAGAACGACTGATTAATTGATGTGAATGAAGAGCCGAAATAATGGAGACGAGGTAATTTTTAATTGAGCATCGATAAGAACCGAACATTGCATTTTAAACAATAGCTATTTGTGCACTTCGTATTCCAATTCGTACTTATTCCCTGGGACGAACAGGGGAGCCCTTCCTTTATCTTGAAATGACAAATTAATTAGCAAGAGACGGGTAGAAACGCTATATACGTTGTTTTTTCTTTACCCCTCGTGCGTCCTGAGACTGGAACCCTTGTACACTAGGCCGTGACATTTGCCCTTTTGTCGTGGAGCTCCGCGTGCTCTTCCGCTCTTGGGGCAGTTCTCGCACTCTTTTTCCCGCATGCTACGTTTACAACGCACGAACAGCTGGTTCTATGTGAGAAAAACGTATGAGCCACTCGAGATGCTCGTGTCTGTGTGTCGAGATTAAGCCGTACGCCAGACCAAGCTTCACGACGTTGCCGTTCGTGCCATAAGCATGAGATATAATAATAGGTACATTGAGCTAGGCTGGACCGTGTGAGCAAGCTGAGCACGCTGACGACCCTACTCCTATAAGTATAGGTGCTCTTGCACCTATACCGGGAGCCCTTGCTCGATGGTCGAGAACTCGCGGCCGTACAATGGCACGGCTAGCCTATTTGTTGTCGAGTTCAACGACGAGAAACGTGAGGGTGAACGTGTGTGTGGGGGGGGGGGGGGGGGGGGGGGGCTTTGGATAAGGGGGGGGGGGGCGATCGAAGGTGTCCTTCAATCGCAAACCCAGCTGTGTGACATTTAGCTTCTCTTTCTTCTCTACCAGCTTTTCATCAGGTTGTTGCAACAGACTGTTGAACGCTCGCCTCACGCACACTCGCACACTCACTGATCCTTCTTTACCTGTTTTTCGAGCGTCGCAGCCGCGACATTCTGTCGTCTCGTGTGAAACTATATCGAGGGCAAAGGCTCAACTGTTCTTGAACTGTTTTTCTGTCGTGTGTCTCGCGAAGAGAATTGCAAGAAAAATAGTGTATCGAAGTTTTGTTCGATCCTGTGCATAAGCGAAATCCTATAATAAGTTTTATAGAGTGCATGCGATGCTTTTAGCTTGTTTTTCACGACCCAGTTTAGTCAAACTTTGTTAACTAATACATTTGGACTAGTCGCACGTAGGAGGAGCAATGAAAGCAACATTTTGTACAACTGTCAAGCATTTCGTTGATCAAACTTTATTTTTTATATATTCGATGAATTTTTATTTAATCATTGAAAATTTATTGAATCTTTGGTCAAAGTAGATCACAAATGAATAAATGGATTAAAGTTCTTACGCAATATGAAGAAATTAATGTTTTGCACGGTAAATATTTAAATAATATTATATAAATATTAAACATGTAAATAAAAGTTTCATTATTCTTAAATTAATTTTTAATTTGATTAATTCTGCTGAACTTAATCATTTAATTGTGTTTTTTTTTTCTTTTCCATTGTGAGGCTCGATCAAGTACCGCGAAGGTATAACCTTAAAACGTTTGCTGTACAGCGTTTCTCGTAGATTCCATCTAAAGGAAAAAAAATCACGCGCTGTCGAGAATCATCTGCATCAAAGCCAAATCTGAGTATTTAATTCCTGTTACAGTTCCGTCGCATATTCCTGAATCATTATTCATTATCAGCAACTTTATCAATTCTATAAATATACCAATCACCAACAAGGTTTTAAAAAATCGTTGTTTTCATATTGTAACCTCATGAAACCCTTCAACTTTGACTTTCAGCACGATTTTTTATTTATTCCACGAAAGTCGAGATTATTAATGTGATCGTCTTTCGCAAACACGTCTCTCACACGATTTCTGACCAAAAATATCTAATAGTCGTTGGAGTTTTTTCATACGATGTAATATTAAAACGCACACAGCAACGAGCGTGACGCGTATAAAGATTTACCCAACTACACAGTCGTCCATTATCGTCATATTCTCGGGAACGAAATCAATATACTCTACGGAGAATTAAATGACGTGGATGACGCGTTAAGCCATTCCAATAGAGTAGCCTGATCAGTTACGCTACCGATTCCTGGTGATCTTCCATATTTCTTATATTTCTCTCCCACAAAAGGTGAATAAAAAATTATTATTTTATTCCAACAAGTATTTGTAAATCCTTCTGTTGAGTCGTTGCAGAATTTACAGAGTTTCAGCGCAGTTTAATTCCTCAAACGTGGCACCAGTGATATATAATTCGAGTAGTCGTACTGGAGCGAGCATCGAACCGAAGTAGTGAAGCAGCTTAGCGATCAGACGGTGAGACATAGCTTTCTCGCAGTGTACGTGCAGGACTACGGTAATGGTGGCCATACTCAACCTTCCCCCCCCCCCCCCAACCCCCTCCCCAAACCTCTCTACCCACGTATTGCAAATGCCCCAGCGAATAGAGAAGAGCCATTACATTTCGGCCGAAAGTGTGTCTGACTGAAAGGTAGGTTCCTTCACTTTATTGCTTCCCGCAGCGTCCCTGTAAGCCGCCGATACTCAAGCCGTAAGTATTATGGAATTACTTTCGATGAACTATTGCACAAACGAATTGTCTTTTCGAGAAATTATGACGCTGCATCGTTAACGACCACACGCATTTATTTGGACTAATTTACAAGCAGTGCTAACGAAATATCAAAAGCAGAATTTGTTATTAGACCAAAAATTGACTAATCTGATAATTTATTAATATTAAATAGAAACAAAGTTAAGTAAATAACTAGTCATGAGTTAAAATAACATATATTATTAGATGGAGATTGGATAAGCAATTAAGTAGAAATAGCGGTTATGATTGGACGTTCAAGAGCCGAATCAATTAGTACAAATGACGAGTCTGATCGTTTAGCATATCGATAAATGATAAGTTAAAATCGACTATCGAATAAGTAGAAGCAGCTGTGGTGAACGGTAACGAATAATACAAATTAACGAGGAAAACTACAAAGTGTATGATTGAATTAACTGGACTTAATAAAAAGTATAAATATCGCTTTCAATCTGACAGCGCTTGAATTATCAAGTAGAAATAACCAGTTATATCGGACACTTAAAATGGTATAAAAATTTGAAGAAAACTGCTTTAGCAAAAATATCCGGACGTAATTAATAGCTCTGTATCTTTAGAGTTATTCAATCGATCGAGCTGACATTTAGCAGACCGGTTTATCAGAAACGTCCCTTTGTTCGGTAATTCGTTAATATTTATTCATCAGCTTAGATTTTATGACGTTTTCAATTTTGTAGAAAAATATCTGCAAGTCCGCTAGCTGCTGCAAACTTTTAGTCACAAACAGGTTCAGATTTTATAATACTTTGGATTCTTTAAATAAATTTCTGTTCTCGTTCTAACTCATTTAAACATCAGTTAAACCCAAAGTTTCTACCGAAATTAACTAACTTTCGAAGATGCGGCGTATTCAATTTGTTGAAGATCGATAAAAGGCTTCGGATTTTATAATAATTTACATTTTTCAATTTATGACTGTTTCTAGTACCGAAACAACCGACGAAACGAGGTAAAACATTTGATACTCACGCAATATTATAGCAATCAGGGATACTTAACTCTTTGAGTATCAATGACGGATAAATTCAAAAGTATATGCGTCAATATCGCGATCTCGATGCTCAAGGGGTTGATAAGAAAATTAATAAAAATCGACAAAGGTCTTTAAATATTACAATTCCATCAGATTACTTATGATCTCATACACAAGTAGAAATTTTTCTAGCGGCGTTATCTAATCGCTATATATGCTAAAAGTGAAATTGAATTATTAAAGAAAGCAGCTCTACGAAGTATCCATATTTTGACATACAATTACTCAGATAAAAAGTCGATACATGACCCCTTGACTCGTGTACTTTTGCTGTAGAAAAATTGACGACTAAGTCTCGTATGTGGATCAAGACTCGAGCGTGTTTCCAATGGTCGATGCAACGACACACCCTCCTCGACTCTGCGTGATCTTTTAAGATCAATTTAACCTCAACATTAACACTGGAATCAATACAGTCAATGTAACCCCGAGTAACCACTAAGGGTTAAATTAGTGTTTCTCATCAGTTTCGCGATAAAGAAACGATGAAGTAGAATTGGCGTGATTTAATCAGACGGCAAATGGAAACGATAGAGCTAGACGTACGTTGCGTGTGATCAGACACGAAATGAGTAAGTACAAGCAGTGCTTGCACTTTGGTATCAACCGTGTAAGCTCATAAGTAGAAACAGCGTTTCTCATTATACTCGAAGTGAATAAGCTTATGAGGAGTTACCAATGAGGCATTAATCCCGTAAGCTCACGAGCGATTATCAACCATGAACCACGTACATCGGTACAACAGTAGGAGTACACAAGTAGAAATAGCGTTCCGGGTCAGCCTTCGTTTAGCTAATACGCTTACAACGATGACGTTCAACCAATGAAGCGCTCCAACAGCAACAATCAACATTGCCCGAATTGTTTTGGGGGATTAATTGCAAATATAAGTAGACGCACAGGTGCGAGCATAAATTGAGAGTGAACGAGTCTGGAACACGAGGAGCGGTACTCCAACGATCCGGGCTTCCGTCAAGTAGAATAAAGAAGGTAAGAGAGATGTGGAAAGAAAGAGTGAAAGGGAAAGAGAGGAATATGCAGAGCGAGCGAGCAGGGAGTACACGAAGGACCGGACAAAGTTCACTAATGAAGCTCGGCACGGCCTCGCGAGCTCAACGATGCCGGGGGATGGTGCAGTTCGTCGGAGTCCCACGAGTTGACGATTGTGATTCCTCCTAGCCCTGCAGATCAATTACAGCACTCGAGCTCTGCACCGAGACTTTCAAGCCGTTCTCTCGTTCGAACTGAACAACTTAACTACTACGCGAAGACAAGATTTTGGAATAAAAGCTGATTCACAATCAGGCTCGAACTTTTTATTGAATTTTATATTTCGATAAAATTACATGTAGCAATTTTTGTTGTTGTAATTATTAAAAAGTTATTACTTTGAGTGCACGGAGATAACGAATTTATATAAATCAGGAAAATTTTATTTCGATTCCAACCCCATAGACTTTTTTTTTTGTCAACTAACGGTTCGTTTAAGAAAATTGATTTGATCTAACTAAAATAACATTTATTTTTAATATGTAAAACTTTTTTGTAGACCAACAGACAAAACGATTTTTTTGCGATTTCTTTAGAAGTTAAAAATCATTAGGTCTGGTTGTCTCATTAATTCTTAATGAATGAGTGAGGCAATCAGAGTTGACTAAAAATTATTGATTCGATTGTTAGAGATCTTTCTGAGATCGATAACACAGGAAGCGAGACGGCGCTGAATCAACCTGGGTTGCGATCTGCCAAAAGTATTCCATTCTAATATTTGGTTAAAAACATTGTCGCGTAGATTTACCACTCTATAGAAACATTAATGACCGCGTATTGATTAATTAATCTGAACGATCAACAGACAAAACGCCTGATTCGTATTTAATATTTTTTTCTATTCTAAATAAATGTCTAATTTATTGCAATACAAATTATTTCAAAGTTCTGATTTATTCAATAAATCATGTTTGCTCATTGTGTCTCGTTTATTTTTTATTTTGTCCGTCAATTACGTCTCCATCTTTTGTAAATTTCAATATTACCGTCAATTTGTAACACCGAAAAAAAAAGTGCATCTTTCAATTCCGTGATTACAAAAAAAAAAAGCCATCAAGCAATTTTACTTCGAACAATGCAACAAAACGTCAAATGTTTTTTTCGTATCACCCTGTATAGACACAAGTTTGCATATACGCACGACAAGTAGAAACGTTCCACTGCCTTCGAATGCTACGTCTCATTATCTCGCGAATCCCTTGAAAAAGCAAGGATGGAAGAATCCCGCATGAATACATTTAACAAGGAGGAGCACCGCTTTATCCGAGTTATTATTAGATTTTCGTGAAACATAACCGTCACGATATAATCGAGTACATAGTTGCACCGGTACCCCCGATTATTTTTTATATTATAGGCGTTCATGAAGAAACATTTAAACGAAGAAAGCAGAATAGAATTGTGATTGCCGGTCGTCGGTAGGCGCTATCGTCGAAGACTCAGTAATCGATTGGCCGATCCGATATATCATTAGTCTGTGCGATGATGGCGATGATGGCGATGATGGCGATGATGCGTGTCCACCGAGTACTCGAAGGTTTCCACTTTTATCGTTACACCATATACGCGTATAGAAGTAACAAGCATTAACGTAATTAGATCGTAATTCGCCTCCTGGGAAATAACGTATTTGCGAAATGTACCTACACGATCCTCGTAAAATGTCGGAAAAGGGTTCGTGGCTCGACACAAATAGTGGGAGGAGAGCTGCAGTTGGAGAACGATGAGTCGTTGGTGGAAGGAGCTCGGCTCTAGAGATTTCCCGACAGAGTTCGAAATTGGCAGAGCACCAAGCGGGGCTACTAAAAGAAGTTAAAAAGGTGGCCGGGCCAAGCTTTATTGCAATTCCTTTTATTATTATTTCTTTTTTTTTTCACGACTCTACTTCCACTGACCCTTAATAGCGATTACAACGCGCTCGATTGGAAAACTCGATGAATCATCTGTATTAAGAAATTTTACTAAGTATTTATTTATTATTTATTTTTTAACTTTTCAAATGGATGGGATGTTACAGCAAAAAGTTGACAGCGCGACAGAAATCTTTTAACTTCCTCTCTGGCATCTCTTTAACGTC
Source organism: Cylloceria caligata (assembly GCA_963942595.1). NCBI lineage: Eukaryota > Metazoa > Arthropoda > Insecta > Hymenoptera > Ichneumonidae > Cylloceria > Cylloceria caligata. Next base: position 7,504,649 of record OZ012703.1, read on the forward strand.
CTGTACGTGTATATCAAACTCCTGAGAGTCTCGATATGGCACGCGAGCCAAAAGTTTCGATCGATTTTATGATCTGCGGAATTGGAACAACGCCGGGACCGCTGGTTATATTGTAAACGTTTAACGTTCTCCTTTCCGAACACCGAGATATTGTTGGTTAAAGCTTTTTTAATTTAAGATTATTCATGGCAAGTAAAGACACATCTGTCATAGCGAAAAGAGAATGAGTCTAAAAGAAACCTGATACGATTTTCCATGTACTCTGATACGATTTTTCATGTACTCCAAAAAAATTTAATAAAATAAAAAATTATCCTTCAATTTAACTTTGCGTAATTATTCATTCTTTATAAAATTTTTAACTCTCTTTTCGATGTATAAAGACACTGTTTTGTTAAATTGTTATCTTAGTTCTTCGCTAGCTTTCTACCTTTCAGTAAATTTAAATTTAAAGCCTTCGTGTCCCTATGCAGAATCTTAAATCGTAACGTCACAACCGAGAAAATGTACGAATTTTGACGTAAGACGAAAAATAGTGAGAGTTCCATTTACGAATGAATTATCAGATGCGAATGAAAGGTAAGAGTACAAAATTGATTCAAACTGCCTAGCAAACTGCATTGATCGGCTGATTCAGCCAGCGTTATCACTGCGCTTAAAAACAATTAATATCAATTGAATAAACTATTACGCACCAAATTGACATTGTCCAGTGTGACAAGAGTTTACAAATAAACTATTCTTTTAAAAATAATTTTGCTACGTTAAAAATTTAATTTACCGAAACATGGATCACATTTATTGTGACTTTTCGCCTTTGACGTTACGATTCAAGATGGCTCGGACCAGTACGCAGGGACCTTAAGGCCCACCAATTTCTGTAGAACGTGTTTTACTTTTTTTTTCTGCATTTTTCAAGTATTTCGATCAGGAGATTTTTTTTCATTATCAGAACAACATGACAAACAATCAAACACATGCGATTTTCCCTAGAATTTTTCTTTTGTTCCATAAAAAAAAAGTAAAATCGTTTCAACCGAAATCGGTAGACCTCTCCCTCTTTTAACTTAAAATCATTGGATAGAAAAATGTGTATCGAGCTGTAACGATGTCGATAACTCGTTAGTTAAAAACAAATACTTTTTTTTAATCACTAATATGTTCCCAAGGGTTACGAACTTCGAGGCTTAAAAAAAAATGAAGAATCTAGAAAAATACGCGCTCTTAACGAGTCTATCAGACCCTAACTTAATATTCTTTACTACGTTCATCGTATACGATGAAGCCTCGCGTCTCTAACTTTACGTCGTCTTGAAATGCCTTTTTCTTCTCCGACTAGTGATAAAACTGAATTTAGTGAAATTCCTTAGCGCCAACTCGTCTGCTCATCGATCAGAGAAGAATATTTATTTTTTAAAAAAACGAGTCAACACCTATATTATCAATTATTTTATTTCCTTAAAAGAAAAATGCTCTGTTACTTAAAAAAAATAATGAATTATCTACTGATTATCGTTTAGAATAATATCTTTACTTTTCTCAACTTTCAAAGATAAATAATTTGCCACAGACAGATTTCGTAGCTTCGTGTAATACAACGTTAGCTCTATAAAATACAGCGAAACAGTTGCATTACATGCGCTTCTCTTGGCATACAAATTTTTCGTTTATCCATAAAACTTATATTCTACGAATGCAGATAGAGAAAGAGAGGGAGAAAGAGAGAGAGAGAGAGAGAGAGAGAGAGAGAGAGAAAAATTATATCGTGACGGGATATTCGTGCTGTCGGAGGATTGTCAGGAAATACACGTTCCCGCATTGATTCTCTGGGGGTTGAGGGTAAAACGAGGATAGCGATAGATACGAAAGCGCGAGACTCTGAATAACTTTCAGTCTGTGGATCCCACAGCCACTGTATGTGTATTTGTGTCTTCCTGTCATATATATATATATATATATATATATATAGACCGGAGATAGAATGTAGAAAACAAGAAGCGAAGAGGCGTGTTGTTGCATTCGGTCTGCACACAAACACGCCGTACAAGCGCGTATAAGAAGCCAAGCTCTGTATCATGATTATAGCTGTATATTGGTTATCATTGGATAGTATATGAAATAGCTATTGATGAAAAGGAGAGTTTCAGTTTTCCGGATCAAGGAAAAGCGAGTGACGAGGGCGTTTGTTGACGTCAGTGATAGTCGCAAAAAGCTTTTCCGTAACTACATAAGCGTGTTTCTGCTGCTACTGCTGCTGTTGCCGCTGGCATGATGATCAATACACGTCTTGTAAACCGTATTGTCGTATTGACCAACGATACCACACGCCAACAGACTCGTGCGGAAGGTCAAAAGGTTGCGCCACTACTCGAGAAGCCGAGCTCGAGAGGCTCAAAAGCCCCGAAGAAGAATGATAATGAGAAGACTGGAGCGAACTGCTATCCGCTCCAGTCTAAAATCCGGAACAAATAAGAGAAAAAAAAAAAACAAATCGGATGTCAAAGAGATATAAAAATTAAATAAAGAATAATGAAAGGACTTACGATAGACGAGCTCTTCGGTTTCTTCTGTCCCACAAAATCTCTCTTGCGTTTCTTCGAATCTCCGTGTATCTTCGTCCCTTCGACTTGTTTATTATTATTATTATTATTATTATTATTATTATTATTATTTACAGTCGAAGAATCGAACGAAGGAAAAGCAATGCGGGAGATAGGCACTGATGTTTGGGGCGGGTTCTGAGATTCCACCGCGGAGGGGGGGCCTCTGTTTAACTCGTCTCGATTACTCGATTCCTCAAAAACCTTGTACGCGTACACAAAAAACACTTTACTCGGCAATCTTTATAGATTTCTTAATTTATATATATATTATTTAGATTCTCTCTCTCTCTCTCTCCCTCTCGAATGGCCCTTTTCTCTTTCGCTCTCGCGCTTCTCAAGAAATATGATTATTTTATATTTCGCGCACAGCACACTAAGCAACATAGCCGAAGAAACATCGTAGTTTTGAGACGGCCTTAACGAACAGCGGCGGTATAGCGTGTTACTTTATATCCTCACCTTATTTATATCGCTCTTTCCCTCCTTTCTTTATTCTTTAATTAACTTTATCTTTGTTTTATATCTTAACACGTTCTCATTCGGTCACTCTTTCACTCGTAGCTCGACCAGCAGCACCACCGAGCAGCGTTCACCGCAGCCGAGCAGCAAGGACCCGCCCCCTATCATACTACACGAACGTGTAGTGAATAAATAGAGCGTAAAACTTGCTTTGCGTTAACATCTCCGATTGTTTTATCGATGTGCCATTGTTGTTGTCATTTTCACCGTTGGTTATCCCACACTACACCGCAGCGACTCGTCCTTCGACGGACACTCTCGTTCCCGTCGCACCAGCCTTTTCCACCGTCGCGCTGCTACGACCACCTTCTCTACACTCTCGGAGGCACACACACAGTCTCTCTCTCTCTCTCTCTCTCTCTCTCTCTCTCTCTCTCGCTCTCTCTCTCTCCCTTTCTCTCCCCCTCTCTCTTACTCTCTGCCTCCCGTCTTCGCTCGACCTCACTCGGCCTGGCGCTCTTCCTCGTCCTCGCGCACCCACAACGATGACGACGAGGCTCAACCGTCACCGCGAAAAACCAACGAATAACACAACAATGGAAACTCCTCCGCGTTACTCAAAATTTACGTGATCGAGCCTCCCGGCGGTGTTTTCGCCATCGGGGTGTGGGCGCCGCGTGGCACCTGATCCTACGGCTGTATTATTATTACTTTTTTTATCTCTTACAATCGTCACTGACTTTTGTCCCTCTTCCTACAGTAACTTCCGCCTCCTACCTTCCATTCCCGCCGTCTTTGCGCACTCTCGTTCCTCCGTCTCGTTAGTCTCGGTCAACGTTGCGATTCACTGATTACGATTGTAACATCGAACGCGCGTATTCGTGAAATCTCTCGATCCCTTATCCTATCAAACGGCAGCCTCGATTTGACTTGCGACACAATGCGATTAAAGTTTCGTAATATAATTTGTATGTTGTGTGTGTGTGTGTGTGTGTGTCTGTGTGTCTGGGTTTTCTTTTTTTCTTTAATCTTCTTCCGCTCTTGTATTCACGAGTGATTTAAGCTGTCTTACGTTTAACATTTTTTTTATACATCTATTTATTTATTATTTATTTTTTAATTTTTTAATTTCTTTATTTTTTTCGTCTGTCTGTTTTATAACGCGGAGGCAGTCTTGAAGGTTGATGTCCAGAGTCGCGGGGAGACAAACCGAACCAACACGGATATTACTGCATCGCCTTGCGCCAAACCTCGCGCAGCGGACTTTTCCTCAACTACCATAGCGGTATCAACCCCTCCGTCGAGCTTCCACCTCCCTCCTATGCCTCTCTACAACATATATAACCACTCCGTTTTACCCTGGCATCCCTTCGTGACGCACCGGTAACTCCAAATCCGTACCCGAGCTTTGCTACCGCCACCGCTCGTCTCCCACCTTTACTAAAACAACACACTCACCATCACAGACTCACTCACAGACACATTTAAACGTTACACCCTGCCCCCATCCGATTGATTTTGTTCGAGAGTACGTCCGCACTCGCGTATCTCGTCTATATCTTCTCGCTTCTCTCCTCGCGATATTATACTTCCCCCACTTATATCCTTATACCATCCTACACGTGTATACAGTCAACGATCTGACGTCACTACGACTTTTTTTTTTTATTGTATCCCTTCCTCGTACGTATACCGCTCGAATATAATAATAGATCTATGTAAGCGTAGGAAAGTACAAGAAGCTGCGTACGATACCGATATCGGATATTATGACCCGGTCAATTTTTTAAGTAATAAGGGTCAACCTTCGTCAGACAACACTTTTCAGTAGAAACGATAAGTACACGCTTAGACGCGGTCGTGTATTCACGTTACCCACCCACGCTCTCCGAGCTATTTGTCGGGGTTATTCGTGACAGGGGGAAAGGATTTTTCTTTGCAATGTTTCCAAGAATTATACTTAAGTGTTTTAACGGTTCTCCGTTGCTAGTCACTTAATTCGGTTGACCTGATATAGATATAGATTTATATACTTTTCGGACATGCTCTGCTGCTCGTTCGTCTTGTTACGTTGAGTATTACACTCGTTGTTGAAAACGTTTGCGATGGTGAGAGAATCCTCCTGTGCGTCTGCAATGCACCCCTTACGGGAGGAAGAACGAGGAAGCAACATCCGCAGTGGTGTCCGGTGTAGGAAAGGGGTAAACGTATATGTATATAGTCGAATCTCGTATAGGTGGAGACGAGTAAGGTGAGCTTGCAGCAGGAGTCTCAGGATTTGTAAATTCGCCAACGACGAACTTCTGTGCCGTGAACGGATCAATGAAAGTATACCCCCTCCTTAAAGCATAACCGTACAGCGGTGGAACCACCACCGGGTACCTACCACAGGACGCATCTCTTACTATCTTTGCCTGAAAACGTTGGCCCTACTCTCGCACACGATTTTGTGTATATAGCTCGATCGTATTCCTATACACCTGGTGTAAGATCACCCGTTACCCGCGCTTTCGTCTCGTATCATTGTAGGACGGTGCAAGATGAAAGTACACCTAATACGGGGCAAATATTGACATCTTCGTTATGGGATCCTTGTTTGATCCATCCTGTAAGAATATATGGGAACCACAGCGTTGGGCAAGAATGTTTTGTATGAAAAAATACTCACGGGCGCCATTTTGTTATTATTATTTTGCGATCATATCAACATGGGCGCGATGTATCGACGTATCCTGTAAATGGAGCACCACGCTTGGTGGGCTATACGCTAGCTATTGGGCTATTGGGAGCAAGGAGCTTCATTGGTGCAAATGTACTCAGAGCCATTCATTATTCGAAATAATAATCGAATAATGACGAAATCTCAAGGGACATATGAGCTTTCGGGATGTTACTATATAACCCTTCATCGGTGAATCAGAATTCCGATGCTTCGAGTTAATTGTTCGACTGACGCATTCCAACTCTCTTGTCGTGTTTGCGACGGCCCAAAAGGTAACGTTAAATACCGACTGAGGATCGCTTTCTGCTTGTTGTGTGTAGTCATTTTTCGATTAATTAATTATTTTTTTTTTCATAGCTGCTGAAAGCTTTTGGACAAAAGACAATTGCTATCCAACGTGAAATTGATTGATGAAGGGGATAATAATTTTTGATTTAACGTTCAGCAGCTGTGTGATATCAAAAAGTCAATTACAGTTTTCTTTACCGACAGTGGTATGTCACAACACTTCGAAGTATTAGGCCAATAAAAGATGAATATTTTAGCAATTGACACACCGAGTAGACACAGAGAGGGAGAGAAGATAATGGATTATTCATCCCGTCGACCTCAGAATTGCGTCTAAGCCTGTATGCGTAACGAAGACGACGCTCCATGACGTCAATGCTGTCCAGGGGGTTAAAAGATTAAGTCGACAAATGGTAATTTGCTTTAATCAGAGAAAGGTTCATAAGGGCATCTACAAAACTGTTCCTACGAGTATCATATTTTGATTAATCAAACTAACCAGATTGAAATGTAACAGCACGGTCCACTGATCAGCGATAAGCGTGGTATACGGAGTGTAGTCACTTTCATCCCTGTCACGCTACATCGATAAGTGCACCATTGTATCGACACGATGTTCCTGTTGATCATTATTTCGAAAGCACATTTGTCTATCCGGATGATGAATATTGATTATGAATAAGTTTACGAAATTTTCCACATTTTTTACGACTACCTCAAGTAATTGGCGTATGTTTCTTGTAGATAACTGTAGATTTCGGCCGATACATAAACCAAATTACGTCTGCATTATCTACACATATCTTCAAATGTACTAAAGTTACGTTGGGTTCCGTTAGAGGAGCTCTTTCAATAACTTTGACATGTAAACAAAACATTTCGTAGAATCTTATCGTTAACAATCCCCTTTGGCGTTAACGACCAGCTTAAAGCCACTATTGAAAAAAAAAGTAGATAAAGACACAAATGAAGTAAAAAGACAACGAGTAAATATCATTATTGTTCAAAAAGCAACAATAAAAGAATAAAACTTGACACAGGTATTATTGAAAGTATTGTATGACGATTATTGATAATGGATTCGCCCTGTCGACACGTGAACGAGGATCCTCTGGGCTTTACAAAACAAACTTCAACGATACTCGTTGGACTTGGTGCCCAGGATCTGATACCACAGTTTAAAAAGAGAAATATTTCGTCGGAAGGACTTGCAGCACTCAGCAAACAGGATCTCATGATTCTAGGTACGTGTTAACGTAATTTCACATAACAATATAAAGCAGCATTGCGGCAGGTATCTTTAGAAATAATTGCATCAAGGTATATCCAAAAGACAAATTATCGTAAGTCAAACATTATTTTACAAATCTTGCCGTTCTATGCGCAGTAAGTGTTGCTTGTGAACTACACAGCAATGAAAAATAGAATTTACAAGCAACAATTGCTAGAAATATGTTTTTTATTGTTAATTAATGTTTGCAGGCAACCGCCGCTTCACATATATCTGCAAGATTTGTAAAATGATGTTCGGTTTATGAATATTTGCCGACAAATGAGAGAGCTTCTCAATACAGTTATATCAAAATATTTTATGACCGCTTTTGCAAATTTTCTTATTGGAAATGTTATACTAATTTATGTCGGTCTCTCTTATAGAATCGTAATTACCCATTGCGCTATCTTACTCTCACTCATTACAGCACATTGCCTTAAGTCACTCTTGATTCTTCTTATGGAACATATCTTTCTCGATGCGAATCAATTTGTATTTTCTACAAGAACCAATTTTGATGTTACATATGTTGACAATTTATACTTAGCACCACCAGTGGCTGCCGCTATGCTTTAAGTAGAGGCATAAAATGATAGAAAAACGAGAAGTGATGGACATTTAAAAAAAAATATATTTGCTCGACAATATTTTCTATTTCGTTGTACAGGAGCGGATGAGAGTCTTGCGGATGATATGCTGAGACAGTTACGCGCAGCAGCACGAAAGTACGGAGGCAGAGATCTCACAGAAGAACTCAGGTACAGGATTATACAACTTTCAAGCAAACTTTGTCAAATTGCAATTAATTAAAGCTCGTTAACTCCTTACAGAATGAATGAGCTGGTCAAGATTATCAAAGGAGCTAACCAGCAACTGAATTTAATAGAAACATTCGTCTGCTACGCTCGTCTCAGGCTTGCCAAAGAACCTCGGGACTTTATCATAGATCCTAACAAAAATATGCGAGCCAGTGAAGCTCTGTGTACCGCTGCTGCCTGTATAATCACCGATGTCGAGAATCTCGAAAGAAATTTTCAAGAACTCGCCTCGGAATTTCCGGAATATAAATCTGTAGTGAAAAGTTCGAGATCACGGTTAATCGCGTTTTTCACGGGTATCGGAGTCACCGCTAGCCTACTTTACATTTCGAGATACTCGATAGATGCCGCTAGAAGAGCGTAGAATAAGTGAGGCTTGGATGATTTTTGTATCTTAAGTTTTATTTTATTGCCATTTTTGTACTTAAAAAGTTTTCACTGTAGTATCAGAGTCTCTGCTCCTTCACGACGCACCACGATACCGTCCCTTCGTTTGTTCTCCTCCGCATACTGCAGCTTGCACTCGAAGATTCTGTAATCGAGATTATGTTGCACACTGGTTATTCAGAATACTGGAGAAAAAATAGCGCTGCTCTTTCTTCCGTTGCTTACTTTGTAAGATTCGTCCACTGTTGAGTTTGATTCGCATTTTGAGCGGTATGCTCAATCACTGACTTCTCCTCTTCCTTCAGAGTCTGAGATTTCTTCTCTTCCGCGACTATTTCCTCGTTTAATTTTTCCCTGAGAGATTGACCACCGCTGGGACTTGCGTAAGACTGAAAAAATGTCTGATTAATTTAATCTCATGATCTCGTTAACACTAAAAAGGTTGTGGCACTTGTTTCACTGCTCTGAAGATTTTCATTTAAGAATTAGAAACTTTTTACGGTTTGCGGATGCGTTTCTTTTTCTTCTTTTTTTTTTTTCATTTCTATTTAATTATTTAATCTTAAGTATTTTTGTCTCTATAGCTGTCAGCCTTTCTAGTGTTAAAATGATATATCCATAGTCGAAATTTCTTACGCGTATTTCTTGATGAATTTTTTCCTGTGCTAGTTTCAATTTTTCTATCTCGTCACGTAATCTCTCAGCTTCCGTCGAGTCTTTTGTGACAATGTCGCGAAGAGCGTTGACTTCGGTAAGGAGGGTCGCGCTAGTGCTTTGCATACTCGCGTCAACGGAGTTGTGACTTCGGCGAGCTCTCTCATAACGTTCCTCTACCTCCTGCGATTGTTCACGCAGAGGTTGTAATTCTATGAAAATGAAAATCAATGTTAAGTAACGAAGAGTAATAATCGGGAAAGAGATTGTCCAATTATATTCATTATTGAGCTACAAAAACGAACGATAGGATTCAGATTTTAACGACTAGACTCATTCGGAGGGTAATTTGCTTTTCGATTGAAGAATAATAAAAATCGGATTGAATCTTCGAAAGATAATTGATCGTCATTTATGACAAAATCAGTTTTTTTTTAATAAGACATTTATGTACGAATTAGTTTGTACCCCTCATTCCCTAAACGAAGAGCTTATTAGTTGAGATAAAAGGTGGAATTAGCTTTCATTGACACAATATGAAATATGGCGATAAAAGTAGCACAGAGAAATGACAAGTTTACCATTGAGCAACGGTGCTAGCTGAGCTCTGAACGCAGAAACCGTTCGCGACAATTGAGCATTGATAGCCGCAGCATTGCCAGCGGTGTAATTTTCCGGCAGAGTTTTATCAGCTCTGGATGTTGTTGGTTTGCACCGAGCGAGTTCCGCTTCGAGAATACCGATCGTACGATGAAGAACTCCGCTCTCAGCCCTCAGGCCAGCAAGTTCGGTTCTGCATCGTTTGTACAAAACACTTTTAGTTTTTAATCGAGCGACGTATCGCTTAAGCTCCTCGCCTCTGGGAACCGCGTCCTCAGCGAAACGTTTTGCTTTTTCTCGTTTATCTTCGAGTTTCGCAGTTAGATCGGCTAGAGCGATTTCCGTAGTTTCTAAACGCTCGAGAGTATTCCGTTTAACGCTCGTTATAGCTGCAGCTTGCTGCCTAAATGGTGCCATCTTATCGGTACCGCTCTCGGAAACCCTCGTTTCCGCGAGAGCCTGCACTTCTCGAGCCGCTAAATCGAGTCTCTGTCGCAGGGTGACGATATCGTCGGGCCCGACGTATGATGAACCAGCTACGGAGGACAAGGCTTCGACACGAGATTTCAAAGTCGCCAATTCCAGAGGCAATCGCTCCTTGTACACCGCAGTTAGCACCATCACCTCCTCGGACAGACGTTGGATCAACGCCTGAGGTGTGAGCTCCACACCAGCTTGACGAAGTACTTGAAGCTTTCGTTCCGATCGCTGGAGCGATACTTGCAGATTACCTATCACTTCTTTCTCCTGGATTTTCTGCAAGACTAATTCTCGCTCTCTGTCGCGTTCTATACGCAGGGCTTGCGCTGCTTTCAGCAAATGAGAGTTTGATTCGGTTCTTACTTTGATTTTATCTATCCTGTCAACTAACACCTGAGAAGAAGAGAAAATTCCTTCATAAGGTTGTAGGGAAATCTTATCGTGCCACTTCCGGAAGATAATTGACCAAGTTTTTTTTAATAAGATTTTTATCATAAGAAGTCTGCCAAGACTTTAATTTTATGAATACGAAAGAACTTTTACCTCTCGTTCCTTCTCCATTGCCTTGAGATCCGTTTTAAGCTCCGCAGCAGCTTCTCCACCTTTTTTTCCTGCCTCTCTCTCCTTGTGAACCATTTTGAAGTCTTCGACGAGTGCGAGGTAACGTTCGTACAGGGCAGCAGTTTCCGGCTCGCCCAAGTATTCCAACGGTACCTCGATCTAACATTTATTTTATAATTATTTCATGAAAGTAACATTTCAAAAAATATATTCAAGACGACAATAATGACCTTGACGAGAAATCGAGCCAAGTAGGCTCTTTGTCTTGCAACATTGACGTTCGACAAAACCCATTGCAAAATCGTGTAGATAGTTTCCGAATCTCCTTTGACCAACCTTTGTCTATGAAGAAAACACAATGTTTATCCCCGGAATATTTATTAACGCCCGAAAATTACATAAATCATTTTTAACTTTTTATTTTCAAATATCTAACTTTGTAGGAAAAAGTACGTTTTATCTATTTACAATTTTCATAAAAATTATTAATATAATATTCTTTAGCAAAGTGTACTCAATGTTACAGAATTTTAGGTGAAATGTAGAGAAAATCGGTCCACGCTTATATAGTGTAGCGATTTTCTCCACCAGCTTCTCTTCAATTGAAATTTAAAAATTAACAGATCGAAAGAGATACCCTAAGACAGCTGATATCCTATTTTTTTAATGATTGACGATTCAGTATTTATTCTTCGTCGAACAAACGAAATACTTTCAGCGTATTACTATTCAGCGGCTACATTTCTCTCTCTCTCTCTCTCTCTCTCTCTCTCTCTCTCTCTCTCTCTCTCTCTCTCGTATCTTTGACACGAATGTCCTTATTCCCAAGGAGGGAAGTCAACCAATTTCAATAATAAAAGATGTTTTATTTTTAAATTATTAAATAAAATCGTATCACAAATTGCTCGCGATTCATTGTTCGTGACGGTGCTATGGTCATGTAAAGACAATCCGCGATCCATGTCCGAATATTTCGAATTGTAAAAGTTTCATTCTTTAAAAATGACCAAAAACCTATTACGAATACCCAATAGCAGATAATTAACGATAAGATTAGTTTGTTATCGATTAAAAGATCGGTGTTTCCCTCCCCCTTCTACAATAAATTATTTACTGATCTATAAAAACAGTAATTAAAGAAATAATTTTTAACTATTTCAAACGACGCGATAATTTCTCGAATCAAAGTCTTAACAATTATTTCACCATTGGTTCTACAGAAATGAAAAGATAAAAATTAATTTAAAAATAAGCATTGAGCTAGCATTGAAAATCTGTTGAAACAATATTTTTTCCATTTATATTATTTTGCACAATCAGGTTATAATCAAACGGGAATTACCTAAACAATGCAGGATCTTTGTTGGGCTGATACTTGAGAATTCTAAGCACCGATAATAATCGAATGGACGTTTGCTCGAGTGTCTCGTCTCGCAAATCGACCTTGGAACCATCTTGCGTTATTTCCGATAAAACGTCGCTCAATATCTAATAATTAAGAGTCTCGTACATTAAATAAATATACATTGCGAGGTGTTGAGATCATTCCGCAGCGCAATAACTCGATAACTCACTTGCAATAAATCACCTCCGTTCAAAGCTTTAAAAGACAATAAAGTATAATTCTTCTTGAGAACGTTGTTTAACTCTGTAACGATGAACTTGAGATCTTCACTCATGATTCCACTGGCTAAAATCTTCAATTACAGGATCAATTAGTAACACACGAAGTAAATGTCTTTTTCAGGTTCTTGGACATGTGATGTCATTTATTGTTGCCATAGTAATTCTCACTAGCTCCGGAGTAACTCCCGAGCTTCAAATTAGTTTTTTTTTTCATATGAAACTTGGGAGAGAACATTTCTCGTTGTCGATAACTCTCGCGAGGATAAACTTGAGATTTTCGCTCATGATTCCACTCGCTAAAATCTTCAATTACAGGATCAAATAGTAACACACGAAGTGAATGTCTTTTTCAGGTTCTTGGACGTGTGATGTCATTTATTGTTGCCATAGTAATTCTCACTAGCTCCGGAGTAACTCCCGAGAGCTTCAAATTAGTTTTTTTTTTTCATATGAAACTTGGGAGAGAACATTTCTCGTTGAAAACTCCAGCGACGATGAACTTGAGATTTCGCTCATGATTCGACTCTCTAAAATCTGAAATTATAGAATGAAATCGAGACACACGAAGTGAATATTATTTTCTGAGCTCTTGGATCGTTTGTTGTCGTATATCGTTGCCATAGTAGTTCTCTTAAGGGGAAGTGAAACACGTGTGAGTGCCAGAGTCAGAGGAAGTCAGAGGAACAGTCAATGCGTGCAGTGCTAATGCGAAGTGTTGTGGTTTCGCCTTTAGGCATCGATGCCTTAAGGGGAGGCGAAAGATCAACTGACAAGAAACCGCGAAAGGAACCGCAAACAAAAAAAGCGTATAGTTCGATTCCCCGGCAGGGTGCAACCCCGCAAGAAACAGTAAATGAAACAGTGCATATAGTCGCGGAACCATTTGCAATTAACCAATGCGCAATTGCGAGAAACCGTTTTGTACTTGCGGGTGTTTGGGCGGTCGTGAAATGTTTAAAAACGACCAGTCGCACTGCCGGTTGCAAGATGGTTGCTTTTCGACACAACAATCGGTTGTTGGCCTTTGTAGGGCTCATGGAAGTTTCGCCGCCCCCCCCCCCTAAAGATAGGCGAACCATGTATGGACGCGAGAGAGATAGAAACTAATGAGCGCAAGCGTTGAGATTTCGCCTTCGAATTAGCACGTGAGGGCCACAAATTCTTCTAATTACTTTTTTTATTAACTCGAATCTAGAATAACTATTGTTTTCTTTATTAATAATAAAATCCTATGAAGAATATGAATGAATTAACGTCCTTTTTTCGGTAAAATCATGGGATTCGGAAGCCAAAGAATTTTTTTGGATAGTGACACGAGCTAAGTGATTTTACTCCCGCGCTCCAAGCCTGCCAACGTAATGAGAATGCAAAGTCGGTTCCCGGCTGTTGCGTCTTACGATCAAATTTCGTAGCGCAAATCGACGAGTGCAAGGTCGCCGCTGCTGCTCAAACAGCTGATCTGCTTTGCCGCTCCAAGAAACTAAGTGCAAAGCGGATATACGTGTTCCCTGAGATTACAAAGAAAAATGGGACGTACGGTTTACGCCGAAGAGCGTCTTCTCGAGTATCTGCAGTCGTTGACGCGAATTGATGGCTACACGGTTGGATTGATATTGGGCCAGGTTCGATAATTCTACGGCTTAGAAAATGTTTTCTATTTTCATTTCTCTAATAATAATTGTGCTACTGCGAGAACATATGTGACAGGAGGCTTAAAAATGTATCTCGTTTTTTTTTCGTTGAAATATTATTGAATTCTTGGAGTAAATTTGTAAAATACCTGTACGCACCGACTTAATTAACCGACTTAACGATACTTTGTCCTTCAGAGCACGGATCAGAAAGATTACGTTGTACATCTGGCAAGGACTCCTCCTCCTGCTACCAAGGATGTCATCGAAGAGTCGCTCATCGGCACGACGAGCAGTTTTCACGCAGAAGCTGAGACAAAGTATATCAAATCTGTCAAGGATATACCCAACAATTGGGTGGCGGATCATGCGAAACATGTAATTTGAAGGATTTACAGTTTAAATTATCAATCCTATGGACTATCGCCAGTGAGATTTTACAAATACTTTAATGGCGTTTGATTAAAAATTCCAGAAACTTTTGCATCAATTCTATTTGCGACTTTCATAAAATTTAATTTAGAAATATTGTTTTATGATTCTCATCGAGATCTATTAAAATATATCTCAGGCTCGTCTATAGAAGCACGCAACTTTGATTTTATCAGCCGTCGGTGTTATACGTTTGATTTGTTAATTTTTACTATTGCGGCGATCTACTAATTGACTTTATTAATTATAGGTCACCAAGATGCTTCCGGGCGGCATGTGGGTACTGGGAATATTCATCGCAGGTCCCGGAGACAGTTTGAACGACAACAATTCAGTGCAGATAGTGAGAAACGTTGTAGCGGACATAAACAAGAATTTAGCCTCTAATCAGTACATATACGGAAACAACGAACATGAGAATATCGTACTGAGTTTCAACAGTCTTTCACAAAAGTATTGAATATCTTTCTTTAATATAAAATTCATAAAACGAGAATTCTTTGCCTATAACTCACAAATTTAAATTCTACGAATACAAAATTGATATGACAACATTTTTTTATCGACAGATGTACGTGCAAGTCATTTGACATGAAAAGAGGTGGCAGCTCAAAGCCGGCAGAGTGGAAATTCCTGGCAAAAATTACAAAGTGGCATCAGCTGGAGACTCACGTAGATTTCGATCAAACATTTCCAATTTCCAACAAGGACGAGTCAAAGACTTTGAAGAAACAGCTACAGGACATTCTGAAGACTGTTTCGGAATCGGTTAATTCGGCGCTAGCTGTTATAGAGGGAGAAGCAAGATCGGTAGACGACGCGATCGAAGTACTCGGAAAGAAGAAAAAAGATCGTAAAGATACGACCAAGACGGATGAATCTAATTCCAATGAAAAAGGGCTTCAAGTTAATTTGTATATTCCATGCGTGAGTGACGTTTTCACTGTTTTTTTTTTTTGCCCATTATGCAAAGCTCTCGTTATTTTTTTTATCTTTTTGATATTAGCCAAAAAACACCAGTACGGATACGAATATAATTGCCTGCAGTGCCTCGATAAGATTGGTTGGACAGTTAGTCAGTCGAACGTTCGTGCATCAGAAAGCAACCGTCGGGGATGCGACTGATTTCGTAAAACAGGATGTTATTAGATCGTTAGCGACGCGATTGGAAATGCACTGGGATAGCTTGATAGAGGAGGAGGACGGTTCGCCAGAAGGTAAACTCCAACAGTCGGAAATGGCAAAATTTTCATTCGAACGAATATATTTATATTCAATTAAGTTTTCCTTTACGAGTAACGAAAGAAAATGTATTCAAATAATTGTTGGACCGTGAAGCGCCTCGAATTATATTATATTCGTCAACATTTAGATACGAATTAATATTGATTTGTATACAATTTTATGTACAAATTCTAATTTAATTGGAGAAAATATTATTGCTATCGTCGTTTGAATGAAGATTTTCTTTTTTTTTTTTTTAACAATGTCTACCAGTTACAAAAATACTGGGAATGTTAAACGAATCTCTTTCGTTTGCAGAAAACATAACGCTTCACGAGCCTCCGCGACGCGTACTCGTAGAGATTCCACAGAGCAGGGTAACACTATCAGACTATTTATTTCCTGGTGAAGGACCACAGGAGGCTCTGATATCATTGCAAGAGTTACTGGATCTCGAGGTCCAGGAAAGCAGCGTACAGAAAGAAATAGAGCTTCAAGTCGGTACGTATCCATGAAAAATAAAGCGTTTTTCCTCTCTCGATCCAAACTCTACTCACTCATCTGCCGCGATAAACAATTTTTCTTCGTATACGCAGATCCTTCGGAATTTTACTGCCAGAACGAAGTGAAAACAGAGCCAACCGACAACGGTAAATTAAGCAAAGATAATCTCCAAACAATGTTATACATTATTGGATTGGGACTTGGATTTCTCATGATTATAATTTCTCTGATACTAACGTACAACTCATGATTTTTGTAATGAAAATGATAATATTTGTACTTTGATGATAAGCCGAATAAAATATAAAATTTGTAATTGTCAAGCGATTTTTAGATTTGTGGGATTCGATTGTGACTATCAAATCGTTGCTGTAACCCACTGTGATCCTGAACCTTTTCTAAGTCACAAGAATATCCCCACTCTTAGGATCTACCATAATAACGCGTTATCTCCATTCTGCTCTTCATAGTCCCATTCCGGGTGATGTCACTTATAAAGGTTTAAATAGGCTTGACGTCACTAATCTCAACCAATGTACACGCGTTGAGAATTAATGAGTATGAAAAGTGAATACAATCGACGCACTTTCAACCCTTAAAACTTACACAGGGGTCTAGGTGGTAACTAGAAAAATTTCAGGGCGTTCTTAAACTACAGAGAAGATAATATTCAATACCAGAAGTAATAAAATAATCCAATTTACGTAGAAACTGTTGAAACCTTATAGAATTTCCCCAGTCACCCACTTTGATGATAAGCCGAATAAAATATAACATTTTTAATTATCGAGCAATTTTGAGATTTGTGGAGTTCGATTGTGACTTTTAAATCGTTATAATCCACTGTTAATCCTTAAATTTCTTCGTCGCTTGACACCAACAATCTCAACCAATTTACACGTGTCGCAAATTAATGAACATGGAAAGTGAATATGATCGACGCACTTTCAACCCTTAAATATCATACGGGTGTCTAGGCGGCAACTAGAACATTTTCGGGATGTTTTTAAACGAAGATAATATTCAATACCAGAAGTAATAAAATAGTTCAATTTACGCAGAAACTATTGAAGCCTTAAAGAATTTCCCCAATCAAACATAATTAAAAATCTTATTTTAGGGTCGGATATTCGAGTAGGGTGTGGCACCGACTTCAGTAAGAAAAAAAAGGAAAATTTATGTATTTTCACATAAAGAGAACGATTTTTTATAATCCAAGGAAAAAACCTTTGTTTTCAGCCCAAATCGATAAATTCCTTAAGATTATGTGTTACCCCTCTGTCGGTAACAAAATCTGTAATGCAAATTTATCTGTCACGATTGGTCTTTCAAAGAAACGAAGAATCAACAGAGTCTTACAATTCTACAGTTCACCGTTCACATTTTTTTATCCGAAAGATCAATTCTAACGGATAAATTCACGATAGGAAAATCTTGCCATCTCTCTCGTACATATGGCGATCTAGGAGAAAGACGATATGTAAACGTATCGTCTTAAAGTTATGTTAAATACCAAAAATGATATATCAAAAACAGTTTACTTATTTTTAAAAGCGTCCGGGGTGGTAGGGAATTCTTCATAAAAGCAAATTAGGTGTTTCTTCATCCATTTATTACGCACATTAACCTAATTTGCTTTTATCCAAAAAAGTTGTGGATGCGACTGATCCCGGGATAGGCGAGGGTGCGTCGCAATGTCTAAAGGGTTAATTTACTACCAGAATAAAACTTAAAATGCAAAGCATTCGCACGGCTATGAAAAAAATTGATAATGCAAGTTTCTAAGCTTTTTTTTCTTTTTCAACTTTCTTTATATTATAATAGTCTTCTAGTATTAATATTTATATAATATATACAACACGGAGTAACTGTACACAGCTTTTCGATAGAAAAAGAAAACCGTTCGTCTGATCTTGTCAAGTTGCAACGATACACGGTAATAAGATAAGTGTATAATCGAATAATTGTTTGTCGATCAATATCAAAATCGTACAAATGAGGTCTATGCGGTATATGCTTGAATTTCAACGAGAGCATAGAATCGCGATACAAAAACCATCGGTTTTTATATAAATCAGGCAGTGATAACTGTGTATTACTTGAAATGCGCTGTGTACATGCCGCATTTTTATCTCTCCTTACTAGTTTTTCCTTCTCTGTTTCGCTTTCTCTCTCTCTCTCTTTCCTTTTCTCTAATAGGCATTCATAAAACGTCATCGAAGTTTTACGATAATCTCTCTTCTATATCTTATTTACATCGATCCCTTTACACTGTACATAATCACAATGTCAGGTAAAAGATAGAAAACAACGAAGAAAAAAAAAGAAGATAAAGTAATGGTTTGGTACTCGAGGGCATTTCTGGACGTTCACCTCTAGAATCTAATATCGAAATAATATCTATTTGCGTAAATAACAAAGTTTTGTTTTAAAATATTCTCATTCTTTTTCCTGACATTATATGATCGTATCGATGATCAACTAACGTGCATTATTATTTACGAGCACGCGGGTTAATCACATTTGTACAAATCTTACGGAGCCACACAATCCATCGATCATCGGACACCACGTACGCCTTTATGCGTCGTTAACGAACGTAAGAATTTCGTGACAACCCTGGCGGATCCGATATCTCGCATTTAAGTTGCAGTTGCAATGATAGTTGCATGAGAGTCAGTTGCATATTCCAGTCTCGGAATAGACTGAAGCATTACGCGTCGCGTTGTACAATTTTTTTTTCTCCCACACGCGACCAACATTCAATGACATCGAAGCAACAAGTGCAATGCGACTATCCATTCGTGCAATAAGTCTTTGACGCATCGTCCAGTGTCCAATATTCTATATTATTTCGTAATGTCCAAATAATGTTTAAAAAAAAACGAGAAAAAAAAATTTTTTTCTAGTAATTTGTAATCTATAATTCTTCGTAGTCTTTACCAAGAATAATAACATGTTTCTCTTGTTCCATCTCTTTCGTTTCTTCGAGTAATTGAAATAAAACGAAAATGAGCATCATCGATGCGAGACTGATGCAGCCTCGATGATGATGCATCGAAATGTTGATTTTGTATCTGCGATACAAATGTCAATCGTAAACAATTGTGAACAGTGACGATAACTCGTACATCAAAATAAGTTTAACATTTTATACAACGTGCACTAGTCAATTTGACGTCGACCAATGGACACACCGGATCCGCTAGGGTAATATTTAAGCTGGTGCATGCTGCATCTGACAGAGGCAGGTAATTATCACCGTATAGTGTCGCGGAGGTACCGCCTTCTGTCGATTTGCAAATAAATCATACGGGAAGCTCGTTTTCTTTAGGCGCAGTCCGTTACCACAATTCTCGTAATCAAGTTCACGTGTCAAACGTGTCCGTAGGTAACCGTGCGACCAAGATTGCGAAAAGCAAATCTGCTACGTTATTGTGACTAAGATCGTTGATACATCTGAAAATACGGATATAACGTTCTATGTATATCCGCAGCGTTATTGACAAATTAGACTATCGAATCATGTTAATTCGCTAATATTCGGTCGCACAGTTACAGCCGTTTAAAATCTATTTTGCGGCAATTGTTGAAGAAATTCGTTGTTACCAGTTTTCACTGCCGCTTCAGAGAAGAAAAAGATATATCATGGCATCCCGAATTCTTCGCGAATGCGTTACTCATAAGGTATCACTTTGATTGCATAAGTAACGATTAGTTCGTTACCGGAGGTCCCATTAATCGTCATCACACTACGCCCATCTTAATGAGTCCCGACTGACTACCCCGTCCGACACTCGAGTCATCCAACGAGTCCAGATCCAATGCGGACTCTATCATCGTCGTGTCCTGCAACAGCCTTAGCCTGGAGGCTGAAAGAGGCGTCGTGACAGCGACCGGTGCCATCGCATTGTCCAGCGACGATGATACCAAAGCGTTTTGACGTTGTGGCAACGGAGCAATATCGTCGATATCAATCGGCGGTATGTTCAACGATGCCAATGGAACTTCGCTCGAGACGAGGTGGCTCACACTATTCGTAGTACTACCTAGAAGAAAATTCATGGTAAAAATATGGTGATGATGGCTCATTGTATTATTGTAACTGGAAATCGCGCGATAAGGTGAAATCTCCGACAAAACAGACGCAAATCGATGACAAATGCTTTTTTTATAATCTTTGTAATTTTTTAATAAACATTTTGGGTATTTTATTTCTATTATCTTATTCAATTGGGAGGAATTTCGCCTATTTTTATTTTAAAAAACACCGTATTTTATTATTTGTACAAAAAATAAAATAAAAAATAATTCGTATAAAAAATCCCATGCGACTGATTATTCATAACGATATTTTGATCATGTGAATCAATCCCCAGATCCAAATATAACCAATTGTAGGATTTATTCAATATTATTTTATATTAAAAAGATATATATTAAACTTCTTTAATTTTTTGATAATTCGAATCGTGGTATTTTTTTTTTTTTTTTTTACAACAACAGCGTTACGAACAATCAATCGTATGAAGATATCGAATACAAGTTCTGAAATTGAATAGACCATTCCCCCTTAAATGTATACTGCGAAAAGAAAAAATAGAAACAATGAGAATTTAATTGGTATAACAAACATTTTCTGTTTCCAAGTAATTAAACTTGAAATATTTTATATAAAACTTATTGTATTGCAATTAAAAAAGAAAAAAAAATTAGTTTCGTAACACCGCTATTTCGATTTGAGGCTCAGCTGTCGAATAATTCCCCCTTAAGTCTTGGATACGATGCAAGATATGAGGAAATAATGAAATAGTAAAAGTCGAAGCTACATGGTAGATTGTACCGGTTGTTGTGATTCTCTAGCTTTTACGAATTCTTTCACGATTCACGGTTAGAGAAATAACTTTTTCAACACATTATTCTTCTCATAAACAATTTTACTCGTAATATGATATCATTTCATATTTTGACAATTAAAATATTCAATTTTCTCTGTTAAATGACTGAGAGAACAATTATCTGGCCTTCCATTTAATCAGTTTTATCCATAGCATGCTTTATAACAAATTTCTATATTGTTAGTGATGAAAAATAATATTTAATAATAATAAGTGGGTAATGATATAAAATACTGAGGGTTGGCTATAAATAATTCAGGGGCTACAATCGGTACATCTACCACATCTCTGTAATTTCTTATTTTATTCTCTCTTCTTGTACGTACAAGCTTTATACTAAAAACCGTTGATTTATTAGTATATTACCGGAGATGGATCAAGGCAATGTCACAAGTTAAAATTATTATGCATCAGGTAATAAAAGATTCCGAGACTCAAATGAAATTCCGACCTTAGAATCCGTCGTCACAACTAAAGAATAATTGATAGATAAACAAATGTATATGTACATCTCGTATGCAAGTTGCACGAAGGAAAGACATTCGAGCGACTGTTTAGCCCTGAACAACCAGCATACGACATCACGATTAATTCTGAATTTTGCACTGATATCTCCAAATATGTTAGCTAATCATAATTAGTGACAAAACCAAAAGCCCTCCTTTGATTCAGCCACGTGGTGCTGAATTAACAAATAATTACAGAGAGCGTGTGAAAACCAACAAAACAAAAAAGTCTCATTCTTTTGTTATTAGCGAGAAAAAAAAAAGGTAATAAAATATATCAGCAATATAAGAACACAAAAAATACTTGAGATGCATCAAGCGATAGATGATGAACTTACCAAATAGTATGTACCGAGGCCCTCGATAACGGGTCGTAATTATAAACAAAGAAATATTGTTTTATTGGCTTAGGATCGTCCTTATTGAAATTAAGGTTTTTGCCTAGATCCTAGAGAACTTACATTACGTAATATAATTCTCGTAAACAAATAACGATCGTTTTAAATATTGTGAATAGCATAAGATTAAAAAATTGTAAGTGACGACGACGTGACACAACCGTAAAAGTGATCCCGCCATTTACACATTCAAGGGGAATTTAACTTGAGCGTTCAGTAATACTTTCGGAAGCGCGTCATTCTCAATTGAATCGAAATGACGGTCATTAATGACGGGTGACGTATTTAGTATAATTCGCTACCGATTGATACTTGTTTGCTGCATTAATTTTTTTTTCTCCTTAGCAAATGTAGCTGAACAGGATTCGAAAGAAAAAAAAAACGGTCATAAATATTTCTTCGTTTGTATAAAAAGAACATCCATTTCACACGCCTTGTTTGTGGCAAAAAATTATTTGTTGAAGGATCAACAAGCGACGATCGTGTGACACGGCGATGATGTCATTTTAACGAATCGGTCTACGGTGTTTGACTAGAAATAGCGATGATCAAACTTCTGTTGGAGTGGGCGGAAAAAATAAAGATTTGAGAACGTGCATTTACAATGAATGTTAAATATCATCATTGTCGCTCAGAGAATCCATTATGAATCGTCTATTAAGGAGATCCTCCTCCGTACTCTCGCCCGGATAATTAGAATTCTCGGCGAAGGCCATCTCGTGATTCAACGGTACCGAGCCGAATCTGTTGACCACGAGACCGATAGCCGTTTGTCCTATAATTGGTATACCACCCGCGCCTAATATTCTCGCGGGCAAGACATTCTTGGACATAGGATATTTAGGCCCGTGTTGTGTACATCGCAAATTATTGTATTTCAACGTATGATGCGAATGCGCGAGTCTCGGTGGATCATCGCGATAACGTTGAGGAAATTTCTGCAGATCTACGTAAGTCTGAGTGGTCTCGTCGTCCCTGTATCTCAGAGTATCCTCCGAGTATCTCTGAGGATATTTCTGAAGATCTATACCGAATTTACGTTCAATCGCGAATTGATCGTAAATTAAATTATTATCGGAACAACGATGATACTCATCGCGGCAACGCTGTGGATATTTTTGCATATTTTCGTCGCACGTGTAATTGTATTTTTTCAAATCGGGATTCAACTTGTCTGTCTCCCTGAAGTTATGCTCGTGCTTAACGCGCTCCTGTGACGTACGTCTCGACGGATACTTTGAAACGTACGACGCATCGTTCGCAAATACACGAGGATACTTGATTATTTCATCTGGGCAACGCGTAGGTTGTCGGAACTCACCGTTGAGTGATTCTATTCGCGGCGAACGCTGTCCCGATACGAGATTGTTCATCGAGCCAGTGAGATCGCTGACTGGCGGGGATTCGATACTCGTCCCATTCACCTGTGAAATTATCCAAGCGCAAGAGTCTCTGAGCATTTTGCACAATTATGACTTGCAATAACGCTGATAATGGGATTTAAGAACGCTCACCTGTTGCTGCATTATCTTTACGGTACCGTACGCCTTGTATGCGTTCGTGATTACATAATCGTCCGGAGTTTTTTCCTGCTCAGCCATGTAACCCGGCGTCACGATGCCACGACGATCTAAATAACAAGTACGTCGTTAGAAAATTCAAAGTGCCAGTTTACGATAATCAATTGTAGAGTAGTGAGGAATTTCAATTACGATATCGTATAACTAATTGGAAACTCTTCATAGAGAAAAAATTTACTTGCAAATCAATTCTTCGAGTAATAATTCTGCATAATATTTATGATTACTGTTATCTCCATGATTACTATTGCGATTATCGCAACATAATCGTCAATATTCATTCTATTTATAAAGATTCAATTTTAGAATAATTTCATGTATTGTTTTCAGTTTATTACCTATGTACGAAGAATATTTATTATTTTGTCACAACAGTAAATCGAATTCATGGTTTTCCTGATTAGAAAATCCAATTAATTCCTATAGCTGACGCTACGGAGCTCATAAGTCTCCGATTCACCGGAATAATTCAAAATGGGAATCAACCGGTTTCAATTAGCTTCGGTAGGAACCAATGGAATTTTCTAAATTGGTTTTCAATGTGTAAAACGACGAGATAATTTACCGATCAGGCTGGGAGGTGCGGGACCGCAAAGTACGTAGAAACAATTTCTACAAATATTTCCTTGACTGTAGGGATTGAAATTCTCCTGCTCCCGTTTACTCGTGAACGAGCCTTTTATCTGTCAATCGAATTCGAAAGATTGAAATACAATATTATTTAATTATCAATGATTTTCTTCTTTATTTTGCGATAATTAATACGATGACTCACATCTTCGTTCGTAGTCTGATTGCTCGTTGTCAGATAAGTGTGAAAACCCGCCAGACCGAGAATACTCCAAACAGAAAAGAAACATACGACACCGACAACCACACTTCCTGGTGATAATCTTACAGCTTCTAGAAATGGTCTATCGTCTCGCGTTACTGCAAAACGGCACGATAAAACATTAAATTTAAAAAAAAAACATCAATTGGTGAAGAGATCGCAGTGATACTCACGCATTATCAAATGCGTTATCGCACAGGCGAATATAAAGACACAGAGGAATGCCAGTGATACGATAAATGCATAAAAGTATCGATAATTTCGTCTACCCACGCAGTTGCCAACCCAGGGACAATGGTGGTCGAATGCCTCTATAAAAGTTGAAACGTTGCGTGATAAAAAATGAATAAACCTTTAAATGAAACGACGTATTTTTTTCGGTTTCTACTTACCTACACAATTATCGCATAGACTACAATGAGAGGCTCTGGGTGGCCTGAATATCTTACAGGTGAAGCAATATTTGAGCTTTACCGGTTGTCCTCTCACCAGTACTTCTTTCGTACGTGGCGGAGGTCTGTAAGTTATGGAATTGCCATTGTTGGGTACTTCTGCAAAAATAATTCAAATTATTTATCGAAAATAGAAAACTGCGAAAAATTAGGTCAACGAGAGGAAGATGATGAAATAATATTTCAACGTCTACATAAAAATGTAATAAAAATTTTGATAACAGATAGCGAGTCTCCAAGATATGAAAAAATAAATATTTTAATATAATGTACGTACAAGATTAATGTTAAAATGAACACGACACATCTAAAGTAAAATATCAAGTCTCCTCGCTCTCTAATAAACTGACAATTTATTCCATGTTGTTAGCAAAATGAACTTTATATTTGGTAATTGAAAGAACATTTTTTTTGTGTAGCATATTAACGAAAAAAGCAGTCTTAAGAAATAGATTCGATAACAATCGTTTTTCCTGTTTGTTGCATTTATATTTCTAAATTTTTGCTATAAAATTCAGGTAAAAAAATAACTAAAGAAATTATTCAATAAAACGTAAAGATGCACAATTAATAATGCCGCAGGTAAATTTAATACAATAATACAAAAATAAATTGTAATATAAGTATAGAAACTCGCCTATCTGTCTCTCAATGTAAGCAGCCTCGTCCGGCGTCGCTCTAGGGATTACACCTGGATCGCTGAAGCTTGTTCTGAATAGCGACGACATTACAAAAAGGAATAGCAATCCCCCTACGACCGGTATGGCCGGTGTTATGTGAACGGCTAAGAACGGACAGCTAAAAATATAAATATATCGTTAAATGTGTAAATAAATTGAGAAAAATATTAATTCAATGTGTTTAATCTCACTCGAAAGCAAAAAACAGTGCGCTAGTTCCTGAGATGAGACAAACGGTTAGGCCAAAAACACCTGTGCGAGGCGCCATCATTATTCTTCCGTCGCAACAAAATCTGTTTCGTCCAGGAAACAGTTCCCACTTCCTAAGCACATGGGTCATTTTGGAGCTGCGATAGAAAATTTTTTTTTTCTTCTTTTAATTCAATTAAAAATAAATTAATTAATAAATTATTTATGACAAATATAAAGAAATTTTAAGAATGAAGAATAAGGCACGTTAATTATATAAAACTTAAATTTTTTTTAAGCTTTCTATACGACATTGAGCAAAAGCCCTCAGGGCCTGCTCGGGGCAATACGATCTAAACATAGCGCTGGAAAGCAGTTTCCAAAAACTTTCATGTATCCGGTGCTTCGATGTAACAAAATTTAAAAAACAATTTATAAAAAGATACATTACACTCGACTTACGAATTAATCGTGAAACCTTGATGTTTATCCTCTGGCGTTAAATGTCGGTGTGACAAGGGAGGATGTCCCTCGTCAACTTAACCTAATCTCACGATCGTAAAAGTACACGAAAGGATTGAAAGATCTAACGTAGAATCGCGACATCCTTCGTTCTCGTTTATCGTCTGCAATTGGGCAGTCGAAGCGATATTCGATGAAACTTGTATAAAAAAAAAGCACGTATCAAGTGACAAGAGCGCGAGGAGATTCAACAGAGAAAACTTTGTACCATCCTCAGAGGCCGCCGACTCCAAGTGCACTCACTTCGTATTCATAGCTGTTGAAGTGATAGCAGTCACGAAAATCCATTGATAACTAGGTCAGTCTCACGCTGGTATATAATAACGAACGATTTTATACTAACGATCAAGTGACATTACATTATAAATGGTGTGCAAACACCTCTGTACGTGCCAATGCAAAATCGCTGCTTCGACGATAATCTCTCTCTCTCTCTCTGCCCTGCCACTTGACGATGACAATATCGCGTATTTACCGTCCACGATTGTTGGCTGCTGGAATGAAGCGAAAAAAAAAAAATAACATCCGTCGCGTCCCCTGACGGACAATGCGTGCCTGCACGCTCGAGGCGCCCACGTGACTCGAGTAATTTACGTGAAATTGTAATGCACAGCTGCCAGTCATGTACATAGATGATAAAAAAAAAATTTTTTAATCAATCAAAGCAACGTCATTTGCACGAAATACCTTCAAAAATTATTGAAATCGGAATAATTCATGAGGAATAATTTATAACCTTGTCAAAAAAAAAAAAAAAGAAAAAGAATTAAAATCTGTTGATCCTCGAACCTTGAACGCATTTTGTTTCTTTTCTTAGTCAAACATTCTTTTTTTCTTCAACGAATATAACTTATATAAAATATCTAGTGTGGGAATCGTGATCGTTCGTAAACGTTTTATTAAAAAACAATAAAAAGATCAAATAATTTATGAGGATCGAATTATATATTTTGTACAATATGGCTGTCCGATAACTTATTTGTATGCATTGAGGCTGAATACACTTCTATTGGCTTCCATAATTTTCTTTTGTTTTTTTTGTTTTTTTTTTTTATTAAACAAAAACTTGTAATTAATATTAAATAATAAAATGCGTGCTGCTAATCGACTGGGACCCTTTGAAAACTATTATTATCGTAAAGTAAATAGAAATAAATGTGAATGTCCGCGATTTATCCTTTATTTGACTGAAACTTGTGATTTATATAAAAGAAAAATATTGAAAATCGATAGAGAATCGTTTTAAAAAAACAAACCCCTCCTTCAACATACGCAATGATCTATGATCGCAAGCAGATCATTCGCTATAGTTACGTGCGATATAACGTAAAACTGGATTGTCGCTACGGGCGCGCAGCACTAGCGTCAGTTTGTCGTTTTCATCGCCCTAGGGACAACCAGAATCTCCCTCCCCCGTTCACCCCATAGGAATAAACATAGGTATAGAACGTTTTTTAAGGCGCCCTAGGCACGTGCCTCGTTTGTTTAGTCCATAAACCATCACTGCACAGCATTCTTAACGAAAGAAAATTCATGAGAAAGAGTAAGATGCATCCCTGGTTAGGTTCTCTCTCCGCCTCTTTTACACTGACGATCGTAAAAGCGCTGTGCCCGGCAACAATAAAGATCCAGGGAAAAATACTGGATCCTCGCTACAGGCGCCATGTGTTTTTACGCCACGTTTTCAATGAGCGTGAGGGAGAGACAGAAGAATACGGTCTCTCCCTCTCTGTTTCATTCACGAGTGTTGCAACGAGGAACGCAGAGGGTAAAGTTATTTAATTCGCAGGGGAAATCAGGCTCCGATGAGTTCCAAAGTAATTCGCGACTATCGCCATTTTATTGTAACATTAGGGACAGAAGGATACGTCGGAATGACACAAGGATAGCGAGGTTGATTCGAGTATTCGTAATATTTAGAGAAAACAATGGCCTGGATCGCGGTAGCTGTATAGGGTCAGAGTGACGAGGCAACAGCGACATACCGCGGGGTTACATCAATCAGGGGTTGATCCTTACGGTTTGTATCGTATCAATGGCGCTGGTTGATGGGTGACCGTCCGCACGCGATTACTCGCGAAGCTGGTGGAATTGATTATTTAACGGTAGAGAGTGCGCGAGAGCGAAACAAGAGGGGTCGAGAGAGGGCGTGCGACTTAGCGGCCCCGTTATAAAATAGGTCGACGACGCAATGCAGTATTACCCTGGATCGTCATTGTGGCGCACGGCGCTTTTATTTTGCGCTTGTAAGTCAAAGAGAGAGCGAGATAGATGGCGAATCTTTCTATCTCGCTCATACTCATCGAAACCGTGGCGAAAAAGGCGTTGTTCGCTCGTATATAATAGATCCAATCTCGCCGCACTCTTCAAAATTGCTATAAACCCGGATACAGAGGAGAGTACGAGAGTGTTAGATCGATGCAGGATATTTATATGTCTAGAAAAAAAAACAATGTATTTACATTAATGCATCAGCCTATTCGACACGTACGAAAAACGATTGCGTATTACGAATGAAGGATCGAACGAAAGAGACGTTTAATTGAAAACGTGAGATATTAAAAAAAAAAATGGTTTAGGTTTTACCAAAATGATAATTTCAAGAAGTACCCGCTGCGGCGATCCCCGGGTTCTCAGTTTGTACGAACGAGCAGCTTGAGCGCTCGTTGTGTCGTTGAAGGCGGGACGCAGTGGCGCACACCCTGCGCCATCGGTGCATCGCACCGGTCAAGTATATATATCTATGTAAACTCGTTGAATATATAAAGCTGAGGCACGAAAGAAAAAGCAGAGGAATCAACACGATCGAGTTTTTCGCGGCTCGACTAGCGTCGATGCCGTTGTTGCTACCGTTGCCGCTGCTTTCGCCTTTGCCGCTGCTGTTACGTCTGCTACGTACCTCCAGGATTCTCGAGGGTGTGGATAAAGGAGCCGAAAAGAAAAAGAGAAAGGGAGGTGTACAGCAGCGGTCGAAGGGGGTGCAAGGAAGGAAGGAAGGAAGGAAGGAAGGTAGCCGAAGCGGGAGCAGCGACGACGCTACGTACAAGTATATGGGTATATGTAACGTGGAATGGGCGTAGGGGAGCAGCGGAGAGAAATGAATCCCGTTGACGGGTTACGCGAGAGAGGGAGAAATAGCGCGAGAAGCAGTGTGGCAGCGGCGCGAGCCACCGAGCGCGAACGACCGACAGACGGAGACGCAAACGCTGAAATCAGCTCGAGCGATCGATGCGATAAATGGATGCGTGCGATTGGTAGCCGAGGAAAATCGATGCGATGAACCCAGGGGGCACCCTACCTATGCCGCGTCCCACGAAACGTATACACGGGCTCTCGCCGACACGGCCGCAACGAGGATGGAGGAGCAAAGACCGAAATATCGATTTTTAGGCCCCTACGCGGCGGTTCGATGCTCATATCTGCTCCGTGCCCCGTTCGCGAAGCGCCTTTCAAAACACAGCGACGCGTGGAGAATAAACGTTGCCACCGCTGCTGCTGCTGCTGCTGCTTCTCTCGCTTCGTTGTTCCGATAAACACGAAAGACGATAGTTTTTTTACCTTCCCTGTGCAATTCCGACTGTTACCGTGTCATTGAATCGCGATCGAAACACACGCTACGGGATTATTCGCCGCTCCGCCGGAAATACACACAACGGTATAGGAGTAATCGTCGAGGTGGTGGTGGACGAGGATAGCGCGGTGAGCAGAGCGGGAGGAACTGCGACCCATGTCGTCAGGTAACAATGGGGTCGTTTATCTTAAATTTAGTTATAAAAACAAAACAATAACAACGTGCCGATCAGTCCATTTATCGTTTATAAATGCGCCCGTAACGCAGTGCCCTTCGAGCCAATGTGTCGATGCTCGTGAACGAGATAAACGCCCCGAGGTGAAACAACGCGATAGCTGCATCTCGAACAATCGGAAACTACCCTTCGCCAACGCGTTACGCGATGATAAGCCGGAAAAGTGAAGATATCGTTTGTTATAAGTGCGTCGTGCTGTGCGACTGATGCCGCTGAGAATGATACACAGGACCGACGAGGGGTGAAAATTTATTTACAAGTGCGAACCTCGTAGTTGCGTTTTTACGTTATTCTACGCTAAAGCACTTTTTCGCCTACCTCAAAATCATCGCACGAGATCTATAACAAAGTAGGGAGTTGTCGCATCTTCTTCTTTTACATCTTTCCCTCTCTCTCTCCCTCTCTCTTCTTTCAAGCACCCTGTAGGGCTACCTCGCTACAGGGTAAAAATATCTGTTTCTGCGTAGATATACGTTACAATATCGTTTTGCCGAGAGGCTTAACCATCAATTCGATTACAAACCAGAGAGCTAAGCGTGCTTCCCTCGCTGTTTCGTGCGAATGTGAGTATATGAACCACGCGTGCAGGCACTTGGAGGAGTGCAGATGCGATTGTGGGGGTGAGATTGAGAGCGTGATTCGTTATCGGCCTTGGTGTGTATCGGAAAGCTGGGGGACATCGTTGAAACGCCCAACGCGGATTTTCCGTAAAATTTACTGAGATGCGCGAATAATCGATCGCGACGAATTGTACATCGTCGTACATTCGACGTGCACCGACGATCGCAGGAATGGTGATCATCGCACTTTCTCGCGAATCGTACAAGTTTTCTATAACAATGTAAATCCCGCTGTTGGGTACACATTGAATTAATTACGAAGCAACAAAACAATTATTTCATTTATCGAATTCGTAATCTGAGGAGTTTTTATTGAATCGCAATTTAAAAAGTTGTATTTTTCGTTTTTTAATTTTAATAGATAGTTCATTGTATCTGTGTTTTGTTTCGTGCATTTTTTTTTTTCAATTTTGTGTTAATAGTTAGCTCATAATTGAATGTAATCGATTGATCGATAAAAAAATATTGAGGATATTATAATGGATTATTTTTTTAATTATAAAATCACATTTTTTAATTCGCTAAATGTCAATAATCGCCAAAATATATTTCTTGATGTTTCAACAATAGAGAATAAAATTATTGAATTTTCATTCATATCTATATTTTGTTTTATGGCTCCTTTTTTTTTATCCATTGCTGTGTTAATAGTTAGTACGAATATTAATGTAATTGGTAAACGATAGTCGATAAAAAAAAATGCTCCGATAAGAAAAATAAAAATTATTAAATCTCGATTGATATCTGTATTTTGTTTAAAGACATTTTTTTGCAATTTGCGTTTACTAATTAGCTCGGACATTAATTAGTAACCGATTGATCGACAGAGAAAAATGCTCGACATTACAAAATATTACTTAAAAATTATAAAATCACATTTTTTTATTTCGCCAAATGTAAATAATCTTCAAAACATGTCGGGTGATGCTCCGATAAGAAATTTTAAATGATTAAATATCGATTGATATCTTTATTTCGTTTAATAGCATTTTATTCAGTATTGCATTAATAATTAGCTGGGACTATTAATATTACAATAGATTGTTATATTAATTAACTGACTAATCGGTAAAAAAAAAAATAGCGGTATTATAAAGGATTATTAAAAAATTATAAAATCACATTTTTTAATTCACTAAATGTTAATAACAATCGCCAAAACATGCCCGGTGATGCTCCGATAAGAAAAATAAAATGATAAAATATCGATCGATATCTGTGTTTTGTTTAATGGCATTTTTCTTAGTGTCACATTCATAATCAGCTCGGACTCTAATGTAACAATTAACTTGGTAATCGCTAAAAAAATTATCAGTATTATAAAGTATTATTTAAAAAATTATAAAATCACATTTTTTAATCCACTAAAGGTAAAAAAAGCGCCAGAACATGCTCACTGATGCTCCTGTATTAAAAATAAAATGAATTAGCGATTTTAATGAATAAAATAAAAGTGATATTGATATTTTTGTTACAATTATTGCGTATTACGTTAATAATTACCGAGGATTTATGTAAATATTGAAATACCATTAAATGTCTGTACTCCAAAAAATAGCTATAAATTGTTTTCTTTAACTCCTTGTTTATTAAAGGTTTCATTAAGCGGATTTAATGACAGTGGAATATTCTCGTTGCAGAAAAAATGGCAATCGCCGCTTCAGAAAATTATCAGCTCAAGTGGCACAGTTATGGACAGCATCTTCACACTTCTGTGGCTACTTTGCTTCATTCCGAATCCTTTGCGGATGTTATTCTGGCAACTTCATGCGGAAGACACGTAGCTGCTCATCGTTTTGTCCTCGCTGCGTGCTCCTCCTATCTCAGTCACATATTCCAGACTTGTCATTTTGGAGCAAACACCAATGCTCCTATTATCGTGGTAAGTCAAGAAAAAGAAAAAAATATATTGAAATGTATAAATTAATGCGAAGAAAACTGGAATAAAGAGGAAAATACTAATTGAATTTTCAGGTACTCCCAATGGAGATAGGATATCGCACGCTCAAAATTTTAATTCAGTACATGTACAGCGGTGAGGCGACCGTGACTAACGATCAACTCGAGGGAGTGCTCAAGGCCGGAGATGTACTGAGAGTTCGCGGATTATGGAGATCGAACACGGGCAACAGTAAAAAGGAGAACATACAGTCGAACAATCAAAAAGTGGAGCGCGACAAGAAAGAGCAACCGCCGATACCCGGTCAAATACAAAAAATCAAATTGGTTCAGCCGACGACAGAAAAAATCGTAGAAACCGCGCCGACGTCGACACCGGTGGTATCACCGCCTGAAAGTTCACCCGCACCGATAGTTCCAAAAATCCCTGAACGTAAGAGCACGGAGAAAGTCGCGGAGGAGAAGGTTACCGAAACGAGCGAAATCAAACGAACGCTTGAGGAAGAAAAAATCAATGAGCAGAATAAGAACAAAGAAAACGTCGAGACAAATGGCAAAAAGCGACGAAGCAATAACAGTGACGTTGAATCGACCAAATCGAGAAGCGAAGTCGGCGAAAATGTAAGAAATCGATTAATAAAATAAAATATTTTTAGCGAGGTACAAGAAAACATTTCGAGACACAAACACACGGAGAGAAGAACAGTTGGAAGTGATTATTATACTCGTGTGACATTTGGGCATATATTCTGGCAGTCTGGCCATGTTTGCCATACACTGTCTATGCGTATTAGTCCTCTTGTGGAAATATATGATTGACAGGCAATCGCGCATTTTCACAAGCAAAGTAACGACATGGATACTGTATAAGAATAATACCAAGATTACCAGAATATATCTCAATTGCGACACGAGTATAGAAACCATTACCATATTTTTCTCTCCGTGCATGTGTATCTCGCTATGTTCTCCTGCACGTCGTTAAAACTGACGGTCAATCGTATATTTCCACAAGCGGAGTAACGACGGAAACTGTATAGAAAAATCACCAGATTGCCGGAATATATTTCAATTACCACGCGATAATAATCGATTGATTGGGCAGGAGACTAAATGACTATTTTATTAAATGAATAAATAATTGTAATCTTCACAGACTGAGCTAAATCTGGAACTACTGGTGAAGGATGAACCCATCGACTGGGAAGAGACGATCGACCCCTCCGAATCCTTGACGATAGATCATGAGATCGACATCAAACCCGTAAGTTATTCATTAGTAATTAACAAAATAATTTTAGTGAAACACATTTTATCGAATCATTAATCGATACTGCACTTTTTTTTTTTTTCTAATCCTCCTGTATTGTTTGAAAAATGTCACGTTTTTATTTATTTCAAATATAAAATATAATTCTATTATAAAACTGATTTGGTTATGGACATTATGCATAATGTTCCTCTTGAATCGGGTGCTTCATGAATATTACATAATTAATAAGTAAATGAGAAAAACGGTCCATGGGATCGTACAACCCCCTCCCTGGAGGGTCAAGGATATTTGTATCAAAAATACGAGGGCGGGAGGGGGACCAGGGTTGCTAAACGCGTTAATAAATGTGCGAGAGAAACGTCCACCCTGCGAGAAATCGAAAGTCTGTCGTTTGTTGGACGAATTTCAAAGGTTAAACCGTCGATCATTCACAAAATTAGACCCAAGCTGTCTTATGGTGTTTTCAGTTCGCTACTCTGTCTATTTATCGCATAAGAACAAAAGATTGACACCGCTCCGTCATCTCAATGTTTTTCTTACTCTCGTTCGATAGATACATTGAGTGTAGCCATCAAAAAATGCCATTAAAGTATCTTTTCTGATCTGTTAATTATTTATTCCAATCGAACAGAAACTGGCGAATAAAATCGCTGTATTCTATCGGCGTGTGCCAGTCTTTTCTACTTTCTGCATAAAATTCCGCAACTTTTAGCGCATTTTGCTAAAAGAACTAGATCGTTGATAACTTTTGTTTGTCAAACAAGCTGAGTGACAACACAATAGAACAGAAATTATTCTTGTGACAAATATCCTTAAGTTTCGGCAAAAGTCTCACTCCACTTTGTATCACGTGACACTCTTGTGTTCTCTCTTGCACTCACGCGATCCGTATCGTGCTGTCCCTCGCAGCACAACCGTACAACGGAGTGAGTCTTTCACCTGATCTTAAGCTCGTTGAAATTCACATGGTTGGAAATAAACGTTATGTTTTTCCATTTTTAACTGTTGCTCTAAGTAAAGGAAGTTTATTATCGATTAATTTTAAAGACAATTATTAAAAATCGGACTTTAAAATCCAATCCTTGCGTCAAATTGATGAATTTAAATGTTTTGTTTTTTTTTTTCACACAAATATTTCCTACTGCGTAAATTTCCTTTAAGAATTTTTTTCGTCAATCCATCCAAGTTTTTTTAATGTATTCTGGTGACATTTAAATGACCTGTCAATTATATGAACTTGGAAGAAATTTATATTGAGAAAATTCGTGCCGTCAATTTGCAGGAAATCGTGCATAGCGCGGACGAGGATGGTGACATCGAAGAAGAGGAGTACACGCCGTTAACATGCGACATGTGCAGTCAAACGTTCAACAGACCATCCGACTGGGTCAGACACATCGAGTTTACGCACGCGGACATGACGGAGAATCGTAGAAAGAAACGAAAGGTAAAAAGTGAAAAATATTTACAAAAATAAATTACTTCGAGTGTTAATATCGGGAAAAGAAAATCTATGAATGTGACACATCTTTAAAAACTACAACCCGATTTACTCAGAGCCAGCTAATACTTTAGATAAAACCAATTTTGATTTCACTACGTCGATCTATATTTTGCAGTGGAATCAAATTTTCTTTTCTGTTTTTTTTTTTCCTCAAAGATCAACCGTCTCCGAGTTCATTGGATTACAGCTTTTGTTTACCGATTCCTATTTCTAAAGGTGTTTTGCATCACGTTGCTAATGAATTTCAAGTTATTCTTAATATAATTTTGAAAAATTTCTTTAGGGCGACTTGGACGATGACAGCAAAGATTTCCCACCGTTAAAGTGTGATCTGTGCGGCAACACGTATCCAACGCCGCAGGAATGGGTTCGCCACATTCAGACGGAGCACACGGAGGAGCAACTGGCGCTGATGAATAATTCGGCACCGCCAAAACCCAAGCGAGTCCACAGTCACCAAAAGCTATGCAACATTTGCCAAAAAGTATTTCCGAGTCACGCGTCAATGGTGATACATCAGCGAACGCACACGGGGGAAAAGCCATTTCTCTGTTCTTACTGTAAAAAGGGCTTCAACGTGAAGAGCAATTTGTTGAGGCATTTGCGAACGCTTCACGACAAATTCGTGCATCCGAGCCTCTACGGAAGTAACGGTAACAAAAACGCTTAGAAAGCATTCGCGATCACTGAATCTTTTCGATAAAAAGAACAAAAATTTCAACAAAAACCAAAAAAAAAGGAAAAAAGCAAAAGCTCAATCGCAACGCGCAGTTACTGGTTCACCGCGTAGGGAGTAATATTTTCGCTCCGCTCGTTAAGCCCGTGGTTATGCACCAGGCGTGTTGTTTTCCTCCAAAGCACGATTGATAAAATTGTTGCTGGCTTCTGATTGGAAATTCGTCCAAGACACAACACAAAACCAGCAATAAGTGTCGCTGGAAGGCGCGCGCTAAGTCGGGAGAAGGTGATAAACAGAATCAAAGTGCGTTTTCTCTTTTTTAGATTTACGCGAAGTATTAAGAACTGGCCGGTACCGTTCATTTTATACCCCTTCTTGCACTATTTAAAGAAAAACAAATACTTACAAAAGAAGAGAGAAAAAAAAATGTTTGCAAACGCCCGAAGAGCACCTGAGATTCCACTCAAGTATCCATAAATATACCACGTAACCCCATTTATTGATAAACTTCTACTAACTCTTAAAAATTCTCTACTTTACTATTACGATAGTATTGTTGATGTATTTTATTTTTATTTTCTCAAATATCCAAAGCAATATCGACGAATTTTTTGAATCAACGAGGCTGACGACGATTGCCAAAAATACTTGATTTACCAACAACAAAAAAGCCCCTTCCGTTGCTATCAATACAATTTCTCTTATTCTTTCTCGAACGTACTATATACATAAAACAAAAACAAAGAAAAAAGAAAATACCAAAGATCTACTTAGCTTGAATAGGAGAGTACCTCAAGTATGCATGTTTTTTTGAGAATATTTAAGGAGACAACGGATGATGAATGTGACTTGATATCCCGTAGAGCGAGAGCGAGAGAGCGAATTTTGAATGAGATACACATGTAATATATAATTCCGCGTT
Source organism: Cylloceria caligata (assembly GCA_963942595.1). Taxonomy (NCBI): domain Eukaryota; kingdom Metazoa; phylum Arthropoda; class Insecta; order Hymenoptera; family Ichneumonidae; genus Cylloceria; species Cylloceria caligata. Next base: position 7,541,671 of record OZ012703.1, read on the forward strand.
TAACTCGACATCTAATGATCAGTTATTGATTGATCTTCTAATTGGTATTAAAGAAAAAAAAAAAACAAATCGAACCGAGATAAGATTAAATTACATAACTTTTAGGCTATTCCAACTACGGTAGCCGACTTATTCCCCCCAGTTCGTAAGCTAATTATGTATTTTTATATTAAAGTAGCTTATACATACATATATACATACATACATATATATATATATATGAATATATATAGGAACGAGAACTAAGGAACCATTAATGATTTTTTGTTTGGAAATTCTGATTAAATTAGGATGCAAAAATAAGATATATTCGTAATTTATGACAAAAGATTTTTGTTTTTATGTATTGAATTTCTTGTATCTTACAAACGCGATTCTCTTCTATAAAAAATACACACACAAACACACAGGTGACGATCGACGAAGCGACGAGATGATGATAAAACTTATCTACCGTACGACAAAATTCAATTTTATCCTAATAATCGTGAACGTGTCATCCTAATACGAACTTTAGTGTCAATTCTACGTTGCGCTAGAACTGTGACGAGCCAAATAACTTTTAAATGTAAAATTTGAATAATATACTACCTTCGACATATGGAAAAAAAAAAGAAAGAAAAATTATTTAAAATAATCGAATTTTATTTTTATCCCAAAAAATACTGAGAACAAAAAATCGCATACGTCGACGACCTAGTGATGCGTCTCTTATACTTATGAAAGATCAACTTTCTTATTGTGTAATAATGTACAGTTTTTAATAATAGCGTGCTTATATTTTAAGGATGATTTTCGTGGGTTGATATGGAGGATGTTTTTTTAAAAAAACAACAAACGAAGCTTTCGAAGATATCAGTTGTCGTCCTCGTCATCGATCTTCGGCGCGAGGTAATATCTGATATGACCAAGATCTCCGATTTTGTACTCGCAAACGAGAGGCACGTCGCTCGACATCGAGAGCTGTACTTGCTGGCACAAGGGCGTTGCTTTTACGAAACAATTGAGATAGCGACAGGAGAACGTGAGCTTCACCGACTCCTGCATTTCTACTATCACCGACGTTTCCTCGTTGTCCGAATCAGCCGTTTGAGCAAGTTTAACGTTCGCTGGAAAAAAAAAGTAAATTTCACATATAAATATTCGAAGAAAGGAACATTACGAAGAAGAACACCTCGAACTCTCGTGAAGTAAACAATTTTTTTTTTTTTCTCTGTAAGATTATTAACAGAGGCAAGCTTTGAAGGTGAAACAGAGGGAATGGCAGTCTCTTTCTTTCTTTCTTTCTTCCTTTCTCTATATTCTGAACAAGTTTAGTCAGTGAGAAGTCTTTGTCGGCTCAACTTCTACAATTTCATTTAGGAGGACAGCAAGAAAGATGAGCCCACCAAGAAAGTTCATCACCGTGCACGTAAGTAATTTTTATACTTAACGGACACCCAAGCTCATTTCTATGTAAAGGTGTTTTTTTTTCCTTGACAGTCACTTAAAAATTTATTTCAATATATCTTTCCAATTGTGTAGCAAATACTCTTTGATGTATACCAAAATATATTTTACTTTACATTTCTTATGTTTTCTGTGGGATGTTAACTCAAAGAAAGCATTCGTTAGTTAATTTACATTCAATTTGCAAATATTAACAAGAAATAATGGCAATAACTTATATTATTATCTAAATTAATCTTTTCCGTATTATTACTAACAGAAAAAATTATGGTAAACTTCTCCGGAGGATTTCTTATTTTTTTTCTGTGAATGTAAACTCTAGTGAACCATTCGATAGTTAATAGATTCAACCTGTAGATGTTACTTATTAGAAACAACGACAATCATTAATATTATCAAACGACATGAACTATTTCTGTTTTATTGCAGAGATGACAAAGTTTCTACAGAATGTTGTGCATTTTTCTCTATATAAAGATATAGCTTATGCACAGTATTCCATACAAACTTCCAAGCTTTGATTATTTCTGGTAAATATTGTTGATTGAAATGGCGGTAAGTCGTTATTACTGGTTTTAATTGGTTTAATTGATACACGTGTCAGCCATGTACGTGGTACATCTTAAAATGAACAGTACTCGGTTGAAGCGGGTAGAAAACCTGCTGTGGCCGATGAAAACCTGTAGAAACTACTTACTACGGATCAAAATGACTCCGCACTGTTTAAAAACAAAAGTGGCAAATTAATCAATTTTCCAAGGATAAGCGAATCACCTGTTCCGTAATCTCCGGCAGCAGTGAATTTGATTCCCTCTTTGGTACAAGCGATGGTAATGGCTTCGCCGAATTGGCTAAGATCTCTGCATATCCTGGCAAATTCTTGAGAAGGCATTTTCACGACGCACGAGTAGGAAGTTTCCTGCAAACGGCCAAATATTTTTGTGTAAATAATTTACCTGGTGTTTCAAAGTTTGACTTAACTTTAAATTAACTCACGGGAATGCCAAGATGCTCTTGGTCCATGTTAATTAGTTTCATTTCATATTCGGCAAGTTTCTCTTTGTTAGGCGATTCGAATATAAAATTAATATTGTCAGGGTTATCGACTGCCCTTAAGGTGACGGTGTCGTCGGTGCTTGCGCATTTGAGAATCTTGGACATGCTGCAAGGGTTTAACGAGTGAAAATTAAGTTTAGGCTTTTTTTTTCCTTTGTTTCTTAATCAAGTACGTCATAACCTCGGAGGAAATTCAATACTCATAAATTTGATAAAATTAATGTTCTTACGTTGGGATGCCCATGCCCATCGACAGATTTCTGTCGCATCTGTATTTGTCGAAACCATCGCTACGCAGATTGAGGGAAACGAGGGAAACGTGAGCGTTGTCCATCGCCTGTACCTGAATACCCGAGTCGGAGCATTCGAAGGTCGCCTCGGTCAGTAGATCCTTCACCGCGTCCAAGACTTTCTTCAGGATCGCACTCTGTATCAAACGTGCCTCGAACATGATTGATTTATCGATTTATCCTTACTTCAAACGGCAATTTATTAAATCTCCGGTTATTTATAACTACGAAGAACGCGGGAAAACGTGGCGTGTGTATACGATGCGTGCGAAATCACAAGATGAGAGTGCGCGGATCCGATGAACGAGCGAAGTAACAAAAGTACCGGCCGGATTCGTTCTACACGAACAGTGTGTGTATTATCGCGAGGACGCGAGGGTTCGAGGTTTGAGGCGGGGGAAACTCAAATAATTTACGCGCGCTTTCTTGCCGCCATTCCAAACTGATTTAACGCTGCGCCGGACGTAGAGGGCTCTCTTTTATTCCGCTATTTTCGTATTTCAACGTGTCTTCGATACCGCTTTTATGACATTTCCACGATTCTCGCGACTACTGGTTACAAACTTATCAAATAATTTACAAAGAAAACTAATATTGTTAATATAGCTTCGGGTACAACTGCCATCTTTAATGGTTTTTATTTTCACGTCTGAAATTACCATCGGTGTTCGGATCGTGTACGAGAAACAGAGAATTCTAACGTTCTTCTCTCTCGTACACGAACCAAACATCGGCGGCAATCTCAGCCATAAAAACAAAGATCCTTAAAGGTGCCGGTTACTCGTACGCGAAACTACGTCGAAACACAGATAAATTTGTGCGATAACTAACACACATCTCTGAAAATTTGCGCGACGATCGTGTGCTGCTTACGTGCCATTCCTGTGAGTATATCTGTTTACGAATAACATAACTTCATGTGCAATGACCCTTAAGGCGAGGCGTAAACTCTGTACTTCTACACATGTGCTGTGTCTCTTTCGCTCTGCCGCCATACTAGTTCTATCTCTTTCGCAAAAATAAGAGAACTCGACTTGAGAGATGCTATCTCTTTCTCTCTGATAAATCAGATAAATTCCTCTTGCGTTACGCTGTCTCTTTCTAAAAAGGGTTCAATTCGTAATCATTAAAAACAAGTTTTTAACGTTAACATTTCAATTAGTTTATCCCTATCATTTTGCATGATCAAAATGAAGTCTTCCTTATATCATTAAAAACATAATTTAGCTTAATAATCAATTAAATTTTGATAAGACATTTTTCGTAGAATTCTCTATTTGTTTTCCCTTTTTTTGTTTTTCTTTGTATTTAAACACACGCGGCGACGTTGTTGAATCATAACGAGAGTTTGGCGTTTTTATTACAAGCAAATGATTCAAATAAAAATTACTTAATACTAAATAAATATTCTTTAATAGCAATCGATAAAATTTTGATGAAAGACGTTTTTCGTAGATTTCTCTATTTTTTTTTTTTTCTTCTTTGTATTTAAACACACGCGGCGACGTTTCTGAATCATAACGAGAGCTTGGCGTTTTTATTTCAAGCAAATGATTTAAATAAAAACTACTGAATACTAAATAAATATTCTTTAATAGTAATCAATATTTTATACAGACAGAGTATGATGTAGATTGATCTAATATCAATCTTTCGCTGCTTCAAATTCGTATTTAAATACTGCGTTTCACATTAGATAAACTCTAGTTTATTTTTAATTATTGCGAAACTCTAATTCGATTTTTTCTTCTTATTTGTTATTATTCTATATTAATATTAAATTTATTTTAATGAATTACCTCAGAAAAATAATAATTTACGATTAAATTTATTCAAACGTGGGCAAAAATTAATTATTCCAGTTTTATCTTTGTTTCATACTCGATGGTATACCGCTCAATATATTATATGTCTCTCAAGTCACGGAGGGATCGGCGTTTCAATTTATTTATAACAAATACTACAGAAAATAAACTTTTTTAAATTGCGATCGATAGTTTATATAAACAATGTCGAACGCTTCGTAACTTTAGCTGCTTCGGACGCTTATTCGGCAATATTGTCTCTCGTGTTGCGAAAGGATCGCAATCGTCTTTCGATAACGATTATATTAAAAGTCGAATAGAAGAAGAATAAACAGAAAATAAAGCTTTTTTTTACTAGTAATTAAAACAGTGTACAGGTTACAGGGTCCCACCATGTTTATATCTAACGTGGTATCGCAAACAATCTCACAGTCACAGTGTACTACGTGAAAAGTAACGCGACGGGAAGAACAATGCTATGGCACGGTGATACATTGGTAAAATCACGATTTACATCTTTAGAATATTTACATATTAAAACTTTTTAGGTCTGGTGATATACGTAACGGAGTGCAACAGACGTCTCTGCAACATATTTTCAACAGGTTTCTCACGATGGTTCGGTATTCAGAGTACGATGTCACAGGCAATAGAGCTCTCGAGATCGCCAAACATTCGATCTAGCTCCTAGAAATCGTTGATTTGATTTAATAACATTTTTTTGTAATCGACGAAAGTACAGTGACGCCAGCATTCGATTTAAGATATTTCTGATACTCACGTCCGAAGGTTCGCCGTCCTTTGAGTTTTTCTCTGTTCTGCGTGACAATCTATCCACGCCGATCATGTCTTCTTCCTCGTCGTCGTCTTCCTCCGCGTTGTCATTCTCGATATCATCGATATCATCTTCTCTGACGACTTCGTCTTCGTCTTCGTCGTCATCGTCGTCGTCGTCGTCATCGTCGTCGTCCACATCGTCTTCCATGTGCATGTACGACATTTCCATGTCGTCGTAATCCTCCGGCTCCTCTTTGATGTCAGTAATCATTGTCGCTTCTGTGACGGGCTCTTTGTCGGGCAAAGTAGACGGCGTTTCCGCCGCTGGTGGCATTTGCGCCAATTGCGACCTCTGAAAGAAACAAAAAATCTGTCAACCTCGAAATTATTTGACCTTTTTTTCTTTTTTATAAAATCGATTAACCACATTTTTATATAAATTGAATTAATCTAATTTATTTAATCAATTAATTTGATTTCATTTATAAATTCATTAATTTTATAAAACTTGTAAACGAATTTTATTTATAAAAATGATTTCCATTTTTGGGAATTCAATTGTTCGATCGTTAACTTCAAAATGGAAAAAAAAAAAAAAAAAAAAAAAACGTTTAAAAAATTAATTTGCATACCCAAGGCTGCTTTGGTTGTTGTTGTGAAAGTTCGGTCGGTGCTACAGGCGTCAACGGTACGGTAGAAGGTCTCGAAATTGATTCTGTACCATCCTCGGTATCCTCCAAAACTGCCGAAGGAGTCGTTCTCGGATCCGTCTTTTCTTTCTGACTGTTGACGCAGTTGACTCTTTCATTTTTCACTTGCTCGTTGCTCGGCTCTTCTTTCACCTTCTTACAATTGTTCTTTGGCTCGCCGGGTAAACACGTGTTACCGCGCTGTCTTCTGAATCTCACTATGATACTCCTCGTGTCCCACATCAAATCGTGCGCCTGCTTGTAAGCGGCTATGGATTCCTCCACATTCGTGTATCTTATGAAAGCGTAACTGCGGAAAGAAAATCGTACGATCGACATTATATTCGATATATTCATAAAATACAAGGCTAACAACCTAATCGAGTCTTTCACATCCGTTTACAGGAAGAGGTCGGCGAAATTTCGAATATCTTTCAACAAAAAATTGATTTTTATTCTAAACTGAATAGCAATGGAGCACAATTATCGTCTATGCACTGTTTTACAGTATGATGCGCATAAAAAAATCTTAATTCTTCAATTTTTCAAAAAACTTTGATGATATTTATTAAACTTGTTGATAAAAATATTTTTTTATGTTGCACTTTGGTCTTTGCTGAAAAATTAACGGTTTACTAGCTCTCGGTCGGTAACAAAATGTGTAATGCAAATATCCCTATAATACAACAGGGAAAATGATGAGCTTCGTCTCGGAATTCTACAGTTCACTGTTCTCGTATTTTCTCTTTCGCACGTTCGACGATCTGAGAGGAATAGACGACATGTAGGATCACTTTAAGATGATGTGGATTATATATTGCAAGAGGGATAGAACTGATCTTGTGATTCGAAATTTCTCTGCAACGGTTGATCTGTCGGATACAAAACTAGAACGTTACTCTGTGGCAACCGTAACAAAGATATTCAAATTACAGTCATTGTTACCGACCGAGTAGTATCACATCACTTTAAATTGAGCTGAAACCTTACCGAGTATTTCGCATTTTTTGCGCATATCCTACATCGACCCTCGCAGCAGTAGGGAACTTGCTTTTGACCTCATTGACGTTCACGGATTCCGGCAAATTACCGACGTAGAGCGTGTAAGGATCGATTTCCTCGGGCATCGGATTATCCTCGTCCCTCAGTGATTTTCTTTCGACTTTTAAATGTCCAACGCCGAACGGTATCTTCTCCAATTCTTCTATAGCCTTGTCGATATTTACGCTCTCTGCCATCTGTATGAAGCAATACCGGGGTCCGCTTGGACTCTGGAAGTGTATGTTCTGTATGCCAGGATGAAATTCTCGAACGATGTCCTTGTTGAGATCGGGATCGGGAAATTTTATTATTAAGCTCTGAGCCCTTATCGTCTTGTTGTACTCATTCTCAATTTGTAAAGCGCTTTCCGCGTCAGCGCGATTCCACGGTCGACTCGGGTAATTCTGGGACATTGGTTTCCGCTGTTTTGTCTTCTTGAGAGAGACTTCCTGCGAAAAACATAACAGAAAAGGATTGAATATCCATAATAATTTGAATTACAATTACTTCGAGTGATTTGAAATTTACAATTCTATTTATACATTTTTCTCGGCTTTCGTCACGAACTTCTCATAACAAAACAAAAAGAACTTACATTCACGATTTTAACGCTTTGATCGCCTTCTTCTTCCACTCTACCGGCCACGACTCTCGGCGACGCCGGAGTCATTTGATGGCCAGGAAGTGAACCAGCCATGTGATTCAGAAGAGCCTCGTTCTGTGCAGCGGCGATATTCGTTCTCTGCCAATCAATACCTATGCCACCGGTCAAAGCTTGCCCGAAATAAGACGCAGGATCAAACTGTCCCTGTGGCGTATCGAAACGTTGCTGCCTTCTGTTCTTGTTGCGATTAAAATTGTTTCTCTGCGTGTAGACGTTATTTCGATTGTTATTAAATCTGTCGCGTCTCACGTAATTATTTCGCGTCGCCAGATCCCTTTGAAATGTGTTATTTATCATTTCTCTTTGAGCCTGAGGTTGCAGAGAAGTCGCCTGGGGCGTTATCCACTGCCAAGTAGGAGGAGGATGCGCCCAGGTCTGAATCGAAGTCACCTGTGGGGGTACAGGCCCAAAAACATGAGGGAGAGGAGGAAGTGCCCCTGGAGGAGGAGGCATGGGAGGCAAGGGTGGCTGGCCTGGCAACGGTTGATTGACCGAAGAAGGCGAAGATGAACTTGACGAGTACATAGAGTAAGAGCCTTCGTATGTGTACGAAATGTTATCCTGTTGCTGCAAATAGCTGCTAGTTTGACCTCCATTTGCCTGCGTTGTTGCCTATAAAAAAAAATTCCCTCATTTGATTTTCTAGGAAAACGAAACATATATGAATTACAATCTGATTCAAAATATAGATTCTCTATGTATCGCCAGTTTACCAATGTAAAATTAAAAAAAATAACTTTTCCAATGTCAAAATTTATTATTATCAGAAACAATTGGAAACAAAAATCAATCGATGGACCTTTCGTCGTGCAATGATATATAATATTAGAGAAATGTTTTTTTTTTCATTCGAGATAGAACTTGAAATCAATAGCTGAAACTTTACATAAACTGAAACTCAAAAACTCCCTAAAATAATATTAGGGAATTATTTGTTTTTTTTTTTTTTATGAAGATAACATTTTTTATCAGTTTCTTCAGGAAAATTGTCTAAAACACAAGTCCACCCACAAACTTTTCTTTGACTACAACAATAAACTGAAAATATAAGGTCAATGGACTTTACCTTGTACCATGGTGATTAGGCAATAATATTGGGAAGTATTTGTGTTTTCATTTTTAATAAAATTTTCCCCCCGGAGCGTACCCACAAATGCTTCTTTGACTATGACAATGAACTAAAAATGTAGGTGAATATATCTTCCGTCGTATCAGGGTACAGCCAATAATATTGGGAAATTGTTTTTTTTTTTTTTTTTCATTTTAATTGAAGATACATCTAATAATGGATTTGTTCACGAAAATCGTCAAAGATTCACCCGCGTTTCTCAAAATCTTTGTCGAGTACAACAATGAACTAAAAACAAATGATAAATGCACAGTTTACCAAGAATGCAATTGAGATCTCAAAACAAGCTAACCTATAAAGCACAATGATGCACAATGTGTTTAGGTGTAAAATCGTTGAAAATTCACGTAAAAACTCTCGCTTGTGCTCAGATACGTGTACTCACCGTTCTATTCATCGCGTGACTCAGGCCAATGCTCAAATATCCTACAAATTTGTTTATTTATACGAAATTTTTCGTGACGGTATCGAGATAACCGTTGAGACATGCCAAGGGTAAAAAATTCACGATTACGATCAACAAGGGTGTCAGCCCCCTATTGCCGAAATCAGCAAACACTTTCGAGAGGGTGGAACTGTTGGCTGTCAAAAGGGAGAAGGTTTCTCCTCCGTAAAATCGGGCGGCCACATCCGGCCATTCGAAATGAGCGCGCATTGTCATTGACACCAAAATTTGTTGACAAACTTGCAGCCCATTAGGCATCGCCACGGTATTACAAGGACCGTGGACATCGCGCAGCAAAATCGATATTTATTTTTCTCTCATCGATTCCTCGTTGATACTTAAGCCGACGTATCGATCCCACCTCTTGTACTTTTGGCTGCGCTACCGAGGAGAACAATGCGATGACCTGCATTTTAACGCTACAACGAATATTAGAACTGTTTATGTCGTATATCGCGTAGGAGATCGAGCGCCCGCGAGCAAGTGGAGGTAGAACTTCTCGATCAAATGAAAAAAAAGAACACGAGAGAGAACGAATGCACCAGAAATTGAGGTCGGACTACCATCCTCGGATCGCCGAACCAGCACGAGATGCGATCGCGTCATTATTCATAACGTGGAATAGAATAACGCGTACATATCATTTGAAAATAAACAAAAAAATGTATCGACGAGAATTTTTTGATGTTTCAAACAAATGATCTCCCAAACTGGTTATTCCATGGAAAATAGGAGGCTAGGATCGATTGATTAGATAGAAGAAAAAAAAAAAAGAAAGAAAAAAGACAAAAGTATATTCACGCTTATTAAATCATCAAAAAATATGTTCAATTAGCAATCGAACAAAATTCATTGATCTTTACGAAGCAATATCGTCGGGAACGAATCATAAAATGCAGTGATAGATATTTCTATAGCGCCCGCTAATATAGTTCTCGAAATCCTTTCACCGCGATCGTCTGCCTCCTTTCCCTTAGACAATTTTTCCGTATTTTCTCGCGCGTATTACATTAAGCGTTCTCGTCAATCGTGCATCCTTATAAATACGTTGAATAAGCATTCAAACTAAAATTTACGACCGCACCTGAGAACAATTAAGAGCTGCGGCTGATCCACGGTCTCGATATACCTGGGTTTCCCTGAATTTACCTGGACAGACCCTTTGCCCGGGCTGACGCTTGTTCGCCCGGTCTTACGGAAGAAGAGGAAAAACCCTTAATTGAAATTTTGCCGACAAATGACCTCATTGGTGACGCGTTGACGGAATCTTGTGTTTAACATGGCTGCAAATAACACCGAAGATATCAAGGTACGCTCCCTAAAAGATTGTTCTTTTTCACGATAATTCTCTCATCTGGTTATCAAAAATGTCATCGATCGTATTGGTACCGTGATGTCGATTTTCTCGATCTTCCGGTTCCTTTCGGCTTGGGGTAGCTTGCTTAGTCGCTAGATCGTTCGTCGGCGTCGCGACACCCTCGGAGCGACATAGCCAATCATAGCTGTCGCCCCCTTCATCGGGTTCGCACTGCTTTCACGTTCTCCACAGTCAGTCTGGAAAAGGAAAAAATTTCGATATTTCGTCGTAAAATCTATAAATTTAATCGATCGTCAGGGTTATTTGGCTCTTTCTGTGAGCTATCGTCGTGTACCGTGTTAACATTATCGTCACAGTGTATTGATAACGGTGCAACATGCTTCTCGAGGATAGCAACAATCTTGAGGTTATAATGCAACGAGAATTTAAAGATTTTTTTTTACAAATGCAATGCTTCATTCTTTCTGATTAACAAATTTATCAGTTTGGTCGCGATTTATTTAATCAAATAATAATAACAACGAATATTTAATATTTTATTGTTTTCTTTTGTCAGGAGGTCGAGAAGAAGGAGCAGGAGATCGCCAATCTGGAGGAGTATCCACCGGAACTTCTCATTAAACATCCGCTTCAGAATGTGTGGACTCTGTGGTATTACGAGCCCGATAGACAAAAAACCTGGGAAGAGAGTCAACGTAAAATCCTTAGTTTTAACACCGTTGAAGATTTCTGGGCGTGAGTATATCAAGATCTATACGATTAACACCGAATTTTGTTTAATTTTGCCAACTTTTTTTACATCAAATTATTTTTTCTTTACCGTGTAGTAGGTTCAACACACTGATCGACGAACGAACATTCACATATTTTCATACATTTTCAATTACCTTTTTGTCATATATAAGTAAATAATATCGTATATAATTGGGAACATTAAATTCATTGTGATTTATGATCGAAAGTTCAGTGATAAAACTACATCTAAAACAGTAAAAGTACGAATTGAAGTAAAAATTGAATGTTAAAAAAACATCTCAAGTAAAAATCAGTCAAGATTAACTTATTACATCTATATGTTAGTTTTTGAATCGTCGGTTTACTATTTATTCGACCGACAGTAAATCTGAATATTTTTTATTCGCAGTTTGTACAATCACATAAAGCCATCATCGGAATTGAGGCAAGGCAGCGACTACAGTATGTTCAAGGAAGGAATTCGACCAATGTGGGAGGACGAGGCGAACAATCGTGGCGGAAGATGGCTGATGCCTCTAGAGAAGAAGCAAAGAGCCACTGATCTAGATCACTTTTGGCTGGAAATTTTATTATGCTTGATCGGCGAGGCATTCAATGATTATTCGGATGATGTATGCGGTGCTGTAGTCAATGTAAGAACCAAAGGTGACAAATTAGGTGTTTGGACGGCGGACGCCAATCGATCGGCGAGTGTTATGGAAATTGGGTCAGTATAGTTATTGAAATAACATTTTATTTCCGAATCTACGAATCAATAATTGCCAAAATCTATTTTTCTATTTTATTTTTTAGACGTAAACTGAAGGAACGATTGCGGATCGCGTCGAAAGTCATTATAGGCTATCAAGTACACAAAGACACTATGGTAAAATCGGGAAGTATTACCAAAAACACCTACCAGGTCTAATCGTCATACATCCGAAAATATACCGCGAAATTTTTTTTTTCACGTTTAATACAGATTACCGTTGAATTATAAATTTTCCAAGTGTCGATGACCTCTAATAAGCAAAAACTTTTCATTTTTACTCAATTAATTATCGATACTTGGAAAATTTATAATTTAACGCAAAATTATATTCAACGGAAAACAAATATCGCAACCGAATTCATTATAAAACGTCAACATATATTATTACATGCGAGACAACTTGGCGCGACGAAATACAAGCTGCTAGAAAACACGTGACAACTGTTTATATGAAGAAAAAAAAAGACAAACAAAAAAAAAACGAAAAATCTCAAATATTGTATTCCCGTTCCTTATCGTTAAGTTTTTACCTTTATTGTAATCTCGCCGTCAGAAGAACCACCATAGACACGTTTGACAAAGAAAGTTATTGAATTAAAAACTACGAAGATACAAAGACAAAACAAATTTTACGATATCATGTATAAGTACTTTTCATTATTTATAGTTTTGTGAAAGATTACGTGTCCGTTGCTGTATTTCTTTCGTTCACAGATGTTATTTCTGCTATACGTGCATCACCCAATGCGTTGGTATCATTATTTGTACGTTTCCTCGCATTTTCATCAATAAATGTAATTGATATATGAATTTTTCTTTTTCTATGTTTTATTAATGTTTTTTTTTTTTTCAGATATTCTTACAGTTTTTATATATACAAGGTTAATTTGATATAATATAAAACACATTCGATTGAGTTCACCTTATATTAACGCTGACAACTCACATGAATCTAGTTTTAATTAGCATAACTTGATTATTTTCGAGATAATAAATCATCAACCAGTTCCATCAAATCTCTTCTTCTAGCTTTGTTCAGTGCGTACTTCAGTTTCTCTTTCAATCGAAGTGGATCACACTTGGATTGAAATTTAAGTAGGGCCTAAAAATATTTAAAAAATCACTTTCAGATTAAATTTTATATATTTAATCCGCCGATAATCCCGCTTTAAAATTTCACGATTTGTTTTTTATTTATATCATTGTAAAAGCGACATACAACGTGTAACTTTAAAATTGGATAATTCAAATATAATTGATTGCGTAGTTAAGATGATGTATAACACGTCGTCTGAAAGTCAAAAATACATTAAGCTACGTCTCACAATTCAACAGATCACTTCTCTCGTCTTTCGTTCGAAAGATCAATCGTGGCGGCGTTATTCACAAAGGGACAGCATCGTTATTATTATCAAGAATAATCGTTCAGAAATATAAATGTAATGAGTAACAAGTAGCAGAAAAAGTAACGATAACTATGTTTGCTTATTGACCCTTTATTACTGAAATTATTGGAACGAGGGCTACCCTTTAACATTCATCTACAATCAAAAGTTTATATCAGTGTCGAAATGATATCATTGTCAGAGCTTAAAACATTAAGTGATATGCAAACGTATAGCATTGAAATGAAAGGGCTTTCCTTACTACGAGTGAGGGGAACTTGTAGTTTTCAGAAAGTACATACAAGTCATTGTGATCGATTTTGTTAAAACAAAATATTGATGTTTATACTAAAATTCAAAAGACTTTCAAATGAGTTGTTTTTATTTTATTTTATTTTAAGAAACAAAGAAAATAAAAACAATGATCGTAGTAGTTAAAGTAAAAGAAACTTTTAAGAGCAAGATCATTTGTAAGTTTTACGGAAACCATGAGGAATCGATTAAAGATTTTTTAAATGTTACGTTTTCGAAATACAAACCTTGAGAGCTTTTTCATTGAGCGATAAATTGAATTGATGGTCTATTTCATCGATGTCGTATTCCGTAACCCGTAAATATCGAGCAACATTTCGCCAGTGTCTACCGAGTTTCTCGCTGACTTCCTCAAACACTGAAACAAAAAAATTGGAACAATATTGTTACTCGGTACTGTACAAACCTTTGATTTTATTTTTCTTTACAATATAACGCCGTAATTTGCGACGTGCATTAATGTTATTCACTATGAAGTAAACAATTTTGTTTGTATTTCTATAAATAAATAATATAGAATATCAACATTTTTCAAAAAAGCGTCCATTGGAAAAGACAAACGCGCAGTCTCTGAAATAATTAATATTTTGATGTTTAAAAAAAATGAATACCAGCAAAGAGTTCATATTTGAAAATGTAGTTATTTTGTTGTTAAAAAATTAATATGAATCAACTCGTAACATGATTTTACGTAGAGAATGAGCGAAGGAAAAAAATTGTCACGAAATAAAAGTTTTAAAAATGTTGAATATGAAGAAACAAAAACTACATCGTCATTTCAGAACTCTTTGTGTCCATTTTTTTATACGTTTCAAGGAGAAAGAAAATATAAAGATTACATTTGTATTTTTTTGATCGATCATTTTACTTTTATGATTGAAATTTCATATTTGCCAATTTTCTCATGAAAACAAAACTTTCTCTATGAGAAAGGAAAATAATGCTAAGCAAATTGTCTATTTTCAATATCATTAATATTCTTCGGATCAATTTTATACAACCATTCCCAGACAGTGGTTTATCAAGTTTTGTCCATTTAAGTGACTTTGTTAAAACTTATAGGAGTGTCAATGCCCGCATTCCACTGATCGCTCGAGCACTTACCCTTCCTCATAGCTTCAGATTCATTATTTGTAGGACTTTGATTCGTGGGACCTATATCGATCGATCCTGGCAGTGTAATCTGGAAAGCTGGCTGTGTCGAATACAGTGTCATCCGTATGGGTTGTCCGTAGAGCTGAGATGCATTGTAAAAAGCTGCAGGTCTGGACGCGCTTGGTTGAGCTTCGAACGGAGGTGCACTGGCTGGTAATTCTACAGACGGTACACTACACATATATATCGATACAACCAATAAAGTTGCCCACAGGAAAGCACCCATCGCACCGATACCATATCTAGAGCAAATCTTGTGTCGCACTTTGGTGAAATAAATATGATAATTTGCAATGTTACTCTGCGATACAAGCAAAATTGGAACTTAATTTTGTATTAAAATCTCAGTTTCAGGAATGGTTAAATCTTTGGGCAAAGCTCGATTCATTCGGGAGTTCCGAAAACCTGATGAATGCTTTCATTTTTAGTACAACTAACAACTAAAATGACGCTCTGATTTGATGATATAGCTTTGGACTTCGTTGACCATTTTTCCGTATACTTACCACTTTGTACCAAGTACCGATTGTGCGGTGGCAATAAGGGTCGACTTTGACCTTCGTAATTCTGCAGCGTTTTCTCGAGAACGTAATCTCGTACATACGTTTTAGAAATATATTTCAAAACGTTGATATTGTCATAAGAAAGAACACCACGTTTCTCAAGTGTTCTCAATAGCCCCTCGATGCTATTTATGTAGTCGGAGGTTCGAACTGAATTTATCACGTCAGAATATTTGGTTTTCAACGAATTGAGATCGCTGGCTGTTAAATGCGGCTTGGATACGTTTATAAATTTTGATCGAAGATCTGAATATGCGATAATAATTTGGTGTCGAATTGGTGCGTGCTCCATTTCAATAGTCATTGCGATAAAAGGTCTTGCTCGGATCTAACAGTATTAACAACCAATTTATATGTCGCGGGATCGGGGAATTCCCGAACTAATTGGTGTCAAAATGCGTACTGATAGTTTCATGGTGTTTCTTGTACTTGAGTAATCGGCTATCTTCGTGAATCTTCGCAAGAACCGTCGCGACGTTGTTGGCAACGTCATCAATGGTGGGAATTGTTCTAACCTCGATATCTCACGTTTGACGAATATGTTTTGTGAACTCACCGCGTACCGACTGTTCTTTGACACGTACGATTATTTCTTACAACTTAATTGTTTCCATTAATAGGATTACTTTTGTTTAATCATATCAATCAGAGACTCAATAAATCATTTCAGAGAAAATCTGACATTGATCTATGATCTCACTATACGTCGTCACGTGGATGCCGACAGGGTTGCACCAGTAAAATCCTAGGGATAATCTACGTTGTGTTTTAACAATAAATTACTACATATATCACATGTCCAGTCTTCTACGTACGAAGACCAGAGGTACCAACTTCATCGTTCTACGCCGTGTTACTCCAGTTTCTACCAACCCACTACTTGGACCTTGCTTTTAGAAATACCACACGTGATAACGCTGATTTTGCATATTGTGTACTTTCCTATCGCGCAACTTGCGCATATCCAATCGCAAGTACGCAATTCCATTCTGCTAACAAAAAACTAACGATGCAAGCGTGATTGGCAGGCGCAATCTACGCGAAACGGAAAGTACGCTACGTGTTAAGGTGCCCACAAAATAATTTAGCGTTAGAGGATAAATTCGAATTATCAATTTAAGTTGAAGTAAACAACCTGGCTTTTACGAAGATACGAGAGCTCCTATAAAATGCAAAATATTATCAGGACACTGTCAAGCTTTATTCTTAGAGAGAATAGTTTATTGTTATATTATTTTTGTTTTTTA
The DNA here is from genome assembly GCA_963942595.1 of Cylloceria caligata. Classification (NCBI taxonomy): domain Eukaryota; kingdom Metazoa; phylum Arthropoda; class Insecta; order Hymenoptera; family Ichneumonidae; genus Cylloceria; species Cylloceria caligata. Next base: position 7,558,503 of record OZ012703.1, read on the forward strand.
AGATATTGGAAGCTTTACAGCAAGGATACACGGAGTAACACTGTGTTACATGGTCGAACACCGTGCTTTGGTGCTTGTTGGAACGCTTTGACGTTCAGAACTCAGTCATGCATTTTACGAAAAATCTAGGGACACTGAGCACTGCAGAAAATTGAAGAAGAATGAACATTTGTCAAACGCGTATAGTTTGTATCATTGCATCCAATTAGTAACAAATAAACAATCAATTCATAAAGAAAATTGTATGTAACTGAAAAATTGGCAGCAATTAAATCGACACAGTGTCCGACCATGCTACACAGCTGTGTCGTTCTGTGTCGTTGTTTGAATTAAGCACCGTATTCGACACTCTGTCACTTTGTGTCGTTGTTGGAAAGCTCCCATTATAAATTCCTAAAGAACGCTTAGGTGAGATTGAAACGTTATATTTTTTTTACGTCCGTTTCGCTTCGTGGGATTCAACCTACACAACTAATTTTTTTTTCAACACTGATCCCAGTAAATTCAAATAATCTTAATAATTTATTTTAGTGGTGTAAATTTTATTAATATCTTAATAATATTTCTAGTGATTTATCTACAAAATAATGCGGATTTTCTACAACGTCGCATTGTAATATTCGACGAATATCGAGACTTGTAAAAATAAAATATCTGTAACTCGTTAATTTATTGAGCAATTGATCTAAAATTTTTTACATCATTGCCTTCAATTTTCGTTAATATTTGTAATTCGACTTGGTTATACATATGCTAAAGGGTCCAGTATTCTGTTCGGGAGTTACAAGCTCTCGATATCTGTCATTAAGGGTGTCATCTGTTACTGTCAATGAAACAAGCACAGCCTCCTGCGCGCCTCGTCTTTAGATTCCGAAGGAAGTGGAATAATCAGAGTTTGTCGAGGGGCTAAATATTCTTTTGTATTATGGCGGCGACAAAGATATATTTTTATTATATAGAGAGGTAATAAAATTGAATCGATGTGAAAGGATCTATACTTTACATCCTTTTTCATTTATTTATTATTATTTACCCTCACTATAATTTTATTATCATTAATATTATAATTTACTTTTACTAATTCGTTCCACTACACCGGGGTCCGGCCTTATTTTTTTTACGAGCTCTACTCACTCCTGATCGCGTCCGTAATAGTTCATAAAAAATGTTATTCACAACTTTTTAAAATAAATTATTATAGCTCTTTATGAATAAATAACGAATGAATTTTTTAAAGAAAAAAGTAATAACAGAAAAATAAACTAATGTCATCTGCAACGATATGAATAGTCAATGTGTTGGGGTGAATGTGTGTATAATAATAAAAATGTTGGCATAATAGTACAAAAAATGGCCACCATCATCGGTAACAATAATTTATCCCCACATTTATCTCATAGTGGGCATAGCCGAATACTCATTTTTTTTTACAATCGATTATTTCAGCATCGAAGCTCTTTTTCCCTTCGACATCGATCGCACGTCCTTTTCTAGTTTTAAAAACCTCGAAACTCGAAATACAACTCGATCGAGGCGCGGAAGTGGCAGCAGCAACAGCAGAAGCAGGAGAAACGCGAGAGCCAATGGGCTTGCGTCTGTGCCACGAGAACGTGGTCGTCCCCCAGTCACGGTAGTTTTAGTGGTATAAGAGGCGAGGCGTACCGGTGGCGGTAGTCATCAGCAGTTATCAGCGGTAGTCTCTCGCGGGTCGTCGCAGGTGTGTCGTGGGTTTTATTCGCGGTATCGCACGCACGGTGTGTCATCCGAGTTGCACGGGTGCGAAAGGGTAAGAAGCGGTGCGGCGCCGAAGTTTATTTATTTTTGAAAAAGAAATAATAATACCGAGAAGTTCGGTTGAATCGAAAAGCCGGTAGAATCTGCTCGTGAGTCTCGACATTTGGCCTTGCCCTTCGTTGTGCCGTTACAGTCGAAACGTTCGTGGTCAAAGAGCCGAACGAGGACCCCGTTAGAATAGGTCGGCAACCGAGATAAATTCCTGAAGGCGGAAGACTCGATCTTCGACGTAGCGACACAGAGAGAGGGAGAGAGAGAGAGACAAGCAAACAAGCGATTGGGCTACCGAGTGAAACCTACGGAACTTGATGATAATTCGTGAAGAAATATTGAGTGAGAGAGCCGCAGCAGCAACGAACGCCGCTTTGTCTACCGCACGGACACGCATACACATTTATTTATTTATTGATTCGCAAAGCGGTGCGGTTGTGGTAATTAAGAAGCAATAAACATTTTCGTATTATTTTTTTTTAGTCAACGTGAATTTTTTGCGATACGAGAATTCGGGCCAGGAGACGAGTCAGTGAAGCGTCGAACGCGTGTTCAGCGGTTGATTTTTTTGTTTCTCGTTGTTCGGTGCGCCCGGCAAAATCAGAGACAGAGAAAGAGCAAGGGAGATCCCCGCCCTTGCGAGACGGACGATCGTGTCGGTACTCTTCTCGCAGTCGGCGCGTGTCACGCTGCCCCTCTTACGTTTCCTGCAAATTATCTCACCGTGCTCTCTCTCCCTCGCTCTTTTATTTGCGCGCAAGCGAATGAGCGCGACTTTGTGTTCTTCGTGGGAGTAATACTACGAGAAGAGAGAAAAAGAGAGAGAGAGAGAGAGAGAGAGAGCGAGAGCGAGAGCGAGTTACACGGTAACAGAACGCCGAGGAGACGCCACCGTTGCCTACCTCGATGCTGACACGAGCCGACGCTACTACTGCTTATTCAGGTCCAGCCAAACCCAGCAAAGTTACTTCGCGCACAATTCGCGTGCGGCCTTAGTCGCGAAAACAAACTTTCCTCCAGAGGATTAGGAAGCAGTTCTTGGCGAGTACACACGGTGGGTATCGTCAAAAGAATATCGTCGCCTTGCCTCCGTCAGTCCCGCTCCTTCCTTTCTCAAAAATGTTCAATCATCCTCTTCTCTCAACGTCTTTGAAATTCCATTCGGAGGAATGTTACGGTTGATCCGACCGAGCCACCGAAAAAATCGCTTTTACCGCTCAGTAACGTGACTGTACCTGGTAGAAACCGGCTTATAGTCCACCCACCTTGAACTCTGGCAACTATGCTTCTATGCAAGTTTAAGTTGAATTTGGAAACACGCGAGAGTCTATTCTCGTAAGACGCAACGATCCTCAAACTTTATCCTTCTATCTACAATTCGCGAAAGTATTTTTCTTTCATCGTCTACCGAATACCGTCCACGCGAAAGATAGCCAACTTCGAACAATCGAGTCGGTGCGACGGCACCATGCGTTACTTTAACCTGTAATTTCTCAGTTTCTCTACACGGTTGTATGCCGCGCGTACTCACGTACGTTCGTATATATTATCTCGCTCGAAATAAAGTTCAACACGTGAGCCTACATGACCATAATCATAAACGTGACTATGGCTGGTCTCTTACTACTTTTTTTTTTCTTCCACTTTTCCACTTACAGTACGCTTGATATAATGTCTATGGTACTGTTTATGTATATAGCGCCTCCGCATGGCTGTACATCATGCGTGTCGCGTTAAAAGCATTGCGATATAACGCTCCTGGCGACCAAGTCCGCGCGTATTGGCTTATTACACGATAATAGCATATGTCTGGGCCGATTGGAACCTCGAGCCTGGGTCAATCATCGCAACCAACCAGACTCTCCGTTCCGTCTTCTCGGTGTATAATACGTGAGGAATTAACTTCCTTGTACTTAAGCTCGGTGTCGGGGTCATCGTCGTTCCTCGTTCGGCGACGACGACTCCCCATTGCGTACGCCGGTATATGATAGGTTGATGGTATTTTACTTATATCGTTGATGGGCATTATCCATACGTGGAGAAAAATTGGGCGATTTATTTATTTATTTATTTATGTAACAATCGGACAATTATTACGATTGTTTCTCAAAAAATGTCAGTGCTTACTTTAATTTCATTCATTCAGTTTCGATAATACAGTACACTCTCACCTATTTGACCGATTTCGACGTGAGGGCGACCACGTATTTTTCACCGAGAGGGGTTTTCTTTACTTACAAGGTAATAGACGCGCGGAGTAGGGAATAGCTTTGTCAAATAGGTCAGAGAACTTTTGTAAAATACGTGCCAATTGTCATGTCTGTGAAAGTCTATTGTAATTGAACTGTAAACTCTATTAGAATGTAAAATATGTAAATTTTACTCGTTTTTTCACAGTCAATTCCTCATGAAAAATAAATATATTCGAAATGTAGAACTCTTCGTTGGTTTATATATCAGAAATTGCAGTACACTCTGTACTGCGATTGAACCGCAAATTGTATTATAGTATGTAGAGTTTAAAATATGTGAATTTTGGATCACTTGTTAATGTCGATGCCCCATAGAAAAGAATTATATCCGACCTATAAATTTTTAAGTCGATTTATACATCAGAAATACATTTTCAATACATTTTTTTTTATATATCGGTCAAATAGGTGAGAGTGTAATATAATTTCATTTCAAACTTTAGTATGTACAGTGTTAAATATGTAAATTGTGGCCCACTTTTCAATATACATTTTCAATATATTTTCGATAGGTCAAATATGTGAGAGTGTACTATATAATTGAATTGCAAACTGTAGTATGCACAGTGTAAAATATGTAAATCGTGGTCCACTTTTCAGTATACATTTTCAATATATTTTCGATAGGTGAGAGTGGTACTGCAATTGAACTGCAAATACATTGTACACATTAGAAATACATTTTACAATATATTTTCGATATATCGGTCAAATAGGTGAGAGTGTATTGTTATTGAATTGCAAACTGCAGTATGTACAGTGTAAAATATGTGAATTGTATCCTACTTTTCACTGTCAATTCCCCATGGAAAATAAACAAATCCGACGTATAGAACTTTTCGTCGTGTTATATATCAGAAATGCATCTTAAATATATTTTTTTTCTTCGTGTATCTCAGATATACTTCTTTACTTACACATATTTTTTATATAATTTCTAAAATATATTCGAGACATAGGATTTGTCGTTGAATATATACTTTATTCCCATGGGGGATGCTTAGAGATTGAAATTAGTAGGAAATTGAGTTCTCAATGACGACTAAGTCGTAAAAAAATGTTCTCATTTCCATGGTCCAGTGTAAAATTTCTTGTATCAACGATGCGACTGTACGGTGTTACATAGAATAATAAGAAATTCACGTCTCTTTCCTGCTCGTGAATTTTCTTGCTGAATTTTTTTTCTTTTTTACGATGCGAGCAACTGGTCATTTGCACGAATGGAGTGGATAGACTCGACCCATTATTATTTTCTGCAAACACTTTTCCTCGTCCTTGCAGACGCGTAAGCGTATCAATTGCTCGCATTTCGTTATCTTCGTCGGTTGTACTTTGGTAACGTTTAAGCATTAACTACCATTAGTGACCATGTTTATACGCTACTGTGTTTCGATAGGTAAATTGTGTACGCGTTAACGTACCATATCACCGTACTTAGCGTATGGGACAAAGAGAGTAAGACACAGACAGAATGTTAGTCCATTGGAGAGAGACGAACAATCGTCGAGTTAGCAGTTTACTTAACTGCGCGTAAACATAATCAGTGAGATCTTCAAAGAAATAATGCTGCAGGAGAATTTTTAAGCATCCATACTACGGTCGGTTAGCTTATTTGTAATTGATGGATGACTCCCCGTTCCATCGCACCAATTAGTAACTCGCATGTTCTATATTTCTAACCAATTCAATTTTATAACAAAGTCAATAAGCCGATACCGTATCTCTCTCTCTCTCTCTCTCTCTCTCTCGCTCGCTCTCTTTCTCTCTCTCTATCTATCTATGTCTCTCTATTTCTGTGTATGTGTAATTGTTGCATAATGAATCAACGCGATAACATTTGATTGCCAATGTGATCTACGCACACGTTCTTCGAGAACCTTAACTGATGCATGTTTTTTTTTTTCTATGTTGCAGATACAGAAGAACCTTTGCACCTTTGTGGTGAAAAGAAAAGTTGTAAAAATGAATAACATGGATTTCTTGGAAGTGACCAAGCCCAACTACTCGTACATGTTCAATTTCGAGGAAAACTTTATTCACCAACACACGAGAGATTGGATGACGAACAATTGGACAAACGGCTTTTACGCATGTGGCATTTATATGATATTGATATTCGGTGGCCAATATTGGATGTCGAGCAGGCCGAGATTCGAGTTGCGCGGTGTTCTGTGTGTTTGGAATACCCTCCTCGCAACTTTTTCGATAATTGGATTCACGAGAACGGCTCCTGAATTAATTCACGTGCTTAAAAATTACGGAGTCTATCACAGCGTATGTATACCAAGGTACGTCTTTGTCATTTTTGTAATTTAGAGTTTTAGAAATAAATGCCGACAATATTACGCCTAATCATTTGCTACAAGATATATTTTTGATAAAACCAAGTCGAGCACGTGCCAGAAGTAGAATTTCGCCGGCTAGTATGGTTGTATTGCTGCGTGACTCAACGACGGAGCTCGCGTGTTCATCTACAGCAATAGTATCGATAACTCTAACCCCTGATTCCGTTATTTATATTTTTAATAAACGTAAACACTAATAATCGCGTGTTAGGTTCAACTCTTGACCTAATCAGTTGACGATAAGTCAGTGTATCTAAGAAAGCCGATGCTTTTCCTTCTTCCGCTTGGTTATCAGTGCGATACGAAATTACGTTGTGGCCACTTGTCGAGAAATCAGATACAAGTGACCCGCGTCGCTTCGCCGCTGATAATGAGCCCAAAATTTATTGGTGTATTCAATAATAATAATCTTTGGTAATAATGCATCGCAAAAGTTTGCGGTATGAACGGTTTTTTTTTTATGGCTTTTGTAATTTTAGTTTGCATGTTTGCTTATAATACTTTTTTAAATTCATTTACAATAAAATCAATAGAGAAATAAGATTTGTCGTATTTTAATTTGTAATTTTTTGCAAAGTTATTCAAACCACATAATGAAGAATTGCACTTGATAATTAAAGTTAGAGTTATACAACGCTTGAATTCCAAAGGTAGTTCATTACACAATTACGAATTAATTCCGTGTTATTAATTAAGAAAAGTGTTTCGTTGCGTCGAAGTCAAACGATCGAAACATACGAAAGATTACGAAACGAAAAAAAGTTATTCTACTAATTATTTCATGAATTATGAATACACAAGTACGAGAATAATATTATTTAGAATTAAATTGGGATTTCGTACGATTCGATCTCTAAGCGCCACTGCATTTTATCATTCCACCTCCCTTGTTCGTATTATTGATACATCCCCCTTGATACTATCAATGAACTTCCCCTGTTTTTATGCCTGGAATGGTTGCAAGGGGGACGTGAAATAATCTGAGCCTGAAGGATAATCCGTGTCGGTGGAGAGAAGGACGCACCTACGTTACCCTTTCCCCTCGTCTTCTTGTGAAACCTCACACAGAGGGTCTTTAGGTTCTTTAGATTCTTGAGTTTCCCACACGGCGCCGATGTCGAAATATTTTTATGATATAGTGAGATAAATTGCGGATCGTCGCGGATATTGCCTACCGTATCTCAACGCTTTATCATCACCACCTGTACATCTTGATTGTTCTAATCTTGCGATCATTAACTTATAATCCTTCCGCGAAATTTCCGGTAATTCTATTTTTCGATAACTTCGTTGGAAATTGTTAACGGCGATATCTAACTGTAAATTGTCTGTCTAACTATGAAGTAAAGCTAACGATAAATTTAAGTACAGAGTGAGCAGTTTTCCCATAAAGTGCCACGTAAGATATTCTAATTTAATTATTAAATTTCTAAAGCAAAAAATTCGTAAAATGTTATGTCCTTGTATACAGATAAAGATATGATAGTACATCTGGTAGTCGATGCAATGATACATCTTCCTTAAGGTCACAATTATTCGTCAAATTTTTATTTATCTTTGTTATAATTTGAGAAGAACTTGAAAAATATATTTTACATTCTTCGACACAAAGGGAAGCAAAAAATATATCGATTTTTGAACGGATTGTGATAAATATGTTTATCTAATAAAATTCTAGTTATCTCATGCCACAATATATCGAATAAATTCATCTGCTCTTTTTAGAAACGTTGTATTAACCGATTATTAATCGAAAACTGTATTTCCTTGTGCAAATTTCAGTTACATCCTGTACGACCGAGTATGCGGCTTCTGGACGTGGATGTTCGTACTATCGAAGCTGCCGGAGCTCGGTGACACGATCTTCATTGTGTTGAGAAAACAGCCGCTGATATTTCTTCATTGGTATCACCACATAACCGTGTTAATGTACTCGTGGTTCTCCTATACGGAGTACACGGCATCGGCCCGATGGTTCGTCGTGATGAACTACTGCGTGCATTCGATAATGTATTCGTACTACGCGTTAAAAGCAATGCGTTATTCGCCGCCGAAAGGAATATCGATGTTGATAACAACGCTTCAGTTAATGCAGATGATCGTTGGCTGTGCGATAAACATTTGGGGCTACCAGTATCTCGCAAATGGCCAAAGGGAATGCGGAATATCGGGGGTCAACATTAAATTCAGTCTTGCAATGTACTTTAGTTATTTCGTGCTTTTCGCGAGATTCTTTTACAATGCATATCTCGCCGGTGGTCGTTCGAAAATGATGAAGAAAACGTTGTACGAGGCCAACGGCAATGGTCATATCGCTGCAGCAAAGTACAGCAATGGAAAGCTCAAAGCCAACTAGATAAACTACGGCAGCGGAAGACAAGGAGGCGGCGGAAGGAAGTCTGGTTGCGGATTCGCGGTGACGACGCGATCATCGATACCAGAGGGGAAACAAACGAAAGCGAAAGGAGACGATTCTCCGAGTTGAGTGAAAATAGGTGAGCAAAATGTTATTTTCTCACGAAAAAACTTGAGTGAAAATGTTCGCTCACTCGGCGGGCTGTGCCTCCGATCGTTTCGTCCCGAAGATAACTAAACGCACCTTAAAGTACGCACCGAAACGGCGGGTATACAGAACCTAAGGACTCGTCGACTCGCATCGTGCAACGAAAGTGGAAGCTGCGTCGATATCGGCTCGGGGGGGATTGGCGGTAGGGAATCTACGTGAATCCTAGCACAGCTCGAACGCTGAAAACGTAGAAGGATTTAATTATGTAACGTTCGAAAGAGAATTTATGTGAAGCGGAGAGCGTGTCTGTGTGTCTACCTCGTGTGTCTTCTCTCTCGCTCGTATTCTTAATGATTTTCTTACTTCCTGCTCTCTCTCTCTCTCCCCCTCTCTCTCTCATCTCGTTGGCCCGAAGAGCACGCGCGCTTCGGCCTTTCCATACTACGATATCCGTACTGTCCACATTCAGTTCTCGAGCGACGTGTGACCTACTTTTGGGATCTCGTCTGCTCGTCGATACTCTCAACGTGCAACTGACGAATCCATCGACACCGGCTGTTCTTACTTTTTTTTTTTTTTCTTTCAAGTTTCCTTTATATAGCGATAGAACTGAACATTTTCATCGAAAGTAGTTTCTAACGTGCGGTTTTTATATTCGTTTGAAATATTTAAGACTAAGCTTAGCAACGATGATTATTCATACGACCTATCGCGCCGTCAACGAGACTCAAATTCGATAGCATGTCCGGTTCCCGGAAATACAAAGATTCCGCGTGTTCGCAGTTGTCATTAAGATTGGCGTGTACAGATGGACTTTAACTCGTAGCCATGTTCAAGTCACGGTAGTAACAAGTAACGTCACAATCTTATTAGCGTTGAACGCGCGATCGACGAGAAAATTAAGGACTCTATATACTTGTATTGTAAATACCATTTTTTTTTTAACGCGTTCAATATCCGTACATTTATTTTCCATCATTCTTGTAAATTAAATTTAATATACCAGTTTATGTATAAAAACTTCCTATACAAGTATATTATTATTCATAAAGAAAATATTTACCGTGTAGGTATTACGGGAATTTCGGCACTCCTTCGCTTTTCTCGATCGCGTCCGAGAATTTAGAGAATTTAGGGAGTGCGTAGAAAATAAAAAGTAAAGAACCCCAGAGAGATTATCCTCGCCGTGAGATAAATAAAAAAGAAGAAGAAAAAAAACGTAGCTATGAATATCTCACTAAACTCGCTTTCTAATGAATCGGCAAATATTGCGTCGTTTCTCAGTAGCGTTTGAACGCGGCAAACACTGATCAACGGGAATGTTATGATCCAGTGCTCAGACGTTGGCCGGTTAGCCACGATCCTCTCTTCTCGGATCACTCGTGCTCAATTCCAACAAAATTGACGTCAGATGATAGAACTGGTTCTCTTGAGTAATCGAGCGGCTTCGTAACGTGTAACGGCCGTGTAACGTATAAAGGCCGCGTAATGTGCGAGAAAACGTGTTATCCGGAGATGCGGAGGACAATTGTCAAAGAGCGAGGTGTCGGAAGCAGATGACGACAAGCGGGACGTTAAAAGTGCACCGCGCTGTATTTCGTCAAGCGAAGAGGAAGCGCAAGTAGAGAGAGAGAGAGAGAGAGAGAGGGGTGAAGTATCGAGGAATTGTGTGCCGCATGAGTGTGGGTTCGTACCGATTTCGCCCGGTGTACCGTTTCGAGAGAATAGCCGCTAGAATACAACAGCAGGAAGAGGGTCATGGTGTCGATTCTCCGTGGACGAGGCCACGTATCTCACGATCGGCTCTGTGAGCCGATAAAATGGGCGTCACCCAATCCATTTCAAATGCTCTTTTGGCTCTCTTAATGTTCGCGCTTCGATTTACAGTTCAACCTGACTTTTGCTTTATCGCTCGATCGTATCAGTTTCGATGATCGTAAGAATAAAATGTTTTATAAAGAACTTAGCATTAATAAATCGTCGAGCGAGAACGAGTGCGAGTACTTGTTTTGCTTATCAGTGATCATAGAGCCTCTCCGCCGGTGCTTCGGGAGGTTAAACAGTCATAAGTACGAAAGGTATAGAACTAATATGTCACTTCCAGTCAAGTGTAAGTACGGAAGGGTTCACCTTCCCGTAACGATGATGGAAGGATAACATCGAGCGACAATGACGAGCGACCTGCTTTCGTCACCAGTGTACTCAGCTAAACGCTCAGAGTAAATGGATTACGTTGCTATAGTGCGATTGAATGAAGACGCTCGTTGCACAATTGAAACGCTGACTCGTGAGTCCACCGGGTCGTACGCATTCGTGTTTAACTCGATTAAGCAAGTTCATTGACAGTGAGTTGTATATTATTCTTATATTTTCGATTTTTCGTTTGTTTGTTTGTTTTATTTAACGAGACGACACTCGTTAGCTAAAACTAGCCGTACAGCGTACAAATTTATCTTTTATTTTCTTCTCGACTAAGCAAATGAATGATCCTCGTATCCCTTCGACGAGCCGGCACTATCGCGATATCCAAGACCCCGATATTTGACGATAGATCTACCATCTCTGGGTCCAGAAACAAATGTTTAAAAGTAGTAAAAATCGATATCGTAACTCCGTTATCGTGTACGAGATACACTGCTTTGACTATGAATTAGGAACTTTTGTATGCTAACGAACCTAAAGAGAACAAAGAAATGAACCTGAAGAATCTACAAAAAAAAGTAATCGCCAGTATCGACTTTCCGTACATCGGATAACGATTTACCATGGAAAAGGGAAATTCTCGGTCAAAATACGGCGCCTCTGTGTATTTTGTGAATACATAATAAACCTTTAAAAAAAAATAAATAACATCTCGAAAAATAATTGAAAAATCGACTTTGATCACGCTTAAATTTTTCTTTATCTTGGTCCAGAGAAACTAAAACCATCGTCAAATATCGAAGCTTTGGATACCGTAATATCCTCAACGTCGTGGAAACCGGAAATTTCATTTATTTACATTAAAAGGTTTTTAAAATATGCGAACAAAACAAACTGTGTCAGACTTTAAGTCGTCAAGTGTACAGATAAACCGTAGTAATAACAATTTTGAGGGATCATGTGATCCACAAAATTTGCGGTGGAGGTTAATGTTAAAACGACGTAAAATTCGATATTGTTGTACAGATGAAAAAGGGCGCTGACCATGATAACGCGCGCGCGCGCGCGCGCGTGCGTGTGTGCGTGCGTGCGTGTGTGCGTGCGTGCGTGCGCGCGCGCGCGCGCGCGCGCGTGTGTGTGTGTGTGTGTGTGTGTGTGTGTGTGTGTGTGTGTGTGTGTGTGTGTGTGTGTGTGTGAATATGCTGTAGGAAAGTACGAATTGCCGTTAATATCGGATCTACATAGGGGAGATGATTTTTCGCTTGTTCTGTACTAATAATAATATAAATAATGATTTGCTTGAAGAATGATTGACGCTAATCGAAAAGTCGCAGTGCCATCGTACGATTGTACCCTTTTGTATGATTAGCGGAGTGTTCCTCGTAGAAAGAGCCAAAGTAACGGTAGGAAAGAACGAAGCGCGCAGGACGCGCTATGGGTCCACTAATCGATTCCCTTCGAGCCGCGCGCTTTCGGTGGGTTTTTCTTTTCGTGGTATATGCTCGACGGTAACGTTCGCACATCCATGATGCAGACTTCGCCCACCTGCATACTCGTGGTCCAGGGCGGTCCTTCTGTACGAGAATTCAATCAACCACGAAGGTCCTCGAACTCCTTCTCCCCCCCCCCCCCCCCCTCTCAACGACACGGTAATGGGAGGCGATTGGAGCCTATGTCGGAGCACGCGACTCCAGATCTGTTTGTTAATACTTAAGTATAACTAATACGCATCTGGAATGTGTCTCAATTTTTATATAATAAACGATATGTAAAGAACGAAACTTTAGTAATATTGTATCAATACACAATGGAAATAACGATGAACGGGAGCCTCGGTAAAATTTAATCGATATAATTATCGAACGATGAAATCGGCTTTCTATCTGTACTTAAAACGATATATTTTTCACTCAATTGCAAAGTCATGCGGAATGAATAGACATTGTTGATGCGAAACGTAATTGAATAAATATCAAAATGAATTGGCATATAATAATAATGAAACTAAATATTTTCTGTGATTATCATGGTTACGAGTATGGAGAAATATTTATTTGGAATAAAATATTGGAAGCCGTGTGATCGATCGGATTATGAGTTTTCATAAAATAATTGAAATTTAGTATTTTAACGAAAGCTTCGAATGTCAACGCTTTCTAAAATAATTAATCAGTTTTTTTTTTTTTTTTTTTTTCAGTGATGAAAATTCAATTGAGACGTAATTATTTTTTTCAACTGCAACAAGTTGATGTCACGATATTTATCGTTGTTATCGAAATATCGCAGGACATTGTTGTCGTTTTATTTGCGTTGTCATTAGTCACCAGGAAAGTTACAAGCAAGCCCTGTTTAGTGTCAAATCTGATATCGTTTTTTCACCAAAAGACTCGCGTGCGTTTCATCAATGTTGACGTATAACTAAAGATGTTTCTCGCGTTCGGCGATTGCCGGAAGCCTTCAAAGGTGATTGGATAAACCGGATGCATCGCAGTACAGTGAATCGAAAACGACGTTATGTAAGAAGACTGGCGCTGGAGCGTTCGTAATATTTTATAATTATTTGTAAGTCACAACGCCAGGAAACAAATATGGAAAAATCGGTTGCGGATAAAACATCGGAAATTATTTGCAAATTGTAAACTTTTTCTCAATTTCGGAGTTTCTTTGCAAAAATCTACGTTTTTTCATCATCCTGAAGAATCGCACGGGGTGAGATCAAACAATATTGTATGTATGTGCGATTATGATTTCTCGGCTGTCAAAATTTGACAATTTTCGCGGGTTCGTCTCGATGCAGGTTTATTAACTATGAAATCATAGTTTTAAAAGAAATAAACAAATTTTCACCGCAATTCCGAGAAACCGTACTATAATGGAATTATAGGCAGCAGAGTTGGTGTAACGAATTGTTATGAGTGATGGTAGGAGTAGGAAAATTCTTGTGACTCGAAGGATTAATTCTGTAAAAGAATTCTGAAGCGCGGACGTCTCTTCGGGCGTTCGCTTCAAAGCGCAATCACCGACAAGACAACGAAGTTGGACTTGCGTGGAAGCCGAAGTACTTCAAGTCCAAGATATATTCATTTGGTATACAAAAGACGTAGTTTACTTCCGTTCAAACGATATATGTTTGTTGATGATATCTTAAGGATGCGTAAATAATAATCTAAACAAAAAGATATCGGTTCGGTGGTAAATTAACTAATTTCTTTAACTAGTGCTTTTGGAAGAGTAGTTACTATGCTTTTCATAAGTGGAAACTAACTGGGTTTATCCAGTTAGTTAAGATCGACGATATCGAAAGCGGAAGAGAGAGAAACGTGTTATTATTGGTGATCAGGAATAGCTGGGTAACCCCAGTTTTTTTTCGCCTTAGAAGCATAGGAACTACGCTTCTATGTAATGCTGACCGCGTTGGTCTGTTACGTCCAGGTAACAAAACACTAAAAATTTACCCTGTTTTCGACCTGTACAGCTAATTGTTCAGCGATCCGGTCTAACGATTTGATAGATTATTTGTACTTTAGGTTGGTCTAGCTTTAGGTAAAAGTTAAACCGTGGGGCGGCGATGGAGATGAATTTTGCCTTTAAACATTCAATTACGTTATCTAGTTGAATTAATTGATATTTATTGTCGGGATTACGAGTCAATTTGAGTGACTCTAAATATGGTTCTATAAAAGAAGTTCCATCACCGCCCTGCTTAGAAAATCCCATAAAACCGATAAAACGAACAAAAAACCAAATTGAAACCATTTAGAACCGATTAGTTTTCAATGGGATTTCTATCCATTTAATGAGATTCAATGAGATATTTTAAGCAGGACGGGTTTGGCGTATCCCTGATATTGGGCCTAGAGTTTCCTTAAAGCAGTTTTGCGGCCTCCGCACCTTTGTTTCCCCATGAGACAGGGTCAGATACCACAAAAAGGGAATGTGAACTTAGAGTCCGCGGTGGGCCATGGGCCATACTCCTTGTTCGGAATGGAATTGAAGTAAGTGCGAGAGTCCGGGGTAGTCCGCGTTACTCTGGCTTACCAAGTTGGGATGGTCAGTCCGGGGTGGGCCGCGTTACTCTCTGGTGCAGGATTTGAGAATGAACACTAAAAAAAAAAAACCAAACATTTCTCCTTACCACTATATTCACTGATTTCTTTACCGAGTTGGAGATTTTGAACGCAGGTCAAGAACGATGAAAACTGACTAAAAGAGGGCAAGTTCTTGATATCTTCTTGGCTCGATCTTGCCATCTCCCACGTGCCCGATTTTCTAGAAGGAGGTTTACCCCTTATCTCAAATCTTAAGCGCCTGCCGCACTGGTCTCTCGGTTGAAGCACGCAGCGACCTCAAGACGGTTGCATTTTTGGGGACGTAACATTGCCCAGAGCCCTTCTACGACAATGACATTTCTCAAATTATAAGTTCTCATTGTTCCCCCTTTATTCATCCTCTGATTACTTGCTATGAAAGACTTGGTAAATAAGTTCAAGCCGGAGTAAAATTTTATAGAGCTTCACGTTATCAAAAATAATACGCGAACAGGTTCGTGCCCCTAGCAGATCAAAAGTAATATTATTAGTCAACGTCATATTGTCTCGTGCGCGCTGTGCAATGTTTTAACTTTATTTTGACGTCAATGTCACGATCGCTTCGGAGTAGCTTTCGAGAAGCTATCAGGTCTATGCCACTCACGGTTACTTCACAGAGTCATTCTCTAATCACCTTTGCGTCATAGGTATACGTTATCATCATTTCGATGCATTAGCGTAACTGCATCAGTCTCTTGTCGTCAATGCTAATTTTCATTTAATTTTAGTTAGTTAAAGAGTCGAAAGAGGAATAGTAAGAGCACTGGATTATTATTGTTGCTGACAATACTGTAAACAATTCTATATATTTTCGATTGCTATAAAACGGTAATGTTTTTGTCATTTATTTTTCAATCATTTAAATGTTACCAAATAGAATCGAATACTGGGCGATGTATACTGACAAAAAAAAATGAAACAATTTGTCATCGTATTAGAATCACTCACATGTAATACAAAGTTGGTAACATATGAGTAAAAAAAAAATTGCACAACGCGACCAATCGTGTTTCAGTCTATTCCTACAGACGTTCGGTAATCGCTTCATCTACGGGCTATCTCTGTGCAATTGTCATACAAACTGCATCTAGAATGCAACATGTAACAACGGATTCGCCAGTACACGATAGCATACGGGTTATGTACGTAATATAGCATACGTAATAGGACATCCGATAATGAGACTAAATCGGTGATACGCAGAAATAGCCAACCTACTGTATATCATTTTATGATAACAAATTGTTCGTATGTTCAAAAATTCAATCTGAAATATTTATTCCAATTACTTATCGATGTATATATCGAAGATAATATTTTGAATAAACTGCACGGAAAGAAATGGAGTTGTCGATGTTACATCAAGACAATAGTAATCTTTTTGTAGTAATTTTTACATGAATCGTGGCCGTTATAACTGCAAATTATATCAGAAATAACACTCGTTGTCGTTAATGTATAACGTTGATGCTGTAGTAAAATATTTGTATCAAGAAGTTAGGCCACTCCAGAGGCCGAAAAAATAGGCTTTTTTGGAGATTTTTTTTCAGATAAACTACAAGATAAATCGAGATTACAAAAAGGATGTTTATTATACATATCAGTGACTGTATACAATAATTTTTTTGAAGCTATTAATTTAAAAAATGGCACCTTTGCAACGTTTTTGCGATAACGTCTCCGTTTTTCCAGGTTCCACGGCCGGACAAACAGCTCCTGTAATTTTTGAATTATGAAGTACGTAGAATTTTTACGTTATATTATTTTTTGGCCAAATGGCGCACTTCTAAAGTAAAAAGTGGAAAATTTGCCGAAAAAATCGTCAGAAAATTGTTAATAACAAATGAACTATGCAATACAAAAAAAAATCCTACGTACTTCCATAGACAATGTATTCCTAAAGATATATTAAAAAATTTCATGTAAATCGGTTGAAAATTGTCTGAATTATGTTTCCCGGCCAACTTGAAAAATGCAGTTTTGAGATAAACGCCTTTGAAGTTTTGAGTAGTAGAAAATCATGAATAATTTTGCAATACCTTTAATCTGCGCATTCTTCTGCATGATTTTCTGCCCACTCCGCATATTCTCTGTCATCTTCTTGCTTAGCCCAATACTCACACGCCTTACAGTATTTTGATTTCACTAAACAACCAACAATTTTTCCACAGTTATTACCAATAAGATTCACTAACCCATACAAAGACGTAAATCCACGTTAAAATTCGAAAACCGAGTATTTAGAGATTTTTCATGGCCATAATCTTTTGGGATATTATTTTTGAGGTCCTAAGGGACCATTGAAAAAAAAATCGAACTTTCGAAAATTCTAGAGTGGCCTAATCCTTTAAAACTTACAAGCTAATGCGGTACTTGTGAATAAGTTTGAAGTAAATTTTACTATTTACCTAACTTGCACAGGCTGAGGAGTTGGAATAACTCGTCAACCTTGTTCTTATAACTGTAGCCAGTAGCGTATATTACTATTGTAGGTATTGTAGGTACTATTACAGATATAGGTTAGTACATTTAATCGTATACCTATATGGAACAAGAAATATTTTCCGTACTCGGTAGCAAAATGTATTTATTGGACGAAATCGAATTTACCGTCGAGTGTAGTAAATATGCGTTTCTGATGCTTGAGATCGCACGCATTTTCCAAAGCATGGGGCAGTCTCTCTCTCTCTCTCTCTCTCCCCCTCTCTCACTCTCTCCCCCTCTCGGCTTTGTTGAAATAAATTATTGATCAAATTAAATGAGATTTCATCTCGTACAATTATTATGCCATTTAGATGTATTCAATTAAACGGTAGTCGAATGGCGTAGTCCTTAGTGTAGTCAACCTGTTAGGTAGCTCGGTAGGTAACATAGATCATAGCTTCAAATATCGGTATAGGCAGGACATTTTATTTTTCGCTGAAAACGGCTAACCAACGATTGCCGATGACAAAATATATCTAAAAAAAACTAATTCCCGAGTCGGAAAGATATGTTTTTGGTTTACTTTTAATGCCACCAAGATATTTTATCGTCATTTTATTATGCCGCATTAACAACAAACATCCATTGTCGTATCAATCTATGTAGTAAACGAATTATGTTAAAAATTACCAGTGTAAGATAGTAGCGATAACTAGGCTTCGAACGTTATACGTAGCAATGGTTTGGTGCTTATTTTACTTTTGACGTTAGTCATTGTTACAATAGTGATTTTACTACAATTACGTAGTATTGTTATTCCGCAGACACTAACTGTCAATATCATCTCCATTGGTTTTAGTTTAATTTACTACAATTGTTGTAACTCATACAATTTTTTTCGTTCCGTGTGTAATTTAATTTACTCAGAGCTGATTGATATTTGAAAAAAAATGAATTCGGCATTACGTCGTACATATTTAACCTGCGTTGGAGCTGAATTTTCCGTTTTGTTTTTTTTTTTTTTTCTAAAACATATGTCGCCTCTGAGTTAATTGGATTACAGTTTCTATTGCCGATTACAGTTTTTGAGAGTTTCCGAGAGGCCCAGAACTTCGTATCACGACTAATCATTACGGTTGACCATTCTCCTATTTTAATCCGTAAAATCTATCGGCGCGGAAAAATTCGCGATAGGAACATATTGCTATCACTCTCTCGCGTATAGTGATTTGAGAGCGACGACCGGCGATATCGTATTAATTGCATTAGTTTTCAAAGAATATTTTCTATTAAAAAATAATATAATGCTCAGCACTAACAAGTTTTTTGTGACACTCTCATTTATCATCCCCAACCTCTTTCTCCTGGAAACTTTTGCCGATGACGTTTGTAATTGCGTAGGTGTTGCCAAAAAAGGAAATAAGCTTTGACAAGCAATTGCGGTGATCCGTCATAAACACGATTTTACAAACGTCATAAGGCTGATTGGTGCAAAGTAGCAGAGTCAAGATCGTCGCAATGCACATACATTTTCTATGCGAAAATGAGTGCATACTTGATTATTCGTTTACTGAATAAATTGCATATTTATAAGTACACCTTGTAGGCTTATGACAGAGTGGATACTTCGAGTCTCTTGTTTAAGACGATTATCATTCTTTATGGTTCGATTTCTGAATTAATGAGGTTCGACACTGATACGCAAGCCGTTAAGTGTACGGGGTATCAACCGAGAGAGAGAGAGAGAGAGAGAGAGACACGCCCGAGTTGTAAACAATCTTTTTCTGTTTAATTTTTACCATTTAAAAAAATGAATTTCACAAAACATTTCGGTTTTCGTAAAAGTCCTTTTCAAAGATTTGAAGAATTATTTCCATCCATTTTCATGAATTATTAATATTTTTTAGCATGGTCTTTAGCATTAGATATAGCGAGATTCGTTTCAAGTCGCCCGTGTGTCAAAGTACAAATTGAATAATTAATTACCGGACAACAAGGAAGACGATCGACTTGAAAATTTTCACAGATGCTTCATTCTCACAGACGAATATCCTTCAAAAATTTTAATTCATACTTAATATCTTGCGTTGAGTAGCTACCCTCGTTGAGGTATTACCTCCTCGTCGCAATGTTGGTGCGTGATGTGCAGATGGATTATTTGTAACAGATTCAGCCAATCACACGCTGTTACATTTCTATTCAACTCACGATATCTAAAAAATTAAACGGTAAATCAATCTCAAATTTGTTTTATTCTTCCGTTTACGCGTGTTTGATATACGAGATACATGTTAATCGTGCCAACTTAAATTGTTATTATCTTGACTCGTTGAAAATGATAAATCTTGTTTAAATTGCACAATCATTCGGATAATTCCATTATAACTATGCTAAGTTGATAAAAAAAATGTTAATAAAAAAATCTATGAAGACCCGTACCTTAAAATTGCCAACTTCTGTGCATTACATTAATCTAAACGAAAGTTCGTCGATCACCTTGGTTGATGAATATTTCGCATCGATAATCAGTCTTGGTCAGAGGCTATTGAACTTAAACATGGTGATGACATTAATAAAAGCGACGTGAGACCCTCTGCTGGGAGCTACTCGGGTTCTTCCACTCGGTTCTCCGTTTCCTCTTCCTCGTTCTTTGGGAAACGATTTTTCCTAACGATAATATAAGCTTCATCTCTTTTAACGAGTTTATTAAAAATCAAATGATGTATAATTGTTACACGCGTGAGATGCTACGAATATGAGAGGGTTAGTTGCTTTTTTAAATTTGCATTTTCTTTGAAAACAATTTCAATTTCGTATAAAAGGACGACGCTTTTATTTGTACCGATGTTTCAACAGATTTTGAGAAAATACGGATCGAATTGATGATCGATCGACTCTCAGAGCGTGTCTATCTCGTGCATTACGAAGATATCTCTCTCACAATTATACGTGTACTACATCACCTGAAAGCAAAATTATATATGCAAAGACTAATATCTTCCTCACTCCTCATCAAGCGAAAATGCTGCGTTGTCTCTTGCACTGGAACGTGGGATAGGAAGACTCGTGAAACATTTAATCATCATTAATTTCACCTTAATCCTTAAATTAATTCTTTCATAAGAATGATTATTTTATGGCTACCTCAATTTGTTTTATATTGAATGTACAAAATAATGAGCATATGTGTGAAAAAAAAAAACAGGTAAGGTACCGTTTCTTTAGAAGAAATAAGCGATGTTGAAAGTACGGAGTTTCAACGTTAGTCTCTTGAGGGAAAAATCGCAACGTTCGTGCTTTTAAGGTAGTTCTACCGTGAAAGCATTTTGAACTGTGGTACCTCAATTTTTTATGTACTCAACGTTAAGTAATTGCGGAGAAGTTCTGTCGCGGGCTATCGGAAAGAATAAAAAAAATTAGAAACGAGATTAATAAAATAAAAAAAGTATCACGCGTTCGTTAGACATTATGGATATTTCCTGTTAAAAAAATGCGGCGATCACGGGACATTTGGAGAAGTTATTTCACGTTAACCGACACGGGACTAGATCAGATTGACGTACACGTTATGGTATAAAAATGGCGCGGAAGTTTGGCAACAGCGCGCTGTAGCAGACGTCCGGGTGAACCACGCTATACATATATCATGCTAATATGAACGAAGTATAAGCACAAAAACTATCAAGGAATAATAGATATGTACATAAAAACGCCTAATAGTCCTTTTTTGAGTCAATGATTCGAATTTATTATAATAATTCCTCATGAAAAAAAGAACAGATGTAACAATAAATTTTATACACGTGACATACATTCGGACCAGGAAATTTCTAATTAAACGATATACTTTATGTATTTTACAAATATACTAGCTTTCCACATTGAGACTTCACATTTTCATTCTCCTTAGTGATTGCTTCTGTACACATACTTTTTTCTCGGATAAAATAATAACATAACCTTACATATCAGTATGTGTCTCGTGGACAAACGAGTAGCTTCAAAATGCCGCGCCAACGATCAAGCAATCGCGTTTCGCGGATCGCGCAGTCGTACATCGTATACCGACGACGCGTGTTACGACGTTGTCACGTTGCTGACTAGTTTGTTGATCTAGTGATAATTATAACTTGAACAGAGTCAAATCAACATTAATGATAATTATAAATTGTTCGACGATTCGGCCACACCGCATAATTACGCCATAGTGAAAGCTTCCAATTATTCGTGCTTGTTGTCACAACATTCAGCATACAATTGTTATTTAATAATATAGTCTCTATGGTCTATATATGACTTTGGATTACCAACAGAACTACCTTAACGAATATTATATCAACTTAGCGATAAGATGAACACATAATTAATGTCCTAAAATATTCCCTGAAGTTTCCGTAATTCGTGACTAAGCAATCGTCGAATATTTTATTCTGTTATCTAAAATGAAATGAATATCAACATTTCGAATAACAATAAAGCAAAAAAGTGATTGATGAAATAAAGTTTATTTTCTATTTGTCAGACAAATTATTCAGAAAATTAAATTTTTTATCTTTCAAAATGAATTCGTTGATTTTTTTTTAAAGATGATTTATCAAACGAAATTTTTCGTTATTACGAAATATTTGTATCTTTTTATTTCAATAAACCACCATCTTGTTTCGCTTTCGTCGCTTGAATAATCCTAAAACTAAAAATCGTTAAATTCGTTGAAAGGTAAAATCACGGGTCACTTAGTCTTGTGTTAAAAAAATCGTAAAATTTTATTTAATCTTTCTGAAAATGATCAGCAAGTTCATTTTCATAATATTACAATCAATAAAATGCATTGAATTTTATGTTAATTAAATCTAATTGATTGAAAAAAGTTATCTAGCTTCAAAATCGTTGCCCTTCAATTATACCAGAATAACGTTTTGCAAAAAAAAAAACCTTGGAAACGTTGAAAGAAGCAGAAAATCTTTTTAATTATTTGGCACGTCTATGCATATCATAAAACTCGGATACAATTGTTGCTGGGCTTTGGGATTACAGTTGGCAAGATACCAAAGGATGCAGGCACTTCGGCCGTAGTCCAGAAGCATAGTTATGTGAAATATTGCTACGACCAACCATTGTACACGGCATCCCATTAAAGAAAAGCCCATTAACCTCGGAGAAACAAAAGATCAGCCTTGATTGCAGTATATTTCAACGAGAAGCTTGGAACATAATAATAAACGCTAAACGATGTTGTATAATCATACAAGGCTAACTGAATAACAAATGAGTAGGATTGATGATTAACGACAGGCACACATCGTTGTTGTTTTTTTTTTTTTTTTAGAGTTCACGAACTCGCTCCAGTGAACGTTAGTCCACGCACATCCTGTTGGCAATCGATTATTGTTTTTTAATATCATGGCCGTCTATATGTATAACGAGTCAACGATTAAACTCTAAAAGGCGATTTAATTATACGCGTTAAATTCACAGCCAGAGGATGCCAATTTGAAAAAAAATATCTAGTTTAACGCACATTGCGGATCGTGATCTACCGAATCGTTGAATAATGTCATCGTACACAATTATTTACGAGCGTTCGTGAGCACAAGAAAAATAACAATCAATTGTAAACGCTATTTTTAAGAAATAATAATTTTTATTTGTCCTTCTTTTCTTAATTGATTTTTCAAAATGATTGATTTTCTATATAATAATATTTGAGCTTAATTCTTCTATGTTATTATATTATTAACTTTTGTTTACTTGTTAACGGATGAACAGATTTTTCAATAAATATTTTTGTTAGTATGAAAACTCTTTGGTTGGAGATTTTATCTTTTGGGAATATATTTCATGTTGATGTAAGTAATTCAAACGTCGGTACCGATCACCCATTGAATATAAAATTTTAAAAACGCGTTATCGTGCTCACAAAATTCTATAAGTTTCCTATAGTTTATGATGCATATAGAGCTCATAAATCTTCGTAACACGCGATTTATTTCGATTGCGAATCAATCGGTTATAAATGATTTGAATAGGAATCAAACAGACTTTTTAAGCAGGGTAATCGTAGTACTCCTTGTGCGGTTAGATAATATATACCGCAGCCAATCGGTAATTGAATATGCAATTTCGAGCACTACGTTTAAAACCGTTCGCGCTATGCGCGATTACGCGTAGGTAAAAGCAACGACGAAACGGCTATGAATACATAATAAATAATTTTTTTTTAGCCGATTCATATTTGCATTTGAAACAATCGTTTTCGATTATTAATAGAATAGATGATACGATAATAACGATTATGAGAGAGAGAGTGATTACGCTAAACGCGTTGGTCAGTGTACGAGAGAGAAGCAGCTCTCGCGTGACGAAACTAGAAAGAGGAAGACGCTGACATTCATTGGTTTGTCCAACGAATATCAATTATTTAAATCATCAATCATTTTCAAATTTCGACGGAAGATGTACGGATGTAAATGATATTCTGTCTGTAAAATCACCGTATCCCGAACATTTTTACTGAGCAACCTAGCATAATAAAAAATAATTAATTACTACTTACGAGGATCTTCTCGAGTTATTTTTAATTGCCAAACCCAATCCAGTGTATCTCGAAAACTTACAGTTGTTAAAAAAATGTGTCATTAGTAATGGCATTTCATTTGCTTTCAAATGTATTCATTAGACATAATTATTCAAAAACTGGAAAGACATACTTCAAAACTGAATTCCAACGCGAACATAAATTACTTTTGACACAAATATCGTTTAGTTTTATCAGATGTTTCACCAAATGAACCTCCGATAATTTCTGCTGATAACCGATAGGTAAATCGTTCAGCTAATTAAGCATTCGGGTGTCATAGCGCGACAGAATTTCGTTGGTTTAGTCACAGTAGAAACAATTGTCTCTGACAAAGGTGCATTCAAGTATACACTCGTGCGTCATTGTCATATTTTTAATTATAAAAGAATCGTGGCAAAGGAGAGATACGAACGCCCGAAATTATAATCATCCAACAATCTCATTACTTTTAGCACGAATTGTAAAGGAACAGAGGAAATTTATCGAAACCACTGCTGCTTACGCACTTTTACAGTACGATGACACACGTTTTTCTTTTCCTCGAGTCATGGACTCATATTTAGTGTATTTCTACCAACAATTGCCGTATTCTGCAGAATTTACTTCTTCGATATTCGATACCCACCGCTCATATGCATAAAAAACGATCAATTCTGTAGAACACGCGTATAGTAAAGCTTTTGACACGAGTCGCAGAAGTTCACTGTCGTAGAATCATAATAAATCACCGAAATAACAATTACCAAAGTTGCACAATCTGAGATAAACAATTGAAAAATTACCATGTATTTTCGTAATTTGTTGTTAAGTCGTCGACAATGAGGTACAAGGAAACAGCAAATTCTCTGTATTTTTCTAAAAACGTTCCACAATCTTAATCTCAAAAAGTAAAATTAATAGTTCAAGTTATATCAACAAATATTAACTTTAATATCGATATATCGACACTCAAAGGTTTAAATACTATTAAAAGATTAATTAAGTTTTTATATTCCCTGACATTTCCAGATCCAAGAAAGATCTAATTGTTTTCCGAGCCGTAGCCACACGTTTTTATTTTTATGATTCTTTGAAGAAACTCTACTTTTCTCTTTGGCAAGCTCTCCGTTTTCCGTTTTTTATATTTTTCCTCGTAAGGTACAACATCCTATTCAACGTCATGAAGTAAAGTGCTTCCAAACGATGTGTATTAGGAGGTAGAAGACTTTATTTTTCTGCAAATTTATGATTTTACTTGCCTCCAGAAATAATCTTTACGCGTCCGAATACTTCTTGACTTTCTTGGCCCGAGTAGCAAAAGATGACGATTTCAAAAATGTTATTCGTTTCATAAATCGTAATGTCCGTCAGTAATGATAAATTACAAAAAATTGTAACATTGTGATATTCTTAAGATATAAAAAAAAATTATCATTCAGACGGACGTTATTAAATAAATCGTGTGTGTCTACCAAATGGATAACATTTTGAAAATCCCGATTTTTTATTACTTAGGTAGTAACCATTGACAGCATTCGTTTGCACTGGGCCCAGGTTCAATTCCCGCCGTCATCAATCTAACCAACCTTAAACTGTAAGCTCAATTGACCCGTAATTGAATAATTGATAGCTAACGCGCTAGAGGTACCAGCATCAGAGATCAAAGATCTGGTATTAAGTGTTTCGGGGTGGACCTGTCCAACTCTAATTACTTTCATTACTTTTGTATATTTTCAAGCTATAATCATAGAATGCGATTGCTCGAAGGTCGAGAGGACGGCTGTTGACTCGCTGTTTCGAGGGAGTACTTGTCCTCCTCTCGGTAGCTCAGTCGCAACGTGTCATACCCAACTCTATCCGGTTGGCCTCATTAATTACCAGTGATACGAGGTACGCTCCGGAACGAAACCCTCTTCCTAATACTCTCGTTATCTCTGACGCGAGTTTCTACGCATGCGAGACCATCGTTCGTGAATTATCGATCAATTTTTTTGTCGTCATTTCGTAAAATTGATTCATAGTTAATGCAAAATTTTAATGCACTTTAATTATCAGATATTGAACGTGGAACGATGATTTATTTAGAAATCACTTATTTTTTTGCCTGAAAATTACTTTGCAAATGCGACAGTCTTCCACTTTTTTCCCTTACGGAGAATCAAAGCTATATATGTCATACAATTTGATTCTCAAACATTTTTATTGAATTCGAATTATCATTTACTCTTTTATGGAAAATCTGAAATACTTAACAACGATTATTGATTTCCATTTGCTTTTCAAGAATTATTAACTCTCGCGTCACCGTCAGATTTTTACTTTTTCTACTTTTGCTTCTCTATGAAGATAGTTTAGTTGTCGTGAAAAAACTTCTCGAGATTTTCGTACCAGGATACTCAAAATAATCTAAAAACGTCGAGAAAAGTTATTTAATAAAGTCTGGTTAGATGTGCGCGCGTGCTCCTGTATGTGTGTGATTGTTGTTGCGAAGACTTTAGTTCAATGTTTGTGATAACGGCTTAAATTTGGTTCACAAGTCGATTATCGTTAAACAAGTTTTGGAGTTGAATTTCGCGTAGATCTGTCAAAGGATTCAAATGTAGTATTATTTTCAACGTATTGAAAAATGTCTGTAAGTGTTGACTCTTGCAAATTCCGAGATATCGGGCTGATCATTTTGCTACACAAATGGATCAACACTGAACGATAAATGGAACTCGTTAAATACCAGTAATTGAATGCATCTTAAGGCGACTTTTAATGCTAGAGTAACAATTCTATTTTTTAGTTGGTCGCAACGTTAATTGTAGCGTCTGCTACAATGCGCTGTTGCCAAGCTTCCGCGCAATTTCTATCCGGTAACGCATACGTCAATCTGATTTAGTTCCGTGTCCGTTAACGTGAAATAACTTCTTTAAATGTCTCGTGATATCCCCATTTTTTTTAAACAGGAAATATCCGTAATGTCTAACGAACGCATGATGCATTTTCTATTTTATTAATCGCGTTTCGAAGTATAAAAATAATTGATCTGAAGTCGCGATTCGATCCTTGTGTCATAATACGAGGGTCATTTGAAAAATTTCCGGCCTCATCGACATAAAGTAACTGTAGAAAAAAATTTCATTCGCCGTCCGATAGATGGCCTTGACATATGTAAACCATAAAAATTTCAAGTCATTCCGATCGTTACTTTGTCTTTGGCACTCTTCCAAAGTTGTCACCTGACATTGTCTGTCAACAATGGAGAAAATTGAGTATCGCGCAGTGATAAAATTCCTTCATTTTAAAAGGAAAAAAACGCAGGAAATAAAATATGAGTTGGACTCTGTATACGGTGAAGTCTCCCCTTCATTTACAACGGTCAAACATTGGGTGGCCGAGTACAAACGTGATTGTACGAGTATTTTGGACGAGGAATGATTCGGGCGCCGGAAAACCGCTACAACTGCCGAAATTGTCGATTTAGTGGATCAAACTGTGATGGAAGATCGTCGATTGACTGTTAAGGATATTGCTAAGCCTTGTGGGATATCATCCGAACGGGTACATAAGATTTTACATCAAGATTTGGATATGAGAAAATTATCCGCACCCTGGGTGCCGCGTTTGTCGACGATCGACCAAAAGCGCGTACGGACGTACATATCGCGCGAGTGTCTTAGTCTGTATAAAAAAAATCCAGCGGAATTTTTGCGGCGAATGATAACCATCGATGAAACCTGGGTACACCGCTATTCGCATGAGACCAAACAACAGTCAAAATGCAGTGGATTGCGATGGGATAACCAACTCCGAAGAAGGCAAAGTTTGTTCTCTCTGCAGGAAAAGTGATGAACAGTTTTTTGGGATAACCGTGAAATAATTCTTATCGATTACCTTGCAAAGGTTGAAACAATCAACGGACAGTACTACGCTGCATTGCTGGATAAATTGAAGGCCACAATTTAAAAAAAAACGTCCGCATTTGTCAGAATTGAACGAATTGAAGTTTGAACTGCTTCCGTACCCACACGATTCGCCAGATCTAGCTCCCAGCGATTTTTTCCTCTTTCCTAATTTGAAAAAATTTCTTGGGGAAAAAAAATAAAAGTCAAATACTGAGGTGAAAAACCCTGTAAACCAGTATTTTTCAGGTTTAGACAATCAATTTTTTTCTGGCTGTTTAAAAGGATGGAAGAAACGTTGGATCAAATGTATCGAGTTGAGGGAGACTACGTCGAGAAACAAATTTTGTTTTCCTTCGAAATATGTGTTTTTCTTAAAATGGCCGGAAACTTTTCAAATAGCCCTCGTATTCAATATTAAAATGTCTTTTATGGACATTTTATTTTTCTTTCCGATAGCCCGTGATCGAACTT
This sequence comes from Cylloceria caligata, assembly GCA_963942595.1. NCBI lineage: Eukaryota > Metazoa > Arthropoda > Insecta > Hymenoptera > Ichneumonidae > Cylloceria > Cylloceria caligata. The sequence goes on from OZ012703.1 coordinate 7,586,962, forward strand.
GAAATTTCGTTAACATCTCCGCAATTACTTTAAATTGATTATATAAAATATTGAAGTAAGTACCACCGTTGAAAACGCTTTCACGGCCGAACTACCTGAAATGCATACGAAGATATAATTGCGCCTACCGTATATTTAAACCGTATATTTAAAAAAATGACGTCACTCAACTCCTCCGCAAATAGATAATAGAATTTGGTACAAATTGATTCAAGATGTTTAAATTTTATGGCAATTCGTCTCATTCGAATTTTAATAAAAATTACTATCAAACACAGTTAATGTCACAAATATCTTTAATTTCTTGAAATGTTAAATAAAGACGTTTAAAGTAAAAATTTAATTATTGTTCTTAAAAAAATGACTTATTTGCTAATTTTAACTAATTTTAATCAGATTATCAAACTTGTTTACACAGTATTTAAAGAAATTTGCCAAGTAGAATTCGCACGTTGCTTTCTTATTACGAAAGGTAGAAAATAATGTGGAAGCAAATTGCAAGTGTGTTCCTTTATCGTTGTGTCTGTCGTATCGAACTATGATACTGCTTAATATCTTGCTGACGTCGTCGATTGAAAAATTTTACATTTTTATAGACACAGTCCCCGAAGCGCATTAGCGTGATTGCATTACATAAATTTCCCTTGGCCTTTGATTGTCTTTCGCGACGGTTGGCGGAGGCATCACCGGGTCACTCGATTTAATGAATCTCAATAGAGTTTGCAAAAATCTCTGGGTGTCGCGATTGCGAAAAATACACGTACGTATACTTTCGTGCGACGATACGCGTCTGTTGACTTATTTTTGAATGAGTACAACTGCAAGTACACGTGTAGAACTTAAGTTTCAGACTTTTATTCATACGCGCTGCAAGAATGATACCGAAAATTTATATACGTGTGACGTATCTCTTGAACCGTTGAAGATGAGCTGTGTCTGTAGACGCGAGCCGGTTTCACATTTGATTATCATCGGACGATAAAGGGGCGGCCATAGTTGACCGATGCCATTAGCTTAATATGAGTTCTTTGATCCTCCGTCCTCGTTTTTTCCCGCATTATTTCTTCAGTGACTTCATGAACTATCTTATCTGTCTAATTATTTTGAAATCAATTTGTGATAAATTCCTATTTTTAAATGATAACTTAAACACTTTTGAAATTTAATTATCGAAAAACTTAATATTATAATAAAGAAAAAGTACGGTGAAGCGTGTCTATTTAAAAAAAAGTGTTGTACACCCAGATAGCTTCACACGATAGCAAATTATTTATCGCCGTTTCGTTCAAAGTTTTTACTTGTGAAGGATGTGACGACATCATAAGTATCGGCTGATCACCGCTACACGCTTAATCCCCGGCTTTTTACTCTGTAGCCACGGTGAACATAATTCTCTCTGTAAATATCGGAAGATTGTGCTGAAAGTCTCAAAAATTTTCGTGTCAATTTCGGAAACTTCTCAGTCGTTTTCAATGCTCTTGCACTTTTCAAAGATAGCTAAAGTTATCGCATAATTAAAGAATTTATAACTGTTTTAAAAATATCTCATTTTCTAAGTTGATTACTCTTAAAATGTATTAAAATCTCCGATTTTTCGTACTGGTTTTTTACTTCTATGTACTTTTCACGTGAATTTCTGGAAACCTTCTACTTTTACTGATTTTCTTAAATATGTTTTTCAAAATTGGATGACAAAGTATTTCAATCTGAAACTCTCCGCGAGTTTCGTCGACCAAAAAATTCGAAATTGACATGACAATGTCTGACTATCTCTGTCAAATTTGTTGAGAAGCCGGTGAGAAGCTTGAAGCGAGGCCACCGAGACCATTAACGAAAAACAAGATTCTCTTCCGTAGAGCGAAATCAGGTACAGACCAACACAAAGGTTTATTACCGCACTATTTTGCAAAATTCTCCCAAGTTACAAAGGTTCATGAAACTCGGCACATAAAGCCGCGTCTTACGATAAGCTCCCTTACATGCGAGAGAGGCGAAAGCAAACTGGCCACCTAGCGGAGTAGTTGGTAAGGAAGAACTGGGTATCGGGCGTGACAGATCGTGTGTATTTGATATTTCGCAAGTGTATTTCTTCGGTATTTACCTACAATGCGATACACATTGTATAATTTAAGATAAATAATAAAGATGTGTATTAATATCAACAAGAACTTCGAATAAATCTTAAAAACTGTAGTTTAGTATTTCCTATTATCATTTTTTGCATTAAAAAACGAAACTGTAAATGCTCTCACTTACGTAAACTATGATCAGTTCAATTCCAATTATGTTGCAGGTTATGTATGGATTTGGAAGGGTCGGTCAGAATAATAAATTCTTCGTATACGATTAAATGATGCATATATTGAAGAATGAGTAATTTTAAAGGCGCCTACAACATAAGTACTTTCAAATCACAGTCGCTATACTTGCTTCTTTGTAATGTCTGTCCGATATTTATGGCAGCTAAAGTAATGTATTTAACATTCTTCTTACAAATAAAATCGTTTCAACAAGAGATTTGCGCATGTCGGACAGATTTTTTCCTTCGAGCATGAACCAGCAAAAACGTTATAGTATCTACACTCCAGAAAAAAGAGTGTACAAACAAAAAAAAACCAGGCACTTTGTGACTGATTTACATGAGCCTCGACGTATGACCAACTTGACAACATAAAATAGTTACATCTCAACAAATTATCTACAAAAACGAACTAATATTCAGCGGTGACAGATATTTAATTTGGTAACTATCGGTACAAGGGATACGACTATAATTTAGCAGCGGTGATGATTGATTAGAATTCCACTGTTAGCAAGTTGAGACTAATAACCAATCCAATAGTCATCGTGACTGTATGGTCATTACGACTACCAAAAGGAAAGTATACCGTTGGTCAGAATTATAATTAACGCCCGATACTCAAATTCGTTATCAGCAAATATCTTCATTCAGCTTAATTATTTGCGTGTAACCGGGAACAGTGCAGGTGTGCAGATAAAAAGAATGAATGAATCAACTCCTGTATTGTGCGGCTGCCGTCTTAAGGGGGAAAAAACGAAAGCTAGCGAACCGGGTGGGACGTTTGTCGCGATGTGTCTGAGCCTTAATGCGGTTAAGACTTAATCGCACAAGCGACTCGACGACGGGTTACACACAGAAGCCTTTGCTCGGGACAAATGTTGGGAGACAACCATCGTCGATCGCCTGCGGCTCTAATAATATTAGCTGGTGGACAAACCCGTCTGATCTTGGACTTGGACTTGGTCGAATGGTATGAGGTCATCGACGATCAAGGTTCACTCACGAAAGATTTTTACAAGAATTCGGTTTTCTACGGTTCCACGAAATAGCATCTTTGTTCGATTATCAACCAATTGATTTGAGCGCATTCTCTAAAAACAAATGTATCGAAGAAATTCTGCTGGTATCAATGTTTCTTTCAAGACTCTTCTGTACCTGAAACTTCGTAAGCGATGACGGATAAATAAAACGCTCAATCATAAATATTAACAATGACAAAAAAGTCTAATAACAAACCGTACAAGTTAAACAAATGTACATTAGGTATAGAAAAATTCTATTTCGCTTCGTCTGCTACAATTGTAAGCGTAATTAACGTTGTAAAAAGTGCCAAAAATAATTGGAATATTCAATGGGAATGATACAACAATTATTTCAATTGGCAATCGATATTCAATTCCATTTACATGGACTTTGGGCGACTCAAGGACAACGTTAGGCACCTTTTCCTCTCTCTCTCTCTCTCTCTCTCTCTCTCTCTCTCTCTCTCTCTCTCTCTCTCTCTCTCTCTCTCTCTCTCTCTCTCTCTCTCTCTCTCTCTCTCTCTCTCTCTCTCTCTCTCTCTCTCTCTCTCTCTCTGTGTGTGTGTGTGTGTGTGTGTGCGCGTGTGTGTGCGCGCGTGTGCGCGTGTGCGTGTGTGTGCGCGTGTGCGTGTGTGTGTGTACGTAATTTCGTCCCGAGGCCCGATGGTTGACGCTGCTAGTTTATTTTTTCACTGTTGCTCTCTCACTCGTATACCGTCCACGCACATTTTCTCTCGCGCATTCTTTTATGTCCGTTTACTTGTTTTTTCCTGGAATTAGTTAATTCTTAGAATTCATGCTTTTTAATTTATTTATGAGGATCAGCTGCTTGACTAGGTGAAGAGTTTAAAAGTCAATATTTTTTAAAAGTATAAAGTTTGCTTCTGTTGGAACAGCCGCGATATTTTTATTTCGATTCTCCGATGCTATAATGTGCTTCAAAATAAATTTATTCCATTAATTTGTTATTTTTAATCATAGTAATTCTAGCCAAGCAACCGTATAAGTTTAATATTTTATATAGATACAGCGTCTATGTCCGGTCATTAGAATGGATATGTTTGCGAAACACAACTCAGGATGCGAGATACGTGATCGCGATCTTAAGCGTAGAAGTGAGAGGCCTGATTCAAGTTCCGCATTTGCAAATAATTATAAATATCGGATCTAATTGCTTAAACCAATTAAATACAAAATTGATTAACCAGACTCGAAGATTCTTTATCAAAGTTATCTTCTCGTTATTTTTTATTTTCTCATCAAATACGATGTAAATAAAGAGAGAAAGTATTCTAATCCAAAAGAAATTGACTCAGATTATAGTGTTTATAGACGTTACGTGTGTCCTAAAGTATCAAAAAATGTATTGACTCATATCTATCGGCACCGTGCGAACGCACAATAACTTTTGAAACTACCAATAATAACCTAATCGTGCATGCATAGTAAAAAAAAAAAAACTTATTTTTTGTATGACATGGCAGTACAATTGGAAATTAGTAAAAAAAATATATATTTTCGCCCACAGACTTCTTACTTTCATAAAGATAATTAAAACTGAGTGGTTGATGAACAACGCAGCTCATCACATTATGCATCCACTCATATAGCATTGCAAAAATAAATTATTGAGCAGTGATGGGTATATTGAGTAAAACGTTATTTGCAACTTAAAAGAGGTTCTTTTCCATTCAAGGGCACAAAAGCGCTTTGCGTCACAATGAAAATATAAGTTTAGGCGCGAACACGGGCTTCAATCCCTGCTTAGAAAATCCAATTGATTCCTACCAAAACCAATCGAAACCGATTGATTCGCAATTGAAAGGAATCCCATGAATCGGAGGTTTATGCGCTCAATACCATAAGCTATAGGAATTAACAAGCTATATAATTGTCTAATCAGAGATCTGAAAGTAGCGATGCGTGGTACTACAGCTAAGTATATTTCATAGACTTAGTACGTGTAGACTAAACTAGTACGATAATATATATGTTAACAATATGTTATGTATGTATGGTAAAAATGCTGTCAACGTAGCCACTGACCTTAGAAAAAGACACAGCGACAATAAGAGAACTTGCTATTTCTCCTTGAATAATGAAATCAGAAAGAGATGACAACCTTCTTGAGTCACGTGGTTTTTTACTATCAGGGTTCAAGGGACCGCAGTCGAGGTTCACTCGATGTCTGCTAAAAGTCTATTATAGTTTATTACTATATAGATGTAGTACCACGCGTAACCGTCGGGAAAAAGTTACCTGGCTTAAGGGCATATGCCGGAGTAAATTGTTTTACCGACTTTGGTCGGTAAATGATAATAATCGTATACTACTGATCCGTCAAAAATCCAATACGGCCACTCGAGATGTCAAAAACATCAGTTTTGTTGGATATAACATTTTGTGGAACTCACATACGTTAAACCGGACCGGAGGTCGATTCTTTGAGGTTTTCCAAACAATTAATTATCGTCCAAAAATCGATGATGAAAAAGAAATTTTACAAAGAGTGTATACTGTGTTCACGTAATCTGGCTTAAGGTAACGAGAATAGAGCCAGGGTACGTGAACGTAGTATACACTCTACGTTAATTTCTTTTTTGTCTTCGACAATTTAAATTTGATTCTTTTCAACATAAAAATTTTCTGTTTTACTTCGTAACGCTGTTAGATTAATTAAGTTTTAAGTATTAATTAAATTTAATTAATTAAATTTAAATTAATTAAAATTTTAAGCGCTATCGCGTGCGAACAGATTTTTTTAACAAAATTTAAAACTCCGCAAAATCTGAACACTACACATATTTCGCTTAACCACAAAACTAATGAGATAAATTTCTATTTTTTAAACAAACATCTTGTATCAGAGAGAGCCAACGCGTCACTTTTAACTTCAAGCCATAGTGAACGATGAGGAAATAGAAGTTAGAACAGTGAAGCGCGATGAGCGAGTAATTAGTGGAGAGAGTTGTGTCGAAGGTAAAGAAAAAAAGGAAGGATGGTAACACCATAGATGGAGAAATTAGGCGTGAACGAGGAGCGTGAGGGGAACTCACAGTCGCGGATAATGCGTACGTGAGAAGGAATGTATAAAGGAAAGGGAGAACTAATCGGATAGCAATGAGGGAGAGTGAGAGATGCGGTATACATACAAAATTCAGCAGTTGAATCAATCGTAATGCCCCGCATTGATAACATTACAATGCTGATGAATTATAATTCAGTTGTAATAGATGCAGATTGCAATGAATTGATAATAATTGGTTGATAAATTAAAGAAAATAACGTGAAGAATCAGATGTCGATTTATTACACAAATATTATTAGATGTACAACTTTGCTTCCGCCATTTACCTATAGATGGCTTTAGCGTTAAGTAATGGTCGAAATAAATAGATCATAGACGTAATGCAATAAAGTTAGGCATCTATCAACATAACCCCATAGAAACATTAGGCGATTTGTAAATGTCAGTTTACGAGCCAAATTCTTGTAATTTCCGAGAGGTTTTAATTTTCTGCTTCGATATGAAGAAATTTGCGGCTGAGGCTCGTCGAATGCTCTCAAATATCGGAAAAAAAAATGGCGGAAGCAAAGTTGTCCACCTAATATAATAAGTTGTTAAATAATAAAACTATACAAAGCACTGAACTTTTTATTATCATTCTTTATAAAGTTAACGGAGTGATTGTTCTTTTTCTCTATGTAGCATTTTCTGGATAATTGAAAAAAATTGTAATTCGATTGTTTTTTTTTGTTTTTTAAGGTTATTCGAGACTACACGGATTGACCATCGCTATAAAAATTGTTCGTGTTATCGCATACACTGATATTTTTTCCAAGAAATAAAAAATCTTACAGATGCGATGTGTATTAACAAACGTACATAAAATCATGACGAACAAAAAGCAATTGTGTGTTTCATTCTTGTCCAAAATTCCAGCACGATCCGTCGAACTGCTCTTGAATTATAAGCGATTTAGTTTTCAAGAGCTTTTGGTGCGTTCACAATACATGCGCGCACACAGATACACACACACGCGCGCGCGCGCGCGCGCGCACACGCACAACGCTCCAGTTTTTTTATCTAAACCAATTTATCAAACATGTCAGACAATTTTAAGTATTCTAAAATATAAATCTCGAATTCTTTTACAATGCAAACAAAGTTTTTTTCTAAACTAATTTATCGAACGTGTCAGACAATTTTAAGTATTCTAACATAAATCTTGAATTTTTTTTCAATGAAAACAAAGTTTTTTCTATATGAAAGTTAAATAGAGTCAAACCAAATCCTGCTTCACTATAGCGAGCCACCTGAAACCTGTAAAGAAGTATATATTTCCATACTGGCACATCATTGTTGTTCCTGCGTCTGCTCTAACTTTAATATTCACGTAAGAAATTCAAGGATTTCTTCTTTCAAAATGTCGTTAGTTTTTGGGTAATTCCGTCTATTTTGATATCCATATTGATGAAAATAAACTTCTGCGATAACAAATATGCGATAACATAGTTTTTTTTATTGGTGACGACATTAAGGGATAAAAAAGAGTTTAAGAAATTAGAATCATATATGATGTCATCGGCTTGTCCAGTCGTGTTAAAGCGAAGCGAAACATATATGGGGAGCAAGAGAGATAAAATAAAATAGCGTTGCGAAGTGAGAGTGAAATAGAGAATGTGGATAAGTGTTGATGTTTCGTCTTACCTTAAGAGGAGGTGAAATCTTCATACTTCAACAGATGTTTAGTTTCTCTCTCACTCCGACGTTTGCTGGTTCGCCCCCCCCCCCCCCCCCCCACTCAACAAGTCAAGAAATGCCGGCCGAGTCTGTAAATCATGAAGACTCTAGTCTTGATGCTGTAAATTCTAAGATTATACGCAAAGTCGAAGAGACGCGTAAAGAAGTCAGCATCTCTATCTCTTTTACAATCTTTAAGAGAACTCTCGACACATTTGAAAATAATCGTAAAATGACCATAACGGAAGAGATATACTTGAATTTTAACTCGATCAGAATAAATTGCACTTAAATTGTTGCGTACTTTCAAGTTATTCAACTAAAAATTCTTATTAAGTGTAAAATCATTTGCTGAGATTTAGGTACAAAGGAAAATCCTCAGTTTTGTATAATTATAATCATTAATGACTTTTCAGATCCATGAGTCGTATAAAAAAAAAATTATAATTCAGATTCATCGAATCGAAGTGCATTAGAGATTTTTCAAAAGCTTTTATTTGTTTAAGAGATAAAAACACTTTAGGTTTTTTAGGTTGGTCTTATGTTCTTAATATTTAGATTCCATAAGACTCAGGACAAACAAACAACATTTTTGAAATGTAGATTCATAGAATACTTTCTCGACTATATCTTCTTACATAAAAGCTCTATTTGTTTAATTTTGCTGCTATTGACACTCAAACTGTATGCGAAACTTCTTCAATTAAAATGAATCTATTATTCTGTGTAAGGTGGCAGCACCTCTCGAGTCTTCAACTCACGAAAATTACCTTTGCCTGAATTAGAAAAGTAAATTCTCAAGGCTGACCTTTCGTATTATTATTGTATTGTAATTAAAAAGAAACTATCGTTTGACAGATATGCAATCAATTTTTTTAATCATAGGATTTTTGACCGCAAATACTTGATTAAAACGTATTGTACAATAAAGATGAATCAATTGAAAACAAATAACGTTAACGGATTACTTCATTTGCTGCTTTTAGTCATAATTTTACTCAAATTTTTTTATGTATAAATCAATGAGTCAGCGAAGACTTCAAATTTCATTTTGCTCTGCTGTGAATTATTTCTCAGAATCCAAGGCAAGACAGAGCCCACTTTTGTTACTAACATACGATAATGCAAAATAAAATAAGCTTTGGAAGTTTGAAATGTGTGGAAATTATAAATAAAATCAAAGCCTGTTGCTTGAGAGCTCTAAAAAAGTATTATTTGTTTATTCGTAGAAAGGCTTCTTTCTTGACTATATTTTTTTTATATCTATGGCTCTGTTTGTTTACTAATGGTGCTATTAATATTAAAAGATTTATTCTTCTGGACTGAAAAATTATATTTTCCATACAAGGCGGCGGCACATCTGGAGACAGCGACTCGTGAACCACTTTTGACTTATGGGATAAATAAATTTTTCAGACATATCTTCCCTAGTACTATCGTATTGTAAGTAACGCTAGGTTTATGGCATTTCTTATATACCTATCTCTCGAAATACCTGTAAACGTAGCGTTAAGAAGGATTTATCGTTCATCGACCGTTCAATGCATTATAATATTCGCAAGATTTTTTAACACAAACATTTTATTAAATCGTACTGTACAATAAAAATTAATAAATTTATTAAAGCAACATTAACCGCTTCATTTGGTGCTTTTAGTTTTATCTTTACCCCAGTCCTCCGATATATAAGTCAACAAATCTGTGAGACCGTCAAACTCTGTTCTACTTTGCGGAGGATTATTTCTCGGAATCGTAGGTAAGATAGAACCCATTTTGTTACGAAACTCTTCTGCGTTGCTAGCTCCGGAGAGTTTCCAGATGCCGTAGAAAATAATTCCACAGCCACCTATCGCATAGACGGTGCCCCATCCTAGAGCCCTCAATGCCAGCGAAGCTCCGCTTTCACTGGCGCCTTTTGCTCTGACTATTCCGTCCTCAAAGTATTTCGGATCGTTCTTTCTCGCTGAGGCTAAGGTTGTCCCAAAACCGATTAACGCCGAGATTCCAGTCACAGCACTAAGAAATATTGCACCTAATTCAAAAGCAATACAAAACCGGCTTTTTAGGTTAAATGTGAAAAAACACCTTGGTTTGAAAATAAATATTTCTCTCGCTATTAGTAGCACAAACTGACCATAGAATTTATCTTTCTTGTTATCCACGCTCTGGGATTTAACTGTCAATACATTATTGGCGATTATTTCACGGGTATTCGTGTCATTTTCTGAAATCAAAAAATCCGTGCTTGTCGCCATTTCTCAATACGCAACACTGCCAATTGCTGAAAATGGAAAAACTCCGTCATTTTAGACGAGCGTATTGGACATTAGATAATTGTTTTTTTTTAATAATTTGTTTCTTTACGATTGTCGGTTCAAATTTTTGTCGCTTAACGTATAAATTAGAAAAAAATTGACAAACAATTTGAAAGACACAGATAGAAGGGTTCTGGCTGGGGTCACGAAAGTTGTGTTTATTCCGTGAAGTCAACCGAGCATCCTGGATATTACGAATTCTTCCTCTTGGGAATACGTTTCGATTGTTGATTAAATTAAAAATTTCGTCGATCGTTGACATAAATTAACAAACGATTCGAAACGATACTGTTTACTAAAAGCGTTATAATCGTCGCGTCAGCCACAACAGTTAATCAGAGTGCCATGTTGGCTATCGAATTCGTTCAAGCACGAGATAGTTTGTGTCTTATTAACTATAGTGGTCGCGATGCGATGCGTGTCGCATTTATTTAAGTTCGATTCCATCCACGTTGAGCCGACGTTCCACAAACTTTAAACTTTGGTTATCCTATGTGAAAATTAGCTAAAACTAGAGTAAAAAGGTAAAATGTCTCATTGGGACATTTTAAAAGGCTAATATTATGTTTCTGTTGTGTTTTAAAGCTTGTTCCAGAAATCGGCAGATTAAAATCCTTCTGTCATTTAATTACCGCTTATTTCCTAATAACAGTAGGCCCTCTTGTAAAGAGTAAGTGCCTAAAAAAATGGAACCAGGTTTAAGGCAAGGCAAAACCACCATACTTACACACATGTGCTGTTTCTCTTTCGCTACGCCTGTGAGCGCCATATTAGTCTATCTCTTTCGCGCTCATGGCTGGAGTTAAAGGTTTCGCCTCGCCTTAACCGCGTTGATGGTACCGGGCCTTATGGCCTCTGCACACTGTGCGCGATGAGCGAACAGTGATGAGGTATAGCCAATAAGAGCTCTGCTTTAGCGAGTAAAGCAGAGATCTCATTGGCTATCGCTCATCGCGCACAGTGTGCCGAGGCCGTTAGTGGGCAGTGTTGGGCAAGACGGCGGAACCCATAATTTTCCGGGTAACATAACGAAGTTGTGTTTGTCGCCCTGTTTTCGTTATAGTCACATCGCTGCCATTCTTGGAAGAGGAAGTCCTAGACGATTTCAAATTCTCGTCCTTCTCGCTCTTACGAAGCGGTCTCAGTGGCTGATTTCACGTTTTCAATGCGAAAGGGTTGTGACTTGTGACGGTTAGTGTATGGACAGAGGTGATAACAAGTGTTTATTTACTCCTGTCAAAATTACTCGAAATCATTGGTCTTCGGTGGGAGAGATAATTCGTCACGATTGCTTCGAGTCTTCGTGACAATCTCGATTACAAGAATGGAAGGTAAAACCGACGAATCGATTATGATAGTAGAAAAAAATTAATCAATTAACGACTCCTGCGTTGCTGTCAATAACGCTTGTAAAATATTATTTATTTTCTCAATAATTATTCGTGGTGAAATCGCAGGTGAAACGAGACAAAACATTGACAGGCTCGCCGAGCAGCTGAGGGAAGCAGTCAAACTCAAAGATGACAGTGACGACGACAGTTGCTCAGATATTATAGAAATATTAGATACTTTTGGCAATATCAGCAGCATCTTCGTAGAAGGTTTAACATCTCGTGTCAATTTATCACCAAACTCAATAATTTTTGTATAAATTTTTACTGATACGCAATATTTATTTATTTTTTTCTTCAGATCATTCAGATTTTATAATAGACGACGTCTTCCTTAAACTCTTGACCCACAAATCTGGAGCTATTGTCGCCAAAGCCGCTAAAGTCATTGCCGAGATTGCAAAGACTGACAAGGGAAGAGAAAAATGTACAGACAGCATTTTGACAAAGACTCTGATGGAGCTCATGAAGGAAGACGATATAGATATACTAACCCAGACCACCAGAGCATTAGGAAATATATGCTACGAAAATGGTGATTATAATATTTGATACACATTTTTTATTTTTAATAAATAAGCCGCTAGAGTTGTTTTATTATTTTTATTATCGTGCGTACGACGAGGCAGCAAAGTATCCTTGGTATCGTCTCCTTTTTGAGATACAATCAGCATCGAGCTTCGTATCTCTCCTTTTTTTTTGTAATCTACAACGTATCGAGAGCCGATTATTATTTTAGACAAAAGGACATTCCATCTTTCTCCGTCTATTCAGGAGCGAAAGCAAATTTGTTTTTGTCTGAAATACAAGCGGATTGTGAATAAATTCCACAACAGTTTTTGTTAACGATTACAGTTTCGGAAGGTGCGTCGCATCATCCGACTTAGAGGAAATATCGAGAGGTGCTCGTCTCTGAAATAAAATTGATTTTCTATAAATTTTTCATATTTTTTATCTCTTGGTCATACAAGTTTCCAAATAAACTTTTTGAAAAAAAAAGTATATTCCTTGGTAGTTAAAGATTCTTCTGCATTAATAGGATAAGATGAAGGTGAAAAACAATCTTTTAGTTTAAATATATTGAAATTTTTAGAAAAGGGCAACAAAATGGTGCAAGACACTAACGGTTTAACGCACATATTAGCTGTTTTGAAGAAGGGAGTGAGTCTGAAAGATTCCGCGGGTGCGGCATTGCTTAGGAGTACAGCAGCGGGCTGTCTGTTAAATTTTCTGGTTGACCAGAGTGCCTTGCAACAGAAGGTGAGATGCTAAAAGATTTATAAAATTATTGTCACTTCTGGAAATATTCGACATCGCACAGACTCGATTTTCCCTCGAGATCAACGACAATTAATTATTCTGAATAACTTATCGTAGGCATTGGAGGAGAACGTTGTACCGACAATATGCAGCGTTCTAGAGGAAGACGGTAAAAAGGAAGACGGAAAAGCAGCGATGCACGCGCTATTGACTTTAGGATTGTTTAATGATTCTGGTACGCAATTTCTGGATGAACGACTGTGCAAAATACTCGTTGAAATATTGGCAAGACCGATGCTCTCCGAACTATCAGAAATGTGCTTGGAGCTGGTTCACGGTCAAGCTGAGAATGGTAATTTAATCGATAATAAACTTTAATTCTCAATTAAATTTGACATTCTTCTAACGGCAAATAATTAGCCAACGCGTTCTATTTATTCGCAGAGAATGCCAAACTTCTTTTTGCCAAAACGGGCTTCTGCGAGTTACTATTAAAACTCATAGAAAAATACGGGCCAAGATGCACTGACGAAGAAACAAGATCCATACTGAAGGTTGCCTGTAACTTGATCGTCCTCATTCTCACTGGAGGTAACAAAAAAAATTGAGAATCCAATGAGATTTTTATACAGCTTCTATGTCTAAATATCAAACGACAAAATATCAAAACCAAATATAAAGCTTTCTATAAAATTATTCGTAAATATCAAGAGAACGCAAAATCTGTATTTTTTAAAAACAAATTATCGTCACAAATGTTACAAGCAACAGTTTACATCGTAACGGTAAGACGTAACCAAAAAAAAAAAAACCATTGACATACAAAATGAAGTGATACTAATATACAACATTTGTTATTATTTTTATTAATTTATCAATTTAATGTTATCTTTTACAAATTTTAATTGAAGCAACTCACTACTACGATCGCTGAATGTTGTGTGAATATTTACAGAACAATAAAACGTACCCTTAACAACGATAATTAAGTGCCGACAAACTCTTGTACTCGACCGAGTAAATAAATTAAGGACAAGCAATGGATTATCTTTTTGATTAATAATAAATTCTAAAGTTATATAAACACAAGGCAAACAGATTGCTAACGACAAATTATGTAGCCGACTGAATTGTGATTTAGTTATAACTACCGAAATACGGACACTCAATCATGTAACGATTATCAGCAGACATATAAGGAAGACGACATGCAACGTAAAGACAACGGGCAGTGTAATCATGCACGTCTTGTTATAAAACGCAGTTGACATTTTCATCTATCAGATATTTTGTAATTACGTATTTTGACGTAAATTTTTTCTCGTAGATAACGTGTCAAATATATTTTGTCATTTTATATTTAGACTTGCTACCATTATATCAGCAACTTACAACCGTTTTGCTATCAGTTTCAGGCAGATTTTAGATATATTTTGCCATTTTTTATGAATGTTGAATAAAAAATTAGTGAAAATCTCTCTCGGGCATGTTTTAACATTTAAAAAGTCGAATTTTTTAAGTTTATTCTTTCTTTTCCGTAGACGAGAGTATGAATTTATTGTACGACGGGAGCAACGGTACCGTCTACAAGAAGCTCGTTGAGTGGCTCGACAGTACTGACGAGGATTTGCAAGTTACCGCGATTTTGGCAATGGGAAACTTTGCCAGCACCGACGCTCACTGTCAGCTCATGGTTCACCAGGGAATTCATCGAAAATTGTTGCAATTGCTGCGCGACGATGGCTGTAAAACCGGTGGAATAAGATTTCAGCACGCTTTGCTGAGCGCTTTACGAAATCTCGTTATTCCCCCAACTAACAAACCGATAGTACTGGCAGACGGTCTCGTCGACGTAGTCTATCCCATGCTCGACATTCCAACGTTTCCTGTAGTTTTTAAATTATTGGGCACTCTTAGAATAGTAATGCAAGGACAGAGTAAGTAGAAATATAATTATACTTAAGACGATGTGAAACGTATATCGGTGCGAGAGATATAGAACTAATCTTTCCGAGAACGGAACTGCGTCTCAAAATTCTATGGTTTATCGTTGTCGTATTTTTCCCGAAAATTATGCAATATCTCGCGAACGTATAGCGTTTTGAGAAAAACCACGAGCGCCGTACTAATGCTGTTTCTTTCGCACTCATGAATGTTTCGCCTCACCTTAAGGTACTGCGCTACTCCTTGATCGGTAACAACAACTGTAATCTGCATTTTTTTGTCACGGTTGATCGGTCGGATAAAATCCGAGAACATTGCTTTCCGCTTAACAATTCTGCAGGTCGACGTTCTTGTCTTTTATCCGACAGATCAACCGTGGTGGAGAAATCCAGGATCGAAATGTTAGTTCTATCTCTCTACCATCCATACATGTTCAACATCATCACAAATTCAGTTAAATTTATTATTCCATTGTACTGCGAAGGGGAAGCAGCGATATCATTGGGAAAGCGAGAAGATCTCGTGAAAAAGGCCGTTGAATGGTGCGATACGGAGGATCATCCGGGAGTTCAGGGTGAAGCGAATCGCCTGCTTGCCTGGCTCATAATTCACAGCAGGTATAACTACCAGAAACAGCAATAAAAAGGCGTTGTAGTCTTCCGCTTGGTATTTAAATACAAATAAGAAAGAAAAACGCTAAAATTAACTTCGTTATGCCGATGAATATTGCGCATTTGAAACGTTAAGTCAATTTCTAATGATACAACGTTTATAAAGTTGAAAACGTTTACACCGCTAGAGCAATAGTCAAGAGACGCGGCATCATCGCAAAGTGCTTAAATAAAAATTCAAAAGATACGACAGTGCTAATTCTCTAGTAAATAATGCTAATGTACATAGCACACTTGAGGCTCAGCTTTTCTTAAATCTATGTAAAAGATTCGAACGGTTTTACAAGTTCTTACTAATTTTCCTTTATCGTACGGAAAGCTTTGTTATCATGAAAACTAGAAGAAATGTCCAAATGAAGGACCGGATGTATGTTCATGTGTCAAGATCTCGAAAAAGTCTAAATTGATCAACATAACTGCTCATAGAGATAACTTTACGATAAATAGAAAATAATGAAGCAACGTACATTGTTCTACTTTGCATACTTTTATAAATATTTATTGTAATTTTATGATGTTCAGGGAAAAGGAAGTGGTATCAATGATAATTAAATACGGAGGCATTAATCATCTAGTTAAGATGATAACGGCGCAGCACGCACTAATGCAAAACGAGGCCCTTATGAGTCTGTCGATACTATCGGCGATATCTCTCGTGGAATCCGAGGAGCCGCTTACCGCCGCCGAGATCGGTCAAGCACTGTGGAAATTTTTCGAACAAAGGGATCCGCAACCAGATCCGGCATTGACGAGCAACGCGCTTACGCTCACGTCTCATCTACTAAAATCTAAATCGGGTAATAACCGTAGTTTAATAAAATAATAATAATTTTCAACTTTGTCATATACTTTTGATAAAAATAATACAATTATTTACTTTTAGATGCCCTGATAGAGCATTTGAAAAAATCAAAGTTGTTGGACGTTTGTGAGAATCTTTTAAAAGATTCCGCTGGTGTTACAAGTCAATCGGTAAACGCCTGAAACATTCGCGTATCTCGTAACTCAATAATGTACAAAAAGAAAAAGACAGAAGAAGAAAAAGAAGGAAAAACAAGGTCGAAAATAAACAATTGACCTACTTCGCTGCCATAGGCACGCACCGCGACTATTCCGTTCCGTACACTGTTGATAAGCGTGAATCTCGAGGCTCTCGCAGACTGATATCCCCCCGAAGATTTCGCCAAAGTCAGAGAATCACAATTATTTATTTTATTATAAAGCCAAGTGTACCTACTTTGGATGTGACGAGCGCGAATCAAACATCTACTACCGTAGCTGTAGACGAATCGAAAAAGAAAATCTTTCGAAACCAATCGTGAAATGTATTTACTTAACGAAAGAATAAATATTTTATTGCCGAAACGCGTGCCAATAATTTATAAAGACAATTTGTCTTTTGCCACCAAACAGTGAAACAGCCATCAGAGGGCTCTGCCGTTTCATGATCGCGTTCACAACAATTGCTCTGTACAATTACGTACACACGTTTGATTCGTGTTGCGATATAAATAATCAGGTGCGGTGACATTTCAGTGTCATCGGTAAATGTTTTTCGGCAGCTGTGTACATTATTATTTATTCGAGTGCTTAAAAATTAGCTAAATTGATCGACATTTGATCCTGGTTAACTGAATTTTCAATTCCACAATACAGTGTCGTAATAACACGTTTATTTATTTATTGATAAGTTTATCGAAACTTCTTCAAGCTGTTTTTACGAGATTCCTGACCTCTGACATTTATCTCTACGTATCACACTCGGTGAGAAGATTATTGTACACTCGAGCGAATTTTTGCTATGAGTCAATTAGTAATTGACGGACTAAAGAGTGGCTAGCTTTATAACGGAATTATAGTTGATTCAAGATGAATATATTTTCGAGAGACGATAGTCTCTTGAACGAAAATGACGTTGTCTTGACAAACACACCGAGTCCGGTACCCCCGCAATCAAACAATGGAGGTAACTCACTTGTCATCGATTTATTAAAAACGACTTTTAACGTTGAACGTTTAACGTCAGTTTAACGTAAATTTAACGTAAATTTAACGTAAATTTAACGTCAGTTTAATATAAATTTAACGTAAGATTAACGAACGATTACGGAAGTTCAACATTAAATAGTTTAATAGGAATTTAACGTGAGCTCAACTTTGAAACATTTAATGTGAGTTTCTATTAAAATGTTTAGCACGATTTTATTTTTATTAAATAATCATTGACTAATGTATTACAAATTTTTCAATATTTCTTTTTTATTCTAGGAACCAGAATGATGGGAACGATATTTCTCATAGTCAATGCAACACTCGGAGCTGGTCTCCTTAATTTTCCTCAGGCTTTCGACAATTCCGGTGGCATAGCATCAGCTACTATTGTCCAGCTGGGATTTCTTGTCTTCATCACATCTGCTCTGATAATTTTAGCTCACTGCAGCGATGTTACTGATACATCTTCGATGCAGGACACACTTGCTGGATTGTGTGGAACCAAAGCTCTCTTCATCTGTGGAATATGCGTTGCTGTTTACAGCTTTGGATGCTGTCTCACATTTATTATAATAATCGGAGATCAATTCGACAGAATCATGGCTACATTTTATGGAATGGATTATTGTCACATATGGTATGAAAATAATATTATACAATATTCTTAATGTACACTGAGAGAAATATTTCAACGTTATCAATAAGCGTTAATTTAATAAAAACTTTATGCAAGTAAATCATTTTTTTATTAGCTCAATGAAACTTTTATTTCATTTATCAAGCATTTACAAGCGCCACCAATTTTTTTGTACACCAAGAGCATTTTATTTATATCAATAAGCGCTGTTGTGAAGCCATTTTTTTCGTTAAAATAAAGTTGTATTACTTTTAATACTTTACTATCTTTTTCTTTTGCTATTTAAACGCATTTTTTTCTCAATGGATTATAAATTATTATTTATTTATCTATTGGATTTATATAATTGTAATTAGTTGTATTTTTTTTTTTTTTTTAACTCTTCAGGTACCTCTCCAGACCATTTGTTACGAGCGTCACGTGTGCAGTATTTATTTTACCGTTGTGCTTTTTCAAAAGACTCGATGTATTGAGCTACGCCAGTTCTGTCGGATGCATAACGATATTGTACCTGGTGTGGCTGGTTGTAAATGAGAATCTGAAAAGTAATGACGGGAATACGAAACCCACGCAAATGTGGCCTGATAATGCGACGGAAGCGCTTCAGATTGTGCCAATAATTTGTTTCGCTTATCAGGTAAAAGGAAGCTTTAAATTGATTGGTGTTTGCAATGCTTAAGGTGATGTGACATACAGAAATTGCAAAAGGTAACGAAAACTATAATCCGATGTACTCGGAGATTATTGATTATCGAGGAAATTCGATTACAGTTTTGGACATCAACTGGGTCTGGGTAGTTGGTAGAAAAGGTCACATCACCGTAAGACTGTGTGATACGTGTAGTCTGTCTCTCTCAGATTGCCATACGTGCGAGAGAGATAATAGAATTCGTTTCACCGTGAATTTTTTCGGCATGTTTGATAAAAAACGAGAATGGTAAACTGTAGAATTGTGAGACGCGGTTCACAGTTCTTCTCTTTTATTCGAAAGATCAATCGTGGCGGAGAAATTTCTATTACAGTTTTTGTTACCGACCGAGGAGTATCACATCACCTTAACCCATTCGAGACCGATTGCACACCGTGTGTGCAATGGATTTCCGAGGCTATAAGACAGCCTGCACACCGTGTGTGCAATAACAGTAATGTGAACAATACAAAGAAAAAAAAAAATTTCGCTCCTGGGGATCGTGTTCGAAAAAAATCGTCGTCTCGAATGGGTTAAGACAGTGTTATACATGTCGTTTGTCTCTCTCAGAATGTACGTGCGAGAGAGATAGTACAATTTTCACATCGTGAATTTTTCCACCACGATTGATCTTTCGGATAAAAAACGAGAACGGTAAACTGTAGAATTGGGAGACGCGCCTTCTTATCTTTTATACAAAAGTTCAATCGTAGAGGATAAATTTACACTACAATTATTATTTCAGAGCCACATGACGGCAATACCGACTTACGCGTGCATGAGAAAACGCAATATCTGGAATTTTACCTTCTGCGCTATACTCAGCATGGCAATATGTTTTTTTGTCTACACGATTGTCGGAATTTACGGATACAAAACATTCGGCATAGGTAAAGTCCCCGAAGATATTCTCCAAGGATACACGGACACGAGCGTGACTCTTACGATTGCGATAATTGCAGTAGCGGTAAAGAACTTTGTGACTTATCCGATCGTCCTTTTCTGCGGTCGCAATGCGGTTCTCGGTCTCTTTGGTAACGCTGTTGAAAACAACGCTTTTATCAGAATCTCTGTTACATTTTTGTGGTTTGGATTGTCCCTCTTAATTGCCATTTCCGTACCGGATATCGGACCGGTTATAAACCTGTTGGGAACACTTTCGGCAGCTTTTATCTTTGTATTTCCTGGCATTTGCCTCCTCCAATGTACTCTTATCAAGGACCCGGCATTGTACTTGAACAAAGATCGCTTTCTCGTTATGGCAGCTATATTGACAACGGCAATCGGTGCTTTTGTATGCGGCGTCGTCTTCGTCGAGTCACTACGAGATATCGTCAAAGAACCCTCGGAATTGCCGTTGATCGCTGGTTTTAAATCGAACCTCGGACAGAATTTGTGCGTTTAAAGTCTCGGAAAGTCTTTAAATATTGTTGAATCTCGTTGGCTAGTCAATAACATTTTTGTTCTTTAACTTAATATCTTTGATTATCGTGAAATATTCCGACTGTGAAAAAGACTGATTGTACACACCGTGTTTCTACGACTTATCGCGTTAGAGGAATTTAATATTCGCATTGTTCTTATAATGTTGATGTAACGATTAGTTGATTACTCGAACTAGTTAGTTATATTTTGCTGGCCACGAAACGACTTAATGCGCTCAATGTAAAGGAGACTGAAAAATCAATGCGAGCCTAAGCATTTATGTCAATTATCGTAAAAATTTAAAAATTCGCCAAGTGAACGATATTTATATCGCGAGAAAGTACAATAATATGACAATTATCGTTAAAATTGGAGAATTCGGTGAATGAACAATATTATAATAAATAAATAAATCATTCTAATAAATACTTTTGTTTAAAAAGTTACTTAATCGATAAATCTTCTTAGATCGTATATGCTGCAATTATAGCTAAATTTAATTGATGGCCAGTGAATAAAAATATTTATAAATTATCCTTCATTATTATAAAGAATTTAAAGAGTTGTAAAGACTGATGGGCATTTGTGCGATTTATTAAATCGAATTGTTTTCAGCGGATACAGAGGATCGAAAAATCGCTTTTCTTTTTTTATATTTACAATAAATACAAACTTAGAATTTCTTTGGTGTTGTAAATGTATTTTTTTTTAAATATCTGTCTTAACAGTGCGATTCGTATTGATATCGCAAATTAATGAATCTCATTAGTAGTTTGGGGGGATAAAAATATTTATCGTGCGCATTCGATTATTCTAACAAAAAAAAAAATTCAATTTTACGAAAGCCACATGTACAGCTTCTAAATGTCATCTACCGAGAGTAACCAGAGTTTCTTTGGTGTCGAGGATTTATCAACCGATATTTATCGTGATGGCGATCGGGGTGTGCCCGTAGATTTAGCGACAAAAACATAAATGATTGAATTTCATTATCGGCCAGCCGATAAAAATATTTGTCCAACACTTTTGATTATTCTAAACAAAATAATAGCTTCACGAGAGTCGGATGTGCAGCGTTAAAGAACGATTTACCGAATCGAATTGTTATTGATTGAAGAACGTTATCTACAATAAATAAATAGTGCATCAAAGTTTCTTCGGTATCGATGATTTATCGATTGATATCTGTCGTGAGCGCAGTAGCGATCACGGTGTGCTTGTTAATTTCGTTGATACTGGATCGGCAGTGAGATCGTGAAGTAACATACCCTCGAGATCTCGAACCTCCGTTATTATAGTTTTGCAAAAGAAGCATTCACGACTGTTAAGAACATGTCGATCGATGCAGCCACGACAGGACTGATGATTGCAAGGTTTGAACGTCACAGCAACTGGATAAGCATAGCAAATAGTGCAGGTGTCGTCGTCGTCGCTCGTTAATCTCGTTTCGGGAAGTATCGCTCGACTCGCGTCCAAGTGATTTATCATATCCCGGACCATTATTATTTCCTGCTCGCTGACGTCGTCCTTGTCTGATTAAATAATCAGTTGTTTAATAAGCAATACAAGGCTGAGGTTACCGTAAAAATCTTTAAACACACTTGTGTCGTTGTGCACTTACAGTTCAAAAGGGTAAAAGACTTTAAGTTCTTCATCTTGGATTTCTTCGTTATACCTTCGCCGAAAACGAAGTAGAGCGAGCTCATTTGAAAACTAGGCTCCGTCAGTAGAGTCCTAGTTGCTCGTGGCACCTCCTCCGATCCATCTGTACAAATTATTTCAAAATAATTAACCAAGAGCTTTGGAAAATCTTTAGATACGCCAGAAGTAAAATCGAAATAAACAACTCGATGAAAAAAAAAATATATATCAAAACAAGCCTGTTACATTGAATCTTGCAAATTGTTTTCTCATTATTTTATAACTAGTTTACGAGAAAAATTGTTGACCTAATCCACTCTGAAACCAACAGAAAAATCTTCATTCTACTCCTCAAATGATACTTAAAAAAATTATATTTATCAGTTGACTGAAAAAAAAAAAACAAACACATATACAAAATGTTAGTTTTCCAGCTGACTTGGATGCCTTAAAAGGCCTTTCGAGTTTCGCTATTTCGTGACATTCATTTTACAAATTATTTACCGTAATCGGGAGACATTTCCTCACGCAGAAGGGTCAACAGAATGCCAATCACCGCAGCCAGGATAGGAAAATGATCTACAGTCTCTAAATCTGGAATATCCAGGAGGACAACGTGTTGAAAGGAGCTCGTTTGGGAACTCACACGATTCAATATTTGGCAGAGCAACTGTAGTATCAAACGATTAATAATTTAATAAAGAAAAATAATGTATTATATAATATCTTGAAAATATTTTTCTCAGTACTTTTATTTTACATACCTGACAAAGTCTGACCAGCAAATTCTCGCTCGAAGACTGAGACGGATCGTTGAAAATGCTCGGTGCAATCGTAGCGATCATCTCTATAACGCGCAACAATGATACAGCTAAATCAAAACACGTCGCGCAAATCTTTAGCTGTCTCGATTCTATAAAAACTCTTTCGGGCCTCGATGAAACATTGTGAATCTCCTGGACCATTCCAATAAATTCGGAGAACGCCCAGTTTAGTTGATTGAGCAAAGAGTTTAGAAACAGCGTTGTAGCTTGTAGATTGTTCAGGAGTACTTCCTTCACGTGATACTGATATATCGTTGAAGGATAGGGCTCTGGAAAATGAGATAAACGAATAATCGTCGAATCAAATCTAGAAAATAATGTGTAAAAGCCTCGGATACTTTGCGTTATGCCTAAAGGTTTGATACGTTAAAGGATTAATCCTTTATGTAAGGATGAAGCACCAGGCACCGATAACACGCTGAGAAACGTTAAATAATAGCCAAATAAATTGCGAAATAATTTGGCGATTAATAACATTAATTGAATTAATTTTCATGAAAATAAAAACGTGAAATTATCATTTTTTCTGGATCTCAATTTTCGTATTAGAATTATTTTTATAGAAGAAACGAGCGTTGGATAGATAAGAAAATAAAATTCGGAGCGAAAGTATCGAGGCGTTACATCATCCGGAAATTCGAAAAAATTGATTTCTCTTTATGTTTTGCTACAAGAAATTTAGAAGTTTTTTTAAAAAATTCAAACAAACGTTGACGATAGCTCACAACTCGGTCATATTTCATATATTTTTGTACAATATTCATGGAATATATTGATCGATATATGCCGGAGACGTAAATAATACAGAAAAAAATGTTCATTATCTCGTTGAGTAAACGAAAAATCGTTAAATTTGATGCCGTTTCGAGCGCCTCAGGATGATGTAACGCCTTAAATGACAAGATACTGACTTATTGGCTGCGTGATGGAATCTTGTTGCAACATCTTTGGTCCGACCTTCTTCGACAGATGCGGACTCTTCTCGTATCGAAAAGCAAAACCGTTGCCCTGCCAGAACCGCACCAGGACCCAATTGGACTGTGCCCAGGCTCGATTCTCATAAGGACGCAACAAATTCGTCACAAAATTAAGCCTCGATTTCTTGGCAACTTGTTCGAGAGCTCTAAGAGTCATAGGGTTTGAAACAAAGCCAGCGAGCGTCAAGATAAGCGTGTCCTTCGCATTAGCGTGTACAATTCGTCGATCCAAGAAGTGATCGCAAAGAAATTGCGCAACTTCCAGCAACATTTTCTCATAGTCGGGTATCTTCTCGATTGGCGCAGTCGGATGAAGATGACTCCTCAGACCAACGCACAAATCCGTAAGAGCTTCGAGATAAAAGTCCGGAACGAAACTAAACATATTTCCCTCCTGGCTCGCCATTTTCAAAGTCAACGTGACTACTCGGAGGAGCCAGGCTATTTGAGTCTGCTTTTCTTCGGAATAAACGGCTGCGCGTACCCAAGCCATGTGTCTCGCTTGTTCGGCGAGCTTCGTATTGAAAACACCGATCGTTCGAAGTAGCTCTTTCTGAACATTTTGCGATTCCGGATCTTTCGATCGCTTGATCAATTCTAATCGTGCTTTTGTGTCCGAAAGAGCGTTCACGTACTCGGTCATGCTGTCGCGAAGACCGGCCACTTTCGCGATCTGTTTCTTCGCTGCGGCGTGATAAAAAAGCACGATACCATCGAGAAGCTCGAGCAACGAGAGATTCTCGTCTGCTTTACCGAGACGCAAAGGCGTTCGATCTTCTCTCGTATACTGAGAATATCCAAGCCTCTCGAGCATCATCGGCACAGCGGGACTCGAAGAATTCATACTTATCAATCTAGCGAATGTCGGAATTTCGCTTATTCTCGCTGGTCCACCCATGAAAGTGTTTACGGATTCTTGGGGCTGATCCATCGACGTTATCACTTCATGATCGGCACCTAATTTATTTATCAAGTCGTTCTTGTATGTTTTGTTTAGATGTGACAATACTCCGCCGAGTCTGTCGATCCCGGTATAGCTTACGGATGAATCGTAGAACGATCTGAAAAAGATTATTTTGTAAATAATCGAATCAATTTAAAAACGATGTTCTTGGAAAGGAAACGAACCTGCACGGTATGAACATAGGATTCCCAGCGTCTGACCACAGAATCTTGAATGCTCCGAGTAGGCGGTGAAAGCAGCACACGGTGATCGGCAAGGGTGTCTGCAAGCACGACGGAAAAATTCTTAATCTCTGTTAGTGGCAATTGTAAATCATTTTTGTATCGTTTTAATACTAAAAAGGCTTCAACGATTTGAGAGCGGAGAACCTTGTTCACGGAAAATTTCGTTAATGATTTTTCGCGTTAAAAATTGATTAAACAAAGACGAATTTTCAAATATTAAAAACAAACATTTTTTACAGAAAACGTTTCACCGATGTAAATTTTCAAAAATTACGATTGATTGTTCGATTTTAGAAAATATTTTCTGTTAAAAGAAAATGTAACTCTTACAATTTTCTTTACCGGAATCCGGAAATTTGTTTACATGATCGGAATACCGTTACAATCCATCAATCGTATGGAATTGTTTATACGATTTTTTTAAATTTAATTATATCTGAAGAAATTTCCCCTTAATTTAAACGAAATATGCTATCGTTGTTCTCACTCGATGCAAATGTAGGCCTTTCTAACGTTAATAAAATGATTTTTTTACCGACCCGACTGGATATTAAATTTTCCTGCACGAATCGCCGAAACTTTCGTAAAAATATCGTCCTGGAGGACGGAGTGCGTGCAGTTCCATCGTTGTTATCCAGCAAGAGAATAAGTAATTGAATCTGAAGGCACTCGAGTTCTGCATGTGAAAGGACGATCGTGAATTAAGCTAATGCCATTAAAGGACATTCTATCAACGAACACCCCTGGCTGCCGTACCCAAAATAGCGGATTTTATTTCTTCACAGGATTCCATGTAGTATCGCTTTGAAGTTTCAACGTTGACATCGAGTGGTGTAGTTTCCCACCAAATTTTGTCGACGACCTCAGCCAGACCTCGTTCATCCAGTGGTTTGACGTGAAGAAAATTGGCGAAACGAACACGATCGAAAAGTATATTTTGAAGAAGATGTCGTCGAGTTGTTGTGTGATGACAAAGATTGATCAGTGGAATAAGATTGTCACACTGATCGGGATAGGCGAGCATCAAGGAAACGTGTCTGAATGCCGAGAGCAACGAGACGACCATGTTTTCCAAGCAAGCCTTCATCTCGTATTCCTCGAGAAACATCCACAGTAAATCCAAGCATATCATGAGTTTCCAACGGTCTTCCGCGGTGACGCAAAGTTTTTGTACAAAGGGTATGAAAAGTGCCTCCGTAATGTAAGACAAGGTGAGAAGAGGTCCTAAATACTTCAAGATCATTCTGTTGAGACACGTGAGGTAGGCCTCGATACTCATGGATCTTTCATCGACGTTAACAGTACCGTTCGATTCGCTTTTGGCGTCGCTGCCTCTTTTAACGTGTGGAATGAGATTGGCAAACCACTCAAGAATCAGCGCGGCTTTGTTGAACTGATCGGTCGGCGGTGTCTGTAGAGTTTGATATCCCTCGAGCGGATATTTCAAGGGTGTCGAGCCGAAATTTGCCGTGAGATTTTCCGTGAAAGCGAGACTGACCGTAGGAAAGTATGCGGTACCGGCACCGGTCGTTATCTTGTCGAACGCTATGCCCAAAGGCCTTCCGTTTCTATAGAAAGATATCGTGCCTTTTTCCATATCCAATGCGCAGCCTATTATATCTCCCGAAAGCCAAGGATCGCCGTATTTGTGAGTCGTTACGTTCCACTTTCTTACACGATTACCGTCGTAGGCGTACGACGTCGAGGTATCGCCTAAATAATATAAATAGATTACGAATAAATTATTATACGACAATGCTATGCGAATATAAATAATTTTTTGCATTCGTCGTACGTGCGAGATAGAAACCAACACTTGCCGTAAAGTATCGCATCACCTTAAGACAATGCGATACACATATTCTGAATTGTAATCTAATTGAATCCGGCTCGGAGTCAATTGGCTTAATATTTTATACAAAAATAAACTCTGTATCGCTTCGTTTATTTACTCTGCGGTGTATCCGAATTTATTTTTGTATAAAATATTAAACGGCTCTGAGTTAATTGGATTACAGTTTATCTTACCGATTACAGTTGCCCAAGGTGTGTCGCATAATCTCAATGAAAATATTGTGAATAATTATTTTTAAATGGTAATAATTGTTATTTTGAAAGTAATTTTTAGTTAAATTAATGTAAATAAGGAATAAAAAGAAGCAAACTCACCTACTCCAGATTCTTGGCTGAATTTGCATTGAGCCGTACCCCAGCCAATTTGCATAACGCCTTTAGAACCCAATTGCACTTCGTACATCCATTTCCCACTGTACAATGCGGTATTGGCTCGCATCGTACTGAAATTACTCTGCGAATTGACGCTGAGCCTGTCAGGTGAGACAATGAATAGGCCATGGTGAGTGGAGACATCGAATCTTACAATTTTCGGTCCTATTCTTCCAGGACGATCGTCCTCCTGTGTCTGCGCTTCTTCGATCTCTCCCAGAGCTGCTTTTACATATTCTTCCGCTTGGGTCAAACTTTGTGGCATTCTGAAAGATAAAATGCTCATTGGACAACTTGGATACAGCGCAGTTGAGAATTAAGCGTCTCACATTTAGTTCACACTATCGATACTTGTAACCGCATTAAAATAACTAATTTATTAACGTAGCTAAACTTTTTTTTTAGTTTGTGATTATAACACAGATTATAATCCCAAAAAGCAACTCAAGCGTTAGTTAATAACAGTCTTAGGTTTTACCATTGATATAGAAGTAGTTAAATAATATTAAATTTATTAATAATAGCAGAATAGTACATGAATTTTTTGTTTTTTATAAATAAACAGTTCAGCCCGATTGAATCGATAAGCTGAAATAAATTACAGCGATACGCACATGCTCAAAGAATTATTATTATTCTCAAAAAGGCACCAAACAGAAGGACCAAACTAAGAAACAGAGAATGCTCTGTATACCAAAAATCTCAAATGAGATAGAGAGCTTCCGTAGAGACTAACACGTCATAACGATAACCTTAGCCCGGAGATGCACAGCAGCTGACTGTGATAGACATAATTATTCATAAAAGGAGAACATAAGTTTCAGGTGGTTGCAGAGACCTTACCTCCCTCGCATAAGACCAAGAGTGAGCAGAGTACCGGAAATACCTTTATTTTCTTAATTTATCTATTTACTATATTACAAACGGAC
The DNA here is from genome assembly GCA_963942595.1 of Cylloceria caligata. Classification (NCBI taxonomy): domain Eukaryota; kingdom Metazoa; phylum Arthropoda; class Insecta; order Hymenoptera; family Ichneumonidae; genus Cylloceria; species Cylloceria caligata. Next base: position 7,615,138 of record OZ012703.1, read on the forward strand.
CAAAGTCCGATTACAAGACGATAGTCATCCTAGCAAACCGAACAAAAATAAAATAAATACGTGCAAAGAAATACTAACAAGCAGTTTAGAATCTACAAAGTGGGATAAGAAGTTCTTTATTCGCGATGCTCCCGACATACGCAGCATCGATGATAATTTAGCGTTCTAAAATTTTGCTCAACGTTACCGATATATGCAATCGTCCAAAATTAACTTGTCTTTAATCGTAGCTGTTTATTTTTTCTACAATTAGCAATTACAAAACTCTCAAACAGTCGTTAATAACAACGTTAAGTTTATTCTGAACAAAGCAATAGTCAAATAATGTAAATTACACAAATGTTAGTAAAAAATCATAAAATTACGTTGAATATAAATATCTTTTTTTTTTCTTCAGAGAACTGAGAAATTATTGTTTATAGGATTTGGAAAATGTAGAATTAGGAGAAAATTGATTCGGGCTATTGGAAGAAAATGATTGAATTGAAATTATATGAATGACGATTGTAAATAAATAAATTAATACCTTGTACCGTAGGCCTTTGACTTAGTACCGGTAGAGTGATCTTTTTCCGCAATGGAACCACGTCCAAATACGCTTCTCACTATCTCTTCTACCTCCATTATCACAGTCAAAATTAATTGTCGCAATTCGTTGAATTTGATTTTTTGGTTAGTCGCGATTGCAGTTGCATGTCAATCAATGAATGCACGCTTCGCATGCTGCTTTCCGGCTCAAGTCAATTATGTTTACTCGTAAGATTAGCATTTTTATCGAAAAATTTATGTTTCTTTGGTGTTTCGTAATCATTGTAAATTCTTTTTGGAAGTGCACGACTGCTGGGAATCAGGTGGATGCGGGACCACCATCTTTTATTTCGTTATCAATCAGCTGACGTTGATTGTGCATGGAGCGACATACTGACCTCAATTTTTTGGTGTCCTATGCAACATGTAAAAAAAATGATTTTTTGTATATTTTCAAGTATTTACTATTTTGTAATATTTTGTTTATGTATTTTACAATCTATTTATAGTTGATTAACAATTAATAAAAGTTATTTATCGTGTTTGTATAGCTATCCAAGAAACACGAGTCAAAAATACATTAATTCGCTATGAAAATCGATATTTTTTCAACTTTTGTTCTACTTGATGATATATTATGTTTTCAAATTGATTAGTTTTTCAAATTCTTTATGCGTGCCATTGTAAGAAATAAAATATTCAAAAAAATTATTAAGCCGATGTGCTAGTACTCGGTCGGTAACTGTATAGCTGGTGCAAGTATTTCCGCGACGATTGATCTTTTGGATAAAAGATAAGAACCCCGCATCGCTCAATTTTACAGTTCACCGATATCATCTTTTACGTAGAACGACGGATCTCGCAATTCTATAATTGACCGTTATCACTTTTTATCCGCACTACTAATCGTGGCAGAGAATAAATCCGCAATGGGAAAAAATTCTGCTATCTTTCTCGCACATATGACGATTTGAGAGACAGCCGCAAAATGTAGGACATCGTCTTAAGGCGAGGCGAAACCTCTGTATTTTACCTATGAGAGCGAAAGAGATAGGCTAGCATGGCGCACACGCCTTAAGACGAGGCGAAATCTCCATACTTACGCAGATGTGCTGCTTCTCTTTCACTCCACCGTGTCCGCCATACTAGTTCTATCTCTTTCGCACTCATGGCTGGAGTTATAGGTTTCGCCTCGCCTTAAGGTAATGAAGAACTACTCGGTCGGTAAGAAAAACTGTAATCCGAATTTCTTTGTCACGGTCGATCTGTCGAATAAAAGAGGAGAACATTGTGCTCTCTAATTCTACAGGACGACAATCTTGTCATTTATCCTACAGATCAACCAGTTTTGGTTCTGTCTTGTACCCATACATGTTCTACATCGCCTTAAAAAAAGAAAAAAACCTTATCCGATAGCCCGATCTGCTGTGCATCAGCTAAAGCTTTTGCTCCCATCTGTAAAGCGATAACGAGATGAATATCGAGAAGGTATTAAACTTTAATTTGCTTCCCACGTTCACTTTTTGATAACTTTTTTACTCAATCTAACAAATAAATTGAACAATTATTCAATGCAAAAAAAAATCATATAATTAGAGTTGCTGCCAAGTCAAAAAAGTGTGCTCACAACCAAGATACCGACAAATTGAAATCATGAACGATCTTATGCAACGACATTATGCTGGTACTGCATTGTTGAATTTGTCTAATTCCGTACATCACCGAGCTTCGTAACGTGCTGAAATTGTGAGGATTAAGTAACAAATTAAGCACCTTCCGCAGGCGCAATGTCATCACTACTGACCTTACACCATTTGGTGGCTTCACGCCGCACATTAAGATAAAAAAAATGAGAAACAGTTAATTAAATATTGATTTTTAAACTGTTCACCGACTGTATAACGCAACCTAAATATATTATTAGACTTGCCCACTTTCTCAGTGGTAATATTTCAATTTTCGGTACATTCAACAAACCTTTTGAACTAAAATTCATATACGAAACTTACTAAGAAAGAATTAAAGAGACATTCGTTGTATTTATTTGAATAATAATACAGCCTGTACGTTCCTTTATTGTTACCGTTAACATCATTAGCCTTAGCGTTGGACACTTTTCATCCATTTGGGTTTTATAATAATCCATTGGGTTTAAAATCACGCGTGAGGACTAACTAATAGATTTTATATATATAATATGTATTGAATTACAATTGATCGGATAAAAATTAATGTTTTTTTTTTTTTTTTTAATATATAGAATAGTATGTAGAAAAAGTACTATACACAGAGAGTGATCGCGGATCAAACCATTATAATCGATATTGGAACCTTACAGTGTAATTAAAAATTATTAAAAAAAAAAAAAAAAAAAACAAACAGAAAATAAAATAGATTACCGAGTCTGGTCAACGATTGAAAAACAATCATAGTAATGTTACTATAATCGAAGAAAGAGGATAAAGGATGGTGTCATGACTTTGGTATTTCTTATTGCGGTGGTTATAATGCCAGCAATATTACTCGTCGCGCGTTATTAAGTGGTTAATCAATCGTACTTTACGAACTACGAGTATTACACGTTTATGGTTATTAATTCAATTAATGATTATTCGTTAAGATATAAATGGTAGCGCCAATCGCTCACCGTGGACCGTATCGATTTTATTCCGCATATTTTGTCGTTCAAATTGAATATTTAAAGTATTTATTATTATTATTATTATTATTTGTTTTAAAGAATATCTTTGAAGAATATACGATGTATGCTCGCTATTGGGGTAGACCGATGTTGTTTACTTATCATAGTAATATTTACGAGTACAGTTTGTCACGTATTTATTCTTTTAATGTTTTGTATGTTTCTGTGGATCGTCACTAAGTGGAATCGGGTATACACTGAGAGATTTTATAATGCTTCGCGACGTTCCATTGGAGTTATATTTTCTATAATACGGCACATCCATCGGTCATGACCGATATCGACTATCAGATACTCGAATAACTCATTTTATCATTGAATGGTATATCGAACATCGGCTTGTCGTAAGTAGAGAGTTATCTAAACGTTTGCGTACTTTATCTCGTAACGCTATTCATCCATCGATAAAACGCGTTCGTTTATAGCTAATTTACTCTTTCCGTGATAAAAAGAAAAACTTGAAATAAAAAAAAAAAAAAAGGAGAAAGAAAAACATTTAATATTAATGTAATGGGTCACGTTTAAACAATCGTAAAATCTTAGCACTTTCGTCTGTGCGTTTTAAAGGAACATGGAACATGTTTTTCTTCGTTTTGTTGTTGTTGTCGTTAATATATAAACATTGTGTTGTGAAGCGCTAATTCAACATGAGAACCGTTATGTTTTATAAATGTTGCGTTAAGTCGCGATAAAAAATAAATTACATCCCTCGTACAAACTACAAATTCGTTTGACCTACTATCTAATTATTATTTCATTTCTCTTCTTTTCGATGCATCGTTCGAACTTGGTTCACAGACACACAATCTCTCAATCACTCACTCACGCACACCAAACCCTGACAGCCTCGTCCGTAGCCTTCTCCTCTCCGCACTCTCTGACACCTCGCTATCTCTTTCTTTCTCTCTTTCTATCTCCTCTATCATCCCTCACGATGACTAGAAACACGGTTTCGCAGGTAATTTGGTAAAAAAATAACACAAGAGCGGAGCGTATTTTTTTTTCTTTTAGTTTCTCGTTTAAAAAATAAACACGAGCGGGTATTCAGCGAAGAAGGAAAAATCGAGCGGCGACTCGTCGTCGACTGGATCACGAGGGAAGAGAAAGACCCTGACTCGAGCCGACCCAACGGTCGGCAGCTATTTCTTTCCTTCGCGAATTAGTATTAAAAGTATATTTTGCACTGGGCGGATTGGTCGATGGGAAGTAACGACGATGAATTCTACTGGTTTAGCCATTAAACGCTATTGAGTTAACGCTAAATATTTATCTTTTTTTCATTTAACCTAAGAAACCACAAAAATGTATGGCTTGCGCGAGCGCCCGTGAGAAACTACGAGCCTCGAGAAGCCAACCGATAGACATTCGGTTGACCTATTCTGCGCTGTTTTGCACCTGTTGCTTCTCGATTTTGCGTGCTAACTCGGGGCTCATGTGGCCGTGAGGAAAGGACTTGATCGGTTTACGAAGTATCGTTGGCTTGATCTTAACCTGTGGCTTGAAGGAAGACACCTGCTGCTGCTGTTGCTGCTGGCTACCCCCGGTGAGCCGCATATCCGCGAACTTGGCAACTATCTTTGGCGTCGATCGTGACGGAAGCGGCGATCTTAGGGGAGTGCAATCGCCGGACGATGAGATTTCGTTGATGCTCGTCGATCTTACGATTTCTGGCTCGGGTTCGGGATCCCGATCGACGTCTGTCTCGAGACGCTTGAGCTTCGTCGTTGCGCCAGCCTCGTTGTTAGTTTTCGTATTTTTCTTTAGAGTGCACTGATTCTGCTTGGCGAATCTTTCGGCTGCTGTGCTCATGTCGGGCGACTCGGGACCGGTGCTCGTCGGGGATTTGGTGGTTTCCGCGCTTCGCGAGGTCTGAAGCGGGACTTCTTCGTCGGAGCTGCTAAGGCTGTTGGAAGAAGCGGATTTATTGCTCTCGTCCTGCGCTGATAACGGCAGATCCATCACCAGATCCGGCGTGTGCTTCTGTCGCATGTCGCGAAATTCCTGCGAAGATCTGAAAGCTTTTGGCGTGGGAGGTACGGGCGGCGTGAGATGCGTTTGCGATGTCGCTCGCCTCTGCCAGAGCTCGCGATTCGCTGAAAAAGTCGTTTGTTCCTGTAGCTCGTCGTCCTGTGAGCCCGAGGAGTTGATCTGCAACGAATTAAGGTGCTGGGTCTGCTGCAGAGACTCGCCCATGCTTTGAGACTTCCAGTGCTGTTTCCTGCCCGCTCCTCGCTTCATTCCCATATCCAGAGACATCGAGGAGTGACGATCCGGTTCATCATCACGCCCGTCACCGTCTTCGTGATTCTCCGATTCTCCGGTAGTAGACAGGGAATCGAGAAAATCCGAGACGCTTTCATCCTCAGCGCCGTTCTCCATATTCTGTAAATTTTCCGTTCTCGTCTCCAAATCGCGCTTCTCACTCCCCGGACTCGATGCTTTCAAGTTTCTCGACGACGTCGTCGTCGTCATCGAAGTGGTAGTCGTCGTCGTGTCCGTTTCCTGAAAGCAGAAAGAACAATTCCCCGTGGATGGGTTAAATCGCGGAGTCAGGAATTTTCGATGAGGGGAAGGATCGATCGAACCGAGGAACCGAACGATTTTTCTTTTGCTCGGATGCGCAGGAAACAAACGTCGTGGAACGCCCACTGAGATATCAGCGGTACTCCATAGGTAGAATATTAATGAGAAAGTCATGAAAATTTTGGGTAATGGTGTTTCCGTGAGATTTCGAAAAGACGAATAGAGAAGCGTACCCAATTTGTCGCTCGACGATTTTCGCCAAATCGACAGAACAGCCAAATACAGCGTCCTGGAAAAGTTTATCAGAGATCAACATGCTCTGTCACTGATTCAACGATATATACGAAACCATATAAACATGCATGTTACTCAGCCCAACGATTTTTAAACAATTCCAGATCATACGAAGCACCGGAGGCGCCAGTCACTGTCAAAAATCCTATGAAATTTAATAAAACTTTAAGTGCATACGACGGTACAATACATTTAATACACAAATATGTCTCTTTAATATTAAATAAATGGTATATTGCAAGACACTGCTTTATTTATAAATTGCTTACTCAATGATAAGCAACTTTAACGAGTTTGAAAAAAAAAATTAACTGATGACAGTAAAAACAAATACACGTTTTATTTTTTTATCAGTAACTATACGCCTACGATTAATTGTTCGTAACGATGTTCCGATATTACGGATATATAAAAAAATGCCCAGATCCAAATATTAAAAATTCCAGAAGTACCATGTTCAACATTATTTTATATATATATATAAAAAAATTGTAACTTCTACAATTTTCAACATTTGAATCTGGAGATTTTTTTACATAATCGGAACGTCGTTACGAATAATTGAACATCAGGGATTTTTTATACGATTTTTATAACTGAAAAAATAAAAATAAAACGTTTTTTTTTTTTTAATTGAAATAATCTTCCTTAAAGCAAACATTTAAATAAGAAAAATAATACATTTGTACAATAGCAATTCAATAAGTTTGCACCTTTAGCCAATGTAGGTCGTTTTAAACGAAACAATTAACCTTAATTAGTAACAGTGTGACTTAAATAAATTGGCGAAAGGCAACCGTCTCTTACTTAGGTAATATAATATCACGACATTTGTAATTTAAATGTATTGTACGATTAACAAATGAAAGATGTTATACATTAAATTAAATTTCATGAAAATAAATGTTTAACAGTGAGGTATGGATCAAAAACTGTTCGCATAAAACTGAGACGATCTAATATTGACCAAAAAGAGCATCCAGATAACAATGAAACGAGAAACGTGAACGATAATGAAATACCTATGAGGAGTGCGGTGGTATTAAGAGTGCCGAAGATTCAAAAATTATTTTCATATTTAAATATGTTCAATGATAATATCGGGAGTAATGGGTGAGAGCGTTCGTTGCGCAGCTTTACTCACCTAAGCACAGAGAGTCTCCGCTGCCTAAGACGCTCCCGGTGCAAACGGCATTTCCTTCGGTATCGTCTACAGACTGAGATTGTTCTACGGGATTCTAGGATTCACAAACCAACTGAACCGTCAATGCGACACTCCTTGAAACGAGATATTACGCGAAAGGCAGAAGGATAGAAACAACAACAACAACAACAACAACAAAGTATATAAAGAACAGCGACAAGAGTACGATAGTGAAAAAATTAAAAATAAATACACAAAACGGTCATTGATTAATAAATTTGAAAACAAAAACAAAAAATTAGGAGACAGAACCAAACAACACTGGCAGCAGTTTTATCGAACAGTTTTTAGTCCGGCGAGAGCGTCGATCGTCTATCGTACGAGAGAGACTTTCGCCATCAGCAAAAGCGCTGACTAAACGTATATCTGGAAAAACAGTAAGCAACCCAACCATTAAACATGGAGAATCGATTTAACAGAACAAAACTTTTTAAAAAGAATTACAAAACGAAAGAAGTGGTAATATCGTAGATGAGGCAAACGTGAGGGTATTGAGGCGTGTAGCACAAGACAAGAGTTCGTAGGCACATGCAGAAACTGGCGTGTGTATTATTACTATCGTTTATTTACAAAAAAAAAAAAAAAAGACAAAATTATCGTACAAATAAGTTACCGACTATGTATCTACGATCGTAGATAAATGTAACGCTTTAACGGAACGTCTGTCTTTCGTTATTTTTTCATTTATCTATAAAGCTGTACGACTATTTTAAAATTATTTTAATACTCGATCTCCCGAAGCTTCGGTACCATTAGCAGTACAGTATTTCAAGTTTAACGTTATGTACTACAACTTTCTGTCAATTTTTCTCGTTCCTTCGCGATCGTCAGTGGTGCTAAGTCAGTTGCACTCATAGTGGCTCAGTCTCTTTATAGCGCATGACTTTGAGATTATGTGACATCCCTTTAGAAACTATAATCGGTAAGAGAAACTGTAATCTAATCCATTCAGAGACAATTGATGTTTGATAAGAAAGCAAATTTGGTTTCACTGCAGTAAAGATAGGTGGAGTGAAATCGATTTTGCTTTTGTTAAAAATATTAATCGACTTTGAGTAGATTGAATAACAGTTTCTGAAAGTGTGTTACATCATTTTATGGATTTGTGACATACCAAAACGGAACTATTGTGTTGATTGAAGCTTCGTCGGTATATTTTCTGCTTTCTTAAAAAACGAGATTAATATTTCGGACAAAACAAAAAGAAATTAGGTTCACTTGCAGGATTACTAGACGCAATCGAACCTAAGTTCCGCTAGTTTGAGATATTAAAAGTCTCCGAGAAAATAGAAGATTTATAATATTTTTTTGACTCAGTCGGTGTTTCACATCTCCTTAAGGGGTTAAGTGACATACCGCAATCGATATCAAAAACGGTTTACCTATTTTTTCAACTATGCCAAGAGAAGCAAATTAGATATCTCATCGTCCGTTCGTTATGCACATTAATTTAATTTGCTTTTGTTTAGAAACATCCTACACCCTTCAAAAAAAGAGATAAACAGTCTTTGAGACCAATTGAGCCTGGGACGGGTGAGGGATGGGTGTGTCACATCGCTCTAAGATGATGTGATACGGTTGGTAACAAAGCTGTAATCCGAATTTCTCTATCAGGGTTAATTTGTCGGATAAAAGATGATGTGATACGGTTGGTAACAAAGCTGTAATCCGAATTTCTCTATCAGGGTTAATTTGTCGGATAAAAGTCAAGAACGTTTTCCTCCTTCTAACTCTTAAGGTCAACGTTCTCATCTCTGTTCCGACAGGTCAAACTTGACAAATTCGGAATCGCAAGATTAGTTTTATCTCTCTTGCACCTATACATATGTCACATAATCTTAAGGTGATGGGATACCGCTCGGACATTAACAAAAACTGTGATCTAAATTTTTCGGCTACGTTTGATCTGCCGGGTAAAAGCCAAGAACAGTGCCTTTCATCTAGCAATTCAACAGGGCACCGTTCTCGTCGCATTATCCAACAGAAGATTGGTGGCGGAGCAATTTGGGATAGGAAGATTAGTTTCATCTTTCTCGCACCCATACATATTTCACATCGTGTTAACTGGGAGCGACTCCTCTACTTGCTATCTCTCTTTAAAGCTCCTGGACTAGCGTGCGCTTTACGGCGAGACATTGGCAGATCCTTCGAGAGTATGTGCATCGTTGAATTTTCCGTCTTATTAGAATCGTTGTAGGAAGTTTTCCGCGCAACTTTCAATTTTCAACGTCCGCGGTTTCTTTTTTCCACTCGGTCTCTGTATCACGATGATTTTTTTCTTTTTTTTTTTTTTTTTTAACAAAGCAGTGCGTGTGTTGTGCAGCAGGTGCAGAATAATAATGCATTCGATAAGCTTGACCAAGCGCGACGACGCATCTATCGACGACGCGTCGAAACTTAGTCGCCTTCAACATCTATGTAACTTTATGCAACGCTGGAGATAAACTAGATAACCAGCCATGCACCTGTACACGAACTACGCGTATTCACATCGTCTCCCGGACACAAAACACATCACAACAACGACAAAAGCAACGTGAGACACGTTGAGAAACAACGAGAACAGAAAAATAAAATCAAACAACCACAACGAGTAACGAAGACGGAATGAATCAGTGCTATACGGTGGTTTCCAATACCTCTCGACTGATGATCGGTTGCGAGGATGGAACGCAGGCCACCGGATTCGTTATTACACTTGGAATAATGGCGACGCTACCGGTGTTGATGACATCGCCGTGCGTCGTAGCTCCTGTTACGGTCGTTATCGCGTCGGAATTTACGACAGTCGTCGGCCAGACGTTCACGTTGTTCGTTGGTCCCATCAGTGGAGAATTGTTACTCGACAGCGCACTGTCCGCGGAGCTCGAAGCTCGTCTTCGCATAGATTCCTCGCTCGACGATTTCAACAACTCTTTCTCGCGATCCTCGTCCCTGGAAAAACACGCAGATCGGACGGAACAAGTTGAGCATTGATCGCGAGCCTGTAGCCATTTTTTTGTAGCAGGTTTCGAGACGAGAAGAATTCGAGGACTCACTTGATTTTGAGCATGATATACTTGTCGGGAATGAGACCGTCGCGTCCGTTCAGGGAACCTCTCCACCAGTCGTAGCTCACTTGCATGAATAGCGTTAGCGTATCGCCCTTCTTGAAACTCAATTCGCGCTCGGATCTCGCGTGGAAATCGAACTGCGCCGTTGCCTCCAAATTCTCGGATTCTGTTACAGGCAAGAAAAAGGAAAAAAAAAAAAAAGAATCAGAAATAGTTTCTTACATTATTAAAAGTTAACATCGTATTATGATTTAATAAAAATATTAAAGATATTAATGAAAAGAATGTTAATACGATTAAAGTTTTACACGAATAATAATTCTATACCAACATAAGATTACACGAATAAAGTTTTATTCGTATATCCATTAACCTTTGACGGTTGGAGCGCTTGAAAATGTACCGGAACGGGTTTATGAGCCGAAAGGGGGGTTGAGTGGAGTCTGCCGCTGCACCCCAGAGAGTGAAAATCGCTCAACCGGCATAGAGTTAAGAATACTTTGCGTATACATTCCCAACTAAAAGTTTCATTTGAGTAGAATTTGAGTACTTCCCAATAAGAGAAAAATCATTAAAAAATCAATTATATTAAAAATATTAAGAATCTCCCTTTTCGTTGGAAATGTATATGTGATGCATTCTTAAAATAAAATTTTATTACACAAAAACGAGGTTTCCACTACGAGGAAGCAAAATCTATTTGAATAATGTCAAATTCTGGTATGAGAGGTGTGCGAGAGGTTTTCAGTTGTTTTTTTTTGCTTACCATCTTCGGACGGGTAAACCTCCGAGTCCATGTCTTCTTGCACTTGGTCGGTTGGCGAGTCTCCGACATCTCTGCGCAATCAAGTCCAGTGATTAATTAATAAAATCTTCGAGTAGCGAGAGAACATCATTCCAAATACGATTTCACCGAATTTTCACTTACACGTCGTCTGGCTCTCGGCTTATGTACTTCTCGTACTGTATTCCACCAATGTCCTCGGGGAATATCTCTTCGCAGAATGTAATTATATTTTTGATCAAGTCGTTCACTTGATTCTGATATTGAACCTGGTCCTTGTCCTCGGGCACTGGCACGAGCGTCGGACCGAAACAGATCGCTAGATTGTACGGATCCATCATATTCTCGTCCGAGAACTCGGAAAGACTGGAGATGAAAGACAAGTTAAAAGGTTCCTTCATCAGTAGACACTTTTTTTTTCTGTGAACGTTGATTGCAATTTGATTCAACGACTGCGAAGTCAAATTTACTATCAAGGCGTGATCTATATATTGTTTAAAATTCTTAATTTACAATAAATTTTTAAGATTTTTTCAAAAAATTGTTTAGCGTTATTCCTTTCAATAAAACTGAACGTTTATGGTTAAGCCTCTTCGATCATTTTCAAATTTAGAAAATTCCTGTTGCGATAACAACAGATTTGGGATTTCTCAAGACGATGGGCGATACTTCGGTCGGTAACAAAAACTGTAACGCAAATTTCTCTGTTACGATTGATTTTTCGGATAAAAGAGAAGAACGATAAACCGTAGAATTGTGAGACGCAGTTTATCATTCTCCTCTCTTATCCGAAAGGTCAATCGTGGTGAAGAAATTTGCATTACAGTTTTTGTTACCGACCAAGGAGTAGTGTATCTTCTTAAGGTGACGTTCTATACCGACTGAGCCACCATGAGTGCAAATGTCACATCACCTTAAAAATCGGACTCGATGCTATTTTAGATGTTAAGAGCAAATTAATATTAAGATTACGTCACGGGCGTTGAATTAAATTTACGAATAAAAAACAAAATTATTGAGATGTTCCAGAATACGTCATCCAGCGTGCCCCTAGTTTAGATGTCAGATAGTTACGAAAAACTATCCTTGCGGCACCTAAACTAAAGCTACGCCCATATTCCGAGAGGTCTCAAAAATTTAGTTTTTTAACGAAGAATTTCTACAAAATTTCAAGACAATCGAAGATATCTAGCAGTAAAAATTCATTCGTATAATTTCGAAACGATTACCGACAAACAAATTGACGAAAAAATCTATAAAATTGTGTAAAATGTGAAAGATAAACAAAATGTCAATCACGTCCAGGTAATTTAATTCTCGCTTCGCTGTTAATGAGTTCATTTAATTTAATTTCGAATACTCACTGATTAAGAAAAGCAAAAAGATAACGCATCACAATAACAACTGGTCTCGGAAGACTCGATATGAGTTCTTTCATCTTGAGAACGAATTCTTGCTTGGATTCCAATTGCGCCAATTCCATGAGGTGCTCGAAGTAAATTATTGGAAAAAGTGGTTCCCGAAGTTCGCGTAGATAAAGCTTGAAGACTCCTGCAACGCTGTTTATATCAGAGGCGTCTGTAACGTCCGCGAGAGGATCTTCACCTCTCTCGAACCACTCTCGAAAGTTGTTGATCTCTACCTGAGATCCGGACACGCGGAAGATACCCTGATGATGAAGACCGTACAGATTGATGACTCTGATGCAGCTCTTCATTATCAAGGGTATCTCCTGATTCGTGGTCTCGAGATATTCCTCGAGCGAGCCACCGAATAATTTCGGCTGACCGTTCATTTGCAAACGGCCAATTCGTTTTCTGCGTGCCTGTTTTTGTTTGGACGTTGAGATCGAAGGATTCGGACTGGCGTTCGAGCCGTCCTGCAAGCTTTGGCGTATGTACTCCTGCTTGGCGTCGAGCCTCGCTATCCTCGAGGTACCGAGCAGATATTCTCTGAATTTCTAGCGACAGAGACGCGACACGGTCAATAGCGAATGTAAGTAAAAAGGAAAAAAAAACGCGAACAAGAGAAACTTCGTTCAACATACCGTGAGGTAAAATTCTTCTGTCTCTTGTCTGTCCGCCCTGAGCTTGATCTGCAGTGTTTCCGGTGGTCTCGACGTCGGCAAAGCATTTTCCCCAAAGTACCTCGAGCAATCGTAATCTTTGGCTGTGAGCATCTCGAGCAAACTCGACTCTGCCGTTTCCAGGGTTTTCCAAACCTCTTCTGATTCCGTTCGCAGAGACGTCACCCTCTGCTGGAGTTGTGTCAGTCGTTGCTCCATTTCGGTATGTAAGACTTTTTGTAATTCGGGCTCCGGTGTCTGTTCAATGTGAAATTTGACGTTAGAAACATTGGGCTTCGGTTACGATATTATAATAATAATAATTTTAAATCAATCTTCTTAGTATCTTCAATATGGTTTATTCTTTAAACGATTGTTCTTATAGCGAAGTGCGCCAATTTTTTAATTCAATTAAATTGAAGCATCCTTAATTTGAATTTAAAGAAAATTAATGAATATAATTTAAAAGCAAATTAATTAAAATCAAATCAAGCATTCACTGGTATTTCATATATATTTCTTAGTGCACATTTGTGAAAGCTTACCTCGTCGCCACGCTGGCACTGGAACTCAAATTTCTTGGGAATCATGAAAGCGGCGTGATGAGACTCGAGGAATCTCTGTTTATCGGCCCTCGAATCTAGAGAACCAACACAGGAGGCCAATTGTTCGGCGCCCGATTGGAGCGATCGTTGTCGGCCCTCCTCCGCGCTGCAGTGCATAAGGAGTGCCCTCGCGATACAATTGTGAAAGCCAAAGTCCATGCACTGCAAAAGAAGATACAGATATACAAGTTCGCCCAAGTATTTATCGATGGCGAATACAGCGATAACAACAGAGAAAAAAATGTATCTGCTGCTGCTGCTGCTGCATTGAATTCAACACGAAAAGCACTCACGTCGATGAGATCGGAGAGGTCGTCGACAAAGTACTTGTGTATCGTAGTGTTCGATGCTTCCAAGCACAGAATGTATTCGTTTCTAGCCTTGAGCGCTTTTAACTTCGCCTCCGTGTATTTATTCTTCCTCTGAAACAGAATCGAAGGGTATCGATATGCTTACGACCAATCGGAGGAGTTGGTCGTATAGCCAAAGCCAACTGTTACTTTAATTTATAGCTCGTCTCTGGTAGCGCATTAATTATGCCTCTCTGCTCGTTGTTTGCGTCTCGATCGACGTTTAAAAAAAATTATTTACGATCCCCTTAGTGTCTTTTTCGTCATCACTTGGGACACGATCGTATCAAGGGAGCACATTGTGCCCAGTTTTAATCCAGACTCGTTGTAGACTACGCATTCCTCGATAATAAATCTTACTCGAAGAGTAAAGTGGATGACCACATGGTCGATGTGTCAATTAACATAGACGATAAAAATAGTCAACAATCTCTCTACATAATAAAAAGATATCGCCGTCACTGCCGAGTACAATAATCCAGTCCCACCCCAGACCCTGATTATTTAATCAGCTAAGATAAGTCCCTCAAAACCTAAAAACCTAAAGACCCCCTAAGGCTCTGATTACTCAAAGTCTTTGCAATGAAAATCCGGTATTTTGTTAGTTGTACCGTATATATCCGTTCGTAAAAACGTATGGAAAAGAAGTGGTTCCACTTAACTGTTGCCCCATCGTGCTGTGTACGTCATTGGCGCGATTTCTTTACGATGATTGTTTATATTTCGAGTAAATATTTGAAACGTAATCGTCTGTAACTTACATATACTTTTACTTTTAGCGAGGGTACTACTAATAGCAATACTTTTTGTAAGAATTGTATTATGCTCTCACGATTAAAAAATATATTTCTGCTTTGTAAACAGATATTTCTTTGATTAGATCAATCATGGGGTAAATCATAAATGAGAAATAGCAATTTGTCTGAGAGCATTAAAGGATGTTCAATTTCAAGGACGTCCTGATTCATAAACTTAAATGTATGAGTAACTGGGACATCGACCTTTAAGCTCTGTATCAGCGCACCGCCCACAGTGGTTTATCCACGAGCCTCTCTGTTTAAATATGCAAATATAGGTCGCGTTTGAAATTGCACGAGTCTTGGTTTCATCTTGAAACGAAAAGAATGATCGTGAATCTCGAGCATCGGCCCTCGAACGAGGAGGAATATGCTCGAAAACTCGTGTGCGCGTTAATCTTTCGTCCCTCGCTTTAACGTGGCGCGCGCAATGTCAGCATGTGTCTCGGCATCTCCACTCGTTCGTGAATCCTCACTCGCGAACACATCGTTATTTATTTTTCTATGTCGGTCCAGCGGGGCAAAAAAAGCCGTTCGTTGGATGCTTAAATCTCTGGACTTATGCTTAGTGCTTCGTAATGACCAGTGAGGATGAGGGGCAGCGAGGACACAAAAAAAAAGCGTAAGAGCTCGAAATAGTGGAAGCTGGTGGTCCTTCTGCTACCGTGA